>OY728161.1:1044311648-1045561648 GCA_963277665.1 Viscum album | reverse complement strand
CGCATAAGACCTAAGGGTAAGGTGTGCGATGGTGACAGACTCTTGGGGTTGCTCGGATAACATCGCTCGAGTGGTAATCTCTATAAACTTCCATTTTTCCCGTAGACGATCACGTTCGAGCTTGACTTGATGAAGCTCAGCTTGGGTTTGGTCAAGGGAAAAGCCCAAAGACGCCACCTCCTTTCCGAGCTCCGACAAATGGGCTTCGTAAGGGGAAATTCTACTGGATGAGGCTATCGCTTCCTTTGTCTGAGTAGAAAATTGGTTTGTTAAAGCCTTATATTTAAACTACCCAGATGATCACTGTTCAACGGATATAAAAGTAACGGTCACAAATCTTAACGTTAAACTAAAGAAGTTGACATCTTATAAAAACATTTTTTTTTCATAATGAAACCTTTAACTGGATCAAGAGGGATTTTCCATTAATGAAATTTTGGGTCGTTACAACATTCCCCCCTTAAGAAATTTCGCCCTCGAAATTTTCCTTTTCCCACACTAAAACAAATGTGGGTAACTTAGCTTCATCATATCCTCCGACTCCCATGTTTCTTCTTCAAACTTGTGGTTTCTCCACAACACCTTGACGAGGGGCATTGTCTTATTTCGTAGAACTTTTTCTCTACGATCTAAGATCTTCACTAGTTGCTCCTCATAATAAAGATCGTCTTCTAATTGTACCACCTCGGAAGAGAGTACATGTGAAGGGTCTGGTATGTACTTCCTTAAGAGGGATACATGGAAGACATCATGCACCTTGGCCATAGTAGGTGGAAGTGCTAGTCGATAGGCCACAACCCCAACACGATCAAGAATCTCGAATGGGCCGATGTACCTTGGACTTAACTTCCCTTTCTTTTCAAACCTCATGACCTTCTTCCACGGAGATATGCGTAAAAACACAATGTCTCCGACATTAAACTCAAGGTCTCGTCGACGATTATCTGCATAACTCTTCCGTCAACTTTGGGATGCCTTGATATGCTGCTGAATGGTTTTCACCTTCTCCACTACTTCTTCGACCATTTCTAGTCCAAGCAGCTTAAGTTCACCGACCTCATCCCAACATGCCGGTGTTCTACACCTTTTCCCATACAGGGCTTCATATGGTGCCATTTGGATGCTCGAGTGGAAACTATTATTATAAGAGAACTCAACCAGAGGAAGATGTTGATCCCATCCTCCTTTAAAGTCCATTGAGCACACTCTCAACATATCCTCAAGTGTTTGGATAGTCCGCTCGGATTGGCCATCAGTTTGAGGATGATAGGCCGTACTGAAGTTCAGTTCAGTATTCAGAGCATGTTGAAGACTCTTCCAAAACTTAGAGGTAAATCTTGGATCTCGGTCAGACATAATAGATAGTGGTACTCCATGCAACCGTACCACTTCCCTGATATATATCCGTGCCAGCTGATCCAAAGAGAAATCCTCTCGAATAGCAATGAAGTGTGCAGTCTTTGTAAGACGATCCACAATAACCCAGATTGCATTGTTGCTTTTGGATGTCCTTGGAAGTCCAGTGACGAAGTCCATGGTGATGTTCTCCCATTTCCATTCTGGTATGGGCAATGGTTGCATCATCCCCTTAGACTTATGCCTCTCTGCCTTCACTTGCTGACACACCAGGCACTTTGATGTATATTCGGCGATCTCCTTCTTCATATTATCCCACCAAAAGTTTTCTCGGAGATCTCGATACATCTTTGTGCTCCCTGGGTGAATATAGAAATTTGAACTATGTGCATCATCCAAAAGTTCCTTCTTCAGCTCCTAACTTGATGGGACACATAGTCTTTTCCCAAACCGCACAATTCCTTCTTCATTAACATTAAACTCTGAGGATTTTCCCTTTTTGATAGCTTACACTTTTTCTTGGATTCTCGCATCATCCTTTTGAGAATCCTTTAACCTTTCCAAAAGAGATGGTTGAGCAATAATTTGTGAAAGGATTGATGATGTTCCCTTCTTTATGATCCCCACGTCCATCTTCATCAAGTCTAAGAAGATTGGATCCTTCTCAATTCTCATCATTGATAGAATTGCTGGATCCTTTCTACTTAGGGCATCCGCCACCTTGTTCGCCTTCCCAGGGTGGTAATGTATTGAACAGTCATAATCCTTTATGAGCTCTATCCATCTTCTCTGGCGCATATTAAGCTCTTTCTGTGTGAATATATATTTAAGACTCTTGTGGTCAGTATATATCTCACATTTCTCTCCATAGAGATAATGCCGCCAGATTTTCAAGGCAAAGATCACCGCCGCCAACTCCAGATCATGCGTTGGATAGTTTCGCTCATAGATTTTCAACTGCCTTGAGGCATAGGATATCACTTTATCATTCTGCATCAGCACACATCCTATGCCCTTCTTCGAAGCATCACTGAATACCACAAAAAGCTCCCCACTTGTGGGTAAAGTGAGCACAGGTGCAGTGATAAGCCTCCTTTTCAACTCCTTGAAGCTTTCTTCGCATTCATCACTCCAAGAAAACTTTACTCCCTTTCGAGTTATCTTGGTAAGAGGGTTGGACAATCGTGAGAAGTTTCTCACAAATCGTCGATAATATCCAGCTAACCCCAAGAAGCTACGGATATCAGTTACCGACGTTGGCCTCGACCATCCCTCAATTGCATCTGTTTTGGAGGGGTCCACAGATATACCATTGCTTGTGATGATATGGCCCAAGAATGAGACCTCCTTCAACCAGAACTCACACTTGATGTACATGGCATTGAGCTTCTCCTTGCGCAAAGTCTCCAGTACAGTTCTTAAATGCTCCTCATGGTCCTCCTTGGTTTTGGAGTATATTAGAATATCATCTATAAAGACTACCACAAATTTATCTAGGTAATCTCTAAAGACTCTATTCATCAAGTCCATGAATATTTCTGGAGCATTGGTGAGTCCAAAAGGCATTACTATGAATTCATAGTGCCCGTACCTTGTACGAAAAGCAGTCTTGGGGATATCTTCCTTCTTCACCCTTACTTGATAATATCCCGACCGCAAGTCGACCTTGGAGAAGTATTGTGCTCCACGCAGCTGATCAAACAAGTCATCGATTCTTGGGAGAGGATACTTGTTCTTTATCGTGATTTTTTTAAGTTCACGATAATCGATACAAAGCCGCATTGACCCATCCTTCTTCTTGATGAAGAGGACTGGTGCACCCCATGGTGATGCACTTGGGCGTATAAACCCTTTATCCAGATTCTCCTGTAGTTGTTTCTTCAGTTCTTCAAGCTCAACCACAACCATTCTATATGGAGTCTTGGATATTGGTAGCGCCCCAGGTATAAGTTCAATTGAGAACTCAACATCTCTTCTTGGAGGAAGACCAGGAAGTTCCTCGGGAAATTCTTCAGCGAATTCCCTCACAATAGGCATTTCTTCAAGGGTGGTTTCTTCCTTGGACTCAATCATCTGAGCCAGATATGCATGCTCATAAGGCAGTAATATCCATGCTTGAGATGATGGAGCTAAAGGAGATTCATCTTCCTCCTGACACTTGTAATGAATCGGGGGTCGATTCTCCATATAGAGTGTGATTTCCCTCTCCCGACAATTTATATTGGCTCTATATAAGGAAAGCCAATCCATGCCAATAATTGCATAAAATTCCCCCAAAGTGAGTATGACGAGGTTCGCCGGGAAATTCAATCCACAGATTATAACAGGGGAGGACTTATACTCATGGGATGCAATGATTGCCCCATTTGCCGTACTCACCGACATCTTTACTTCCATGATTTGTGGTGGTGCAGGGATTGTTCTACTAAACTTTTGAGATATAAAAGAATGCGTAGAACCTGAATCAAAAAGTACGTTCGCTATTCTTGAATGAATAACTAGCGTACCTATCACCACTTCGTTGTCGGGGTTCACTTCGGAAGAAGTGATGGCAAAAGCTCTTCCTTGCTGTCTTGGAGGTTTTTGATTGCCTCCGATAACCCTTGGATTAGGGAACTGATTCGCAAAATGACCCGGTTCTTTGCATTTGAAGCATTGAACAATGCGTTGAGGTTCGAACGGAGCGTTCCTCCCCTCCGTCGCAGCCGCGGGTCCTTCTTGCTGACAGTTAACAGCTAGGTGCCCTTCTCTTCCACACTTGAAGCATTTTCTTGTCCCCCTAAGGCAATTTCCAGGGTGCTTCTTTCCACACTTTTGGCAAGTGGGGTGCTGGAATTTCTTAGCGCCGTTGGGTTTATCCATCGGACCACCAGCATTGAAGTCCACCTTCCGCTTCTCGTCCCCATGATACCCCTGTGATTCTCCGATCTCCATTTCAACTTTGAGGGCACATCGGACAATTTCCTCATAGTTTTCGAAGTCACGGATCGCTAATGCTTTCCGCAAGCTAGGCTTCATCCCACCAAAGAAGCGGTCAACCTTGCATTCGGGGGTAACGACAAAGCCGGAAGCGTATCGTGCAAGACTTGTGATGTTTTCCTCGTACGCTCCCACAGATTCCTCATCTTTCTGCTTGAGGGAAAGGAAGTCCCTTTCCATCTTAAGACGGAGGGTGCGTGGAAAATATTTATCGAAAAACATCTTCCGGAATACCTTCCATTCCAAAGCCTCGATATCCTCCTCAGGCTTCGTATTTTTGATCAACGTCCACCATTGATCAGCTTCACCCTCTATACGATAAGCAGCCAGGAGAACCTTCTCTTTTTAAGAGCATTGGAGGATGGAGAATATCTTTTCAATGGAGTTGATCCATTGTTCAGAAATCGTGGGATCGGATGATCCACTAAAAGTAGGAGGCCTTTGTCTCATGAAGCTTTCAATAGCGACTTGTTCTTTCTTAGGGGGGGTTGAACGTTCCTATTGACCAGTGTTTCTATTCAAAACTTGATTTAGCTGAGAGAGAAGCGTGACAAAGTTCGCGATTCCCACTCCCATTGGATTGGTCATCTCATAAGTACAATCATCACACTGATCTTCACAACGGTTGTTAGCCCGAGTTCTCCTATTACCAGCCATTGGCTGGAATAAAAGGAAAGTTAGGGGTAACACATAAAGGGTAATCCAAAGACAAAAGTTGATGACTTATAAATAAACTTTAATCTCTTCAACTCATGATTCTATAGGATTCAATCCAGGCTTTTCATGATCTTCCTTCTAACATATATTCTTAGGGGCATTTTTCCCTTAATAAGGGTTCATACTAAGATTGTGAATTTATCAAAACATATCCCCCGGGAGTGTCGTAACCAAGAGTGCAGCAAGGACCGTTGTCGTGCACCAGTTCCCGTTCGAGTCTAGCTCAAAGCGGTGTTTTCGGGTTTTACCCCTAGGATACATCTGTGCCAGAGCCGCCTCTACCTGCTCGTATCCAGACAGGGATGTATTTGTTTGATAAACCACTTACTTAGTATTTACCAAAACTTAAGGATGTTTTTATTATGCTTAGTCTTGTATCTAAGGCTTTACTAGGGTTTCCTAATCCCAAAAATAACTAAACCTATCCTTTGATACCAACTATGACAACCCTGCTTTTTATTACAACTTAAACATGCTTTATTACATAAAACTTCACTTGATACAACAAAGAAGATCGAGAGGTTTAGTGTCTTTGGGGCTTAGGATCATTACATAAAAACTTTAAACTTGAAATACAACATCCTTATTTAAAACTTCCTTTACATGACCACTGCATTCCTTCGTACTTAGCATTGCATGGGATAACCTGAGGACATGCATAAGAAAAGGGTGAGCTATAAAGCCCAGTAAGGGAGTACATAATGAATAACATGAGGAGTACAATACATGTTAGGCAATAGGCATATCAATAGAGCATAAGAGAGACATGAACATAAAGGCATGATAAAGCATGATAATCATAACATGGAAATGTGGCAACAACACTTAACATTGAATTAGCATGAGCCAAGGCTCATTGCACATGGAGCATGAGTAAACCCTCATTGCACTTGAAGCACGAGTAAACCCAAGTTGCACTTGAATTAGCATGAGTCAACACTCATTGAACATGACGTATCATGATACTATACTTTACCCAATGCATTGTAGCGCTATAAAGGGCGCACCCTTCTTAAACATTTCATTTCATGCATAAGTGTGCCACATGGATCATAAAACATGGATTCATAAAACATAATCATTTTTTTCCACGATAAAGGAATGTGGAATTCATACATGAAACTTTATAATCAATGTGTAAATGTGCATAAAGGTGAATACCCTTGATGGAGAAATGGGCATGGTATTCACTACACAAAGCCATTGGCTTAGAAAATCGGTGTGATTTCGGCAGCGTAACGGCGTGACATAAGAATTCATAAAAAAGGTTGATGAGAGAGAAATGGGTTCCTCATCATATTGACAAGTAATGGAAAGTAAGTAGATCATATATATACATGTCCCAACAATAGAAATTGAATTTAGATTCATGATACAAAAGTATTGCTTGAATGTAAAAGAAGAGAGAGAAGTTCCTTTCGGAATTTCGGCATAGTAACGGGTGTACATGGGAGGCATTTAATGAGAGAGAAAGGGTTCTACCATCATTCAAGCAATAATAGGGAAGTATGGGGGAGGTGAGAAACCATACCTTAACATTCATAATTTAAATAAAAAGGGAAATACAACTTAAAGAAAATTGACAAAAAAAAGGAAGAAAACCCCTTACTTGGAAGTGTGCTTCCAAAGGCTAGAGAGAGGCTTGTGAGAGGCTTATTGGGATCTTGGGGCACCTTGAGAGGATTCTAGAGAGAGTAGGGAAGAGGTTGGACGAACTTCAAGGGCTTTGAGTGAGGAGGAAGTGGGAGCTTGGGTGGGTTTATATAGGAAAGGTGAGAGAATTATTTATTATTTAGGTTTGGGACCCCTTATATTAAAATAATCCAAACTACAAACCATCCCATGGTATTTGCCCATGGTTTCTGGAAAAGGAAAGAGGAAAACAATATTTTACAAGTCCATGGTCCTAACTTATTAAAAAATTAGGGTTGCTTATGTGGAGGTGAGTCACACTCCCATGGAAATTAATTTAAAAAGGCAAAGTGTTGAATAAGTCTTGAGGGCTCCATTAATGCTTTGAAAAGTAAGTCAAACAAACCCAAAACCTCATTATTTTAATGATAAAACACATATTGGCCTAACATAAGGATTATTGTATTTTATTGCATCACCATTGGGTCATTATGATGTCATAAAACACATTATATATTTAAATGGTATTTAATTTTTACCCAAAAATTTGACTGTCTGAGAAAATTATGAAAAATTCACCGTTGGATAATTTCGACGTCCTGATTCCAAAAATAATATTTATTTTATCTAAATAAGTTTATAAATATGTGAATTTTCACTTTTAAAATAAAAACCGACATTTATAAAAAAATTCACGGGTTTTGACAGAAATGGCTTTCAAACCTTAATAAAAATTTTAATTGCATTCATAAAATTACAAGATCATTTATATTTAATAAAAATTAATTTAATATTAATAATAATATTTTATTAAAATATTATTTAATTCAAAAATCCTTTAATTTAATAAAATATAATTCTTAATTAAATAATAACTAAAAACACCGTTTGTACTTTAAAAACTAATTACAATGTATCAAAAATGACTAGAAATTATATTCATTATTATATACAAAAATAATGTACATGAACATGGTGCTACTTATTTGTTACATAACCCCTTAAAATAGCCGGATAAGACCTAAGGGTAAGGTGTGCGATGGTGACAGACTCTTGAGGTTGCTCGGATAACATCGCTCGAGTGGTAATCTCTATCAACTTCCATTTTTCCCGTAGACGATCACGTTCGAGATTGACTTGATGAAGCTCAGCTTGGGTTTGGTCAAGGGAAAATCCCAAAGACGCCACCTCCTTTCCGAGCTCCGACAAATGGGCTTCGTAAGGGGAAATTCTACTGGATGAGGCCATCGCTTCCTTTGTCTGAGTAGAAAATTGGTTCGTTAAAGCCTTATATTTAAACTACCCAGATGATCACTGTTCAACGACTATAAAAGTAACGGTCACAAATCTTAACGTTAAACTAAAGAAGTTGACATCTTATAAAAACATTTTTTTTTCATAATGAAACCTTTAACTGGATCAAGAGGGATTTTCCATTAATGAAATTTTGGGTCGTTACAATATATCAGTTTGAAGTGTAGATGTTTAATACACATAAAAAATGACTTATAGATCATTTACGTAAAGTATAGAAAAAATATTCATGCATTTTCTTGGTTTTGAGTAGGTCAGTTTTCCATTTTACTAAAATTGATGTCAATTTTAAATAAAAAGATGCACTTGGAGTCATACCGGTCACACCATGATTCATATTGAGGTGAATATGATTACTAAACATCCTTAATGAATTATATGTCATTTCGAAAATTTATCCAAATAATATGAATGTGTTTTCTTGGTTTTGATTATGTCACTTTTTTTTACTAAAATGTCATTTTAAAATAAAACCACACACTTTGAATCATACTGATCACATTATGTATCATTTTGATGTGAGAAATATTCCTATAAATAAAATATGAATTATGAATCATTTTCCAAAATTATCAATAAAATAAATGCGTTTTTGATTGGTTTTTAGTGAGTGACACTTTTTGAAATAAAATGTCGATTTTAAAATGATAACAGACACTTTGAGTCATATCAGGAACATCCTGTATCATATTGAGGTGAGGATAATTCATACATGTCAAAAATTTCTTATGGATAATTTTTATAAATTATGAAAACAATATGAATGTGTTTTATTACTTTTGAGCAAGTTAGTTGTCCATTTGACTAAAATTGATGTGAATTTTAAATAAAAAGACACACTTTGAGTCATATAGGACACATCATGAGTCACATTGAGGTGAGGATGATTACTACACATTTAAAATGAATTATGTATCATTTTACTAAAGTATAAAATCAATATGAATGTGTTTTATTAGTTTTGAGTATGTTAGTTTTCTTTTTTTTACTAAAATGTCATTTTAAACTATAAACACACACTTTGACTGATACCGATGACATCATGTATCAGTTTGATGAGATACTGATTCCTACACATAAAAAATGACTTATGAATCATTTTACTAAATTATTATAAAAATATGATCATTTTGTATAGTTTTTAGCAAGTGAAACTTTTTAAACTAAAATGTCAATTTTAAGCTAATAACAAAAACATGGAGTCATATTGGCCATATCATGTATCATATTGAGGTGTGGCTGATTTATACACTTAAAAATGACTTATATATCATTTTCATAAAGTATTAAAACAATATGATTTAATTTTCTTAGTTTTGAGTAGGTCAATTGTTCATTTTACTAAAACTGATTCCACTTTTAAATAAAAATATTCACTTGGAGTCATACCGGTCACACCATACATCGGATTGAGGTTAAGAATATTCCTACACATATCAAATGAATTTTGGATCATTTTAGTAAATTATCAAAACAATATGAATTATTTTTTTTGGTTTTTATTAAATCACTTTTATTGTTTTACTAAAATGTCATTTTAAACTGTAAATATGCACTTTGACTCTTAACAATCACATCATGTATCAATTTTACATGATATTGATTTATACTAATCAAAATTGACTTATTAATAATTTTCATAATTATAAATAAAATAAAAGTTTGTTTTATTGATTTTTAGTGAGTGGGAACTTTTGAACTAAAATGCCTTTTTTAAATTGATAAAAGAAATATTGGGTCATACTGGGCACATCAAGTATCAGAATGAGGTGTGACAGATTACTATATGTCAAAAATGACTTATTAATCATTATCTTAAACTATTAAAACAATTTGAAAATGTTTTCCCTATTTTGAGTATATCAGTTTTCTTTTTTACTAAAATAAATTTCATTTTTAAATATAAAAGAAGCACTTGGAGTCATATGAGTCACACTGTGTGTCAGATTGTGCTGAGGATGATTCCTACATGTCCCAAAGTCTCAAATCAATCCTAAATTCTAATTTTTCAAAGATTTCCATTTCCTTTATTTTTCTAACTTCCAAAGCTATATATTGAATATAAGTTCTTATCCAAAAAACCATTCCCATTATTGAAATACATAAGAGTATTGGAAGATAACATGGACATTATATCATGAGAAGTCACCTCAATGATAACATGAGCTTCCTATGCTCTTATGGATTTCAAAGAGCAAGTTTTTTTATTAGAACATCAATTCAAAATGACTTCTCAAAATATCTATGAAAAAACTAAATAAGTATTAAATTTAAATGATTAGGAAATTAACTTAAAAATAGTAGATAAAATTATGACAAAATTGATTAAATATGTAGTAGGTATTTACCTTTTCATTATGGTTTTATAAATTCTTGACGCATTTCCTTCAAGTCATTATCTCAATTTCATGCTTAAAGCCCAATCTCTCTTGAGCATGAGTAGCTTCAAACAAACCACCCCAAATAAAATAATAGAATCCACAGGTATAATAAAAATAATAATATATTAGAAATAATAAAAATAAATAAATAAAACATAAATATGTAATGATACATTAATTATATGGAAAATTATTTTACTATACAAACATCAGAATTTCCACTATGATTGAGTAGTGGAGGGAAATTGAAGGAATGTGATAAATTTCATCACTAAAATGGTGAAAAGGTTTTTATGGAGAATATGTCTATGGATTTTTTGGTGCATAAAGGCATGAATAACTGATTGACCACCCAACTTGAATAGAAGAATTCACCTGTATAAGAAAATAATTATTTTGTTATTAATACTAAAAATAAATAAATTAAACCTAAATACGAAAGAATACAATAATTATATAGACAATACTTTTACTATGAAAACATCAATATTAACTCTGTGATTGAGCAAATAAAACATCATTTATCTTCCTAAAAATACATGAAAGATAGACATAAATATTCTAATATAAATTAACTCTACAAGGAAGAATGAAAATTAAATCAATATTACATTATATATATTTTTGGTAAAATAGAGAAAATATATCTTAACATTTACTTTACATCTTCCTAAAGGGTTTCCTTCATTACAATTTGTTCTTTTTAGGGACTGGTAACAACATAATTTGTAGAATAAATTGTCTTCATGAGTAGTCAAACATTAAATTTAGATTATGTTAATGTAGTAGAGAACAAATAATATTATTAAGGAAAAGATAGTATATAAAAAAACATTTACCTTATCATTGAACTCTCTTTATTTTCCTTTAAAGGTTTTATGGATTTGGTTCCACTATAGAGAATAAAAATCCCCTATTTATGGTCCCCTCTAACAGGCAAGACATTCCATACATTGGGAATAGCATGAACTGATTCTGATCTACCAAAGAAAGGGCCATCCTCGATTGAATTTTCATCTGAAACACTATTTGTTTTAGTTTCCAGTAATACAATCAACTAATTATTTTTTGTTGGATATAATACAAAAAAAAATTGCACTACTTGTTATGCCATTATGAACATCTCATCCATTTCACCTTCCATACTGAAATTAACCTTCATTAATCCCATTTCATACACTTTCACTTCACTCATATTGAAAACCCATTTTAGATGGAAAATAAGCACTTGAAATGTTGTATTTTCAAACTTTTATATCTATTTGATAATTCCAAAATATGAAATATTTTCATAAATTGGATTTCTATACTTGGAACTAGACATGTGCATCGCTTCCACCACAAGAATAACACCATGTTTTGTCTTCTTACAACAGTTATTATGTTCTTTTGTAAAGAATTTATAACCATTTATTACAAAACTAGTGTAAGATATAAAATTTTCATTCTATCTTCTAGATAAACATTGAAGTCATTCAACAATTGAATTAGTATTTTCAGATAACTCCTTATAAATTTGATCTCAGAACCATCCTATAATCTATTGATTATGTGTATTTGATATCCATCCTTCGTCCCTTGATGGATTCAAATATCTAAGATTTTTTTGTGGGATTAAATGTATGGATAAATATCTTCACTATTATATAAAATATAAAGGTGGGATTGATCCCACACTATCAAGGTAATTGTAACGACATCTCTTCTAGAAATCACCTCACCCATGAGGTGTATTTTGTGATAAGAATTTGGGAGATCAATGTTGTCAACATCTGATATGTAATCGGTAAATAATTCAATAACTTTTTCAAAAATAGATCACTATATTATAAAACCTTTTGGAAAAATTTTATTCTTGACATACCCTTTCAGAATATTCATATACCATTCAATGGGGTACATCTATCTATAATATATAGGACCACATAGTTGAACCTTTGAAACCAATTGAACTATAAAGTGGATCATTATATCAAATAATGATGGTGGGAATAACATCTCTAATTCACATAACATAACCACAACCTCTATATTCATGACTGGAAACATCCACAGGTCTATAAATTTATTGTATATGGCTTTAACAAAGAAGCAGATTCTGGTTAATATATGTTGTTCATTTTGATACAGAATTAAATGGGAAGAAAAATGCATCAAATCTTCCATAAAAACCTGACAGTCGCGTGATTGTATTCCTTGTAACTTCAAATTAGTCATTGACACAAAATTATTGATATTTGATGAATACCCCTATCAAACTTTTACACTTTTAAGGAAAATATAAAATTGAAATTTTTTCTGCCTGGATAGAGTGTAATCTACTAGAAGAAGAAAGTTATTCCTTTTTCCCTTCAATGATGGGAACACTTCCCTTATCCCCATTTCAATCAAGTACATCATAGTGTTAATTCCATCTTTAATTTTTCCAAGAACATTTAGTAACGTTCCAATAACACTATCAAATAAATATTTTTCTACATGAATGACATCAAGAAAATGTCTGACATACAAACAATTCCAAAACTGTAATTCAAAGAAAATTGATCAATTATTCCAACCTATGTTTTTATGTTTTTAAAAAAATGTTTTATCTAAAACAATATCAATATATTTTAATTTATTTTATAGTTTTCACCCATTATTAGAGATGGTGTTGTACCTTTTTCGATATTTCCATCAAATGTTGTTGTCTAGGATCAGTATTTATGTCATCAACGTCAAAAGTTCCAATGTCTTAAAAACAATGTCTTTGAGGAATGTTTGAATCAAACTGAGTATGTGAATGTTTCACAAATGGGACACCCAATCATCCCTTTAATTTGTATATCTTGATAAATTTCATAAGTGGGGAAGTCATTTGTCACCCTGTATAATATATCCATCAATTTTAATTCTTCACTTTTATGTGCATCATACATTATAAAAACTTTATCCCACATAAATTTTAGATATTCAATCAATGGATCCAAATAGACATCAATTATCATTACCGAGTTGCTTTGGACTAGATATAATAAAAGACAACACAATTTATTTGTGCTTCATACATAACCATGTAAATAGGTTATAATTTAACAACATGATGGTCTATGTACTTTGAGTACTACTCTATACCCCAAAATGATTTATTCCATCTATAAATAATGCAAGATGAAAATTTCTCAACTCATTTCCAAATTTAGGATACTTGTAATCAATTTTCATCCACTGAGTAGAATCTGCTTGATGACATAGGTTCCCATATTTAATTCTTCTTTCTATATGCCATGTCAATTATATTGCAGTTTCCTAAAATCCATATAGTCTTAAAAACAATGGAATTATAGGAAAGTACCATACAAATTTCAAAGGACTTGATTAATTTTTCTTGTATTGATATGTTCCACACTTAGGGAATTTTAGGATTGATTTATGGTCCTTGAAAAAAAATATGAAAGGATTTGAAAAAACATGTATTTCTTATAGATATTTACCATTTAACACAAAATTCATTTAGCATCATATGTTCGACATGGTAGTTCATTTTCTTATGATAGCATATCATTCAGGAGACCATGTAGTTTGGTAAAGATGGTGTCACTCCATTTTCTTCCATCATTAAATTTTTATAAGTTCAATATAGTTGACAATCTTGTGTATTTAGTAAAACTGATATACAATGGTCTCTTGTAATAACTATTTAACATCTCAAAAATCTTTGGACAATCATGAAGGTAATCTTCAATTACCATTTTCATTTCTTCTATGCGATCTCCAACATCATTTACACCGGTATTCATATCAAATGATCCATAAATAGCAGTATCATCCCAATTAGTGTGCACATTCAGTTTCTTCTTATGTTTAGTCCAAAATTTATAGCTATGATCTATTCTGTGACATATCAAATGTTCTTCCAGCTCTTATAGATTAATTTTCCTTGAATAATAACAATTTCAACATAGACAAAGGATTATAGAAGGGTCATATTCATGCTCTCTTGAAAAATCGATGAACTCATTAACTCTATATTCATACTCTTTTGTCAAACCATAATCATGCATCCATTTTTGATATATATCCATCCAATTTGGTTTATAAAATTTTAATTTTTTATAATGAATAATTAAATACACATAAGATATTTATTATTAAAGGGGAAAGTTAAAGAAAATTCTAATAAGGGAAACCAATCATTTGATTATTTCAAAGCATTTTAGTATGCTTTGAAGAAAATGGATAATTGAATTGAAGAAAATAATTACTCCACTGTGGCTTCTGTTATCCTCTAAATTCATTCAAAGATGAAAGTTATAGACATCATTCATTCTCATCAGCTCATTTTCTAAACATTTATCAGCACATTTTTTTGTTTGACACACATCATATATCTCTGGTGGATATGAAACTACATTTCTTGAAATAATATAAGAGATAGTAATCAATGGGATGGCTACTGCTCAGAGTAGTACCTGTAACATAAAATATATGTGTGATGAGTCCCAAGCAAAAAAATGAAATAACTATTCAGAAGATAATACTAATGAGGAATTAGGGATGATTCTGAAGAAACAAATTGTAGTAATAATCGTTTTTTGGAACAAATCAAGTCTTTCTTAACTCCCCTAAATAAATGAAAATATAATATAAGAAATTATGGAATAAAAAGAAACCCAAATATGGTAAACAAGAAAAATAAACTATCATTAAATCAATTAGAAAATATAAAAATGTATTTATAAAACATTTTAATAAATAAAGAGTTATTTCTTACACATGTATGGTAATCACAAATTTTTAGGGCTGGAACCAATATTCGTAGATTTAAATGATGAATAACTAAAAAATAATTTCTAATATATATAATTTGATAACCTCCATTCTAATTTTAGAAACAATTTATGTAACCAACTAAGGAATTATTACATTTAATATTAATGGTATATCAAATATTTAAAAACATCTCAAGACTCTAAGGATGTCATGTCACCACACTGACCCATCCCAAGGATTATAGGGAGGTCATCACATTAGATCTACCCACATAAAGGATTTTAGGGAGGCCATATAATAAACATTGACCCATCCTTAAGATTCTAGGGAGGTATATATAAAAGATGGCATAATGAAATAACGCACATCAAAAAGATATATCAAAAAGAAGGGAGAAAAACACATTCACCCTTGCAACATCTATCCCATACACACTAGTTTCTACCGAGATGGAATGAATCCTCTTTGGTCATATTTTATAAGTGGAATACCCTTATGTCACTCATAAATCTAAGTGGAATCACCAAATTAATATATGTATAAAACATCACTCCCAATATAAAGTCTCCACTACACAGTATGAAAATAACTAGTTAGTTTAATATGACAAGAAGTAGTCTCATATACTACCCAACCACCATCATGGAAATTGATACCTTCAAAATTATTAAAACGAAGTAAAATGAGATGATTATTCTACCATATGGTTAATTATAAAATTTATCCAATGAAAATAAAGCATGATACATCCACACTTTCACATAAATAAAAATGTATCTCACAAATCCCCAAATTAATTTGCAACTACAATTGAGAAGGAAGGATATGCTTATATAGACAGGGAGAAAAGATGGGAAGGCCCAAAACATAAATGTTTCACACTCTAAAAATTCCAAGCATCAAAATGGTTTATCTCCATGAAAAAATCTCTTAAATAGATAACTCACCACACTCATAGTTACAAAACACTCTCCACCATGACCAAAACCATTGATGTTTTACACCTCGATTTCCCAAGATAAAGTAGAGAAAGAATTAAATTCGAGATAAAGTATATAAAGACTTACATTCAAGTCATGAATTATTTCAACCCTTGAATTGTTCAAGCCTTTTATTTGAGCATTGGAATTGTTGGAAGCCTTTATTTGAGGTTTGATTCATTGAGGAGGAGTGCCAACGAGAGTGGTTTCTATATAAAGCTTTGGATATCATGATGATTTCGCAACTGGTTAGGGTTTTCTAAATAGAATTGGACAATTTTATCAACACTTCCAAAAAATCACTAATAAGGATACCTTTTTAGCACTTAAGTAATAGGAACTACTAAAGATTCCTTTTATCAGTGCTTATTACTTAAGCACTGATAAATGATTTATAATAATAATTATTATTTTTTTGTAAATTTATATATATATATATAATTATATAATAAATATATATAGTAAATATATTAATTATTTAAATATATTTATTATAATTTTGTAATTATTTTAATATATAGTTATATACATATAATTAAATAATTTTTTTAAAAAATAATATTTATATCATTATATATAATTATGTAATTGTATATTTATATATATATTTAATAAATAAATATAAATATAAATATAGTAAATAAATTCATTATTTAAATAATTTTATTTTAAATTTAATAATTATTTAAATATATATAATTATATATTTAGAATTATATAAATACTTTTTTTTAAAAAATTATGTTTATTTATTTTTAATTATAAATATACCAATGTATACATATATTAAAAGTACATTTTTAAATATGTTTATTTATAAATATTTTTTAAAAATATTTTTTTAACATTAAGAATGAATATTTAATTTTAAGTGTTTGCATGTTAAAAATGAGTGAAATTGAATAAATAAAAAGTAAGTGCACTTTAACAATACTGAAAAATAGAGAAGTTGTGTGTGTCTATGTTGTATATAAAAACACATTAATTATGTATATGTGAAATTAATATAACACATGTTTGATCCATGTTAAATTGAAAAATCGAACAACATTCAATTATGTCCATTACTATATGAAATTAGTCAGTGTTTTTAATTCATATTAATTTTTCATTAAAAACCATTATTCACTAAACATATAACTATTTAAATTAAAGCATAAATATTTTGTATTATATAAATCATATTTATTTACATTCTTATATATCTATAAATTTAATATATAATATTTATTAACCTTATCAATAATTATTTAATTAATAAAATGTTTAATATTTTTCTCAATTTACTTATTTTTAATTTTTATTTGTCAAATTTTCATTTTGTATATATCTATTTATTTAATATATATTATTTATTTGTAGTTAAAATTTATATATAGTATAATAAATTTACTCCTATTTTTTCAATACTTATTTAATTAATAAAATTTTTAATATTTTTTTAATAAAATAATTTTTATTTATTTATTTAGTTATTTCATTTTATTCAAACATTTATCAACACTAAAAAGTTATAAAGAAGGATCCCTTTTTGAGATCTAAAAATAAAGTGCTGATAAAGGGCACTCGTTATCAGTGTTAAAAATAAAGCACCATAAAGGGTACCATTTATCAGTGCTAAAAACCATTGATAAATGGTACCTTTTACAGTGATAAAAATACATTGATAAAAGGTACAATTTATCAGTGCTGTTTGGTAGCCCTGATAATGGCCGGTGCTATTAGAGGCCTATTTGTAGTAGTGATATTCCATTAATAAACATGTGAGCATTGTTTAGGTAAAAATTTCTAATGGCGGCTAGAGAAGGGTGTGAGTATGAAAAATAGTTGGGGACCACCAATGTGGTCCCATACTAACCGATATATGTTGTCACATGTTCATGTGACATGATCAACTAAAATAAATAAACAAACTAAAAAAATACACAAATTAATAAAAAAACCACCTCAATAGATGCATCAGGTGGGTTCTATAACGTCTCTAAGCACATCATGATGACCACACCTCCATAGTATCACCACCCCCATGGGAATAATCATATAACCTAGGGTATTCCTAAATACCATCATTGATACTCATGTCCATGACCCCAATCAATCATACCTACCTCATCGAATACTGTAGTGTCTCTTTGTATGAATATCACCTCAAATAAAACTCTATTAAATCACTTGGATCAGTGCTCCCTGATATAATTAAAAGTAGTGGATCCTGAGGTGTCACTAAGTATCTCTCACCCTCAATCCCTCAAGAAAAACTACACTATAATACATGGTAATCCTCAACATGAAGCCAACATCTAATTCATAGGAGGGGGAGGCCCTAGGATATTAGGTACCTCTAAGTATGACTAATTCATGGGAATATGATTAAATCAAAGGGAATAACCTATCTGGATCCCATGGTAAATATCCTTGGCATCTAATAACTCATAATTATTCATCCAAACCATCAGGGTTGTTCTGACCAAATACAATGGTGATATCCTAGTCATCAATTGAGGGGATACAAAAATAACCCTCATGATGTCCAACATTCATGCTCGAGGATATATTACCACCTGGAACCTCATACTACCATCCTAATCCTAGCCATCATGGGCATTCACAATGGTCTACTAGTATCTCCACTAAAATCCTAACACCCAAATATTCATAATGGTATCACTGTATCAAAGGAACCCCACCATCTAGTGCATTCCTATACATGTACTATCTCATAGCTCTAATGATAGATCCTAGGTACCACATATTGGAATCCACTATTTCAATATCCATATATATGGATGCTAACCGAGATAGGAATCCACCCCCAATATAAAAAAAGGATAGATCCTGATGACGACATGCATCCTAGGTCCACATCCATATAATCAAGTTACACCCATGTATCCTAGGAAATCACATGAGTGCTAGGCCCATCAGCCAATTCTAATCCATATTGGGTAATCACATATCAAAATTAATAATAAAATAATTTATTACCTTGGCTGGAAGAATCCCAACTCCCATCACTGTCGTTATTTTCTCATTAGTCTCACATGTTGGTTAAGGTTCTAGGTGACACCCACAACCATCGCTCCCCAAAACAATACACACCATCTCAAGGAAAGTTTATCAATGGGGCACCCACTTGGGTCCTATCATGGATGGTTTATCAAAGTAACCTTCACATGGATCATTGGTATTATCAAAGGCATTAGGTTTACACTCAATGTTCTATTGGCATTGTAACATCCTTCCCCTCACCCATTGACTTGGGAAGATGTGGGGGAGTTACTGGACTTAAGTGACATCCACAAGACAACATGTTTTGACACTAATTACCAAGGGAATAAAAAATATTTTGGGGATGATTTTCCCTTTAAAGATAAAACCACCAAACAACATAATCAATAAAAATCCAATTCTTTATATGATGCATAAGTACCAAATACAACTAAAAAAATAACCATAAAATTGAAAAATGTAAGTGTATAATGGAAAACCAAAAGATATATACAAGAAAAGACTAATAATACAACTAAAACCAAATACACTAAAGTGGAATCAATATAAGAAACACCAAACACACTCTAATATCCAACTCCATATTCCATGCCCACAATATCACAGAGCTTCACTAAAGAATTGAGATACCTTTACTTTACCAGTGTCTCGTTATATGACATATACAAACATAAAATAGTGCCCAAGAAAGTGGGTGAGTTTAAAATTAGTAAAATTTCGTCAAATACTTCCCAACTCATTCAACTTGGACAAGAACCAGTTATCACTTAGTATAAAATAGTTTAAAGTAGTTGAGACAATTTATATTATAATAATAAATAAGTTCAAAGGAAACCATTTTTTTAAATCATAAAACCTTTATTAATTATTTATAACACCCATAACCATGTCACACACAAACACCCCATGAATTCTTAGGTGGCAGTTCCATACTCATGAATGACCTCTCATTGATCCACCAAGTCGTCACTAGGTGACCAATACAAAGAACCCCAATATCACATAACCCTTCCACAAGGTCAAATATATGAATGCACTTAAAAAACCATGTATTAAAAACCCATGACAAATTCCATTTAACATAAATCCATTATTTCTCAAAATAATTTCAACAAACATTTTCCATGCATCACAATAATACCATAATTATAAAATCATCATTTTAAAATTATAATCTAAAGGATTTTCTGTGAAACCTTCCAATTCCCAAAATTTCAAAGCCATAACCTAAATTAGGTTTCTATTAATAATCACATATGGATTTTACAAAAATTTTAAGAAATTAATTTAAATAAAACTAATCCTTTAAGTTCTAATACAATTAGAGATGACAGAGAATCCACCAACCTCACAACGGTTGGTGAAAATGAAGAACGATGATCAGATCACATAGATCCATCCTTGGATTAACTTAAATTCAGTAGATCAAACAATATCTTATCATGATTCATGTTAAAAAATATATATATATCCATTATGAAATATATCTATGATTATTATAGGGAAAAGAAACTTGGATCACAGAAGAATAAGAAATGATAGAGAGAACAAAGACTTACCAACGATTCTTTATCACTAATGTACTTTAATTCAATTAATAATAGCTTCTAGATCAAAGGGGATCATATCTAAAGCCTTGGGAGAAAAGGGAATTTGGTATCACATACAATAAGGGAATAAAGGGGGTCTCAGAACTTACTTTGGATTAGATCCACAAAAATTGGGATTCCATGTAATGACCCAAACATTAATAAATAAAATTCCCTTTTTGGTTTAATTAAATGTTTTATTTTGTATTATGGTTATATAAATCACATAAAATTACTTGGTTTTATTATATCCTATCATATTTAAAATACCTCTATGTATCATTACCATTGATAATATATCCACTAAATAGTTATCGTCTGATTAGTATAAATATAGGGTTTTGATAAATCTAATTGACACAAAAAGGAAGTGATGGCCTCAACCAGTAGGATCATACCCTAGGAATCCCATTTATCAGAGCTTAAAAGGGAGATAAAATCAATAGTATTTTTCCTTGGCCAAGCCCAAGATGATATCCAATAACTTAACCATGAGAAAAAACCATTTATGAGAGAAGTTCAAACTCATCGAGATCATGACCCAAACCATATACGCCGAACCACCCCATGTATGTGACACCATCGCACTCCTAACCCTTAGGGAATGTATTGGTTTATTAAAGGGATATGTATAAATAAACTAAAAATATGAATATTCACATTATTTACAATTGAATAATGGGTATATTTACTTGTTATTACTATTACTTTATAAATTATTTTTTATTTTGATACAATAAAACAAAAATAATATTTTTGGGTAATATTAAAATTTAATTAAGGAATTTATGAATTAATTAATTTTTTAAATAGATATTATTTTTATTAAATTATTTTTATAAAATAATTTAAATTAAATATAAATGTTCATACAATTTTTTATGAATTCAAATGTAATTTTTATAAGGGATTTAAAACTATTATTGTCAAATATCACAGAATTTCTCAATAAATGTAAATTATTATTTTAAAATTAAAAATTCACATATTTATAAAATTATTAGAATAAAATAAATATTATTTTTAGAATCATAAAATTTAAATTACTTAGCAGATAATTATTCATAATTTTATGAGGCAGTGGGATTTTCAGGTGAAAATTTAGTATAGTACAAATATAAAGAGTGTATTATGACATTATAATGACCCAAAAAATATGTAATAAATACTATAAAGGTCATAAAAAACTAAATATATTTTTCCACTTTAAAATAATATAATATTAAGTTTAATTGATTAGTTTTCTAAATCCTTTATGAATCCTCCAGAACCTATTATATATTTTATGGTTTTAAAATCATTTCTTTATGGGCATGAATCACTCCACATCAGAAAGGATATTATTTTAATAAGTTAAGACCATTTACTTATATAATAATGAAAATAAATCCCCATTTTTAGAAATGATGGGAAAAAACCATTGGAAGTTTGTTGTTTTGGTTATTTTATTTTATAGATTCTAAAACACAAGCGTAAGAAATAATAAAGACTTCCCCAATCATTTCCTATATAAACCCACCCAATATCCCATTAATCTTCACTAAAAACATTTAATCACATAATTAATCTTCACTCTCCTATTTATAGTCCTCCCAAGGTTTCCTTTAACTATTATGAAAATCTACCCAAGCATTTGGAATCACCCTCCAAAGGTAAGGGATTCCTCTCATCTCATTTCCATTAAGGCACATCTTTTTTGTTACACTTCTTAGTTAAAATTTGAGGATATGTTGGTATGTTTTCTAAAACCATATTATTATAATTTTTATTTAAATGTGTTTATATACCCCTTTAAATCTTATTAATCCCTCCCATAAACCTTTACATACACCTGTTACTGTACAGAAATTTAGTAAGTGATACTCTTCTTCTCTTTATTCAAGTTTCTTCATTATCTTATGTCACGTATCTCCAATTCCTAATGATGATATATGTTCTTAAATATACCCATTAATGTACATTTTATGTTTGAATGCTAAGATACTCATTTCACTTTTATTAAGCCCTTCTATGAACATTTATATGCCCCTTCTATGCTGTCGAAATTTCACCGTGATTTTTCATGTAAAACAATTGTGTAGTGAATAACCATACCCATTTCCTATCAAGAGTTTTCAACTTAATTAACATATAATTTTTTTATTGAGGAATTAAATTTATATATTCTATACTCATTGATCATGGAATAAAATGTGATGATAAATGACTCCATGTTTTATGATCAATGTGGCACATTTAAGATTGAGAATGACATGAAAGTGACAGGCGCACCTAAAATTATATAGTACTATAATGAATTAGGTAATGTTTTAGTCTCATGAGACATCATACAAGAGATTAGAGAGTGAACTTAATCCATCCAATGAATTTTTCCATCAATATTTATTTCAAGTTAGACTTGAACTATGTTTATGATGCAATGTTTAAGTTGTTATCACATTTCTCATGTTTCCATTATGTTATCATGCTATATCATGCCTCAATATTCATGTTTAGGATTCTCACCCCTTTTATTCCCCATTGATATTATTATTTAATAAAATATATAATATTTTTCATGTTATTCCTTGTTTATTCCCATTATGGGATTTATAGCTGACATATTTCTTATGTATGTCCCCAGGTTATCCCATGCATTTTTAAATATGAATGATTAATATGATCATGTTCAGGAATTTTTAAATAAATATATTGTGTTCACTATTTTAAGTCGTAATTTAATGTACCCAATTCCCAAATACACAAGAATTATCTATCTTCTGGGTTATATCATGTGTAATATTATGTAATAAATCATGAATTAATGTGTACTAAAGAGTAAAGTTTTCATATGAAAAATATACGCTACATGGTTAGCCCATAAAGTTTGTAAAAACATGCACTAACCATTTGGTCCTACTATCTCAAGAAAACCCATTGTATGGGTGGCTAAATTAGTTAGAAAAATTATTCTCTAACCAGTTTCCCCTTTGTTTCACTTTGCACAGTTTCCTACAGACACTTGCATTTTTTGGCTAAACTATTCACCAACCGTGTGCCCAGTGACTCCCAAAATTTGTTTCATAGTTTCTTGGAGGAGGTGAACAATTTATACTAACCTTTTACCTCCAAAACACTTCCAAAACATGTATAAAACTCTCCAAACATCCTAAAACATTACTCATTTAATATGAATACTCAAAATGCATGAATATAATTTCATGTACCTAAAAATGGGGGTTCTAAATTGCCCATACTATTAGTTTTTCCATCCCTAAAAATTTGAAAACCATATAAATCATTGAAATGTTTAGGCCAATACTCAAAAATTTCCTTCTAATGCTCTCATGTTTATTCCAAAATATGACCATGTTGTAGTAAATCCCATACTTTATTGATGGTTTTACCATGAAATATCTTCTCTCACCTATCCAAAATATATTCCAGCACATAAATAAAAATAGCATCTAGATCTAAGTCAAAGTTATTCCATTGAATCACATGGTTAGGATCAGGTTGATACTTCTTCAAATGAGATACATGTAACAAATTATATACTAATATGAACCTTGGTGGAAAATCCAAATGATATTCCACCTCACCAACTCATTCTTGTACTTAAAAAGAGACTATGTACTAATGTGACAAATTTCAATGCTTATCAAAATGATGATACGCAATCCTAAAAAAATTATCAATAAGTCTTGATCACTCACCTC
Source organism: Viscum album (assembly GCA_963277665.1). Lineage (NCBI taxonomy): Eukaryota > Viridiplantae > Streptophyta > Magnoliopsida > Santalales > Viscaceae > Viscum > Viscum album. Next base: position 1,045,537,241 of record OY728161.1, on the reverse strand, counting down.
AAACAAAAAAAATCACTGAAAATTATTTGAATATGATTTTTGATGACTCTGAGCCATCTCCATCATTTTTCTGATCAATTGAATCTTCTCTGTTATCTATTGCACAAGACTGGGTCTACCTAGTTAATTGTCGCCTATTTACATCTAACATAGTGTATAATGAAAATGATACCCATAAAATGATTCCAATAGAGCCATATGTACAATGTATTGATAACTATTATTGTATATGAACTACAATAATGGTCTATGATCCTCCCAAGATCCACCAAAATCAATTACACAAGACCTAATAATTTCCTCAAATAATTGGAAAATCATTTTGGATTATCCATCCATTTGAGTATGCTAAGTCATACTCATAGTCAACAATGTTCCAAGGGATTTACATAAGGATTTCCAAAAAAATGAGGCATGAATGTAGGGTCTCGGTTAGACACAACTGAATCCAGTATACCATGCAACTTTATAGCTTCTTGGATATATATTTTGGAAAAGACTTCCACCATATTGGTTTCATGAATAGGGACAAAGTGAGTTGACTTTGTGAGTCAATCCATAGTCACCTATATGAAATTTTCTTTCCTAACCATTTTCGGAATACCATTTATAAAATGCATGGCTATATAATTCTATTTCCATATGGGAATCATTAAAGACTACGACATAGAAGCTAGTCGTTGATTATCTTCCTTGACTTGTTAATAGGAGAGCCATCTAATGGAATACTCCACTATACCTCTTTTTATGCCAACCTATAAAACTATGATTATACACTTTATATATATTCTATATTCTAGGAAGGATAGATCTTCTCAAATAGTGGTAGGCACTATGAATTTGTTCCAGATAAACGAATGGTTCAACCATATGATATCTAAAACATAATAATAGACTCTGATCTAGATTACATCCCTAAATGATATCCCCACCATTGAGTTTTAAACTCATGTTAACACATTAAAGATTGGATTTTTGAGTATTTCTAACCTGCTCAACCAAATTAGGAATAACATAAATAAGAAATAAAACTACATCACTACCTTATTCTACATAATCCAGATGCATATTAGTTATAACTGACATAAGAATCCATTCATCTGAAGCCTCTTTATAAAAATGATCATATGAATTACTACTCAAGGAATCCACTATATAATTTCCTTTACTTACAATTTAAAATAATTCTATGTCAAACATTTGAGGATATTACATCCATCTTCTTTTCCCTATATTCAAATCTCTTTATGATAAAATGTGATTTAAGCTTTTATAATCTGTATACACTATAAATTTATCACCAAATGTATAGTGACATCTTGTATTTAATGCATGAACCATAGATTATAACTTCAAATAGTGTGTTGGTTAGTTCTTATCTTATATTTGTAACTCCCATGAACCATATACAACAACATGATATCACTACATGAGAACACATCCCAGCACAAATTTAGATGTATCACAATATACAAAATATCCTTGTCCAGACAGTAGATACATGAATAAATGTGATGATATAAGTTTTACTTTATGTTCTTCAAAGGATTGGTTTAATTAATCATTCAATTGGAAAGGAACTCCTTTCCTAATCAAAGCTGTCATCGATGAGGTCAAACATGAAAAATCACATACAAAAAGTCTATAGTATCCTACTAATCCAAGGAAGTTGTGTATCTCAAATACATTCTTCATTGTTTTCCAATAGATAAAAACTTTTGAATTTTCAAGATCCATTCTTGTATCCATAAACGAAACTATGAAAACTTATCCAAGTGTTGTTACGATTTGTGTTTTTCCTAGAATAAACCACTATAGCATCAACAAACACCACCACAAAAGAATATAGATACCTATGAAATATCCAATTCATCAATTCCACAAAGTAAATTCCATTATTTTTAATACCAAAAGTAATATCTATATATTCATAATGGCCATATCTTTATCTGAAATCCATTTTTCAAAATATCCTCCTCTTGAACACACAATTAGTGATATCCTGAACATAATTAAATTTTGAAGGACCACTGGGATCCCCTTAATTGACCAAATAGTTCATTGATTCTAGGAAGATGATACTAATTTTTTTCATAATTTGGTTAAGAATATGATAATCTGCAAAAATACTAAGAGTTCCATCGACATTTTTCAATAAAAACAAAAAAATTTCCCATAGAGATTTTATTGGTTGAATAAACCCTTTTCTTTCCAACACTTACAACCAAACATTAAATTCCCACAATTATTTTAGTTACATCATATAAGTTTTATGTGAAATTAGTCTAGTCCCCAGTAGGAGATCAATTGTAAACTCCACTTCTCTTTTTGGTGGGAACCCTATGGAATTTTTAGAAAAACATCAGAAAATTTATCAATGTTAGTTTGAAGAACTCTATTACCAATATTATCAATATACACTAAAGTAATAGATTCCAACTAATAAGATATTTTATTAACAACTGATTCCAAAATTTATTCCTTAATTTCCTTTACATCCCAACCTCCTCTAAATATATGATCGATTCCACTGAGAGATGTTAACCTAACCTTTCAGTAATAACTGTTGATGTGAACCTTGAAGTATGTCAACCAATCCACACCTAAGATCAAGTTATAGAAATCCATCTCAAGAATAGATAAATAACAAATAAACTCATCCTTATAGATATTTATATAAGAATTTTTACACACATGGGATTGATATTCTCTTTCAATAAGAGGAGTTAGATATTTCAAAATAGAAGGCATCATATCAACATGAAAACTTATATAATATCCCACCACACTTAAATTAGTTCTCCATCTTCCACTTATTTATATAAATTTAGTTCCCACATATTCCTGTAGGAATAAAAATTCTCCCTCCAAGTGTAGTTCATAAGATAAACCTTTCTAGAACTTTCACTCTATTGAAAATTTCTACATTTTCCATAATACAAAGAATGAAAATCTTCTAGAGAATATAAAATCGTAACACAAACTAAAAAATTTGTGCCTTTTAGGAAGCACTTGAAGAAACCTATTAGAAAAATAAAACTAAATTTATAAAATGAGTCACATACTCTATCACCAAGAGAGTCTCTTACATCAAATTGAAGAAGTATATTGTTCTAGAAATATTAAATGTGTGAGGCTAAAATTTCTTGGTAAACAATTAATAAAAATACTCCCATGCCATTCCATGGTAAAGTTTATCATAGATAGATAAATACCACCATTTAAATTCTAGATCCTCTATCATATACATTTCGAACTTTACTTTTACATCTGCCGTTTTCCCAAGGAAATCGAAGAATCGATTCATCATATTGAACCAAACTTATGATTTTTTTGACTAGAAATCCCCCTAAAATATGGGTGGATTCTGATTTTGGAACTGAACAAAAGTATCCAATTTTTATGTTTTATCATTCTTATTACCCCTATCCAAAACCTTAAAATCATGGACAATACTTTGAACTAGATATTGGTTCACTTATCGCTTAAGTGCAACCACATTTTCAACAACTTATTTTAGTTGATTTCTACGATGTCTACTCAGTTAAATTCACTATAACCTAAACAAAATATATTTTATATCACTCTTTATAAACTAAAGGATTAAAAATTCAAAAACAACCATATCAATACATGTAACAATACACATTCCCAAAATCCAACCATTTTTTTTTTCAATTTAATCAGTTTTTTGAAAATACCATAAGAATTTCATTCCAAATAAAACCATTATAACCATTTTAAAAAATAAACTATTTTTAACCATTTTCATACATCATAATACTCAGTATTAATGATGTAGTACTAGTGGATATTCTCACTATCAATTCATGTCATATAATTCTCATCAGCTAAACCCATAATTATGAGGTGAAAAATCACATAAAAGTTTATTATAAAACTTTTTTATCCAAAAAACTTGGTAAATTAAAGTTCAAAAGAAAGGTTAGATACATATTTTTGAGCTATTCATTTCATGTTTTGGCAATCCTATCTCCTTCATAACATCCCAAAGAAAGAAAGATACCATTTACAACTTAAGGACCATACAAAATTGATACCATTTCTCCCAAAATTATAAAAAAACAATCCAAGCGGACAAAATTCGTAGCATCCCACTCCTCACCTATTGGATTAGGTAGATGAGGTAGAGCTATTGGCATTAGGTGACATTCCCAAGAAACAAACGGCTATAAATAAATGCAAAGGGTATCAGGAACAATTGGGGGATGATTTTACCTTTAATGGTAAAACCACCAAAAAAATAAATATTAAACATCTAATCCTCTATATGATGCATGATTACCAAATATAACTCAAAACATAACCAAAAATTTAATAATATAAGAGTACAATTGGAAACTAAATGACATCTACTAGAAAAGACCAAGAATACAACTAAAACCAAAGAAACCAAAGTGGAATCAACATAAAAAACACCCCACCCACTCCAAGCTCTAACTCCACATGCCATGCTCATGGTATCACAATGTATCACTAAATAACTAAGATACCTTAAAAATACTCAAAAATTCCTTTATTTTAATAATAAAACACTTATTTTATAGTGAATGTTTTATTATATTCACATAGAAATACATTTACATCTCATAAGAGAATTATTCATCTTAAGTTGATAGAGAATAATAAAACAAGGAATAGTAACATGATATACACATGGAATAATAATGCATTCCTTAAAATAAACTCTATATACATGAAATTACCTAAGAATATATCCCCTTCCACAAAGATTGTAAAAATTAAAAGAAGCATTTGGAAAGGAATAAACATTATCAAAGGATTTGTAAGAACCTTCAAAAGAGATGTATTGTGTGATAAAGAAAGAATAACGTGGTATTTTTAGGGAAATATAACCATTAATCATGATGGAAGTTGGAAAATATAGCCAATGGGCATTATTATCATTAACCAATAAGACAGTTGGTCAATGTTATTATTGGTGGCTCAATAAAGTGACTTTTGGGATTATTTTATAAATATACCTTTTAAAACTATATAAATTTGTAATTTAGAAAAGTTTTATGAAAAAATTATATGTTTTAATAAATTTTATTTAAATGAAATTATCTTATAAAACAATTTTATATGAAAATATAAATTAGCTAACTCCTAAGTAATTTTTATAATGCTCAAAAACTTTGTTATGCCATAAAAAATATTAATATTCAATAAATAAATATTTGTATCTAAAAATGATAATTATCATATTTTAAGAATTATTTTTATAAAATAAATTTAATTTTATAAAATAAATTTATTTTTTGGTTTCATCATATTGGAATTATCTTAGGGTAAATTTATGGTAATTTAAAAAAAATGATTTTTGGGTTCAAAAGTGAAAATATCATTTTTTTCGAAATACCATAACTCTTATGAAATAATAATTATATGATAATGATTTAAAATTTATTAAAATTTATTAATGATTAATATTTATTTAATAAATAACAAAATACATGAGGTGTTACACTTATAAACACATGCCTAGCATTTTGAAAACCATGATTGAACTTATTCTAAAAAACTATTTTTATAAGTTATACACGTATCACATTTGAATTGTTTTTTAATTTTTTTATAATTTTTATAAATTAAAATGGGTCAAATATTTATATTTATATAGTAAAAATTAGGTAATATGATCTATTTTAATTTTTTAGGCACAAAAAGTTACCGTGGTAAAACAATTACCATAGTATAGGTAAAATAATGCATCGAGTTGAGTTAAATAGTAAAATAAAAAAATACCTAAAAAATAAAGGATTAAATGGGGTTTTTAAGTATTTAATGATATTAAAATGTACTTAAAACATTATTTTTAAACCAAAATGGTTGTAATTCATTCCACCCAATAGTAGTTATCCTTAAATATAAAATAATCATTATTTAGTCACTTAAACACACCCCTCCTCAAGTATGAATACCCCCATTCCTTCCTCACTTCTCACACCAAATAATTCCACCCTGATTTACGTCTCAATTACCCTCTCAATATTATCTCCAATTTAGTTAAAAGGTAATATGGAGTCCCTATCATTCTTTAAGAATAATCCTCTTAAGGTAAGGGGCGTCTCTCTCTTCTTTTCCATTCGAGCACATTTTTTTGTATTTAGCCTTTTGAATTTCAATTGGTTATGTTGTAAAAAAATTATTAATGTCCCTTTACTATGAAATTTATGTTATTATAATTAAATAACATTCATCCCCTTACCCAGTCTACTACTATTCCCAAATTTAGTAAAGTATATATCTCTTTTATTTTCCACTCAAGAACCTTTTTTTCATTTAAACATTTTAATATAAATTATCTAGGTTTTAAAGACTTTATAAATATCCCTTTTAATATAAAATTTATTCTCTTATAATTAGATTTCATTTATTCAGTCTTTTTATAAACTTACCTAACATATTACTATCCTAAAATTTAATAAGGTATCATCTCCTTCTCCTCTTTATTCATGAACCCTTTTTATGTTATGTACTTTTTATTTCATTTTTTCATGTTGTTTTTTTGTTCTCACACATATATATTACTACCATTTTGATGTAAAATTTTCTAGAAAACCCTTTCATTCTCATTAAGACCTCCCATCAACCATTATTTACCCTTGTTATACGACCAAAATTATCCTGCCAATTTCCATAGAAAACAATAATGAAGCGAATACCCATACTCATTCCCACTAAAGGGTATTCAAATATATGTACCAATATTTATTTTATTGGGGAAAAATTTATATAACCACACTCCTTTATCATGGGGTTAAAATTGATGAAATAAATTCTTATGTTATATGATCTATGAGGAACATTTATGCATCCACGTGATATGATTATGACGGGTGCACAAGTTAGTACTCCAATGGATTTTGTAATGTGTTAATATCATGAGACTCCATGTACGGTGCTTGGGGGGTTATCCTTAGCCTTATATTTTATTATTTCTTGGTGGTTAAATTTTACTTATGCTTATGATTTCATGATTGTAGTTGTTTCCACATTACTATATTGAATTTAAGTTATCTTGTTATATAACATATGACTATTGAAAATTATGATTATCATCCCCTCTTATATCTCATTTATATTCCTATTGAATAACTTGTTATACATACATCATGTTATGTTTTTATTCCCTTAATGGGCTTTATGGATTACCCCTTTCTTATGTATGTCGATTGGTTATCCCTTGTAGTTTTAAAAGAATGGTGAAAAGTTAAGCGCATGCTAAGGATTTTTTTAATAAAGTTGTTGTATCCTTATTTTATGATGTTATTATATGCATCTAATATCAAAAATACAATATGAATCATGATTTTATAGGTTTTATTTAGTGAATTTTTATGTAATAAATCATGAATCATTTTATAATAAAGTTATGTGTTGTTATATACATTTTCTTTTCCTATGTCTTGATAGATGACATCTGCAAATGAACAATAGTGCCCAATCAGGGGGTGACTATATGATCAGTATGATTTCACCAAAGACTTCTCAACTCATTCCAATAGTAAAATAACTAGTTATCACATTTATTATAAAATAGTTTAAAGCATTTATAATAGTTTATATCAGAATAGTAATCAATATCCAAGGAAAACATTTTAAAAAAAGATAAAACCTCTCTCAATTATTTGGAATAACCATAACCATGTCTCCAAAAACACACCATGAATTCATATGTGATAGTTCTATACTCATGAGTGATATCTCATGGATCCACCATGTCATCACTAGGTTACCAATACCAGGTTCCCCAATGGCGCACACCCCTTCTACTGGGTCACAACTACGAATTCACTCACAGCAACCATGGATGCCAAAACCCATGCCAAATTATATTTGATATAAAACCATTATTTCTCTAAATAAATTAAAAAGAAATTTTCTACACATTAAAACAAAACCATAATTTTAAAATAGTCATTTTAAAATTTTTATCTGAAGGATTTTCCATGAAAATATCTAATTTCTACAATTTCAAAGGCAGAACCCAAATTGGTTTCAATAAAGAATCACTCACCGATTCCAAAAAAAATTCAATCAATTAATTTAAATAAAACTAAACCTTCATGTATAATTTATGTAAATATGAGAGATAATCCACCTACCTTACAACAGTTGGAAAAAACAATGAACCGCGCTTAGATCACTTATATCCAGACTTAGATCACCTTTCCTTCCATAGATACAAAAAATATATTATCAATATTCATGTTAATGAACATATATTTATCCTCTATAAACCATATCTATGATTCTGAGAGAGTTAAGAAACTAGGATCTATGAACAAGGAAAAAGATATAAAAGAAGGGCTTACTGATGATTCTGGATCTCTAACACACTTTGATTCAACTAAGAATCGAATCTAGGTTGATGGAGATCATATCTCAAGATTAAGGAGAAAAAGTAATTCATAATAATAAGAGAATATGAAATTAAATTGGAAATTAAGAAATAATTCATATTATATCTTTAAAAATAAGGGTACCAACTATAAGTTTCATGGTGAGACCGCATGGTTTGGAAACTCGTTTTCTAATAGTGTAGTGCTACTATCTCAATACAACCCCTCATATAGCTAGGAAAACCATGAACCAACTATTATTTTCCCTCTATTTCACTATTCATGGTCCCCCTAGTAACAGGTATAGTTTGGAAAAACTGTGTGCTAACCGTGCGACTACCTAGTGACTCCCAAAATATGTTACACAGTTTCTTAGAGGTGGTTCATAGTTTCTACTAACCATTTTAAAACTATGAACCTCTAGAAACATCTTAAAAAAATTTATAAACCTCTTCAAACTTCCAAAAACTTAACCTAAACATTAAAAAGAGTCTAAATAAATGAATAGAGGGTTATTTTTCTGAAATAGTTGGTGCTATAGATGTTGTGTCCCATGGAATCATCAACTAAGTAATATGGAATCACTGGATAAATAAGTATATCCAAATATAAAATTAGAATAAATATAGACTAAAATCTATATATCTCATCAAATCCATACAAGTTCTGTAACATCCCAGGTAAATAAAGAATAAAACAATTTCATATTTATTAATATTTATGAATTAAATATTAATTTTACTTTAAAGGGGTTTCTATGTTCTATAGCCTACCTGATACGCAACAAAGAGTTTCTTTGAAATCTTACGTTGCACACTAGTAATAAAATAATATTATTTTAAATAGTAGTTAACACGTAGCCGTTGTATTGGTGGGAATGAATATAAATAACTAAAATATGATTATATATGTTTTTTAAATGTTTTTATATTTATCCAATAAAATATAAAGCCTTAAAATAAGAAAAGAATTCAATTTTAGGCATATATACTCTAATTTTCACTAAAGGTCCACTTATCGCCTTTTGATGGAGAACCGTCATTATATATAGTTTTGGTCACTCTTATACATTCCATTGGACCAAATAAAACTCTTCTTTAGAATTGGGACATCAAAATTTACTTTGTGTAAATTTTTGGTATTTTTCGATAAAGTTCATTTTTTAATGAATAGTGAAAAATGTTGTATTTTAATTCAAAACCTGTTTTTAGTCTAATTTATTTATATGATTAGATTATATTTTGAATTGGTTTTAAAGTTCAATTATAATATATTTTTACTATTTAATCCAATGGTTGTCATTGGAATTAATTTCACTTTGAAATTGGACTTAAACTAGTGTCAATCTTTTGATACTTATTGTTTCATAAAAACACGCTATTTGCTCTGACAGCGGGAATTAATTATAAAATTAATTAATGTAACTTATATTTTTTTAATTTTTTAAAATAAACATCATTTTTTAATTTTGAATATCAAATATTTCTTAGGGTTAATTTTTGGTATTTTTATGAAAAACTTCAATTTTTGCTGAATAGTGAAACCACTAAGTGGTAGTTAAAAAAACTGATTTTTCGTTTAAATGAAATTTTACCATCTCTGTGTTTTCAATTTCAAAAATCCGAGATACATGGTTTTCATTAAGAAGGAAAATTTGGTTCAATGAGGTTAAAATAATTTTTGGTGAATAGTAACTTTTAAGTTTTTTAATCGCGATTAGAGGTAGTTAGTGTAATTTAAGGTAAAAATAATGTTTTAATAATATGAAATGACCTTGAAACATGTCCTACCCTTATTGGATGTGTCATGGCCGACCAAGAAAATCCATGGGTCAACTTGGGGACCCCATGGAGCCACTTTGGTAGGAAAATGACATTAATAACTTTTTATTTAATGTTAAAGTAAAAATGTCACAAACATGAGTTTTTTTACTAAATCAATTTTTACATGGGGTTATACAAGTCATATTTTTGACTATAAATATTCATTAAAAATCTAAAAAGATTTCCTACATCATGATATTTTAATTATTATTAAATAAATTAAATTATTTATGACTCCATAATGATGCAGCGATTACCTCATTATTTAACGATTTATATAAAATGAAAAGATAATGTAAAATCTATAACCTACACATGTCAAAAACCTATTGGATGGGTGGATTTTTAACTCTTATCACCTTATCCTAAAAGTATATTATTTTGGGACCTTTTAAATCCAAAAAAAATTTTATAATAAAGTAACCTTTTATAACTGTCCAAGAGTGCCCCTCCTCTCCTCTTATAAAAGACCCCCACCTCTACCACCTTACCCACACCTCTCAAGCCTTTGGATCGGCCAAACACTTCCCATTTTTTCTCTCCACATTTCTATCAGACTCCTAGAAGCCTCACTATGGGCATAAGTCGTCCCAAGGAAGCCTTTGAGCTCAAATTAAAAAGAGTTACCTATTTTAAAGGTAGTGTTTTCTCTTATGTTCTTATGTTTTATTTTGCTTCTCCAACCCCCTAAACTATTTTTATTCCTTTCTTTTGTAACAACAACAGTATATTCAATATACTAGGATGTTTTTATATGAAGTATTCAAGCTACAGTTACACACACCTACATCTAATGGTTAAAGAACATACTGTTTCTGTGGATGGTGAATTTCTGCCTCATGAAACGATGATTGTTCAACACTCATATATCACCTTCAAAGGTGGCCATTAAGATGTCACTATATTTATATATTATATATAATATTTTTATGTTTTACATAAGCTTCTGTATTTTTCATTTATGGCATACCTTTTTGGTTTCCATTATGGGTAAACGTGATATCTTCATTTTAGGAAGTGCGGACTACCGCCCCCTCAAAGTGATTTGATTCGTTAATGCCATATCTGGGATGTATAAAGGATGGAGTTAAAGTTATTATATATTATGTTATACTCGAATTATAATATACCTTTATATCATTATTATTTCTTTCCATTAAAGTATGATATAGAAATGAAATTAGCGTTCATGCGTACATACGACTTACCCTCTCCATGAACGGTGCATTTCATTTCTTATCCCCAAATGTAATGTACTATTATAAGTACATATATATAATGGATATATATGATGTATGTTACATCTAAATTATGAATATAATTATGGAATTAAAATATACATATCTCTCATTTAGTTTTAATTCCATTAATATGACATAGAAATGAAAGTAGCGTTCATGCGTACGTACGGATTACCGTCTCCATGAATGATGCATTTCATTTATTACCTCTAAATGATTATGTAATATTATAAATGCATGTATATACTGGATATATATGATATATATGATATCTACATCATGAATATAATTCTTGATATAATGTAGATTTTACCACATGAACAACTTGTAATTATAAAGAGTTTATTTTTGACTCAAGTACCAATGATCGACAAAACGACCATTATTAACTTAAATAATTACTTAGTGTTCATAACATGGTAATTAGTGATATTAAAGGAATAATGAACTTGAAAAAGGTTCTTAAGCAAGTAGAAATTAACTCAAGTTTATTATTCAGGACGTTAAAGAACGATCGAGTCAAGTCAGACCTGAGGTATGAGACTTTGTCTCAATCTCCTTTCATTGAGGCATATTTTGTTTTACACACAAACTTAATTTATACTGTGTATAAACTCCTTTGACTTTTACGTTTATCCGAAAGGAATATTTTTTATACAAAGCATTTTACCAAATGACAAAAGGGAATGTTTTTGTCGTACGTATGCGGTGACAATGACTTCTCCGCCACCGTGACCATTATTTGAGTTTCGGCTTCCTCTACAAGCCATACCTTTTTTAAAAGAAAAATAAATACCATATTTTACTTTTCTTTTATTTTGGTATTGAAAATGGTTTTTATAATGTTTTTATTATATCAATGTGATGTATTGATATCTTGTGATTGAAATGTGGAAATGTTATGTTTCCTTTATGTATGTTTTATGTGATACGATTATGTTATGGTTCTTGGGAATTATTACGAAGACGGGTGGTTCTGTGATAAACTAAGGGCGGGTGAGCCCGATATAGCTCTCTAATGCATTGGGTAACGCGAAGGAGTTAGACGTTAAGGTTTCTCCAAAGAGATTTAGGGAATATACTGTGATGGGCATTCCAAATGTAACCAAGAGGGTTACTCCCTACGTAAGAATGCTATGAATGACTGAAGTTACCTTTATGTATTATGCTTTCTATGATTTATTCATGATTTGATGAGGTATGTTAATGTGCTTATGTTTTATGAGTAAAGTATTATTTCATACATGGACTAATGTTTTCACTTCATACTTTTATATCCCTTACTAAGCTTTTTATGCTCATCCCATGTTTTTGAAATGTTTTTCACAGGACAAGGGAAAGGTACATGATGTGATGATAGTGTCAATTAAGTGTCAAGAAAGAATCCATGTTTTATTTTAAATATGTTTCCGTTGATGGGAAAAATGAGTACTATATTTTATGTAACCACTTTGTTTAAATGTTGAATGTAATGCATATTTTATGATCTAATTCTCTAAAAATCTAAACCTGAAAAAATCCTCAACGTGTATTCCTGAAGTAACTCAAGATTAAGTAATGTTTAAGGTCGGGGCCTTATAGTTGGTATCAAAGGCAAAGGAGGTAGGAATGTATCTGGTCCTTGGGAACTCTCACATTTGAGGGTTGGACGAAGCATGGCTCTCCACCCAAGGGCTTCATGAGGAAATGGCTGCCACTGGGGATGGTGGTGTGTCCCACCCAGGGGGTGTATCCGCCCATGGAGTGCCCTGATAGGTATCAATTATAGTCTACTGGAAGTAATTCCAGACCGTTATAGTTGGTATCAAAGTTCAGTTTAGACAACTTTAGGAGTTAAAAATTGTTAAATTATAAATTAATTTATGGAATGATGGAAATGATATTGCATTTAAACATTACCATGTTGCTTCGCCTAAGATATTTCTGTGTTCAGAATGTTCTTCTGCAGAGGAAACAAGGTTGCTATGCTGGGAAGACATCAGGAGGAAGACAACCTTCCAAATCAACAACCTGAGATGGTTGGAATTGGAACTGAATAGTTTGTTGCAGTGATGGCACAGTTGACTCAGGCTATAAATGGTGGTGGTATCCATGCACAAGATCAGCCAGATCAATCACAGAGGAATATGTCATTGGTGGAACATTTCATGAGGCAACATCCCCGATCATTCAGAGGATCATCTGACCCTGTGCTAGCTGAAGGGTGGATTAAAGCACTGTAGAAGATTTTTGATGTCATGGGGTGTTCAAAATATCAAAAGGTTAGTCTTTCTGTTTACCGTTTTGAAGGTGAAGCTGATCAGTGGTGGTCGATGGTGAAAAATATCAGGGATAGTGATGAGATTGATGATATTTTGGTGTTTTCTAAAAGTAAAGAGGAGCATGAAAGACATTTAAGGGTTATTTTGCAAACCTTAAAAGGAAATAAATTGTATGGGAAATTCAGAAAGTGTGAGTTTTTGTGGCAAAAAATTTCTTTCCTTGGTCATATTGTTTCTAAAGATGGAATAACTGTTGATCTTGCTAAAACAAAAGTTGTTGAAGAATGGCCAAGACCCAAAAATATAACCGAGATCCGTAGTTTTCTTGGTTTGGTAGGTTACTACCGAAGGTTTGTTGAAAATTTTTCACGGTTATCTAGTCCTATGACTAAGCTAATTCGGAATGGTGTTAAGTTTATCTGGACAAATGAATGGGATGATTGTTTTCAGGAGTTGAAAAGAATATTGGTGAATGCTCCAGTTTTGGCACTTCCTTCCAGGAATGGTGAGTTTATTATATATAGTGATGCTTCATTGAAGGGACTTGGATGTGTCCTTATACAGAAAGATCAGGTAATTGCATATGCTTCACGTTAGTTGAAAACTCATGAGGTAAATTAACCTACACATGAATTGGAATTAGCTGCTGTTATTTTTACTCTAAAAATTTGGAGGCACATTTGTATGGAGTAAAGTGTGAAATATATACTGATCAAAAAAGTTTAATTTATATATTCACTCAGAAATAATTGAACATGAGACATAGGAGATGGTTGGAATTAATCAAGGATTATGATTGTACAATTCATTACCATCTGGGAAAAAAAAATAAAGTGTCTGATGCTTTGAGTAGAAAAAGTAATGCTTCATTAGCCATGCTACATTTGGAACGAGATCCTTTGGTTTTTTATTTGATGAACTTTGGCATAGAAGTTGTTGGTGTAGGATGTTCTTCTGTTTTGTTTCAAGTGTCAGTGAGATCATCCCTATCAGACAGAATAAAGCAAGTGCAGAAGAAAGATAGTGGATTGCAGAAAAAGGTAAAGCTGGTTGAGAAGGGTAAGTTGCCTGAGATTAACATTGATAATGATTGTGTTTTGAGGTTTGGGAAGAGATTATGTGTTCCCTGTGATTCACAGTTGAAGGGTGAGTTGTTATGTGAGGCTCATAGTTCCCCGTTTTCAGTTCATCCTGGTAGTACTAAGATGTACATAGATCTATGAGAGTATTACTGGTGGGATGGAATGAAAAGAGATATTGCTGATTTTACTGTGAAGTGTTTGACTTGTCAGAAGGTTGAAGCAGAGTGGCAGTTACCGAAAGGGATGCTTCAACCTTTACCAGTGCCAGATTGGAAATGGGAAAATATATCCATGGACTTCGTTGTGGGATTACCGAAGACATCTCAAGAAAATAATGCAATCTTGGTTATTGTTGATCGATTGACTAAATCTGCTCATTTCCTTCCTATTCTAGATACTTTCTCTCTAGATCAACTTTCCCATTTGTATCTTAAAGAGATAGTCAGGTTACATGGATTTCCTCTCTCCATTGTATCTGACCGTGATCTCAGGTTCACTTCTAACTTTTGGAAGGGCCTTCAGAAGTCGTTGGGTACTGAATTAAATTTTAGTACAGCTTTTCATCCTCAATAAGATGGGCACTCAGAAAGAAAGATTCAGTGTTTGGAGGATATGCTACGTGCATGCTCTATGGATTATCAGGGAAGTTGGGACCAACATATTTCTTTGGTTGAATTTTCATATAATAACAGTTTTCATTCCAGTATACAGATGGCTCCGTTTGAAGCATTATATTGTAAACGGTGTCGAACTCTAACTTTTTGGGATGAAGTGGCTGAAAGGAAGCTGATGGGACCAGAATTGGTAGAGGAGATGGCAGAAAAAGTTCAGTTGATTCAGAAACACATGAAAACAGCTCAGAGCAGACAGAAAAGTTATGCGGATAACCGGAGGAAGGATCTATCTTTCGAGGTAGGTGATCATGTTTTTCTCAAAGTTTCACCATGGAATAGTGAGATGTGATTTGGTAAGAAAGGAAAGCTGAGTCCAAGGTTCATTAGACCATATGAAATTCTGGAGAAAGTTGGATCAGTTGCTTACCTAGTGGATTTACCTCTGAGTTTATCTCAGGTACACAATGTTATTCATGTTTCGATGTTGAGAAATTATATGCTAGATCCATCTCATGTTTTGAGCCCAGAGGTAGTTTAGTTGGAAGAGAATCTCTCTTATGAAGAACAACCAGTCCAGATTCTTGACTATAGGGAGCAAGTGTTGCGGAATAATTTAATTCACCAGGTAAAGGTTTTGTAGAAAAACCATATGGTTGAAGAGGCAACATGGGAATCTGAAAATGCTATGAGGGATAAATACCCCCACTTATTTTGATAAGTGAATAAAATTGTGAGGACGCAATTCCCAAAAGGGGGGAAGGATGTAACATCCCAGGTAAATAAAGAATAAAACATTTTTGTATTTATTAATATTTATGAATTAAATATTAATTTTACTTGAAAGGGGTTGCTATGTTTGATAGCATACCCGATACGCAACAAAGAGTTTCTTTGAAATCTTACATTGCACACTAGTAATAAAATAATATTATTTTTAATGGTAGTTAACACGTAGCCGTTGTATTGGCGGGAATGAATAGAAATAACTAAAATATGATTATATATTTTTTTAAATGTTTTTATATTTATCCAATGAAAGATAAAGGCTTAAAATAAGAAATGAATTCAATTTTAGGCATATATACTCTAATTTTCACTAAAGATCCACTTATCACCTTTTGATGGCGAACCGTCATTAAATATATTTTTGGTCACTCTTATTAATTATATTGGACCAAATAAAAATCTTCTTTAGAATCGGGACATCAAAATTTACTTTGTGTAAATTTTTGGTATTTTCCGATAAAGTTCATTTTTTAATGAATAGTGAAAAATGTTGTATTTTAATTCAAAACCTCTTTTTAGTCTAATTTATTTATATGATTAGATTATCTTTTGAATTGGTTTTAAAGTTCAATTATAATATATTTTTACCATTTAATTCAATGTTGGTCATTAGAATTAATTTCACTTTGAAATTGGACTTATACTAGTGTCAATCTTTTGATACTTATTGTTTCATAAAAACATGCTATTTGCTCTGACAGCGGGAATTAATTATTAAATTAATTAATGTAATTTATATGGTTTTTATTTTTTAAAATATACATCATTTTTGAATTCGGAATATCAAATATTTCTTAGGGTGAATTTTTGGTATTTTTCTGAAAAACTTCAATTTTTGATGAATAGTGAAACCACTAAGTGGCAGTTAAAAAAACTGATTTTTCGTTTAAATGAAATTTTACCACCTCTGTGTTTTGAATTTCAAAAATCCGACACACACGGTTGTCATTAAGAAGTAAAATGTGGTTCAATGAGATTAAAATAATTTTTGGTGAATAGTAACTTTTAAGTTTTTTAATCGCGATTAGAGGTAATTAGTGTAATTTAAGGTAAAAATAATGTTTTAATAATATGAAATGACCTTGACACATGTACTGCCCTTATAGGATGTGTCATGACCAACCAAGACAATCCATGGGTCAACTTGGGGACCCCATGGAGCCACTTTGGTAGGAAAATGACATTAATAACTTTTTATTTAATGTTAAAGTAAAAATGTCACAAACATGAGTTGTTTTACTAAAACAATTTTTACATGGGGTTATACAAGTCATATTTTTTATAATAAATATTCATTATAATGCTAAAAATATTTCCTACATCATGATATTTTATTTATAATTAAATAAATTAAATTATTTATGACACTATGATGATACATCGTTTACCTCATTATTTAACAATTTAAATAAAATAAAAAGATAATGTAAAATATAAGACCTACACATGTCAAAAACCTATTGGATGGGTGGATTTCGAACTCTTATCACCTTATACTCGAAGTATATAATTTTGGGACCTTATAAATTTGATAATCATTTTATAATAAAGTAACCTTTTATAACTTTCCAAGAGTGCCCCTCCTCTCCTCTTATAAAAGGCCCCCACCTATATCACCTTACCCACACCTCTCAAGCCATTGGCTTGGCCAACCCCTTCCCATTTTGTCTCTCCCAATCCCTCTCTTACTCCTAGAAGGCTAACTTTGGGCATAAGTTGTAACACCCCAAGCTTCTACGGTACGCTTCTCTTTGAATAATGCGATAGCGTGTGTTGTACGCAAAATCGAGTTCTAACACACCACAACCAATCAAACTAGCCGTTATGAATAGTAATACCTGATTTTTGAAATTATATATATTCTATATTTCAAAATGGACTTCATTTTTGGTTTCAGAATATCGAAATTATCCTAAGATGAATTTTTGGTATTTTTCTGAGAACTCCCAATTTTTATGAATAGTGAAAAATACTTAAAAACAACTTTTTTAATAAAAATAATTTATAGTGATAAATTATATTATTGAGTGGTTTTAAAGTATAATTAGAATATATTTTTACCATTTTATCCAATGGTGTTCATTAGAATTAATTTCACTTTGAAATTGGACCTAAACAATTGTCAATCTTTTGGTATATATTGTTTCTTTAAAACACGCTATTTGTTGTGACAACGGGAATTAATTATAAAATTAATTAATGTAACTTATATGTTAGGAATTTTGTAAAATAGAAATAATTTTTGAATTCGGAATATCAATTATAGCTTAGGGTGAAATTTTGGCATTATTCTGAAAAACTTCAATTTTTGATGAATAGTGAAATTACTAAGTGGTAGTTAAAAACTGAATTTTTCATAAAACGTAATTTTACCGCTTCTGTGAATGGAATTTCGAAAATCCAAGAGACACGGTTAATATCAAGAAGTAAAATGTGGTTCAATGATATGAAAATAATTTTTGGTGAATAGTAACTTTTTAATTTTATTTACCATGGTTAAATGTAAATAGGGTAATTAAGGGTAAAAATGATATTAATATTACCCTAACACATGTCCTAATTCTATTGGACTAGTGTATCTCGACCAAAAACAACCTTAAGAATAAAATATTATCATTTAGGTCTACTTGGATTAGATTAGGACATTTATTATTATTTAATTCAAACAAGAGTTAAAAGAGTTAAAATCAATGTTTATTTACTAAACAATTTTTAATATAGGGTTATACATAAGCTAAATTCTATTGTAAATATTCATTAGAAATATAAAAATATTTCATACATAATTATATTTTATTTATAATTTTTAGACATTAAATAATTTAATTTATTTATGACACAATGATGATGCAGTAATTACCATAATAGTGAAAAATTAAAATAATTGATATTATAAATACCCAAATAAATATAATTTGAGACTTTTAATGAATTAAAATAATTTTCTAGGATAATATTACATATTATTATTGATTTAATTGAATTTTTTAGAAGTAATCATTCTGTTATAAGTTTCACAAAAATCGACTATTGAATAGTGTCAAAATTGACATAAAAGAGTTTTTAAAACAAATATTTTATTATTAATTTATATTAAATTCCTAAAAATCTAAGGTTCGTCCAAGAGACTTATATCATGATAGGTGTATAATTAATGGACCACTTAGGGGTCTCTTGGATGTATATAGTAAGTTTATTAACTATATAATATAAAAATTCAAAGTGACATGGTAAATGTCAAAGTAATTAACTAAGAGTTAAAACTAAACGATAAGGTTAATATAGTAACCCAAACCTGTCTAAATTCTATTGGTTGAATGGTTTTTGACATATCCATACCTTAAATTTTGAATAATCAACTTTGGATCCATTAGAAACCGAATATGAATTTATTATAAATTAATATTTCTAGCTTTTCCAAAGGTGCCCCTCACCCCTCTTATAAAAGGGTACTCCCCCTTCTCATTACTTCACACCTTCAAAGCCTTTTGGTTCGGCCAAACTCTGCCCAAATACTCTATCAACTTCCCTCACTACAACCTAGAGGCCTTAGTTTGATCAGAAAGCCAACCTAAGGATCCCTTTTGATCAAATCAAAAGGAAGAACCCGAAGAAGAGGTAATGTTTTCACCACCGTTTTTCAAATTCATTTCTTCTTCCACTTATTCTTTCTTTGTTATTAACATTATAAAATAATAACTCCAGTATCTTATATATACTGTGATGTTATTATAAATATGGTACAACCATATTCAGTATTCTATCCACCCTTTGAATTACATGTCACCATACGTGCGTATGTACGACTTACCGTCTCCACGTTGTGGTGTAATTGTTATTCAATATATGATTATTTGGATAGGTATAATAATGATGTGTAACTCATGTAAATAATAAATATAACATGATAATGATTCTGTATATATGATATAATATCAAATTATATATTATTTTAATATCAAAAGAATGATATTGTCGCTCGTGCGTACGTACGGACTACCGTCTCCACGAACGCGATGAGATTCATTCTCCATCGTATCCATTCAAGTATAATTATCATCTTATGATTTAAAAATAATGTTTAAGGACTTGATATCATTCTGAATATGAATAAGATACAACCTATTAGAGGTCGGTTTAGAAAACTTTAGGATGGTGGTGTGTCCCACCCAGGGGGTGTAGCCGCCCATGGAGTGCCCTGATAGGTATCAATTATAGTCCACTGGAAGTAATTCCAGACCATTATAGTTGGTATCAGAGGTCAGTTTATAAAACTTTAAGAGTTAGAAAATTGTTAAATTATAAATTAATTTATGGAATGATTGAAGTGATAAAGCATTTAAACATTACCATGTTGCTTCGCCTAAGATATTTCTGTGTTCAGAATGGTTTTCTACAGAGGAAAGAAGGTTGCTATGTTGGGAAGACATCAGGAAGAAGACAACCTTCCAAATCAGCAACCTGAGATGTTCGGAATTGGAACTGAATAGTTTGTTGTAGTGATGGAACAGTTGACTCAGGCTATAAATGGTGGTGGTATCCATGCACGAGATAAGCCAGATCAACCACAGAGGAACATGTCATTGGTGGAACATTTCATGAGGCAACATCCCCCGTCATTCAGAGGATCATCTGACCCTGTGCTAGCTGAAGGGTGGATTAGAGCACTGTATAAGATTTTTGATGTCATGGAGTGTTCAAAATATCAAAATGTTAGTCTTTCTTTTTACCGTTTTGTAGGTGAAGCTGATCAGTGGTGGTCGATGGTGAAAAATATCAGGGATAGTGATGAGATTGATGATATTTTGGTGTTTTCTAAAAGTAAAGAGGATCATGAAAGACATTTATGGGTTATTTTGAAAACCTTAAAAGAAAAGAAATTGTATGGGAAATTCAGGAAGTGTGAGTTTTTGTTGCAACAAATTTCTTTCCTTGGTCATATTGTTTCTAAAGATAGAATAACTGTTGATCCTGCTAAAACAAAAGTTGTTGAAGAATGGCCAAGACCCACAAATATAACTGAGATCCGTAGTTTTCTTGGTTTAGCAGGTTACTGCCGAAGGTTTGTTGAAAATGTTTCATGGTTATCTAGTCCAATGACTAATCTAACTAGGAAGGGTGTTAAGTTTATCTGGACAAATGAATGTGATGATTGTTTTCAGGAGTTGAAAAGAATATTGGTGAATGCTCCAGTTTTGGAAATTCCTTCCAGGAATAGTGAGTTTGTTATATACAGTGATGCTTCATTGAAGGGACTTGGATGTGTCCTTATACAGAATGATCAGGTAATTGCATATGCTTCACGTCAGTTGGAAACTCATGAGGTAAATTACCCTACACATGACTTGGAATTAGCTGCTGTTGTTTTTTCTCTAAAAATTTGGAGGCACATTTGTATTGAGTAAAGTGTGAAATATATACTGATCACAAAATTTAAAGTATATATTCACTCAGAAAGAATTGAACATGAGACATAGGAGATGGTTGGAATTAATCAAAGATTATGATTGTACAATTCATTACCATCTGGGAAAAACAAATAAAGTGGATGATGCTTTGAGTCGAAAAAGTAATGCTTCAGTAGCCATGCTACGTTTGGAACGAGATCCTTTGGTTTTTGATTTGATGAACTTTGGCATAGAAGTTGTTGGTGTAGGACGTTCTTCTATTTTGTTTCAAGTGTCAGTTAGATCATCCCAATCAGACAGAATTAAGCAAGTGCAGAAGAAAGACAGTGGATTGCAGAAAAAGGTAAAGCTGGTTGAGAAGGGTAAGTTGCCTGAGTTTAAGATTGATAATGATTGTGTTTTGAGGTTTGGGAAGAGATTATGTGTTCCTTGTGATTCATAGTTGAAGGGTGATTTGTTATGTGAGGCTCATAGTTCCCTGTTTTCAGTTTATCCTGGCTGTACCAAAATGTTCAGAGATCTAAGGGAGTATTACTAGTGGGATGGAATGAAAAGAGATATTGACGATTTTACTGTGAAGTGTTTGACTTGTCAGAAGGATAAAGCAGAGAGACAGTTACCAAAAGGGATGCTTCAGCCTTTACCAGTGCCAGAGTGGAAATGAGAAAATATATCCATGGACTTTGTTGTGGGATTACCGAAGACATCTCGAGGAAATAATGCAATCTGGGTTATTGTTGATCGATTGACTAAATCTTCTCATTTCCTTCCTATTCAAGATACTTTCTCTCTAGATCAACTTTCCAGTTTGTATCTTAAAGATATAGTCAGGTTAAATGGAGTTCCTCTCTCCATTGTATCTGACAGTGATCCCAGGTTCACCTCTAACTTTTGGAAGGGCCTTCAGAAGTCGTTGGGTACTGAATAAAATTTTAGTACATCTTTTCATCCTCAATCAGATGGGCAGTTAGAAAGAAAGATTCAGACTTTGAAGGATATGCTACGTGCTTGATCTATGGATTATCAGGGAAGTTGGGACCAACATATTTCTTTGGTTGAATTTTCATATAATAACAGTTTTCATTCCAGTATACAGATGGATCCGTTTGAATCATTATATGGTAAACGGTGTCAAACTCCAACTTTTTAGGATGAAGTGGGTGAAAGGAAGCTGATGGGACCAGAATTTGTAGAAGAGATGGCAGAAAAAGTTCAGTTGATTTAGAAACACATGAAAACAACTCAGAGCTAGCAGAAAAGTTATGCGGATAACCGGAGGATGGATCTATCTTTCGAGGTAGGTGATCATGTTTTTCTCAAAGTTTCACCATGGAAAAGTGAGATGTGATTTGGTAAGAAAGGAAAGCTGAGTCCAAGGTTCATTAGACCATATGAAATTCTGGATAAAGTTGGATCAGTTTCTTACCGAGTGGATTTACCTCTGAGTTTATCTCAGGTACACAATGTTATTCATGTTTCGATGTTGAGAAAGTATATGCTAGATCCATCTCATGTTTTGAGCCCAAAGGTAGTTCAGTTTGAAGAGAATCTCTCTTATGAAGAACAACCAGTCCAGATTCTTGACCATATGGAGAAAGTGTTGCGGAATAAGGTAATTCACCAGGTAAAGGTTTTGTGGAAAAACCATATGGTTGAAGTGGCAACATGGGAATCCGAAAATGCTATAAGGGATAAATAACCCCACTTATTTTGATAAGTGAATAAAATTGCGATGACGCAATTCCCAAAAGGGGGGGAAGGATGTAACATCCCAGGTAAATAAAGAATAAAACATTTTCGTATTTATTAATATTTACGAATTAAATATTAATTTTACTTTAAAGGGGTTGCTATGTTTGATAGCGTACCCGATACGCAACAAAGAGTTTCTTTGAAATCTTACGTTGCACACTAGTAATAAAATAATAATATTTTAAATGGTAGTTAACACGTAGACGTTGTATTAATGGGAATGAATAGAAATAACTAAAACATGATTATATATATATTTTAAATGTTTTTATATTTATCCAATAAAATATAAAGGCTTTAAATAAGAAATGAATTCAATTTTAGGCATATATACTCTAATTTTCACTAAAGATCCACTTATCGCCTTTTGATGGCGAATCGTCATTAAATATATTTTTGGTCACTCTTATAAATTATATTGGACCAAATAAAACTCTTCTTTAGAATTGGGACATCAAAATTTACTTTGTGTAAATTTTTGGTATTTTCCAATAAAGTTCATTTTTAATGAATAGTGAAAAATGTTATATTTTAATTCAAAACCTCTTTTTAGATTAATTTATTTACATGATTGGATTATATTTTGAATTGGTTTTAAAGTTCAGTTAGAATATATTTTTACCGTTTAATCCAATGTTGGTCATTAGAATTAATTTCACTTTGAAATTGGCCTTAAACTAGTGTCAATCTTTTGATACTTATTGTTTCATAAAAACACGCTATTTGCTCTGACAGCGGGAATTAACTATTAAATTAATTAATGTAACTTATATGTTTTTTATTTTGTAAAATAGACATAATTTTTGAATTTGGAATATCAAATATTTCTTATTGTTAATTTTTGGTATTTTTCTGAAAAACTTCAATTTTTGATGAATAGTGAAACCACTAAGTGGCAGTTAAAAAAACTGATTTTTCGTTTAAATGAAATTTTACCGCCTCGGTGTTTTGAATATAAAAAATCCGACACACATGGTTGTCATTAGGAAGTAAAATGTGGTTCAATGAGATTAAAATAATTTTTGGTGAATAGTAACTTTAATGTTTTTTAATCGCGATTAGAGGTAATTAGTGTAATTTAAGGTAAAAATAATGTTTTAATAATATGAAATGACCTTGACACATGTCCTACCCTTATAGGATGTGTCATGAACAACCAAGACAATCCATGGGTCAACTTGGGGACCCCATGGAGCCACTTTGGTAGGAAAATGACATTAATAAATTTTTATTTAATGTTAAAGTAAAAATGTCACAAACATGAGTTGTTTTACTAAAAACTTTTTTACATGGGGTTATAAAAGTCATATTTTTGACAATAAATATTCATTATAAATCTAAAAATATTTCCTACATCATGATATTTTATTTAAAATTAAATAAATTAAATTATTTATGACACCATGATGATGCAGCGTTTACCTCATTATTTAACAATTTAAATAAAATGAAAAGATAATGTAAATCTAAGACCTACACATGTCAAAAACCTATTGGATGGGTGGATTTAGAACTCTTATCACCTTATCCTCGGAGTATATAATTTTGGGACCTTTTAAATCCGATAATCATTTTATAATAAAGTAACCTTTTATAACTTTCCAAGAGTGCCCCTTCTCTCCTCTTATAAAAGGCCCCCGCCTATACCACCTTACCCACACCTCTCAAGCCTTTGGCTTGGCCAACCCCTTCCCATTTTGTCTCTCCCAGTCCCTCTCTTACTCCGAGAAGCCTCACTTTGGGCAGAAGTTGTAACACCCCAAGCTTCTACGGTACGCTTCTCTTTGAATAATGCGATAGCGTGTGTTGTACGCAACATCGAGTTCTAACACACCACAACCAATCAAAATAGCCGCTATGAATAGTAATAAATGATTTCTGAAATTATATATATTTTATATTTCAAAATGGACTTCATTTTTGGTTTCGGAATATCAAAATTATCCTAAGATGAATTTTTGGTATTCTTCTGAGAACTTCCAATTTTTATGAATAGTGAAAAATACTTAAAAACAACTTTTTTAATAAAAATAATTTATATTGATAAACTATATTATTGAGTGGTTTTAAAGTATAATTAGAATATATTTTTACCATTTTATCCAATGGTGTTCATTAGAATTAATTTCACTTTGAAATTGGACCTAAACAACTTTCAATCTTTTGGTATATATTGTTTCTTAAAAACACGCTATTTGTTGTGACAACGGGAATTAATTATAAAATTAATTAATGTAACTTATATGTTAGGAATTTTGTAAAATAGACATCATTTTTGAATTCGGAATATCAATTATATCTTAGGGTGAAATTTTGGCATTGTTCTGAAAAACTTCAATTTTTGATGAATAGTGAAACTACTAAGTGGTAGTTAAAAAACCGAATTTTTCATTAAACTTAATTTTACCGCTTCTGTGAATGGAATTTCGAAAATCTGAGAGAAATGGTTAATATCAAGAAGTAAAATGTGGTTCAATGATATGAAAATAATTTTTGGTGAATAGTAACTTTTTAATTTTATTTACCACAGTTAAAAGTAAATAGAGCAATTAAGGGTAAAAATGATATTAATATTACCCTAACACATGTCCTAATTCTATTGGACAAGTGTATCTAGACCAAAAACAACCTTAAGAATAAAATATTATCATTTAGGTCCATTTGGATTAGATTAGGACATTTATTATTATTTAATTTAAACAAGAGTTAAAAGAGTTAAAATCAATATTTATTTACTAAAACATTTTTAATATAGGGTTATACATAAGATAAATTCGATTGTAAATATTCATTATAAAGATAAAAAATATGTCCTACATAATTATATTTTATTTATAATTTTTAGACACTAAATAATTTAATTTATTTAGGACACAATGATGATGTAGTAATTACCATAATAGTGAAAAATTAAGATAATTTATATTATAAATAACCAAATAAATATAATTTGAGACTTTTAATGAATTAAACTAATTTTCTAGGATAATAGGGCATATTAGGATTGATTTAATTTACTTTTTTTCGAAGTAATCATTCTGTTATAAGTTTCAAAAAAATCAACTATTGAATAGTGTCAAAATTGACATAAAAGAGTTTTTAAAACAAATATTATATTTTTAATTGATATTAAATTCCTAAAAATCTAATTATCGTCCAAGAGACTTATATCATTATAGGTGTATCATTAATGGACCACTCAGGGGTCTCTTTGATGTATATAGTAAGTTTATTAACTATATAATTTGAAAATACAAAGTGACATGGTAATTGTCAAACTAATTAACTAAGAGTTAAAACTAAAAGATAAGGTTAATATAGTAACCCAAACCTGTCTAAATTCTATTGTTTGAATGGTTTTCTACCTATCCCAACCTTAACCTTTTAATAATCAACTTCGGAGCCATTAGAAAGCGAATATGAATTTATTATAAATTAATATTTCTAGCTTTTCCAAAGGTGCCCCTCACCCCTCTTATAAAAGGGCACTCCCCCTTCTCATTACTTCACACCTTCAAAGCCTTTTTATTCAGCCAAACTCTGCCCATATACTCTCTCAACTTCCCTCACTACAACCTAGAGGCCTTAGTTTGACCAGAAATCCAACCTAAGGATCCCTTTTGATCAAATCAAAAGGAAGAACCCGAAGAAGAGGTAATGTTTTCACCACCGTTTTTCAAATTCATTTCATCTTCCACTTCTTCTTTCTTTGTTATTACCATTCTAAAATAATAACTCCAGTATATTATAAATACTGTGATGTTATTATAAATATGGCACAACCATATTCAGTATTCTACCCACCCTTTAAATAACATGTCACCATACGTGCGTACGTACGACTTACCGTCTCCACGTCGTGGTGTAATTGTTATTCAATATATTATTATTTGGATGGGTATAATAATGATGTGTAACTCATGTAAATAATAAATATAACATGATAATGAATCTGTATATATGATATACTATCCAATTATATTTTATTTTAATATCAAAAGAATGATATTGTCACTCGTGCATACGTACGGACTACCGTCTCCACGAACGCGATGAGATTCATTCTCCATCGTATCCATTCAAGTATAATTATCATTTGAGGATTTAAAAATAATGTTTAAGGAATTGATATAAATCTGAATATGAATAAGATACAACCTATCAGAGGTCGGTTTAGACAACTTTTGAATGGTGGTGTGTCCCACCCAGGGGGTGTAGCCGCCCATGGAGTGCCCTGATAGGTATCAATTATAGTCCACTGGAAGTAATTCCAAACCGTTATAGTTGGTATTAGAGGTCGGTTTAGACAACTTTAGGAGTTATAAAATTGCTAAATTATAAATTAATTTATGGAATGATTGAAATGATATAGCATTTAAACATTACCATGTTGCTTCGCCTAAGATATTTCTGTGTTCAGAATGGTTTTCTGCAGAGGAAACAAGGTTGCTATGTTGGGATGACATCAGGAGGAAGACAACCTTCCAAATCAGAAACCTGAGATGGTCGGAATTGGAGCTGAATAGTTTGTTGCAGTGATGGCACAGTTGACTCAGGCTATAAATGGTGGTGGTATCCATGCACGAGATCAGCCAGATCAACCACAGAGGAACATGTCATTAGTGGAACATTTCATAAGGAAACATCCCTCATCATTCAGAGGATCATCTGACCCTGTGCTAGCTGAAGGGTGGATTAAAGAACTATAGAAGATTTTTGATGTCATGGAGTGTTCAAAATATCAAAAGGTTAGTCTTTCTATTTACCGTTTTGAAGGTGAAGCTGATCCGTGGTGGTCGATGATGAAAATATTAGGGATAATGATAAGATTGATGATATTTTGGTGTTTTTTAAAAGTAAAGAGGAGCATGAAAGACATTTAAGGGTTATTTTGAAAACCTTAAAAGAAAAGAAATTGTATGGGAAATTTAGCAAGTTTGAGTTTTGGTTGCAAAAAATTTCTTTCCATGGTCATATTGTTTCTAAAGATGGAATGACTGTTGATCCTGCTAAAACAAAAGTTGTTGAAGAATGGCCAAGACCCACAAATATAACCGAGATCCATAGTTTTCTTGGTTTGGCAGGTTACTGCCGAAGGTTTGTTGAAAAGTTTTCATGGTTATCTAGTCCAATGACTAATATAACTCAGAAGGGTGTTAATTTTATCTGGACAAATGAATGTGATGATTGTTTTCAGGAGTTGAAAAGAATATTGGTGAATGCTCCAGTTTTGGCACTTCCTTCCAGGAATGGTGAGTTTGTTATATACAGTGATTCTTCATTGAAGGGACTTGGATGTGTCCTTATACAGAATGATCAGGTAATTGTATATGCTTCACATCAGTTGAAAACTCATGAGGTAAATTACCCTACGCATGACTTGGAATTAGCTGCTGTTGTTTTCGCTCTAAAAATTTGGAGGCACATTTGTATGGAGTAAAGTGTAAAATATATACTGATCACAATAGTTTAAAGTATATAGTCACTCCGAAAGAATTGAACATGAGACATAGGAGATGGTTGGAATTAATCAAGGATTATGATTGTACAATTCATTACCATCCGGGAAAAAAAAATAAAGTGGCTGATGCATTGAGTCGAAAAAGTAATGCTTTATTAGCCATGCTACGTTTGGAAGGAGATCCTTTGGTTTTTGATTTGATGAACTTTGGCATAGAAGTTGTTGGTGTAGGACGTTCTTCTGTTTTGTTTCAGGTGTCAGTGAGATCATCCCTATCAGACAGAATTAAGCAAGTTCAGAAGAAAGACAATGGATTGCAGAAAAAGGTAAATCTGGTGGAGAAGGGTAAGTTGCCTGAGTTTAACATTGATAATGATTGTGTTTTGAGGTTTGGGAAGAGATTATGTGTTCTTTGTGATTCATAGTTGAAGGGTGAGTTGTTATGTGAGGCTCATAGTTCCCCGTTTTCAGTTCATCCTGGAAGTACTAAAATGTACAGAGATCTGCGGGAGTATTACTGGTGGAATGGAATGAAAAGAGATATTTCCGATTTTACTATGAAGTGTTTGACTTTTCAGAAGGTTGAAGCAGAGAGGCAGTTACCAAAAGGGATGCTTCAGCCTTTACTAGTGCCAGAGTGGAAATGGGAAAATATATCCATGTACTTTGTTGTGGGATTACCAAAGACATCTCGAGGAAATAATGCAATCTGGGTTATTGTTGATCGATTGACTAAATTTGCTCATTTCCTTCCTATTCGAGATACTTTCTCTCTAGATCAACTTTCCCGTTTGTATCATAAAGAGATAGTCAGGTTACATGGAGTTCCTCTCTCCATTGTATCTGACCGTGATCCTAGGTTCACTTCTAACTTTTGGAAGAGCCTTCAGAAGTCGTTGGGTACTGAATTAAATTTTAGTACAGCTTTTCATCCTCAATCAGATGGGTAGTCAGAAAGTAAGATTCAGACTTTGGAGGATATGCTACGTGCTTTCTCTATGGAATATCAGGGAAGTTGGGACCAACATATTTCTTTGGTTGAATTTTTATATAATAACAGTTTTCATTCCAGTATACAGATGGCTCCATTTGAAGCATTATATGGTAAACGGTGCTGAACTGCAACTTTTTGGGATGAAGTGGGTGAAAGGAAGCTGATGGGACTAGAATTGGTAGAAGAGATGGCAGAAAAAGTTTAGTTGATTCAGAAACACATGAAAACAGCTCAGAGCAAACAGAAAAGTTATGCAGATAACCGGAGGAAGGATCTATCTTTCGAGGTAGGTGATCATGTTTTTCTCAAAGTTTCACCATGGAAAAGTGAGATGTGATTTGGTAAGAAAGGAAAGCTGAGTCCAAGGTTCATTAGACCATATGAAATTATGGAGAAAGTTGGATCAGTTGCTTACCGAGTGGATTTACCTCTGATTTTATCTCAGGTACACAATGTTATTCATGTTTCGATGTTGAGAAAGTATATGCTCGATCCATCTCATGTTTTGAGCCCAGAGGTAGTTCAGTTGGAAGAGAATCTCTCTTATGAAGAACAACCAGTCCAGATTCTTGACCATAGGGAGAAAGTGTTGCGGAATAATGTAATTCACCAGGTAAAGGTTTTGTGGAAAAACCATATTGTTGAAGAGGCAACATGGGAATCTGAAAATGCTATGAGGGACAAATACCTCCACTTATTTTGATATGTGTATAAAATTACGAGGACACAATTCCCAAAAGGGGGGAAGGATGTAACCTCCCAGGTAAATAAAGAATAAAACATTCTCGTATTTATTAATATTTACGAATTAAATATTAATTTTATTTTAATGGGGTTGCTATGTTTGATAGCGTACCTGATACGCAACAAATAGTTTCTTTGAAATCTTACGTTGCACACTAGTAATAAAATAATATTATTTCAAATGGTAGTTAACACGTAGCCGTTGTATTGGTGGGAATGAATAGAAATAACTAAAATATGATTATATATATTTTTTTGAATGTTTTTATATTTATCAAATAAAAGATAAGGGCTTAAAATAAGAAATGAATTCAATTTTAGGCATATATAATCTAATTTTCACTAAAGATCCACTTATCGCCTTTTGATGGAGAACCGTCATTAAATATATTTTTGGTCACTCTTATAAATTCTATTGGACCAAATAAAACTCTTCTTTAGAATCGGGACATCAAAATTTACTTTGTGTAAATTTTTGGTATTTTCCGATAAAGTTCATTTTTTAATGAATAGTGAAAAATGTTGTATTTTAATTCAAAACCTCTTTCTAGTCTAATTTATTTATATGATTAGATTATCTTTTGAATTGGTTTTAAAGTTCAATTAGAATATTTTTTTACCATTTAATCCAATGTTGTTCATTAGAATTAATTTCACTTTGAAATTGGACTTAAACTAGTGTCAATATTTTGATACTTATTGTTTCATAAAAAACAAGCTATTTGCTCTGACAGCGGGAATTGATTATTAAATTAATTAATTCAACTTATATGTTTTTTATTTTGTAAAATAGACATCATTTTTGAATTCGGAATATCAAATATTTCTTAGGGTGAATTTTTGGTATTTTTCTGAAAAACTTCAATTTTTGATGAATAGTGAAACCACTAAGTGGCAGTTAAAAAAACTGATTTTTCGTTTAAATGAAATTTTACCAGCTCTGTGTTTTGAATTTCAAAAATCCGACACACATGGTTGTCCTTAAGAAGTAAAATGTGGTTCAATGAGATTAGAATAATTTTTGGTGAATAGTAACTTTTAAGTTTTTTAATCGCGATTAGAGGTAATTAGTGTAATTTAAGGTAAAAATAATGTTTTAATAATATGAAATGACCTTGACACATGTCCTACCCTTATAGGATGTGTCATGACAAACCAATAAAATCCATGGGTAAACTTGGGGACCCCATGGAGCCACTTTGGTAGGAAAATGACATTAATAACTTTTTATTTAATGTTAAAGTAAAAAATGTCACAAACATGAGTTGTTTTACTAAAATTATTTTTACATGGGGTTATACAAGTCATATTTTTGAAAATAAATATTCATTATAAAGATAAAAATATTTCCTACATCATGATATTTTATTTATAATTAAATAAATTAAATTATTTATGACACCATGATCGTGCAGTGTTTACCTCATTATTTAACAATTAAAATAAAATGAAAAGATAATGTAAAATCTAAGACCTACACATGTCAAAAACCCATTGGATGGGTGTATTTCGAACTCTTATCACCTTATCCTCTAAGTATATAATTTTGGGACCTTTCAAATCCGATAATCATTTTATAATAAAGTAAACTTTTATAACTTTCCAAGAGTGCCCCTCCTCTCCTCTTATAAAAGGCCCCCACCTATACCACCTTACCCACACATCTCAAGCCTTTGGCTTGGCCAACCCCTTCTCATTTTGACTCTACCAATCCCTCTCTTACTCCTAGAAGCCTCACTTTGGGCAGAAGTTGTAACACCCCAAGATTCTACGGTATGCTTCTCTTTGAATAATGCGATAGCGTGTGTTGTACGCAACATCGAGTTCTAACACACCACAACCAATCAAACTAGCCGTTATGAAGAGTAATACCTGATTTTTCAAATTATATATATTTTATATTTAAAAATGGAATTCATTTTTTGTTTCGGAATATCGAAATTATCCTAAGATGAATTTTTGGTATTTTTCTGAGAACTTCCAATTTTTATGAATAGTGAAAAATACTTAAAAACAACTTTTTTAATAAAAATAATTTATAGTGATAAATTATATTATTTAGTGGTTTTAAAGTATAATTAGAATATATTTTTACCATTTTATCCAATGGTGTTCATTAGAATTAATTTCACTTTGAAATTGGACCTAAACAATTGTCAATCTTTTGGTATATATTGTTTCTTAAAAACACGCTATTTGTTGTGACAGCATGAATTAATTATAATATTAATTAATGTAACTTATATGTTAGGAATTTTTTAAAATAGGCATCAATTTTTAATTTGGAATATCAATTATAGCTTAGGGTGAAATTTTGGCATTGTTCTGAAAAACGTCAATTTTTGATGAATAGTGAAACTACTAAGTGGTAGTTAAAAAACTGATTTTTTCATAAAACATAATTTTACCGCTTCTTTGAATGGAATTTCGAAAATCCGAGAGACATGGTTAATATCAAGAAGTAAAATCTGGTTCAATGATATGAAAATAATATTTGGTGAATAGTAACTTTTTAATTTTATTTACCACGGTTAAAAGTAAATAGGGTAATTAATGGTAAAAATGATATTAATATTACCCTAAAACATGTCCTAATTTTATTAAACAAGTGTATCTCGCCCAAAAACAACCTTAAGAATAAAATATTATCATTTAGGTCCACTTAGATTAGATTAGGACATTTATTATTATTTAATTCAAACAAGAGTTAAAAGAGTTAAAATCAATGTTTATTTACTAATTTTTTTAATATAGGGTTATACATAAGATAAACTCGATTGTAAATATTCATTAGAAATATAAAAATATTTCCTACATAATGATATTTTATTTATAATTTTTAGACATTAAATAATTTAATTTATTTATGACACAATGTTGATGTAGTAATTACCATAATAGTGAAAAATTAAAATAATTGATATTATAAATACCCAAATAAATATAATTTGAGACTTTTAATGAATTACACTAATTTTATAGGATAATATGACATATTAGGATTGATTTAATTGACTTTTTTAGAAGTAATAATTCTTTTATAAGTTTCACAAAAATCAACTATTGAATAGTATCAAAATTGACATAAAAGAGTTTTTAAAACAAATATTA
Organism: Viscum album; assembly: GCA_963277665.1. Classification (NCBI taxonomy): domain Eukaryota; kingdom Viridiplantae; phylum Streptophyta; class Magnoliopsida; order Santalales; family Viscaceae; genus Viscum; species Viscum album. The sequence continues at coordinate 1,045,503,592 of OY728161.1, read as the reverse complement.
TATTATTAATTGATATTAAATTACTAAAAATCTAAGGCTTAGACAAGAGACTTATATCATGATAGGTGTATCATTAATGAACCACTTAGGGGTCTCTTGGATATATATAGTATGTTTATTAACTATATAATATAAAAATACAAAGTGACATGGTAAATGTCAAACTAATTAACTAAGAGTTAAAACTAAAAGATAAGGTTAATATAGTAACCCAAACCTGTCTAAATTCTATTGGTTGAATGGTTTTAGACCTATCCCCACCTTAACCTTTGAATAATAAAATTTTGAGCCATTATAAATCGAATATGAATTTATTATAAATTAATATTTCTAGCTTTTCCAAAGGTGCCCCTCACCCCTCTTATAAAAGGGCACTCCCCCTTCTCATTACTTCACACCTTCAAAGCCTTTTGGTTCGGCAAAACTATGCCACAATACTCTCTAAAATTCCCTCACTACAACCTAGATGCCTTATTTTGATCATAAAGCCAACCTATGGAGCCCGTTTGATCAAATCAAAAGGAAGAACCCGAAGAAGAGGTAATGTTTTCACCACCGTTTTTCAAATTCATTTTTTCTTCCACTTCTTCTTTCTTTGTTATTACCATTATAAAATAATAACTCCAGTATCTTATATATACTGTAATGTTATTATAAATATGGTACAACCATATTCAGTATTCTATCCACCCTTTGAATAACATGTCACCATACATGCGTACGTACGGCTTACCGTCTCCACGTCGTGGTGTAATTGTTATTAAATATATTAATATTTGGATGAGTATAATAATGATTTGTAACTAATGTAAATAATAAATATAACATGATAATTATTCTGTATATATGATATACTATCCAATTATATATTATTTTAATATCAAAAGAATGATATTTTCGCTCGTGCGTACGTACGGACTACCGTCTCCACGAACGCGATGAGATTCATTCTCCATCGTATCCATTCAAGTATAATTATCATTTGATGATTTAAAAATAATGTTTAATGACTTGATATCATTCTGAATATGAATAAGATACAACCTATTTATTACAAACATGGCTTACATAACAAAACATATAAAAGAAAATGAGTAAGTTAGCACCCGAAACAATGATAATACTAAGATATTATTAACAAAGTAACGTTAAAAGATCATATATGATATCATATTAATGTATATGATTATTGTATAATTTAATAACAATTATTTCACCATTATACAGGAGGTTAACCTACCCCAACCAAGGAAAAGTACAAGGTAAGGGTTTATTTCACAATCTCTTCATTATCCGAGGTTGTTTATACGTAATAATCTACTGGGATCTATTTATCATCCACATCCATGTTTCTTAAAAATGTATTTCAAAACATTTTTACTATTTACAAGAATATGGGTAAAAGTCATTTATACCCTTGTTTGAATTTTTTTAAGTGTTTTATAAAGGAATCTTTCCGTCGTTTTCCAAACAAGTTGCTTTTTAACCTTTTCGACAGAATTAAGGTAAGAATGTTTTTTAACTTATACGGCGGGTGCGGTTATTTTCCACCGTTATAAAATCATCGAAGCTTCCCTTACAAGCATATAATAATATTTTCAAAGAAAAGGTTTTATTTCATAAATATATGACTCTTAAATGATTTAAAAATAGAAAACGATATTTCTCTAAAAAGAGTTTTGATTTCATCTATGTCAACATCCTTTGATGGATTTTACGCTTATTTCAAGTTGATTTATTATGATACAAAACTTATATATTGTATTGAGGGTTTTGTGATATGTTTGACTCTGGATGTGATATTTTTATACCGTTCATAGTTTATGGTGAAAGTATTGACATTTCGTATGCTAGTTTTAATACAAATGTTTATGTTTTGTTTAATCCTTTTCATATGGGAATGCATTGGACTTAATATGTGACGGGTGGAGCCCGCTATAGCTCTTCGATGCATCGGTAGGTCTCATGAGACAAACTAGTGTCTTGGAACAAGGCCTTGGAAAAATATTATTTGTAGTCTTGGAACGAGGCCTTGGCTATATTGTTATGATAGTCTGGCATTATGCATTCCATCATTATGAAAGTGGTTATTGATATTGCATGTTATTATTCGATTAGTAGAATATCCATGTGAATAAGTAAATCTAATTATTTTATTTTATTTTTGCCATACTATGTTGAAGTTCAAGTTTAAAAGGCTTTTGTTTTAAGTTATACATTTCCTTAAATGTTTATTCTTATTTATGAAAGTTCCCGCTATATTGTTATCCTTACTGGGCATTTGAGCTCACCCCTTTTCTATGCTTTATTTTTCCTAGGATGTGAAGAAGTAATTCATGAATGACCTGCAGGGATAGTATGTGGTGATATGAGTGTGGGATATGGAGACTATGTTTTTTTAGTAGTTTTTCACTTTATGATGTAATGTAAAACATTATGAATATATCTAGTGTTTCCAAGGCTACTAAACCAATCGGTATTTCGAGATTTGATCTTTCTTGTGATCATGATAATGTTATGTAATAATGAACTGACTCTAGGTAACTGGGGTCGGGGCGTTACAGAAGTCTTCCCAAGGAAGCCTTTGAGCTCAAATTAAAAAGAGTTATCCATTTTGAAGGTAGTGTTTTCTCTTGTGTTATTTTGTTTTATTTTGCTTCTCTAACCCCCTAAACTCTTTTTATTCCTTTCTTTTGTAACAAAACCAGTATATTCAATATACTAGGATGTTGTTATGTGATGTATTGGAGATACACTTACACACACCTACATCTAATGGTTAAAGGACATACTGTTTCTGTGGATGGAAAATTTCTACCTCACGAAACGATGATTGTTCAACACTCATATAACACCTTCAAAGGCGGCCATTAAGATGTCACTATATTTATATATGATATATAATATGTTTATGTTTTACTTAAGCTTCTATATTTTTCATTTATGTCATACCTTTTTTGTTTCCATTATGGGTAAATTCAATATCTTCATTTTAGGAAGTGCGGACTACCACCCCCTCAATGTGATTTGATTCATTAATGCCATATGTGGGATGTATAAAGGATAGAGTTAAAGTTATTATATATGATGTTATAATGGAATTATAATATACCTTTATATCATTATTATTTCTTTACATTAATGTATGAGATAGAAATGAAAGTAGCGTTCATGCGTACGTACGGCTTACCGTCTCCATGAACGGTGCATTTCATTTATTATCCCCAAATTTAATGTACTATTATAAGTACATATATATAATGGATATATATGATGTATGTTACATCTAAATGATGAATATAATTCTGGAATTAAAATATACATATCTCTCATTTAGTTTTAATTCCATTAATATGACATAGAAATGAAAGTAGCGTTCATGCGTACGTACGGCTTACCGTCTCCATGAACGGTGCATTTCATTTCTTACCTCTAAATTATTATGTAATATTATAAATGCATGTATATACTGGATATATATGATATATATGATATCTACATCATGAATATAATTCTTGATATAATGGATATTTTACCACATGAACAACTTGTAATTATAAAGAGTTTATTTTTGACTCAAGTACCAATGATCGACAAAACGACCATTATTAACATAAATAATTACATAGTGTTTATAACATGGTAATAATTGATATAAAAGGAATAATGAACTTGAAAAAGGTTCTTCAAGAAGTAGAAATTAACTCAAGTTTATTATTCAGGACGTTAAAGAATGATCGAGTCAAGTCGGACCCGAGGTATGAGACTTTGTCTCAATCTCCTTTCATTGAGGCATATTTTGTTTTACACACAACCTTCTTTTATACGGTGTATAAACCCCTTTTACTTTTAATTTTATCTGAAAGGAATCTTTTTTATACAAAGCATTTTACTAAACTACAGAAGGGAATGTTTTTGTCGTACGTATGCGGCGACAACCACTTCTCCTCCGCCGTGACCATTATTTGAGTTTAGGCTTCCTCTACAAGCCATACCTTTTTTTAAAAGAAAAATAAATACCATGTTTTACTTTTCTTTTATTTTGGTATTGAAAATGGTTTTCATAATGTTTTTATTATATCAATGTGTTGTATTGATATCTTGTGATTGAAATGTGGAAATGTTATGTTTCCTTTATGTATGTTTTATGTGATACGATTATGTTATTGTTATAGGGAATTATTATAAAGACGGGTGGTTCCGTGATAAACTAAGGGAGGGTGAGCCTGATATAGCTCTCCAATGCGTTGTTTAATGCAAATGAGTTAAACGTTAAGGTTTTTCCGAAGAGATTTAGGGAATATACTATGATGGGTATTCCAAATGTAACCAAGAGGGTTACTCCCTATGTAAGAATGTTATAAATGCATCAAGTTACCATTATGTTTTATTATTTATATGATTTATTCATGATTTGATGAGGTATGTTAACATGCTTATGTTTTATGAGTAAATTATGATTTCATACATGGACTAATGTTTTCACTTCATACTTTTATATCCCTTACTGAGCTTTTTATGCTCATCCCAGGTTTTTGAAATGTTTTTCATAGGTCAAGGGAAAGGTACATGATGTGATGATAGTGTCAATGAAGTGTCAAGAAAGAATCCATGTTTTATTTTAAATATGTTTCCGTTGATGGGAAAAATGAGTACTATCTTTTATGTAACCACTTTGTTTAAATGTAGAATATAATGCATGTTTTATGATCTAATTCTCTAAAACTCTAAACCTAAAAAGATCCTCAACGTGTATTCTTTAAGTAACTCAAGATTAAGTAATGTTTAAGGTCGAGGCCTTATAAGTTCAGTCCGCTCACCCAACCTGTTATCCAATCCAATATTCTATCCACCTAGGATAAGTTTATCTCATGTCAAGGCCTTAAACCTCAGGGACCAAAGAAATCAAGACGGTGATATGGTCTTTCAGAACCATTTAACTATGATCATCCTAAATAAGGAATCATATTATAATTTAACAATTCATTTAAAATCATCGACACTCTAAGTGGAATAACCACAAACCCCAATCATCATAATAAATCATAAATTCAGTAGGGAAAGTACATGGATCACATACGTCAATCAAGCCATTTCACTTTTAAGAGCATCCTAAAAACACTTTCTCATGCCCATACATGTTCATCTAGACACTATCCAATCCCTCAAGGCCCTATCACAAAACATGAAAAAAATATTTTGTTATAATATTGTATAATTAATTAAACTATTTAATATAAATAGTCTTAATTTCCCTAAATCACACTATATCATCTCATCATGCCTAAATCGTGGGAAACAAGGTGCAGTCCCTTAGTGTCACACCCTATGATTTAGGCTATACAAAATCAACCAAATAATCTCATTGATTAAAAAACAAAATAATTAAATTTAGTGTGAAAAATCCAGAAAAAATCCAAATGACAACATGACTTCACTGAAATAATAAAAAACAAAAAAATATAAAACATATCGGTTTATACTCTATATATGATGATTTAAATACCCATATAAAACTATAAATTTCACCTTTATATATTGAAATTCCCATTTTACCCATAAAAAATTTCTCAAAATCTGTGGAGACAATGAGAAAATAATGTAGAGGGATATATGAGGAGGAACTTACCAGCATACACTATTCTATCGCACAAAAAACTACCCAAAAGAGATGATAAACAAGTGAGGGAGAGGTTTAGTTGAAGTTTCCCTATATGTACCATGCATATAACAATGAAAGGGGTGTTAAACAACCTTTTTAAATAAAAATATATTATTGGACAAGATTCATAGTCTGATTGTAGGAGTCAAGCTGTGAACACTAAAGTAAACCTACATGCCCCCCTTTTCATGTTATAAATTCCATCAGGCCCCCCATTAACCATATTCACCTAATAAATAATATATTCACGATGTTAATGGGATACTACTACCCTTTTCAGCTTCCCCCAACCCCATATCACTCTTCTAGTGGCCTTATGAACCCACCCGTCATCACTAGAGCATTGAACCCCATCTTGAATCACCTTTTGAGATATCGGAACCAATATAACCTATTTATGATTCTCAGTTCTCAAAACATACAATCCAACAAAGAAAACTTTAAATTCCCACTACAATTTGTAACTCACCCAAACATGGGGTTTTTCCATAATTGTCCCAAATACACAAATGACATATCGATCTAAGTGTGGATAACCGAGTTATGGCCATCCAACGATCAAAGAATAATTTTTATGTGTAAAAAATTAGTTAAATTAACTATTCTATATATTTATACCAATAAAAGGATAAAAACTAGGAATGATGACTACTAGAAGTATGCAGTTATTTTCTCACCAGTGTCTTGCTAGAATAGTTTCATAAGTAACTTCATTGATGCGGACAGATTAAAAAAAAATCAAAAGAGTATTTTTATAGACTTTAGAAATATAGAAAGGGTCATGTTAGTGTCTATAGAAAAAAGGACAATGTTTTGTCCTTTAGAAAATTAAAAGGTTAAAGAGATATCATTTTTGACACGTTGGATAAATAGAAACCCGATATAACCATTCATTCCTTAAAAAGATGAAAAAAGAGGATAATAAACATAGCCATTTGAAAACGTTAAAACATATTTTTTTTATCATATTGTATATTTTAAAAAAATTGTTGTGCCAATATATGGAACAACTAGCCGGATCCACCCACATGATCGCGGGTCACTCCTCTCATGACCCAGCCGCCTAGTCGGGTCTTCCTCACATAAGATGGGTAGGGTTCTGCCTAACGTTCTTGACCCCAAACCGGACTACACCCCTACACAAAAGGATCAGGTACCCCAAAATATTTTTGAAGAATGAAAAAAATTAATCTAAAATATATAGGATATTTTGAAAAATCTTTCTAGGGGTGTTAAGAAATAATTTTTAAGTTAAATTAGTATTATTTGTTTTCATTTCAAAATGATTCCCTAAAGTATAATTTTTTGTAAATTTAATTTTATATCATGTTTTTATTTTCTATTGACTAATCATGAGAAATTAATACCCAATTGATGTATGAAATTTTATTTATTTAATTATTACAATAGTGTGTAATGTTTATATTAATTAATTAATTTATAAGATGACCTTAATAATTTCTCCAACACTTTACATGTATTAGGTCCAACATGTCCACAATAAATTTAAATTATCTATATGTAATATTCTTGAGATCCCCTCAACTATGTAAATGTATATATGTATAATGATGAGGATGAATGAATATGTGGACCATGTAGAGATTTGGTGAATTACTAAAAGAGATGTAAAAACACTACAAGGGTTGAGCATTGGGATATGAGTTAAATATGAATATGGTAGATATCTCTAGAGTCTTAGTTGATCCATTATCCACTCGATGGGTCAACTAGTAGTAAATTCCCATCATCAGTGACTTTATTTATTTGTTTATGTATGGTTTGTTTATTTTTTCATGTGTCATTTTTCAAAAAAACACATTGAAAAGGAAAAGAGAATACATAAATAATATAAAATAATACATGATGAATGTTTTTATATTATAAAATATTATGTTGTGAGAATAATCACATAAAAAATTTTTAAATAGAAAATGATATCATTTTTAGAGAATAATTGAAATCTCTCAAAGAGATATTAAGTTATAATTCCTTTTATAGCTTGAGTTTGAATAAAACCATGTGACTGAGGATCTCATCTTCCATAGTTGTGGGGGGAGTTTACTACTTGTATGTTCTTATTAATTTTATGGGTGGACTTGACTAAATTTATCTACCATTATATGGCTATATCTATATGGTTAGAACTTTAGAGGATAAATTTTGAGAAAGTAAAGGTTAGGATTTGTAGAAGCAGGGACTTTAATGAATAGATCATGAAGTCGATGTCATTTAATATGGATTACTAAGATCCTACCTTGAAACTCTCCATGTAGTGTAATAGCCATATATTTTACTCTGAGGAGGGTTTTTAAGGATCCATACTACTAGAATACATGAGTGACTTGATATTTTGAATCTAAAAGGAAGGGCTATAAGGATTTAATAAAATAGTGGGAGACATTTAATGATTAATAAATAATTAATGCATATTTTAAATTGATATAATGTACTAATATACTAAATTTATTTGTTATAGATCAAATAGAAACCATAACTAACTCAATTTAAATATGTTCAATATTTGATAAACAGATTACCCTAAGCGACTTTAACATCTTAAAGTAGTATAGGTTATTTTTCATTGAATTAATCTAATAGAGGAAGCTATATGTTTTAGAGTCCACAATTATTATTGAGCCTCCTTAAAGAGAAATCAAGGAGAAAAAAACAAGTATAAAAATAATTTAAATAATGTTCTAGATTCATAATGAATTATATTGTCATCAATATCTATTATATGGTAAAAAAAATTCTTGAATATGAATATTCCAATTCTATATTATCTTCAAAAGGGTTATCCTGAGAGATAAGAAAAAAATATATGAGAGATATAGTGCATTTTAAAGATGAAGTCCAGTGTAATGGAATATTGGAGGCCCTCTCTACTCATGATGATTGGGAAAATTGAGAGACTATAGTCCCTTGGAATCATGATTTACTGAGAACTAGATATTTATGGCATTAATTCCTATTAAACTCAAAGATTCATAAATTTTATTATTAATTATAACATATATAACTTGAAAATGTTTCTAAAATAATTATTGTATTTTTTATCCAAGTATATATGGATACAAAGAATAATAAATCTTCAGTCCTTATGGAGAAAAAGGATGAAAGTGAAGGTGAAGGGGTATATAAACAAGTATAATACAAAGAAACTGACACACCAACCCTCTAAGATGTCAAATATTCATAGGGAAAGAAATTAAAAGGATGAATTATTCACCTAATTGGGTGAGAAATACCAGTGAATGAAGAATTATAAGTCTGAAAAAATAATCAAGGAGATTCATCATCTTTAGTTATATTTTTCATTGAATTTAATATATGTTTATTACAATTTGGGCATTGGATACAACATTTGGGTCACAAATTTGTATTCAAATACATGATCCATGTAGATTCACAATGATTTCAAGGGATATGTAAAATCTCTAAGCAACATTTAGTGTAATACTAGGAACATTTGTGATAGGATATTACCATCTCACTTATCATACTAATTTGGTTTTCAAATTATATAATTTTTATTATATAAATTTCATTTCCCAAATCATAATCTCAGGGTCAAGATTATAAAATATGGTTCTTTATTCCCTGATTTGATATAAATGTCATTTATTTTGTAATGATAGAATGAGTAATGGTATGGAAAATCATAATAATGGATTGGATATACCTGAAAATGGAAAATATGATTTTGGAAATCAATAAAAAATATATTGAGGATGAATTATATTGGTATTTTCCAAATTTACCCAAGTTCATATGGTTGAAGTAGTCACTTGTAGTGTAGCATGGGTTGTCGAATCCTCAGAGACCTAGGAAGAAACCTAAATACAAGCACATTTTAAGAGGCAGATTTAGATACTAAGTGACCAAAAATGGTTTGTTTTGATATGATTTAAATGATTACTAAGAGAACTAAGTTAATTAAACTTACAATAAAGGGTTGATCCTAGGATATTACAAAGGATAAATTGTATGGAAATATTTTTAAACTATTTCAATTTCATTGTCTTGGGAAGGAATCATTCAACAAAAACAATCAAACCCCATCACTTAGTAGTTTAACACCTTCACATACAGATAATAATCACCTATAAACGTAGAGGATAATTTTTATGAGCAGTTATAGGTAAATGATCTAATTATCACCAGAAAACTGTGGAAATAAATTTCAATAAGGAAGAGGAAGAATGAAAATCATTGAATGGAAAATATCAAATAAAATAAATGATTAAAAATTTAAAGAGATAGAAATAAAATCCAACCCATACCCTATTTACTCCGTTATATTAAACCTTGAGAGGGTTATCCTTCCATTGATGCAAATATTTAAATGGAATATGAGAGTAGATTCATGAGGGTGAAATTGAAGAAGTAAAAACAATAAAATAACAGCCACTACACCATTGTATAAAGAACATCACAAAATATGATGTGAATATTTTAACTCCTTGAGAAAATAGTATCAATTTTATATTAAGAATAACAAAATAAGTGAATATTAATAACTTTAATTATGAAACATAGGTCATTTGAACAACTTACATGTGAAAAAACTCTGTGAATACAAAATGGAAACATAGAATTACAATTGAAATAAAGACCAAGAATAATTCATCACCATCACCAAAAATATCTTAAATAGGTATTTTGGAAGCCTTGGATCATGATCCCAGTAGTATAAGTCTTCCCACTTTATGGGGGTTGGTTTAGGTGTGTAGAAAGTTTGTGGAATTCGGACTTTTCCACCCTTGGCATGATATGGGATCCAACTACATCCATCCAATAGAGGTGAAAAAATGAGCTTCTAGATGGTTTAAATTTTCGTGGGCCATGGAAGAAGAAATTTAAGCTCCATATTTTCCATAAAATTATGTAAAATTTCTGGAAAATTTGGTTTATTTTTTTGTAGATATGATCAAAATACTAGTTTTTTGGACATAGAATCTGGCCTAAAATGTCATCTTTAGCATGGGACACCTATAACTGCTTTCAGAACTAATAATTATATCTTGAAATTGTTTAATTAAATGTTCCTAATTGTGTATTCTATATCCAATTAAAATTGAATATTTATTGCAGATATAAAATGGCCACAGTATTCAGATAATTAGAATATGATTGAGTTTTCTTCATTTAGAATTTTTTGGAATGAAGGTCCATTTTAGTGGTCTTTTAATGTGATTCTTCATGTTCTCTAGAAGGATGAAATATTTTAAATGAAATGGGATATATTAAAATGAAATATGAAATCCAAATCAAGAGTAGTTTTGGATTTTCAATGTGTCTCAAAACATACCAAGTAATAGTGTACTTTAAAAAATAATTGAAATCATGATGTGAAATAATGTTAAAATTTTAAAATTTAATAAAAATATTGTTTATGAATAATTAAACAAATGAACATTATAATATATTCAATTAATATTAGCCTCTTACATTGAATAATCACATATCCTAACCACTTATTTCACTTATTTATAGATCATATAAATTAGAATCATCTGAGAAAATTATATATTGAAGGGTATCTAGACTATATTTAGTTAATCACTTATTTGAATATCATACTTGTGAACAATGTAAAATGAAAAAAAAACTTTTAGTGATAAGGGAGAATGAGCCAAAAACCTACTTGATTTGACTCATAATAACGTATGTGGTCTCTTTCTAGTAGAGTTAATGGATGGGTTCTCTTACATCATTACTTTTATTGATGAATTTAGTAGGTATGATAATATATAAATAATTATTTATAGTTAAAATTAGTTTTAAATATTTAATGAATAAAAAATGAACTATAGAATCATCTTTATAAAAATTTATTAAATATATACATGTAATTTCAAAGGGAATATCAAAATCATGCATTCATCAACCACTTTAAATAGGTGGGAAAATTTCCCAACTCTCTACTCATTAAAAACCATAGTAGACATATGCTTGTGAAAGGAAAAATCACGCCATTATTGACATGGTTAAATTAATGAGGAGTCATGACACTATAACAATATCCTTTTGGGAATATGAACTACAAACAATAAAATATACACACCACTCAGTACCAACAACTATAGAAAATTGGATTCCATTCAAGATATGGTATTTAATAAATATAACATCGTCTCATAGTGTATGTGGATATGAGTCATTTTTCAAGACAATACCAAGTTATAATCTAATATCCTAAAGAAAAAAGTGTACTTATTATAGGATATACTAATGAAAAGGGATATTTACTATATAAAATTTTTTATAAAATATTTATTGTGGGAAGACAAGCCCTGTTTCTAGAAAGGGAAAAGATTTACATTTAGAATAATAGGAGAAATATAAACTTCAATGAAGTATATTCTATTAATTAAAAATAGTTGGTACCTTAAAAATATCTATAACAGATAGTCGAAGATGGAGATATTGCTAAGACACAATTACTTCATTGGTTAAGAATAGAGGTTTGAGAACCAGAGAGATATGGGTTTCTTATCACTGATTCAGGTGACACATTTATCTTAGATAATGATGAACCAATTACCTAAAAGGAGGAATTAGAAGGAAACAATGCTACTAAATGGAAGGAATCCATGAATTCTAAAATGAAGTATATATACCAAATTCATTTGATGAATTTTATAGAAAATCAAACTGATATAAAACATATTCAATGTTGATGTGTATTTAAGAAAAATAATAAAATAGATATTAAAGTAATTAAATATAAATAAATTCTGGTTATTAATGTTTTTACATAATGTTAGGGAATTTATTGTGATGAATCCTTCTCACCAATCGAGAAGACGAACTCCATTAGAATATTAATTCTAGTATAATCCTTCATGATCATTAAATCTTGTAGATGGATGTCATTTTTTTATAAAAGGGATGTTGGTTGAATATTTCTATATGGCTCAACCTCAAGTGTTTATCAAGTCAATGAATTTTGTTAAATTCTAAAAGAATTAGAGATCCATACATGGATTAAAGAAGGAATTATTAGCATGAAATGCATATTCTAATGAAAAATAATACAATTTGGATTCATTAAGAATGAATGAGAGACATGTTTCTATAACAATGTGTTTGGTAAAGTTATATTTTTCATAGTATTATCTATTGTTTCCATATTAATTAAGGGAAATAATGTTAAATTCTTATAGTTAGTGAAGTCTTGGTTAGATGATCACTTCTCCATGAAAGACATAGGTGGAAAATATTACATTCTAGGGATCAATATATATCGATATAGATCTAAGAGGTTGTGTTTTCATTGTCAAATAACATATATTAATAAGGTACTTAAAAGGTAAAACATGGAATAAATAAAGAGAGTATTGTTTCTCATGTAACAGGGTATTAATCACTCTATGAAAATGTATCCACAAATAAAATAGAATATTACTATGATGAGTATACGACCTTATTATTTGAGAGGGATATCTATCATATATGTTGTGATATATAATATTTATGATTTTTAATTTTCATTGAGAATGGTTGGAATATTTCAGTAAAATCTTGAAGAACAACATTGATTAGTAGTGAAAACTATCCTAAACTAATTCAAATGAAAAAATGATATGTTCATAATGATGGAGGAGGTGAAGAACTAGTATGGAGGGGATAAAATAACTTTATTTTTCATAAAGATCATGATGATATAAAATTGAAGTCAGGATATGTTTTTTACTAAATGGTGGTGTGGTTAGATGTTGGAGTTCAAAAAAACCCATGGTCACTAATTCTACAACAAAATCATAGTATATAACTTCTTACAATGAAGGTAAGTAAGTATTTTGGATAAAATTTTTTTCATAAATATTTGTGTTGTTCCTATCAATGAATAACTTGTTGCAGTTTTTTTTATAATACTACTTTAGTGGTACAAACAGAGGTTCCTGGGTCACACCAAAAGATATAACATATACTTCTGATGATGTATCCCATGAATTACACGTAGAGGTTAATTTTATATTAAAAGAGTATCCATTGAGGCTAATTTTTTGGACCCCTTGATAATGTAACTATATCAAAAAAAACACTCATGTGTGAACTAGTAGGTTAAGATATATTAGAAGTTAGATCTAGTGTAAGTGGGAGTTTTGTGAGTGGGTTCCCTAGACCCAACACATGTATATAATCTTATTACCATTACAAGTAAAAAAATTTATATATGAAGGCATTTTATCTTACCATGATAATAAAATTACTTCTTTTATGTAATCTATAAGTATTAATGTCAATAGACTACATGTCATATCAAAATGTTATAGAAGTTCCTTGGAAATAATGAAATCCTTAGGAATCTATGATAATAATCATAATCAATTATCTAATGGTGTAGATAATAAATAATTACAAGATAATATTATGTCTAAATACTAGGTGATAGGGGATCATAAGCAATGATAATTATTTTCATGAATTTCACATTTGGAGATATCAAGTAGAAGAAATAACGAGGGATGATTCGATAATAGAAACACCACATGTTTTTTGTTTCATTGGTTATTCCAATCAACGAGCATGTGTATTATTCTATTGAATTGAGATTGTTATCGTTGTGTTCCATTTTATTGAATATGTTGATACTATATGATAACAATTAAATTTCTATTACTGAGAGGTAGATTTTTTTTGTGCATCATTGGTTGTATGAAATTCATTGAATGATCAAGATATGAATTGTCTCTTTTGAAAGGAAAAGATATATTGGGCCAAAATACTAGGATTGTAGTACCTTTTCTAAATCCATGGATATGGTAAAAGAAGGTAAGTCCATCCAATATGGTAAATAATAAATAAAACATATAAATATGGTGACAGAAGTTGTGAACCCATATTTCTGAGACATTGTTAGATAAATAGATTATATTACATGATGTGTGTCATTAGAGAGGTTGTCGTTTTTTTGAATATACCTTATGTCCTTAGGGGACTTGATGGGTTTCTAGAATATAGTCATAGTCTACTAGTAGTACTCACTACTATTTAGATAATGATCTAGAGGACCAAAGAATAAATGTATATAATATTTTGTCCTATTCTAAGTGAATCAGATTTTTTGAACATGGGGGGACACACTATAAGGTTCAGGTGATTTCCAAGTTTGTCCAACCACTTAAAAATAGTTAAATTCAATATAATTTATTCTTATAATACCATAAATTGAATTTTTTTACTCATTTTATTCACATGAAATTAAGTGAATATAAAATATGTATTTTCAAATGAATATTACTAATCACTATTCGTTAAGTCTTGAATGGCATAAGTGAATTGAGTTAATGAATCTAATTTTGTCATGTTTAATTTATTATATGTTACAAGAATGTGATAATATATTAATTAAATTTATAACTTAATTACTAACTCATTTAGTGTCATTAATGTATTATCTATGTGTATTTAGTTACCTAGGGGCCTAAGGGGAATTTTTGAAAGTTTAAACCTACCAATATAAGAAATTTGAGCCAAAATTCAAGGGACTATTAATTTCGTTGATTTTTAGACATTATATCACTTATGTATGAAATTAATGAGTGATAATAAAGATATTTGAGCACCATGATCCACGTTCTTCATCCCTGATCGAAGGGACAATACTCAAGTGATCGTAATTACATAAAAGTCTTATTATATTCTGTATACTAACACCTGTAAACTTAAGATAAATGTACTAGAACAATTTATAATTTTTTTTGATGATCTTGAGGGATCTGACACCTGGTCCTTTGGGAATCATTTTCTAGAAAAGATCAGAACATAGTGTGTTAATAAATTGAACAAGGTAATAGTTGAATTTTATTTTTATACTTAATTTCTTCTATATGAAATCCTTATATTATAATTGTGGGTTGTGCTTCATAGTAATGATTTTTTTCTGTCATATATAGTGAGAAATGTTTTATAAACCCTCTATTTATCCCTTCCACTATCCACCCAATATCAACATGTTGACCCTTAGATTAGGGAATTGAATTGGCTAATCCCTATGTTCCCCACATACAAGACATAAAACTATTACTGATACATTATGATGAACTTTATTTTTCTCCATTTATTTTTTCAATTACCCTATATAATTAGTTTATATATTCCCTTACATTCCAGACATATAACATATTTATCTTCCTCTAATATATTTACCTAGGTGATTCATTAAAAAATTAAAAAAATCTAAGAAGCTGAATCTTCTTCCCTTAATGTTTATGACCACCTGAATAATCTTTAAATCTCAATTTCCTTTATTTGGTTAAATTAGAAACTCACTTAGGTTCTGAATGATAATCATATTTCAATATAGATGAATATTAATAATCAAAAGTTTTTGTATTATAGATCCCATTTCATTTGGTTTATCACAATCACAATCATTTCATTGTCTATCAAATTATTTTTTTACATTATTACTCCTAGTTATAACCATTTACTAAAACCAAAAATCATAGTGTGAGTATAAAACACAAATTATTATAATAAGTAATCACATGATTATAGAAATAATTCTTATGATGTCTATAATTTTGAAACATTCTTTTAGCCCATGATACTTTATGTTTATCTCATATCATAATGGGTTATCATAAGATATCATAGATTATATCCTTTCATTCATCATAATAGTATATAATGATAATATGAATTAATCAAAGAATATCTTGAGGGGGTGTTAGATCAGTTTTTTAGTTTGGCCTCTTTATATGAAAACAAGTGAAGATTGAGTTAATATGCTACAATATATTTCAGGGATATTACTCTTAGGTGAATCTACGATAGAGACCACAAATATTTTTATGTATTAAGATAGGGATTTAATATATAGGAAATCATACAGTCTCAATATTACTAAAATATCATGATAATATCCTATACCTAGACTTATCCATATGGTTTTCACCAGATTGTTCCAATCCTAAACTCTGAAAAATAACTAAACCCTACTCTTAAACCAACAATATAAACCCAAAAATATCGTATATAAATATTATGTCTTATTATATGGATATTAAATTCATCTCAAAATAATACAATCCTAATGAATATAAGGTTTAGTATATTTGCATTATACATACATAAAAAAAATATTTTCATGAATGATATTTTCACATCTCTAATAATATTCTTCCCCAATATTAAAATTCTATGATTATAATACTCAATATACTTATTCATAATCTGGGAAATATGGAAATATAGGAAGGGGTGTGCTCAGATTCTTAGTAATGGAAAACATGAGGGATATTAGTTAATAATCTCATGTGAGCATAAGATAAGAATAAGGGTATGAAACATGATAATAACATAATAAAATCATACCCAATTACTCAAGAAAAATAAATCACGAGTCATGGGATATGTATTTTATCCCAACATAATACATTTGTATAATCATGAAGCTAAAATTAATATCCCTATAGAATAACATGAGAATATAACATAGGAATGTGGAACATGCATAAAATTATAAAATCATAACAACATGAACATGTATAAACACAAAAGAGACCACATATTATATTAAGAGAATGTGATAAAAGCCCTATAAAATCATTTATAGGATAATAGGTATAATAATAAAATTGTTAACATTTAATAATATAAATAGGTCCATACTTAATGTTCTGAACTTTAAACTAGGTTCATGCCTAACATTGTTATCTAATGAGATATAGTGTATTACCTATTTCATTAGAGGGACATATAATTATAGACCCACCCATCACATAATTAAAATCATACATAAGTGTTCCACAATATCATAAAACATTTATCATTTCATAATAGAATTACTGATGGAAGATAAAGGGGTTTCAAAAATATTTCATCAAAACATTTTTAACTTGAGAGGAAAAAATAGTTTTCATAAAAACATCCATAAAACATCATCATCATAATCCATCAAGAGAAAGAAATTGGACGGTATCATAATATCATATCCATATTAAATCATAATAATATTTAAAGGATGTTGAAATTAAAGGATGTTGACTTTATAAGGGATTATGAAAATTTCATTGAAAATAATGAAAAATAAAATATTATTTACAAATATTTAAAAAATAAAAAATCCCAACATATTGAGAAAATTATTTTATTTGAAAATAAACATGGAAAATAATAAATTAATCTTTATAGAAAGTAATATTCCTAATAATTGGTAATGTTTATCATGTTGTATATGATAAAATAGTACATTATTTTCACAATTTTGTAAAAAGTAAAAAGTGATCCATACATAAAACATTTGAAAACATTTATTCTATTAATTTTTAAAGAATGTAAAAGGTAGTAAAAATAATTATTCCCAAAAATTTATGTATAGATAAAAAAATACATAAAATACTGTTAATTACTTGGAAATGAATGTAAATGTTTATCGGCAAAAATGAAATAAAGTCAATTTTCTTAAAAAAAAGTTTGATCATTTTAAGTAATAAGATAGGAAAATCGAACTAATAAATAAAAATTCATTGAATAATAAGAGTTGAATAAAATATAGAGGGTTTAAAGAATAAGGGTCACATAATTTTCCTCAAGTTAAATTTAAAATAGATAATCCAAAAAATAAATATCATTGTAATGTAAATCCGCACCTCAGATCACATCTGGCAACATATACATTGAAAAATTTTGTTTAAAAATTATATTTTAATTTATATATATAACAATAAAATATCCATATAAACATAATATATATAATTCCTTTATAATTTACAATTACCCTTATATTAATAATTATTCACTAAAAACATTATTCGAGAGATAACTGGTATGTCTTCCAAGCATGATTCAAATCCACAATTCTTGCCCATAAACATTGGTCATGGTTTCGTCGTATAATAAATATTAATAATTTAATATTTATCATTTTTATTCATTATATACACTTTTATAACCAGTCATATAATATAGTGATGAAAAATGAATTACAACACTTTGTGGAGATGGTTGTTCGCACGCACGCAGGGGTGATGTTTTCACTTTTGATAGATGGAAAGAAAAAATGTTAATAATAATTCAACTCAATATAATCATATTTATATCATATATATAATTTATATTCACTAATTTTATACTTAATATCATACATTTAAATAGGAAATGAAAAAAAACACATTGCTTCATGGAGGTGATAATGCACAGAAACAAATGAGCAACATTATCATTTTAAAAAGGTAATAATGAGATAGAAAATGGATATAAATTTAATATAAAAATATAAAATTATATTATATATACATATTATATCATTTTATTATGGTTATAGAACCTTTTTGAGGGGATTTAAAAATAATGAAACAGAAAAATATTGACAAGGACATATATCGCTTCTTCGGTATCCACCTTTGAAAAGCACCTTAAGGATTTTTGGATGGGTCTTTTAGGAATAAAAGCAACACAATATTGTGGATATGTTTTTTTGGTAGATTATTTAGGTAGATCATGGTCAATATAATTTTCTCAAGTGGTGTGAAAAACTTATAAGAGTACGTTCCCTTTTATAAATGGGGAAGGGATATACATGTATTTAAAAATAATACTAAAAAATAAAAAAAGTAACTCTCTTTGCAAAGTGGATGCAAATCAGATGAAGATCAAATATAAGATTATATAGGACCTAAAAAAGTTAAACCAGTATAATTAATATTTTTTTGTCATTTTATCTTTTATTAATTTAGATTAAATCCTCATTAACCCTTTTAACCATTACCATATTAATAATTTTTTTACCTTAGCTACTATTCATTGTGATCAAGAATGAAATTGGAATCATCAATAAAATTTGAAATTATGATCCAAAATATAAACACCATTTTATTTCATTCAATTTATATATGTCTTAGAAATTCATTTTAAAATAAAATGTAACAAAAATCATTTTTTAAAGAAATGAATTTGTTTGTATAAACCTAAATTTATTCTTATTTATAGTGTAGTAGAAATAATTAGATGAATGTTAATATATATTATTAAATATATTATATAAAAATTTAATTAGAATCATATATCAATAACGATCAATTAAATTTATCAAGAAAAAATACATTTCACAAAACAAAAATAGTTTTTAATAAAAATATTATATTACCTTTAAATGAATTTATCTTTATTTCTAACCAATTTATAATAATTATAATAATTATTGTTAAATTTTCACATTAAATACCAACATATTTTAACAAAATCATAGTTCATTAGTTATCAAGAAATATAATATATATAAAAATTCATTACATAAGAAATTGATCTTTTAACATAAAATAATACTATTTATAATCTTTAAAAATTTATTGCTTATTTTATAGGAATAAATAAATAAATTTTCATTAATAAAAAAATTTCTATATAATTTCTATATTTTATTAGTCGTATAAATACCCACCAATCTAACAAATAAGAAATAATATAAAAATTTAATAATAATATTTCAATAGTATATTAATGCTTGTAAAAACTCAGTGTTGCGTGTAAATAAACCTACCAAAGACATCAAATTTATTTATATAGAAATATTTCAAAAAATATCATGGTTCTAAGATTGAAACAAAACATAACTTGATGAACTTGAAATGATGATCTGAGTGATCTATACAACCTATTAGTAAACAACCTGTTGATCCATGCATACCCTTTAAAAATAAAACTATTTCATAAATGTTTGAAAATATAAATGTATATATATAGTTATGTGGGATTTCAATTTGATAAGGATAAAAATGTATGATATCCACCATTAAAATAAATCTATTTATATAGTTTAATGAGATAAATAAAACACATTTTCCTTCAATATAAATTGGTAAGGAATATAGGGTTTTAAATTTAAAATAAATTTATATTTCAACTATTAAAGATATTTAACATAACTAATTTAAAAATACCATATCATTAGAGGCTAGGATATTTGGGGAAAGTCTTGGATTTTTTTTACAAACTACTAAATATGTCCATCACTGGATAAATATTAACTTCCCTAATGCCTGATATTGTCCTACCTGGCCTAACTGAGGGGTAAATCCCACAATAAAAGTATAATATATCTTTGGGGCACTAATTAGAGTATTATTATAAACTAGTGCAACATGTGTACCAATAATTCCCACTAAGACACCAGTAGTTACAAATGAATTATAAATTGAGATGAGTCAAATAGTAATTTTATAGAAATATATATATCATAATATTTAAAAAAATGCACAACCACACCTCCAATGCCCTCACAAGAAAGAACCCCAATTTCGACGAAACATATATAAAAATATAGAATCCCCTTTATTGGGAACCATCACAATTATCTAGTATCAATAAACATTAAATTTTCCAAAACACATGTGACACATTTCAATGGTTAATTATTTTTAAAAAATCATTTAAAACATTTGTCACGACCCGTCCCAGTGGGGCCCGAGCCGCAAATCCCCAAGCCCTCCTCCAATAGGCCATGGGCTGGTGACTAGTACCGAGTAGGCATGATACTAACATGGGAGACATTTCCTAATAACATGTACACACGCACACACATCTCCAAGCCCACAAAGATGAACAAGTAAAAACTATAAAAAGAGAAGATGCATGCATACACTAAAAACCCAACCACAGAGTATGACAGGGATGTAAAGTACAGTAAAGTAAAACCTTGGGCCAAAAGTACAAGCCCACCAAAAAGGAAGTCTACAACAAAGTCCAACCTGTAGAAAAAGGTACTAAGACTGAAACTCATCATCGAAGGAACACACCTCGGCCTGTCTGATATCACTGAACACTGTCCGGTCCTGGTCCACCTAGAATCCTGTCAAAGGCTCGCTCATCTGCAAAAGACATGACACGTGCGGGAAAAGCCCGTGTAGGGGTGAGTATAACAATACCCAGTAGGACACCCCGAAAACCAAAAAGGAAATACAAAAAAGGAAAATACCATAAAGAATGGAACAGTCAGCTCTACACAGTATATGTCTACGGAACATATAACAAGAATATCCAGATATACTCATACACAAACAACCATCGCGATACCGCCACTAGGATCCAGCCCGAAGATTCCACTAAGCATACCATCGGGAGAACACACTCCTAGGTCTGAAGAGAGAAACACGAAGTACTCGTTTCGGGAGAACACACTCCACAAGTACCTTGGGAACAAGATGCTCAGATGAGGATCACAGCCAAGTCATGAGGTGATTCCAACAACCCAGTCTGAGCTAATCCGCTAAGCAGAGGATCAGCGCCCGGGTAAAGTTGGTCACGTCGATACCAAGAACTCTACCTAGGGTTCCAGGAATGAATAGAGGATCCAACTCTAAGTCTCATAGAGGGGATTCCAACAACTTTATTTAGGAAGTTCTGCTGAAGGGATCATACTTCTGTATAAAGGAATTGATACTAGAACCTTCAGGGAATTACCAAAGGTATGAACCCTAAGAACTAGTCCATATCACAGGAGGAAAGTAGCTAAAGCCTTGAAGAAAAAGTTACACGGCGTGTAGTATGGTTACACGCCATGTTCCTTGACCCTGGGTACTGCCTGTGTAAATGGAACATGTCCTTCGTTCAAGTCGTACAAAACTAAACTACACGGCGTGTAGAAACGTACATGCCATGTTCCTTGACTCAGAGTTCTTCCCGTGTAAACGGCCCGTGTCCTTTGGCTTTGCTGGATAGAAAGCAACTACATGACCTGTAGAAGAAAACACATGCCATGTTCGAGCGCCTGGGCTTGCTCTGTATATGCTGGCCATGTGCCCGTACACGGTCTCTGCCCGTGTCCTGGTCGCCTGCCCGTGTACCAGTACACGGGGTATCCCGGGTATCTGGCCGGGTCTCGCCAGGGAGGGGTATACACGGCGTGTACATGGACGTGTACCCTTATCGTGTCCGTGTACTCCCAGAGTACATGCCGGGTAACCCTACCGATGAACACACGTCGTGTATCCAGACTACACGGCGTGTAGTCGGGAAATTTCCTGAATCGTTGTTCTTCCTCCGGGTGCCTCGGCCGATCCTCCGTATCTTCATTTTCTCGTCCATTCATCCCAACGCTCCAGGGTTTGGTTCGCCTTATCATATGAACACCGAAACGGGTGTATTAGGCTATTGAAGTGAATCATAAACGTCGAACGATCCATCCGAAGATAAACGCCTGAAAACTCGTATCTCCCGATCCGCTCCGAATCATCTTCTGAAATAGTCGTCGCACCTCCGTGACACCGCGCCGGGGTTGGATCCACAATCTCGGATCGTTGCGTCGCAGAACGGATGCACAACGATCCTTTGTTCATCGCCCCGTGAAGAACGCAAAGAACACGAAGGAGAGAAAGGGGGGAAATCCAATGAAACAAGATTGAGGAAAAAACCTCTGCCATCGTTCATCACAACGTTGATCCACTCCCGTTAATAGGATTTATACAGAGCAGAAAAGATCAATAATAGAATAATCAACATGGATTTAATCTCCCAGAATCCCCGAAAAAACCATCCTGCATGAATGATCGATCCGCGGACTAATTCTGTTCATGTAATAGCCCACGTTCGTCATAGGAAATCAAGAGAAGGGAAAGAAAAATCAAATCAACATCCTATATAGATTCACTGCATTTGCCGGTGAAGATCCGCTTGCTGCGTCATCATCGCCGTCGAAATCCGTCAAGAACGTCGCCGCCGCGTTGGGGGTTTTTTCTAGAGCTTTCCCAGTGCCTCAAAAGAATTTCAGGGTTATAGGGATTTTAACACTTATTATCCTACAAAATCTCTATTTAAATATATTTGACGTAAAAATCATTAAATAAAACATTTTAATTTAATATTTTATTACGGTTACGCCCCAAAAACCAGATTTCACCACCGATCTGTGCCAGCCAAAGTTAGGCCTCGCCTAAGGTAAAATCGCTGTTCTGAACGTAACGGTGCCCTCAGATTTCTGATCCGAGAACCCATTCAGGAGTTATTCCACTTTTTCAGGAAAACCGCACGTGCGCATAATTTAATTATTAAATTAAATTCAAAAATTTGTTCTGGGCTTACTGGGCCTCGGAACCGCACGCCGTCTCATAGCCTGGTCTCGAAATAATTCCCATATAATATTAAAATAATACATGGAAAAATCAGGTACATTACAACATTCAACGTGGGACTCAAGATCGTTCCTTATAGAAAGAAATTATTAAAATCAAATTCAAAATCCAGAACCCATTATAATTTTCCCCTCACTCTTCATTAATCCAAACAAGTATTTATACAAACAATTATATTGCATGAATATGTCAAAAATATTTTTTTCTCATGTAAAATAAGATGAACCCACATTTAAATCTAATTTAATCCAATTTTAAACAATCTCCCTTTTATAAAATATATTATTTATACAGGATAAAACATAAAAAATATAAAAAAATAATTAAAAAAATATTTTTATAATTTTAATGAGTTATGAAAAGGACCACTATCATTTTGCCTCACCACCTTATGAAATTAAGGGTTAAATACACCTCAACCAATCCAAGAGGATAATAAAAGATCTTGAGTATATAAAAAACAAGGAATCTATATATAATAATTTATCTAAATATAACCCTAAGTCACTGAGAAATAACTAGGGAAATGGAAATATGAAAGAAAAAATAGAGAGAGATTATGATATTGGAGGAATATTACCATAAGAATTTGGATTTAAATAGTTAGTAACCTCTATGAGAACACCCAAGGAGAGTAAAAAAATTAGTGTGATATATAGTATTATAGGGTATAATGGGAGAGGAGGGGAGAGGTTTCTGGTAAACCATAGCTGAGGTATAATGTGTATCTTTTATTTTCAAGGATACATACACATCACATAGTTTGGACACATATTTTAAAATGGTATACGCTAAACATTTGATTATATTTGATAAATGTTTCATTCTTAATGTGTGTTTTGTCTCATGGTTAGTAATAATCATTCTATAATTGTGGTAAATTCACATCATGAAAAAACCATAAAATTAAAATGAATTCATACCATAATGAAATATAAACACAAGGGTCTTAAATATAAAATAAATAACATGGAAATAATTGTTTAGGGAATGAAAGGATTAATTAATTAGACCAAGTTTGGTTTAAAGTTATCACAAAAGTTCAAAGGGTTTGATGAATGATGTAGGAAATGAAATAAAATCTAGAGTCACCCTTATATATTGAAATTATTGGAAAACATAGTTTCACAACAATAAATGACTCATCACACCATAAAGAGCCTAAATCCAAAGGTAATGACATGATCTCTCCATTCATATCTATATTTAATTCATGGAAATTGAATATTTCTTCAATACGAATAAGGATGTTGATAAGGTGACTAAGGGTGTCACATTGAAGCATTCAAACCAATGAAAATCATGACACAACCACTAAACATTCTCTTTATCCCATCCAATAACAGTACATGTCCCAAAATGGCCCATTCACCATTCCATAATGACTTCTAGGGGGAAAGACTAGTAAAATTCATCCTTTAGGAATTCATTATAAGATAAAAATATCTCACACCCTGACCAAAATAATTGAAAATTCAATAAATAATATATTTAGTACAAATTGATGTTTTTCAGTAAAATGTGATGTTTTTTAATTTTCATAAATTCACATCAAGACCCTTCACACCATGGCGGAAACAACCTTATTATGACCAAATTACAAAATGACCACTAAGGATTTTATATATTTCATCACATTGTAAGAGAAACCTCATCAAATAATATAAATCTCACATTTTGATTACCCAGGAAAACCATCCAAACACTTTCCTTTAATTGTAATACTACCAAAAAATCCCCAAACTCCCTCATCACCTAAGAAAATGAAAAACTAACAGTAAAAAAACTACACCCTAATATGTAACTTACTTCATAAAAAAATATTAGTATATATAAATAGATAACTCTTTTAAAGTCATTAATTATATGTACAGGAGACAAAAAACTTCATTATAATTTAAATATAAATAATTCAATTACTATAAAAATATTCTATTTAGGGTAAAAATGTGAAGAGAAACATGTTCATAAGAAATCAGTTCCAAGCATAGGGAACATGTGATTCTAAGGTATTTATTTAACCAACAAGGAATACACTAAAATTGAATCCTATGAGAATATTTTCATAGAACAAGATATGTGATGTGATAATTAAAAAAGATATTTCTTATATGTAAATGATCTAATCCTCATGAGACTAATTTTCTATATTCTCTATATATGTTTATTATAGAGGTAAATCAAATTGATATTCAACTATTCTATTTAAAAAAAATAAATCAAATTAGAAAACATATCAGAACATAATATTTTTTTGGGTTTCCAATATTCTATGTACTATTAATGTAAAATAATGGGAATATGAATTATAATTGTAATTGAAATAAATCCACATATGATTTATGAAAAATCATAGTCATTAAAAATTCATTCTAAATAATTTTATCAATCCCATACAAAACTTTTAATATTACTTCTCACAATAATAAATACTCTAGCAAACAGATATTGAGTAGTGAAGATTCCTCTAGTGGTGCTGGTGGATAGAATTATAATTATATATTCTGAGTGGATTATAGTCTTATGAAAAAACATATCAATCAAAAAAAATTAATTTAATAATATGATACAATATATGAATGTTTCAGATTGATATATATATATATATATATATAAGGGAAAAATAGGAGATTGATCTTGAAACAATTACTATAATAGTATATATAATTATCTTTATTTGATAAAACATCATCATTTTCATTATCCCAGGCCTCCATGGAAAAATATTTCATAAGAGAAAAATACATGGCCACTTATTAATGAAGTGTAATGTGATAGAAGATATGGGAATCCTAACCACTATATTTACGGAATTTTATAAAAAAAATAATTGTTCATTATATGTTATAGGGTGGTGTTTTTATTATGGTGATGGAAATGTTATAGTTTCAAAATACATTGAGATTTTTATTGATGAGAAATTTAGGCTAAGAAGAACTTGTCCCAGAGTGTTATCTATAATTTATAGTGTCCTAGACATTAATTTTTTACAATTATTCCATTTTATGATGGAAAGAATATAGTTGGATTAGAATGTTTTGGAGTATGGGAGGGCGATGCTTATGATTTAGGTGATTAAAGAAGATGAATGAAAGGGATAGAGTCTTAATAGAATTCATGGGAATAATGTCATAATATGAAATAGAGGTGAGATACAATATCTATCTCTTAACATTTCATTCCCTTGTTTTTAGTATTCTATATAATTGAATAAATTGATATTATATTTTTCACAATGAAATATTTGTTTAGTTTAGGATCTTTAAATCAAACATAAAATATCATGATTGTAATAGTATATTAATAGTTTTCAATGATTCAATACATTAATAATTTAATAAATATAATCAATTCATAAAATAATTACTCACCCAATATGAATGTTATATTCACGACTCAAAATAATGAAAATTGAAAGTATACATGTTTATTGAAGGATTATAACATTAATTATATAGAAATTCAATTAATTGAATATGCATTTCATAGGAAAAACTTAAATCAAGATCCTTATGATGATGAATTTCATATATATTCCAAATATTTTTTTCTTTATGAACATTAAAATGAGGATTATATGACAAACTAAATTATAATGGTTTTCCGTATATTTAAGAATATTTTTCCAAAACCTAGAGGTAAAAAAGTTTTTTTACCATAAATAACATAATGAAATATATGAAATATCAAAATATCCTACATGTAGAATTCATTTTTGAGACAGAAAAGTTATGATTTTTTTAGATAATATAAAATAAGGAATATAGTCTTCCATCTATGAGAGGATCAATGTAGTCTGATTAAAAAATACACAAACATATCATCACATTTACACTTTTTAATTTTTAATGTATAAAGAATTACTATATCATTATTATGTTAAACCATAACTTTTATACATGTGAAGTAATGTAAAATACATATTTGAAAATAATAATATATCACTATTCATTAATATTGACACTTAATATTTAAAAAATTCCTTACTAGTTTCTATACGCACAACCTAGTTAGAATGATGAAATTTGGTAATCACTTAATACACCTTAATTGATTTCCTTGAAATCAAAGGATTCTGTAGGGAAATCGAGGATACCTTAATTAGAGTTCGTCAATAAAGTATAATTTTTTATAATTAGTGATAGTTTTATCTTAAAATATTACTCTATTTAGTATAATAGTTTTTATTTTACTCTTGTATAGAGAGCATACAATGACATGTTTGTTGGGTTATTTATTCAAGTGATATTAATATATTTTTTATGTTTCCTAAAAAGGGTATCATAACATAGTTTATTAATTTTGATTGGATTTGAGTAGGGGAAAATTAATGATGGAATTTAAAGAATGTGGAAACCATATCATGGTGGGTTATAAAATATTTCATAGTTTAGGCTGCCAAAACAATGTATTCTCACTAACATAAAAACACACACACATATATATGGTTAAAAAAATTTAATATTTTATTAATAAAAAATTATCTTCTGAATAAAAATGAAAAACTACTATGATTTTGATGACATGCTAGTGAAAAAAATGTTTTTTACGTTGGTTATTTTTCATTTTTTACATCATATTTTGGCCGAACATATTGCAGGGGATGTTATAAATATTTTTTTACATCAGTTATTTTAAAACCGACATAAAAAACAGAAATCTGAAGCCATTTTCACCTTATTTCCTAAAAAAACGACATGGAAAACAGTTCATAGTTGTGATTTATTACATCGGTTTTCAAATAACTAATGTAATATGTTGTTTATTTTGTCAGTTAGTAAATAACCGACGTAATAAAAACCCCTATGAAGAATTTTTCATGTCCGTTATTAGAATTTTGACATGAAAAATAAGGTTATCATGTTGGTTAATTTCCTAACCGATGTGATAAAACAGTATGCAAATAAGTGTTTCACGCCGGTTAAAAAATAACCAACTTGAAAACATATATAATAAAACAGTTATTTAATAAACAATGTAAAAAACCATTCCCATGCATTTATCATGTTGGTTATAAAATAAACGACGTAAAAACCAATTTTTTTTAATAATATAGTTAAACCATTACAATGTGCTACTAAAGAAGACCTGAAACAAGAAAAAAACAGACCAAAACAAGACCAAAACCACTAAACAACCCCCACCCACCCCCTAGACACCCCTAACACATTGGACAAGCCCCACCCCCTGGACACCCCCTACCCCTTGGAAACACCCACCCACTTGAAAACCCCCTGCCACCCCCTGGACACCCCGCCCCCTAGAAACCCACCCCCACCCCTGGACACCCTCCCATGCACTGGACAACCCCCACCCCTTAGACAGCCCTACCCCCTTAGACACCCCCACCCCCTGGACAGCCCTGCCCCCTTGAACACCCCCACCCCCTGGACACCCTCCCACCCCCTAGACAACCCCCACCCACTGGACACCACCCCACCCACTGGACAACACCCCACCCGCAGGACACCACCCACCCCACTGGGCAACCCACTTCCCCTAGACACCCTCCCACCCCTAGACATCCCCCACCCACTGGACACCACCTCACTCCACTAGAAATCCCCCACCCATAGATAAACTCGACCCCCTATACACCCTCCCCACCCCCTAGACGACCCCCTCTCCCCTAGACACCCTCCCACCCCCTGGACACCCCCACCCCCTAGACACCCCCACCCCCATGGACACCCACCCACCCCCTGCACACCCTCCCACCACCCTGGATAGCCTCCCACCCAGCTGAACACCCTCTACCCCCTTGGATATCCCCACCCCCTGGACAGCCCTCCCACCCAATGGACACACCCCAATGGATATCCCCCCACCCATTGGACACCCTCCCACCCCCTTGGACATCCCCCACCCACTGGACACCACCCCACCCCACTGGACAACCCCCACCCCTGGACACCCCATACCCCTAGACACCCTCCCACCCCCTAAACATCCCCCTCCCCTTGGACACCCTCCAACCCACTGGACACCACCCCTCCCCACTAGACAGCTCCTCACCGCCTGGACACCCACCCACCCCCACCCCCTGGACAGCCCCCACCCCTGGACACCCCCACACCCTCGACACCCACCCACCCCTAGACACCCTCCCACCCCCTGAACAACCCCCACCCCTAGAAACCTTCCCACCCCCTAGACAACCCCCCACCCCCTGGACACCCGGACCCTTGGAAACCCCCACCCCTGGACACCCTCCCACCCACTAGATACCCCCCGCACCCCCTGGACACCCTGACCCCCTTGGACAGCCCCCACCCCTGGACACCCCCACCCCATGGACAACCCCTCCCACCCCTAGACACCCCACCCCCTGGAAACCCCCTACACCTTAGACACCCTCCCACTCACTAGACAACCCCACTGGACCCTCCCACCCCCATGGATAGCCCCCCCAATGCCTTTGGACACCCCACTCCCTAGACAACCCCTACACCTTGGATATCCCACCTGGACACCCCCATCCCCCATTAAACCATTACAATGATCTACCAATGTATGAAACAAGAAAAAAGTAGACCAAAACCAAACCAAAACTAGACCATAATCCAAACCAAAAAACATTAGAACTAGACCAAAACAAGAAGAACTAGAGAAAAATTAAACATTCACATATATATAATTCGAAACATACAATTTCAACTAAAAAAACCTAAATCCAACCTAAACAACTACCAAATACCCAATTATAATTACAATATTCAAAATACATTTTTCACCACCAAAAAACTAAAATTATATCAAACCTATAAAATAATTTTACCATTCCACTTTTATGGATTTCACCTCTTGAGAACTATAGGGTTGAGGGTCATCAAATAGCTACAAATTAAAAGTATAGTAGTTAACATGTATAATGATTAAATCAAATTAAATGTTATGGAAAAGATTATATGGAAATATTGCATAGTCAAACTTCATAATTGTTCCAGTTGTAATTATTTCATACATGAATCTTAACATATAACATCCGCATTCGATAATGATTTTTTGTTGTTGAAAATTCTTTTTAAATTATCATTAATTCAAAATATCATTTTTATGTAATACATCGAAAATTAAAAATTATAAATGGATATTTATCTTTAATTTTACATATTTGATCATGGTAGTCTATTTATTTGTTTGTTTTCAAAAGTAGACCCATCCCCTATTAGTAAATAATGCGAATGGGATAAATTTAAAATTTATTATAATATAAACAACTATTAAGAAATTGAAACTTACTTTTCCAATAGATTTTGAAAACTTCCCTGCACATCTCCATGGATAGAGCATATCCAATAAAGTTTTTTCTCCCTTGAAAAAAAACACCTAACAACCAATGATCACTAATTTAAAGGAAAATATAAGGTTAGTGGTTTTTTATGTTAAAACATAATTAACACTTTTCTAGATATATGTTTCCCCTCACAAAAAGGCATCATCCATCACTACATGATTATATTATATTCAAATCTTTCAGCAATATAAAGTGTTCTTTGTTCCTCATCCAATGCATTTCCTTTAAGGGGAATCAATTGAGGGTCAATGAATCCATATACATCTATCTGCTCATTCTTCTCACACATGTTATAAAGATACCTAATACAAAACATAAATAAGTATACATTTTTAATAAATATAATGTAGGGAAAGTTGTTAAGACTTACATGGAAAAAATCTGCACCACATTGATGCCCAAGATATTTCAGGTAACAAGCTCCATGATATAATTTTTCAAAATCACCACATTAATTTCACATCCAAAAACATGAGCTTCCATTGGAAACTCATAATGATCCGCCAAAAAATTTGAATATCTTGAAAATTTTTCAAGACTACGAGAATCTGTATCAGGTGTCATAGTCATTTGTCTTTGTTGTTGTCTATACAATATTTCTTTACCTTTGATGTATTCCTATAAAAATAAATAGAAAAATATATTTGTTTTCAAAAGATAAAAATTTAATAAAAAATAAAATAAAATATATATCATACAAACCTCTATGGTAATGAGTCACAAAAGTCTGGATGGACAAACTAAAATGTGGCCAATACTATGGCCAACTGACATCACCTCATCTGTAGGTAATGGTAGTCAAGATGATCTATCTATAATATACTGTACATTTACCCTATGATTCTCTACCTGTAACAGTTGATGATGAACTATATCTCCTATACAATATATCATCCCATATGAAACTATATGATGGTGAGGATCATCAACATACAACTCACAATAAGTAGGAAGTTGTGGTGGAGGAGTAGGATAAAAATGGGGTCCAAAGGCTAAGGTGGGGGATTGGGAGATACTGGCGTAGGTGGAGGATAAATAATGGGGTCTTTAGGAGGAGGTGGAGGAGTGGGAGCTGCAATATGAAATTTTCTTTGCATGTCTGCAAACATAGATTATACCGATGCTCTAATATTTTCATCTATCATCGCATTAATATTATGAACTTCAACATCCAAGGATTCTATTTTTTTATAAACACCCTCAATGGAAGAAGTTGAAGAACATGGTAACACTTTTCTTACCAATACGACCATTGTGAATCCTCATATATGACCAGGGTGTTCGGGATATCCCAATGCTGCAGATAAAATATCTTTCATCCTAGTAGCTGTAAATACCCCCTGTGAGCTCTGCTCCTTAATAGAATCTTGTATTAATTAATAGAACATTTCTGTAATGATTCAAACTATATGAATAATATAATTAACTTAAATAAATAAAATAAATATCTTACAATCCTATCATCTACGATTATCGATTTTTCTGATAGATATTGTCCCTTTTTGTTCATCCGATCTCTCTTCAATTTTTCATGTCTAGATGGAGGGGATGGAGGGGAAACCTCTCCAGAGCATGAAGACTCAACTCTCAGTTCTGTGTAATTTTACCACCATCATTTGTTCCTCCAATAATGTATACCCTCACCGAGATAAACTATGAGGGTATACCTTTTTATATTGGATCTCTTGATGATATTTCCTTGTTTTCTAAAAATTAAAAAAAAATAAATCCTTAACAAAACATTAATAAGATCATTTATATAATAAATCTTATAATATTTTACATTTCCCTTATTGAAAATGAATATTTTTTTTTCTACTTTCAAAAAATTTCCTCCATGTGTATTCATCTATGAAAGGATATATATGAAATGGATTGTCATTATTCCTATGACCAAAAATGAAATCAAGAGTGAGGGTTGATTTGAAATCCCTCCATATTCTGGCCGACATCGATAAACATTTTTTCTTAACTTCTCCAATTTCAGGAAAATCAAATGTCATCTGATAAAGAAGAGGTAAAACATATTATACTAGAAACATTTAAAGATTAGTCAAATATTAGCAAACGATCTTACCAAAATATTCTCCCAAAACTGAAATATTATTACTTTATCCACACTTCTCCAATCATCAAACAAAATGCTTACTTTTCTTTTACCCTGAGTTGATACAAAACTCTTAAAATCATTTGAATTTGGACCTCTAGGAATATCATTCTCATAAAACTCAACCAGTATCCTCTGGTACTGGATACCGGCAAGTGATAATTTTGGTAAATGTGTGCTACAACATTTACCAACTCTTGAACTATTCTTTTTCATTATGGGAGCACATGAGGAAGATTGGGGAACATCAAGAGGAGTGTGTGAATGTTCCTCCTTAGAGGTAGGATCATGATTATCATCTCTAGAATCATGTGGTTGATCAACTGATTGATCTTTCATTATCCCTCAAATAAAAAAAATTCAAACATTAGTTCACAAATATAAAAATCCAAATATTAAAATAATAATGTAAAAAAATTGAAAACTGAACTAAGTTACGTACTAGTAAACATGGTAAATTTGGTAAGCATGTTAAACAATAGTAAATATGGTAAACATGGTAAACATGGTAGTGCAATTTTCATTAAACAAAATCAATAAATATATAAGTTACGTAAACGTAAACTATGGTAAACTATGGTAAACATGGTAAAAATGGTTAAGTAATTGTCATTCAAAAAATAAATAGATATATAAGTTACGTAAAGGTAAACATGATAAACTAAACTAAAAAAATTAAAATATACAAAAATTTCTACTTATTTGTTTTAATACGTGTTTTAATAAAGAAATAAATTACAATATCTAACATTTTATGAAAATAATAAGTGTAAACAAGAAATAAACATATGTTAACTATAATATTTGGAATGTATAAATGGATTTTTTTCCCAAATTCATTCGTCATGATCATTATTTATGGCACAAACCATGTCTTCAACATTCTCATCATTATTTTATGCTAATATTTCCATGGAAGTAAGGATCTCTCATAAATCAGCATCTTCATCAAGTTGATCCTCACCAACATATTGTTATTTCCCTTATAAAACAATAGACCACTACAAATCTGATTGATCAACTATATAGAATATATATTTTACATGTGCTGCCATTATAAAATAATCTTCTATGTCTTCCAATCTATTCAGATTAAAAACTTTCAATCCAAATTCATCTTTCTTGACACTGTTGTTACTGATATACTATTTTTAGTGAAAAACATAAAATTTAATTTTAAAGTAATCAACCTCCCATATTTCTTCAATGACTCCATAATATGCTCTTGATGTAGAAATTGGGTTTTTGTCTTTAGAACTCGAAAATTGCATTGCTTCTGCAAACACCAATACACCACTATTTTGAACTGCACTTCTATTGTCCTGAGATTTTGTATGAAATGTATAGCCATTAATGCCATACCCGGAAAATGTTATCACATTTAAACTTGGACCACCCACTAACCATTTTAATGGATCTGATACATCTAATCTACTGAGATAGGTCTTTTTAAACCATGAAAAAAATGTTTTATTGTGCTTATTCAAAATCCACATTTCCTTCTTCTTTGGATGACATTGTTTCAACTCATTAATATTCAATGTGATATACAGTTGAGCATCAGTTATGTTATTCAAGATGTATAATTACACCTTATTCAACTATTTATCTGACAACGATTTGACTTTCAATCCACGAATCCCCCTACACTCATTATTAACTCTTTCACAGTGAGATGGAGGCAAACCTATGTGCTCCGCAATGGCTAAGTAGCTTGTACAAAACTTCGCAAGCTCCTCAGAAATATACTTTTCAATAATGGATTATTCTGGTCAATATGGATTCTTAACATACCCCTTCAATATTTTCATATACCTTTCCAAAGGATACATCCAACAATGAAAAACTGGTCCACAAAGATTTATTTCTTGAACCAGATGAACCATTAAATGCACCATTATATCAAAAAAAATATGGAGGAAAATACATTTCCAATTGAAAACATATTGAAATTTCATCCTTTTACAAAATTTTCAAAGCATTCACATCAATCACCTTATTACAAATTTAATTGAAAAAATAAAACAACTTCATTATAGTCTTTCTGACAGGAATGGGAAATATTCCACACAATGAAATTGATAGAATTTGTTGCATCATGACGTGACAATCATGATATTTCATACTTATCAACATCAAATCCTTCAAAGAGACAAATTGTTTTACATTTGAAGACTAACCTTGAGGCACTTAGATATCTTGAAGACACTAACAAAAGTTAAGTTTCTCCCTCTTGGATAATGTATGACAAGCCGTGGGAAGAAATATTCATCTTCTATTAGGAGTGGGAGCTAACTCCAAAGGTATTCCTATTGATACTAAGTCTAGTCTTGCATTCAACCCATATTTTGTATTTCCTTTAATATCTAACAATGTTCCAATAAATCTGTTGAAAATATTATTCTCTATGTGCATGACATCAATTTTATGTTTCACTTCATGATATCTCCAATACGGTAGCTCAAAAAATATTAAACTTTTCTTCCAAATATGTCTATCATTACCAGATTTATGTGTCTTTCTCAATGACACATCAAGATTTTCACCCTCTCAAAATACACATCAGGGGATAAAGGATTTTTAGAAATATAAAATTCTTGTGAGCCATTGAATGACTTTTCTAGTCTTCTATAAGAGTGATCCATAGGAAAAAACTTCCGATGACCCTTGTATACTATTTTACTCCCATGATGCAATTGACAATATAAAGTCTATTGTTCACAAATTGGACATGCTTTATGCCCCTTAACACTGTATCTAGACAAATTTCCATATCCTAGGATGTCATTTATAGTGAACATAAGCACTGCATGTAGTTGAAAATATTCTATTTTATAAGAACCATACACCCTAATACCATCATCCCATAAAAGTTTCAAATCATAAATCAATGGTGACAAGAAAATATCAATATCATTTCTGGGTTGCTTCTAACTCGATATCATTATACACAACATACATATTTGTGTTTCAAACAAACTTCAGGAGATATGTTGTAAATTACCAAAAAAATAGGCCATGAACTATATTTTCTACTGAGGATTCGGTATTGATTCGTTCCCTCTGTGTACAACCAAAGTCTGAGATTTCTAATTTCATTTAAAAATGTAGGATATTGCTCATCA
Source organism: Viscum album (assembly GCA_963277665.1). Taxonomy (NCBI): domain Eukaryota; kingdom Viridiplantae; phylum Streptophyta; class Magnoliopsida; order Santalales; family Viscaceae; genus Viscum; species Viscum album. Next base: position 1,045,467,318 of record OY728161.1, on the reverse strand, counting down.
ATTTTTCTCCATTGTGGACAATCAGTTGGATGTCATTTTTCCATCACATATCCACTCATCAACATTCCATATTAACCTTTTTGAAATATGTGAATTAGAAAATAAACGTTTCAAACGATGAATTATAGGAAGATACCAAAATACCTTGGTATGGATCTTTGTAATCTCTACATCAGCCTATGATTTTTCTTTCAACCTATAGCGTGATGTCCCACATTTAGGACAATCTAACAAAAATTCATTTTCCTTCCTATATATCATACAGTCATTGGGACATGCAAGTATTTTATTGTATCCCTATCCAATTGGGAATAATATTTCCTTGGCCTTATAATGTGAATCTGGAAGATCGTGGTCTTTTGATAGAATGTATTTCAATAATTTAAGAAGATCTGTAAAACTTCTGTCACTCCATCCATGTTTTTTCTTTCTAGTTAATCAATCTTAACATCGTCGACAAAATTGTAAAATCTATACAACCAGGATATAATGGTTATTCAGCATCACCATATATATGCACAATTTTCGGTTCTATATTAATTTGTTATGCTGCAATATCACAAATCATTTCTTCAATTCTATCGGAGTTACCATCTTTAAAATCACCATCATCGGTAGATCTGACATTCTGTCCAATTTCACCATTCCAAATCCATGGGATGTATCTCGGATTAAACACATGACAAATCAGATGATCTTTGATGTCTTTACTTTTCAACTTCTTTATATTCAAACATTTCAAGGATGGACAGATAAAAATGTCACCACTTGGAACATTTCGATTAGAAAATTCCAAAAAGGCATCAACACCTTCCTCATATTCATTACTCATTTCATGTGCTGTAATCCAGCTTCAACTCATTATTACCTATAACAAATATCAAAATTATATATGTTGTTTAGATAATCCAATTTTATTTTTATATGAAAAATATCATAATTTAAAAGTAAAACAATTTTGAAATATAAAAAAAATCTATGCGTATTTGAAAAATATATGCATGAAAATGATTATAAAAAGAAAATATATTCAGATATAACAATTTTCAATTCATCTTGGATCCTTTCATCTTAAGGTACACAAAGAATATTTCCGGGAGCAACTGGATACCAAATTCCCCCTTCCATAAATAAGAAATACGAAGTATAAATATTAAAATATGTATACATTCACTACTAAAAATTACACCTATCAAAATGATTTGAAACCATTGGGATATCCCTAGAAACTGTTGGGATAGAATATCCCAAAGATTTCACACACCATTGGCATGATGGTCGTTGTAATAGCCCTATACCAATGGTTCTACTGGAATAGTTGGTATAAACTGCCTGAAGTTAATATATTCCAACAATTTCAATGAAACCGTTGAGATATATATATATACCAAGGGGGAGTCCAAGGGAGTAGGGGCTATTCAGGGGGGGGTGTCCAAGGGGGTAGGGGTTGTCTAGGGCGTCCTAGGGTGTATGGTGTGTCCAGGGGGTGGGGGAAGTAGTGTCCATGGCGGTGAGGGGGCTGTCCAACCGCTACCCCATTGGACACCCCCACCCCCTTGGACACCCCATGGACACCACCACCCCACTGGATAGCCCCCCACCCCCTAAAAAGCCCCCACCCCTCTAGACACCCACACCCCTTGGACACCCCACCCCCCATTGATACCTCCAACCCCTTGGACAACCCACTCACCCCCACCTGGACACCACCCATACCCCCTAGACACCCACCCCCTAGACACCACCCCCACCCCCACCCCATTGGACACCCCCTGGACACCCCCACCCCTGGACTCCCCCACCCCAATCGATAGCCCCCTCACCCCCCCTCGACACCACCCAACCCACTTAGACACCCCTGGACCCCACAACCCCCTGAATAGCCCCCCACCACTAACATAGCCCCCACCCTTCTAGACACCCCACCCCCAGGATACCCCCTACCCCTTTGGATAGCCTAGTCACCCCCCGAAAACCACCCCCACCCCCCTCGACACCCCCACCCCTGGAAACCACCCCCTCCCCTACCCCCTTGGATACCCCCACCCTTTGGAACCCCCCCCCCCCCACCCCCCCGGGACAGGCCCCTCACCCCATGAACATCACCCCCACCTCTGGACACCCCTACTCCATTGGAAAGCCCCCTCACCCCCCTGGACACCACCCCACCCCTTGGACACCCCCTAGACACCACCACCCCCTTGGACAACCCCCACCCTAGACATCCCCCACCCCTTTGGACAACCCCAACCCCCCTAGACACCCCCACCCCCTAGACACCCCAACTCTCTTGGACAACCCACTCAACCCCCTGGACACCACCCCAACCACCCCTGGACACCCCACCCCCTGGACAACCCCACCCCCTGGACATCCCCCTCACCCCTAGACACCACCACCCACCCCCTAGACACCCCACCCCCATGGAAATCCTCCTCACCCCCTAGACACCACCCCCACCCCCTTGGACACCACCACCCCCATGGACAACCCCCCCCCCCTTGGACAGCCCCCAACCTCTCTAGACAGCCCCCACCCCCTAGACACCCCACCCACTGGATACCCCCGACCCCCATGGCAACACCCTACCCCATTGGATAGCCCACTCACCCCCTGGACACCACCCCAACCCCTAGATACCCCCACCCTCTGGAAAACACTCCCATTTCTACCCCATTGGACACCCCACTGTACACCCCCACCCCCTGGACACCCCACCCCCTGGACTCCCCCTTACCCCCTGGACACCACCCCCACCCCCTGGACACCCCTACCCCCTTGGAAAGCCCCCTCACCCCTGGAAACCTCCCCCACCCCCTTTGAAAACCCTTGGACACCACCACCCCCTGGACACCCCCACCCCCTGGACACACCCTACCCCCTTGGACAACCCAGTCACCCCCATAGACACCAACCCACCCCTTGGACACCCTTACCCCCTTGGATATCCCCCACCCCACCCCTCTGGACACCCCCACCCCCTGGACCCCCCACCCTATGGATACCCCATACCCCATTGGACAACCCACTCATCCCCCTGGACACCACCCCCACCCCTAGACACCCCCACCCCCTTAGACATCTCCCTCACCCCCTGGACACCACCCCCACCCCCTTGGACACCCCACCCCATTGGATAGCCTCCTTACCCCCTGGAAACCACCCCCACCCCTTTGGAAACCCCTGGACAATAGAGACCCCAAACTTGATGTACATGGACATTACATTACTTTTTTGGAATACTTAATACATAAAAAAACCAACACTCAAGGACCGTAATAGTTTAGTGTCTTTGGAAACTCGGAACATAATCTTCTAATCATGGTGAAATATCTTCAACATCTCCCATAAAGATCTTCCCCTTTGGGTTTCTTACCTAAAACCATTCTTTATATCCTGGGGAAAAGAAAATGTATAAAGGGTGAGCTCAAATTCTCAGTAAGGGTAAGCATAAAGAAAAAACCAACCATATACATTTGAACTTAAAAACATGAACATACTATTTAAACTTCAAAATCTTGAGCAATGAAATAAGACGTGGAAGTACGTAAGGAATAGTTCATAATGGAACATCAATCATGATAAAATAGCATGGGAATAAAACATGTAATTGTGGAAAAACATTAAACACTTGATATGATTTCCATATTAGCCAAGGCATTGCTGCCAAGACTATCTTAGTGGGAAAAGACCCTTACTGAACCGAGTTCACTCCTCATTCCAATCATGTATCACTGAACCAAATTAACTTGCCATTACATCCATGTCTATCTCATGAGATATAAATCTTTACTCAATGCATTGGAGGGAGATATTTTTCTCAACCATCTCATAATTAAATCATTCTTACTTGTGCCACAAAATAAACATAAATCATTCCTCATAACCTAAAGAATAAAATGGGTTTCCGAAGGATCATCCCATCATAACGTATCCTATATAAAAAAATGGATATCATTTCATCATAAGAAGAATAAAAACATGTAAATAATACATACATTTTACTTGAAACATAATCATACTAAATATTTTCATCTTATATGGAAAATAGGTTTGACAAAACACTTGAAATTAATTATTGAGGAAAATATCATTTCTTTTTCAAAATCATTTTCTTTTCACAAAATGCCATTAAATTTTAAAAGAAAAGAATTTTGTTGAAAAAAAATCATGAAATCTTGTAGGGAAATCTTCATGAAAATAAGGCTTTATGAAACCGTAAAAATTGGTTCATGTCATATTAGTTAAAAAAAATTCTCCTCGTACTTTTAACGGAAAAGTCAAAAAGTACCACACATGGTAAAAAAAAAGAAATATTTCTTAGATAACACAAAGTAAAAGTCAAAGAGGGGTAAACATGAATTTAAACATACATGGAATAATATTAAACACTTTATGAAAAAAAATTATGGACATGGATGAAAAATAAAACCCCAGTAAATACTTACGTATAAGCAATCTCGGATAAAAAATGAGATTGAAATATTATCCCTTAACTTTTGTCCAATTTCTTCCATATGTGTCTGAGACTCTTGTATAGTGGGTTTAAACATATAATTAACTTGTAAAATAACCATAATAATATTTATAATATCATATATGATTCATGAATAACTTTATATTATCTGTTCATTTGTCAATTCCATGTTAAAGTAGCGTTTTGGGTAAAATCGTTTCATTTATCATCCGTGTTTTGACTTGTAATTATTCATATGATTAATTAGATCTTGATTAATTAATTCCATAATACATAACATAATTTATATATAATATATATTCAGAATATACATATATATAATAGATTGATAAATGGAAAGAAATACACCGTTCATGGAGACAGTAGGCCGTACGTACGCATGAAAGCTGTTTTCGTTTCCTTATTAAATTTAATAGATGTAAGTAAATAACATATACATAAATCTAGTATCATTAATATTTCATATATTTCATGTTTACTTATTATATATACTTTTTAATCATTCTTGAATTGTTTACATGGAAAATGAATCTCATCGCGTCGTGGAGACGGTAATCCGTACGTACGCACGAGCGATGATATCGTTCCCATATTTATTGAATGGAATTGCAGTGGATGATATAATATAATAGAATCATTATTATGTTATAATAATCATATATAGTTATTCATCACACCATTATATCCATCCATGTAAGGTGGTGGTGGAAAACAGATTACACCACAGCGTGGAGATGGTATTCCGTACGTACGCACACGTGGTGATTTCGTTTTCCGTAGGATGGATAGAAGGTGAAAAAATGTTGGTTCATATTTATAATAACATATAAGTATATATGTAATACTGATGTTAATAATTTATAATTAAAAAACTAAATAAGAGTAAGTAGAATAAGAAAGAAAGTTGAAAGAGTCGATAGAAGAGATTACCTCTTCCTCGACGCACCTCCTTTAAACTTCTTATTAGGGCACTAGAGTTGGTCTTTTGAGAATACCAGAACCTCTATGATATAACTATAGAGGTTTATAAGAGGAATTTTCAGGGTTTGTATGAGATTCAAAGCTCAAAAGTGTGTGAATAGAAGAGGGAAGGGGTGTCTTTTTTATAAGGGAGGAGAGGGGCACCTTTGGTAACATAAGAAATATTAAATTATAATAAATTCAACCTCACTTAAAAACCTCAAAAAATGACTCAAATACTAATATTAGATGATATTGGGTTTTAATATCAGAAAAAAATAAAATTTAGACATGTTGGGAATTTATTTTTAACATTATCAATTTGATTTATCCTTATTTAATCTATTTAATTTTATTTGTGGTAATATGATTCTAATTTTTAAATTGTTATAAATAATTACTTATGTGTTGTTAATTTTCCATAATTGGATAATTTATAAAACTTTAGACCATATAAATTGAAATTTAAATTTTTTAAATATTTTTGTGATTTTTAAACAATTTTATAGTATGTTATTTTTATAAAATAACAATAGTGTCAAATTTTACACTATTCATTTATTTGAATTTAAATAAACTCTAAATAGAGGATATATTCGAAATAAATTCTTTAATATATTTATAACATGTCATATGTATCTATAAAATTTTTGGAGAACATTAATTTGTTCATATAATGTTTATTTTAATATTTATAAAACCATTTTTTTGATATTTCTCTAAATAAAACAATTACTACATCATTTCTATATAATCATTTAATATACATATTAGTTGCATAAAAATTTAAAATAAAATCCTTTGATGAAGATAAATATAATAAATTTTATAATAATATTTTACTCGAATTTATCATCTTAAAATCACAACATTTAAATTATTATATTTATTAAATTATGAAGGTGACATCTTTGACATCATTTAAAATAAAATAATATAAATGTCCTAATCGGTTTTATAAGACTCCAAATGGTCCAAAAATAGACCCTTAAATGATTATGGTGTATATTTACTCGAATGATAATGTTTGTTCAAGTGTATGGTCTTTTTGATTGGTATTATTATTTTAAGAAAAACTATATTATTGATTTTTTACTAAATAAATAATTTCTGCATCACTAATGTATAAGATAATAAGGTAAATAAATAATTCATAGAAATTAAAAATAAATTACCATGATAAATAAAAAAAATTTAGATTTCATATGATTATTTATAACCGAATTTATATTCTGTATAATCTTATATTAAAAATAGTTTAATTATTAAAGTTTGAGTGAGACATATTTCACTTTCTTTTAAATAAAATAAATTAAAGGTCTCAATCACATCCAAGTGTGTTACAATGGATTCAATTTAGACCAAAATATGACATAGGACGAAATATAATCCTCCAATTATATTAATACAAGTGTTAGGGTAATTTTATATTATTATATTTAACCTCAATTACCCGATTTACCTTTAACTATGGTAAATAAAATTTACCGTAGTTAATATTCACAGTGCCCAAAAAAAAATATACTATTAACATAATTTGGAACAAATGATTTCAAATATGGAATCCATTTTTCCTAATTCAAATCACAAAATTTGCAGAAATTAATTTAAAATTAATCTCTTTGTTAAGAAAATGAGTTTTAAAAGTTAAAACATTGAAAAAGGTTGAAATGATTTTACCTATGAATTCAATGTAAAATCAATGCTAATGAAATAAGTTATATTAAATGTTAAATATATATTCTATTTATACTTTAAAACCATTAAATATTATAATTTAACCATATAAATTATTATGATGAAGAAAGTTGTTTTTAATTAAAATATAGCATGTTTTTACTATTCATTAAAATATGAAAGTTATCATAATAATATGAAAAATTTATCCAAAGTAAATTTTTATATCCAGATTCAAAATAAGAATTATATTTTGTCAAATTTAACTTATAAACATGTCAAAAAATAAATTTAATGTCAGTGCGCCATCAAAAGGTGGAAAAACTGCATTTTTTTGAAAAATACTCATTTTACACGAAAAATTTATTTTGTTCTCATACCATGTTATAGAAAATGTTTAAGATGAATAATAATGTTATAAAATTGAAAATTTAGTTAATAATATTCATAATGGCACGTTTATAATAATATTATAACCATATATCGTTGTATAGTGAACTCTGGTATTGCGTACAACACACGCCATCGAGGAAGGTCGTGATTGCGTGTAATGCAAGACAAGTCAGGGTTGTGTGTAGTGAAATACTTCTTTGTTTTTTCATATAACAAAATCCAACCATATTTAATTTACACATTGTGTATATTTATATATACACACTCAATGTTGCATAGAACAACTACTATTAAACAAACATGAAATTGTGTGTAACACGATCCAAGATTAGTGTTGCGTATACTACAAGATAATATGGTGTTGTGTATAGTTCAATATAATCTTGGTGTAGCATACAACAAAAGATAAGAAATAAATTAAAAAGAATATATCTTATAAAATTTTAGGGTATTACATTCTACCCCCCTTAAAATGAATTTCTCCCTTGAAATTTGTCGGGGTTATAAATGGTTTACTACTTGAAAGTTTCTTTCATTGGAACCCAAATTGTAAAAAGGAATACTAAAACATAATTTTAAAAATTGAATTATGAAACATAACGGTTACCCAAATTAACTCATCACTGGGTTTCCACATAAGAGAACGTAGGTGAAAATATGGATATGGAAGAGAAATCTAACCATCAAGTTTTGATGGAGAGTGGTAGAGAACATGGCTATGATTCCAAAAACGGTAGAAAAAGTTATCAAATATACATAAGTCCATATATGGTGATGTTAATCCTATATGATTCCAAAAATGGACTTATAATTCATCTATCACACCGCATAATAAAATAAAACTAGTTTCTACTAACTAGGGACTTCTTGTAGGCCAGTGGTAGGCGATAAAGGCATGTCGCACTTCGGTTGTGGGTTTGATTCCCACAGCCTTGTCCAATGCGATGGGTTGTCGCTCATCCTGCAGGTTGTCCTTTTTCTAAAACTACAGTATATACCATTAAATAATTAATTTATAAAAAATTTATAGCCTTTAACAATACTATCTGATGTCCGACATAACCCTTTCCAATCTTTAGACTTATCCAAAATACATCTTTCCAATCTCATAGTATAAAGAAAACGATTACTAGAAAGGTCACATAACAAGAACATGAATACCATCATTTATCATATGATATATCTTGTTGGTCACATTCCAAACATGTGAATTCCTTAATCATGTATTCTCTTGAAACATAAATTACAATAGAACCTTAGTGAAAAAATGAATGCTGTCAAAAGGTATCTCTTTCCACATACCAAAATCCCAAAGATTATATATACTCATACCATGATATAACTTTTTCCGTATATCAGTCATGATATCATTTCATTTTTTTTCTTTATCCTTCCATTACGTGCATATAATCTACTTTACAAAAATATTTTAATCACTTTTCATGGTTACTGGTACCATATAATTATTGAAAACCATAATAAACCAATACATAGATATTCCAATATTCCACAAATATTATAAATGAGATTATAATCATTCCACTACATCATTGTCATACTCAACATTACCAATAGTGATCACATGTGACTTCCCTTTGTCCTTTAACCTAAGAGGTTGTTGATGTCGATCATCATTAACCCTTGGATTAGGGCATTGGTTAGCATAATTCCCCATTTCCTTGCAATTGTAGCATTGAAGTGATGGTGGAGAGTTCTTTGTAATATTTTTTCTATTCAAATCATTTGATACCTTTTTACCATTACTTTGAAACTCAACTACATGATGACCTTCTTTTCCAAACATAAAACATTTTCTAATACCTTTTAGAAAATTTCCACCATGCTTCTTTCCACACTTTGAACATAAATAAACATTCATCTTCTTTTCACCATTGTTCTGAGATTTCTCCTTGAACTCCATCTATCATTTCTTGTCAAAACTATGAGATGGATATGTAACACCAACTTCCAGTTCTACCTTAATAGCACACCTTAAAATTTCTTCATAGTTACTAAAGTCTCTTATAGCTAATGCCCTTCGAAGACTTGGTTTTAAGCCACCAAAGAATCGATCAACTTTACTTTCAGGTTGGATGATAAATCCAGATGCATACCTTGAAAGCCTTGTAAAATTCACTTCATATATACCAACAGATTCATCATCCTTTTTATTAAGCTCAAGGAACTCATTTTCCCTCTTTGTTTGAAGAATACGAGGGAAGTACTTATTGAAAAAATGTTCATGAACTCGTCCCATTCCATGGATTCAATTTCACCTTGGGGACTTGTATTCTTAATTAGAGTCCACCAAAGGTCTGCTTCACCTTATAAATAGTAAACATCTAAAATGAACTTTTCATGTTCTTGAACAGAGAAGTATGGAAAATATCTTTTCAATGGTACTGATCCATTGTTCAGCAACAAGTGGATCAGAAGACCCATTGAAAGAAGGTGGGTGTTGTCTCATAAAGTACTCAATAGATTACTGTTCTCTTCTCTGATAATTTGGAAGTCCAGAATGATTCATATCTTGTGTAAGTATAGAAATAAGATTTTTCACTCCATCTCCCACAACATTGGTTTATTCAGGAGGACAATCATTGCATCGTCCATTACATTGATCAACATGGTTCCTTTGGGTTCCAGCCATCGTCTAAAACCGAAAAAATAATATTGTGAGAGGCAAAATCATGATAGGAAAACAACATAATAATGTGGGAGTACCTTCAATATTTAACATCTTATGTTTAATTCAAATATTTTTACTGTAATTCTATCACAATAAACATTAATTATACTTAACCTTAGGGACATCCCTAGACAGACCTTAGAAATATCTCTAGGGATCTCACTAATGTTTTCGCATCATAGTTTCCAAAGGTTAACTAAACCTTTCCTCTAATACCAACTATAGATACCCCAAACTTGAGATACATGGAAATTAGATTACTTTTGAGGAATACATAATACATAACAAAAACCAACACTCAAGGACCGTAATAGTTTAGTTTCTTTGGAAACTCGGAACATAATCTTCTTATCATGGTGAAAGATCTTCAACATCTCCCATAAAGATCTTCCCCTTTTGTTTTCTTACCTAAAACCTTTCTTTATATCTTGGGGAAAAGAAAACATATAAAGGGTGAGAAAAAGTTCTCAGTAAGTGTAAGCATGGATAAAATAAATCCAACCATATACATTTGAACTTAAAAACATGAACATAATGTTTAAACTTCAAAATCTTGAGCAATGAAATAAAACATGGAAGTACGCAAGGCATAGATCATAATGGAACATCAATCATGATAAAATAGCATGAGAATAAAACATTTAATTGTGGAAAAACATTAATCACTTGATATTATTTCCATAGTAGGAAAGGCATCACTGCTAAGACCATCTTAGTGGACAAAGTCCCTTACTGAACAGAGTTCACTCCTCGTTCCAGTCCTATATCACTGAACCAGATTAACTTGACGTTCCATCCATGTCTATCTCATGAGATATAAATCTTTACCCAATGAATTGGAAGGATATATAGGTCCCAACCATCTCATAATGAAATCATTCTTACTTGTGCCACAAAATTAACATAAATCATTCATCATAACCCAAAGAATAAAATGGGTTTCATAAGCATCATCCCATCATAACATAACCCATATAAAAAAATGGATATAATTTCATCATAAGAAAAATAAAAACATGTAAATAATATAAATATTATAATTGAAACATAATCATACTAAACATTTTCATCTTATATGGAAAATAGTTTTGACAAAACACTTGAAATGAATTCTTGAGGAAAATATCCTTTCTTTTTCAAAATCATTTTCTTTTCAAAAAATGCAATTCAATTTTATAAGAAAATGATTTTGTTGAAAAAAGCATTAAATATTTTATAGTAAGATTGATGAAAATAATGCTTTATGAAACCGTAAAAATACGTTCATTCCGTATAAGTTAAGAAAAACATTCTTCTCGTACTTTTAACGGAAAAGTCAAAAAGTACCACGTATGGTAAACAAAAGAAAGATTCCTACCATAACACAAAGTAAAAGTCAAAGAGGGGTAAAATTGACTTTAAAAATACATGGAAGAATATTAAACACTTTATGAAAAACATTTTTATATACATGGATGAATACTATAACCCCAGTAAATACTTACGTATAAGCGATCTCGGATAAAAATGAGATTGAAAAATTATCCCTTACCTTTTATCCAATTTCTTTCGTATGTGTCTGAGACTTCGGTATAGTTGGTTTAAACATATTATTAACTTGTAAAAGAACCATAATAATATTTATTATATCCTATATGATTCACTTACGACTTTATATTATCAGTTCATTTGTCAATTCCATGTTAAAGCAGCGTTTTGGGTAAAATCATTTCATTTATCATCTGTGTTTTGATTTGTAATTATTCATATTATTACTTAGATCATGATTACCTAATTACAGAATATAAAAAATTATTTATATATAATATATATTCATAATATACATATATATAATATATTGATAAATGGAAAGAAATACACCGTTCATGGAGACGGTAGGCCGTACGTACGCATGAATGCTGTTTTCGTTTCCTTATTAAATATAATAGATGTAAGTAAATAACATATACATAAATCCAGTATAATTAATATGTCATATATTTCATGAATACTTATTATATATACTTTATAATCATTCTTTAATTGTTAACATGGAAATGAATCTCATCGCATCGTGGAGACGGTAATCCGTACGTACACACGAGTGATGATATCGTTCCCATTTTTATTGAATGGAATTGGGGTGGATGATATAATATATTAGAATCATTATGATGTTATAATAATCATATATAGTTATTCTTTACACCATTATACCCATCCATGTAAGGTGGTGGTGGAAAACAGATTACAGCACATTGTGGAGACGGTATTCCGTACGTACGCACGCACAGTGATTTCATTTTCCGTAGGATGGATAGAAGGTTAAATAGGGTTGTTTCATATTTATAATAACATATAAGTATATAATTAATACTTATGTTATTACTTTATAATGAAACAACTAAATAAGAGTAAGTAGAAAAAGAAAGAAACTTGAAAGAGTCGGTAGATGAGATTACCTCTTCCTCGACGCACCTCCTTTAAACTTATTCTTAGGGAACTAGAGTTGGTCTTTTGAGAAGACCAGAACATATATGATATAAATATAGAGGTTTATAAGATGAATGGTTAGGGGTTGTACAAACTTCAAGGATCAAAAGGGTGTGAAGAGAAGAGGAAAGGGGTACCCTTTTTAAAAGGGAGGAGAGGGGCACCTTTGGTAACATAAGAAATATTAATTTATAATAAATTCAAACTCACTTAAAAACATCCAAAAATGACTCAAATACGAATATTAGATGATATAGGATTTTAATATCAAAATAAAATAAAATTTAGACATGTTGGGAATATATTTTAAGCATTATCAATTTGATTTATCCTTATTGAATCTATTTAATTTTATTTGTTGTAATAAGATTCTAATTTTTAAATTGTTATAAATAATTAATTATGTGTTGTGAATTGTCCATAATTGGATAATATATGACATTTTAGACCATATAAATTTAAATTTACAATTTTTAAATATTTTTGTGATTTTTAAACAATTTTATAATATGTTATTTTTATATAAAAACAATAGTGTCAATTTTGACACTATTAATTTATTTGAATTTAAATAAAATCTACATAGAGGATATATTCTGAATAAAATCTTTAATAGATTCATAACATGTCATATTTATCTATAAAATTTGTGGAGAACATTAATTAGTTCATATAATGTTTATTTTAATATTTATAATACCATTTTTTGATATTTCTCTTAATAAAACAATTACTACAGCATTTTTGTATAACCATTTAATATACTTATTAGTTGCATAAAAATTTAAAATAAAAAACTATGATGAATATAAATATAATAAATTTCATCATTATATTTTTACTCAAATTTACCATCTTAAAATCACAACATTTAAATTGTTATATTTATTAAATTATGAAGGGGACATCTTTGACATCATTTAAAATAAAATAATATAAATGTCCTAATCGGTGATATAAGACTCTAAATGGTCCTAAAATCAACCATTAAATTATTAGGGTATAGATATACTCGACCAATAATGTTTGGTCAAGTGTCAGGTCCTTTTGATAGGTATTATTATTTTAAGAAAAATAATATTATTGATTTTTCACTAAATAAATATTTTTTTCATCATTAATGTATAAGCTAAAAAGATAAATAAATAATTCTTAAAAATTAAAAATAAATTACCATGATAAGGAAAAACATTTTAGATTTAAAATGAGTATTTTTAACCGAATTTATATTCTTTATAACCTTATATTAAAAATAGTTTAATTACTAAAGTTTGAGTGAGACATATTTCACTTTCTTTTAAATAAAATAAATTATAGGTCTTAATCACATCCAAGTGGGTTCCAATGGATTCCATTTAGACCCAAATATGCCATAAGAAAAAAATATAATAATCCAATTATATTAAGACACGTTTTAGGGTAATTTTATAATATTATATTTACCCTCAATTACCCAATTCACCATTAATTATGGTAAATAAAATTTACCGTAGTTACTATTCATAGTGCCAAAAAATAAAAAGTATCCTATTAACATAATTTGGACATACTGATTCCAAATATGGAATCCATTTTTTCTAATTCAAATCATAGAATTTTCAGAAATTAATTTAAAATTAATCTCGTTGTTAAGAAAAGGAGTTCTAAAAGTTAAAATATTGCAAAAGATTGAAATGATTTTACCTATGAATTCAATGTAAAATAAATAATAATGACATACGTTATATGAAATGATAAAATTTTATTCTATTTATACTTTAAAACCATTAAATATTATAATTTAACCATATAAATTATTATGAAGAAAAAGTTGTTTTTAATTAAAATATAGCGTGTTTTTACTATTCATTAAAATATGAAAGTTATCAGAATAATATGAAAAATTTATCCAAAGTAAATTTTTTTATCTTGATTCAAAAGAATAATTTTATTTTGTCAAATTGAACTTATAAACATTTCAAAAACTAAATTTAATGTAAGTGTCCCATCAAAAGGTGGAAAAACTGCATTTTTTAAAAAATACTAATTTTACCCGAAAAATTTATTTTGTTATCATAACATGTTCTAGAAAATGTTTAAGATGAATAATAATGTTATAAAATTCAAAATTTAGTTAATAATATTCATAAAAAATAGTTTATAATAATATTATAACCATATATTGTTGTTTAGTGATCCCCGGTATTGCGTACAACACACGCTATCGAGGAAGGTCGTGATTGCATGTAATGCAATCCAAGTCAGGGTTGCGTGTAGTGCAAGACTTCTTTTGTTGTTGTGTATAACAAAATACAACCAAATTTCATTTATACATTGTGTGTGTATATATATATACACACACACACTCAATGTTGCGTAGAATAACTACTATTAAACAAACTTGAAATTGTGTGTAACACGATCCATGATTAGTGTTGCGTATACTGCAAGATAATATGGTGTTGCATATAGTGCAAGATAATAGTGGTGTAGCATACAACAGAAGATATAAAATAAATTAAAAAGAATATATCTTATAAAATCTTGGGGTATTACATGGACACCCCCACCCACTTAGATAGCCCCCACCCCCCGAGACACCCCCACCCCCTAGACAACCCCACCCTTGGACACCCCAACCCCCTTGGACAACCCACACCCCCTTAGACACCCCCTGTACAAGCACACACACATGATAGAACACACAAAAATCATAAATATTCATGATATAACTTTCATGGTTTATTTTACCATAAAGGAATTTAGCATGGTATAAAATAACACTATGAGACTAACTATGATAGCAAGAACAAAGATAAAAAAAATAACATCTCAAAACATAAGTTTAGGGCATCGTGAAAAATAAAAAATGAAATTGAGCCATGTGAGGATTACTTGAGTGTTGCGAGTCGACCTGATAGATCTAGTGATAATAAATACGATGAATGTTGTTGGAAAAATAAGGCTCGAGGTCATGACTTCGTAGAAACCTTTCTAGGTTTTCCACGAGAGAGAGACGAGTCGCATGTCGCCCGATCAAGGAAAACATAATCACTTAATATGGGGCCTGATAAATCATTTAAAAGATTTATCACGTCGATTATTTAATAACCGACGTGGTAAACTATTTTTTTTGTTTATAACATTGTTTGTTTAATAACCAACGTAGAAAATTATTTATCACGTCGATGATTTTATAACCGACGTTATAAATGGCACTTTATCAAGTCAGTAATTTTATAACCAATGTGACAAAGTTCCATCATTTTCTTTATCACGTTAGTTATTTTATAACTGACGTGATGAAGCACCCATTTTTTATCTTTCAGGTCAGTTATAAAGTAACCGATGTGATAAAGCAAATCTCAGTATTTTTTACGTCGGTTATTTTATAACCGAGGTAAAAAATTGATTCTCATCGATTTATCACATTGGTTATAAAATAACCAACGTGATAACTCGTTTTTTACAGCTTTTCACATCGGTTATATAGAACCGACGTGAAAAATGCCGATGTGTTAAACATTTTTCCACTAGTGATAGTTCATTGAGATTAAAAGAAATATTATAGTTTTTAATAATGATGAATACTATGATAGACTCTATGACACATGAACATTATTTTTTGAGTTTGGTTTATTTATTAAGAGGTTTTAAAAGGTTATGAGAAATGGTGGTTGAAAAATTTAGGGATTGAGAGAAGAAATTATAGGTTCGTGGTTCAGGTGAATAGTTAGTACTAACAGTTTATTAACTATAATACATGGAACTATGATCTATAGTGAAATTTTTCATAGTTTTAGCACTATTTTCCAAACTATGTGACTCAAAATGAAAATCATGTGGGTGTTTAAGTGTTTATAAAGAGTTGTCAAACAAATTTAGTTTTTTTTTCAAATTGTGTGGCTCATCATTGGAAAACATGTGATTCAATTTTCAATGGGTAGAGGTAAACGCATGGTTGGCTCATGATTCGTTAAACTGTGGGTCCTAATAGCTTGCCCTGATCTGAACCCCCATAAAACATGGAATTTGCCCTGATTCCATTGGTTTTATTTATGTCTAATAACCCTCTAATATTTCTTATAAATGAACTAACCTCACCATATTCTCTATAGATCCTTTTTAGTAGATCCTTGGTGATTCCCCTTTTTTTGGGTGTATCTCCTCATGGTATGTTCTATTTTTTATCTGATTTCCTCTCTTATATTTAGTTTTTTTCCTTGATAAACTTTCCCTTTATTTCTTTGGAATCTGATTTGGGTGTGAATGTTGGTTATTGAGATCTTGACTGGGAAATGATGATTTTTATTTTAGATCATGGATTATAAGGATCAGATCTCCTCATTTCCAATCTCTATTCTCAAAGGAAGATAGTTTTCTTCCATTGACAAGGTTGATGTCTCTATACAATGGTTCTAACCCATGAATTACTTATAGTTCATGTAAATTATGTTATATTATCTGGTGAAATTTATTAATTTTATATAAAATATGATTTTTTATGAGAATCATCATTGGTGGCATGGGAAAAAGGGATTTTTAAGGATCATTAATTTATAAATAGTTCAAGCACTTTATTTTTTTAATGAAATTACTAATAAATGATTTTCAATATAAAATAGAATTTTATCCTGGGATTGTTGATATTTTTTTTGTGAAAAATGTTTTCTAAATTTCTAGCATGGTTTATTTAAATGTTTTTGAAAACATAATACATTAAGTATCTTGGGTACATTAGGTTATGAAAATATGAAAAAATTAGTCAGTGTGGCACAACTATGGGTTATTCTTGTGATATCAATACACTGTGGAAGGATTCAATATCAGTAAGATACAAGTTATACCTGGATTAGAATTCCTTCACATTTATGATTGCATATTCCGAGAGTATAGATCCCACTTGTGCTAGGTTTTATATATAATGGTATTGTTTCATGGTTTATTTATCACATTTTATCATATGGTGTTACCATGGATGAATCTATTCATTCCTTTATACTATCTTTCATGTACATATTATATTACTAGATTATGTGAATATAAACTTTTTAAAATAAAGATTTTTTTTACAAAATAGTTTTCATTTGAAATTGCATAATAAGAATTTTTTTTAAATATAGAACTAATGGTATCATGGTGATAGAAATTTTATATATTCTTTGGTGGAAACTTACTAAGAATTATTTCTCACACCCCAAAATTTCCATTTGGATTTTATAGATTTGGTTCTGTAGAAAATTGGTAGAGGGAATGGAATCATGTAGCTTCTCAGATTCTATTGTATGGTTTCATCTTCATTGTGATTTGGGATAGTGGTTATAGATGATCACTTTAATTTTTTTCTATTTTCATTTGAGTTTATAATTTTTAGATAAATTTTATATGTATCATAGATGTGTAATTTTCCTTTTCATTGTACTCTATTTATTCATATATTTTCTGTAAATCATGATACCTGTATTGGTTTATGTGTTTATTAGTACCTTGTGGTGGGCTAGCTCAGGTTGATGCATAATGTCGACTTGGGATGGATCATTGAAAATTTTTATTAGAGCCAATAACCAACTGAAAGTGTGATCACACTACCTATGTTTGGTTTAGGGTATATGGTAGAAAGGATTTAGGACCATCATAATTCTGGTAGTTAGTGAGGAATTGTTCCTGGCTAACTCACCTTAGTGTCCAAACTCTCGTCACCCTGGGTTATTTATTATCATCAATGTTGATTTTTATTTTTGGGTTTATTTGAATAAAAAATATTTTAGGTTTATTTATATGATCATTTTCCTTTATTATGTTTTTTTTCTCATTAATTGAATCTATGTGTAGTTTAAATAAATTTCATTTAAGTTCTGATATAGATTATAGATATTAATCTTTTGATTTAGAGATTTTCTATTAAGATATTTTGATGTTTTATTTTGTGTTTATAAGAAAATTTATCCTATAAGATATCTTATGAGTCTAGAAGAGGAATAAATGAGAAAGTTTCATTAATTAATCAACAAGTAGACAATTCATTTGTGTAATCACTGATCAAAAAAATCAGACTTTGCGTTAGGTTGGTGTGGGAAACACGATACAAATGTTGGATCATGGCTCAGAATATACCATGTAGAATCCACCTATCTTATATGATGAAAGGGGTCCCTAATAATAAGAAGAGTGGATTGAGTGAATTTAGTGTACCTTCCCATTTTTAATGTCTTAAGAAGACTCAAAGGTGGTTCATTCCACATACATGTCTGATAGACCAGAAGGAAAATGGTTGGACTCCATCGTGCAAGATATGTTACTCAATTATGTTACCTAGACTTGTTTTAAGAGGATCTTAAACCAATAATTTTTTTCTAAAACATCTGATTTTGAAAATAAACTATAATTTATACCGTTTTAGAATGTGGATAATGTAGTTATAGTGTTTTCATGTCTTTTTCACTGAGTCGTTTCACCTATCCCCAGAGATTGTTTCTAATGACTTCCTTAAAGATTAAATATTTTATATGGGGTTTAGGGATGATATTTAGTCTATGTTGATTATATTATTCCTTATAAAAATTACTGATTTGGTTGATAAAGTATCTATGGCTGAGACATACAGAACTAGGAAGATAAGTTTAGGTGGAGCCTCAGTTGTTATAGGTGGTATCCAAAATGTGTCGTCTGGATTGAAAATAATGCATAAGGGTGCTAAGTTTTTACTAAGTAAAGTGTTTGGTAGATCTATGGGACAATAATAAGTACTATTATATCAGTTCATAAGGCATGGTCATACCAATCCCAACTGTAAAAAATAACATAGGATATGTAATCATTATAAGAAATCAGGTTATCTTAAATTTTCTTACAAAATAATAAACCAAGGAAGTCAAGATGGATTTGCTCTTACCATTGGATCTTAGGTTCATTTTGATGCATAAAAGGGTATTGGATCTCATTTTCATGTAAATGGGGATACACATGTAGCAAAAAAATCTTAGGGAGATGCTGATATTGGATTTCTTTACGTAGTAGAGTATACACCTAATTAATCTAAAACATGGATGAATAATATTAGAGGTACACCATTAATTTCATCTTCCATAGTTTTATATTTTTTGGATATAGATTAGTATAATTATATTATATTTTATAAGTTTATTTATGTGTTAGGATTATGGTTTTAACTTATTCTGTTCATGTTGGATCTTTCCAAACCCTTTAAAAATGAGGAAGTCTGAAGGTTTTAAATATCCCATGTGTTGGGTGATGATTGTTGACTTTAAAGTTTCATGGGAATAATTATTTAATTATCAGGATATATTAAAACTTATCATTACTATAGGTTATATGATCGTTTTTATGTACTATATAGGTTATTTCAATCATTAAGTTTGGTTTCAATCTCCTAATGTAATCTCTCATGTCTATCAGGGTGAGGGAGATTCTAGATTCGGGGGAGAATTTCTTCCTGCTTCTTATGCTAGAATGATCTCATTCTAGTTATTATATAAGATTCTTGGCACTGTTAGTAATATTTCTATTATTTTACTTCCTTCAGTGGTGAGTACATTCCCCAAGGGATTTCCTGATTATTTTTCTAGGTTACGACTACATAGAGAGGTCAAGTTAAAAATTGAACTACTCCCTAGAATGAGTCCCATTTATATGAAAAAATATAACATGGAAATTTATGAGATTAAATTTATTAATGTATATATTTCAAATTTTGAGTCCATGGTATTTATTTATCCCAGAGTGTCACTTTAGGATTCATTGGTTCTCTTATAAACGAAGGTACATGGAAGAACCAGGATTTCTGTTGATTATCAAATGCTTAATCTTGTGCCTGTTAAAATTTAATACCCATTGACTAAGATTTATGACATATTTTACCACTATAGAGATGAAAAATGGTTTTCTTAGATTCAATTATGATCGGGGTACCATCGGTTAAGAGTATTATAATAGGAAATGACTAAGACAAAGTATAGGTGTTAGTATTGGAATTTTAAGTATCTAATTTTTTCATTCGATTTCACTAATGCTTCTACGGTATTTTTGGTGTTTATTAAACATAAAATTTATTGGTACGTAGACACTTTTATTTTCATTTTTTTGGGTGAGATTTTTATGTACATAAAGACATAGGAGGAACCCATGGAACATTTGGATTTCACCATTAGAATCATGAAGGGATATCATATGTATGGAAAACATTCTAAATGTAAATTATTAATGAAATAAGTGATGTTTTTGGTGAATTTTATATATGGGGGGGGGGGGGGGGGGCTATTAGGGGATTATAAAAAAATTCTGACAATTATTTTATGTGAGAAACCAATAAATGTGTTTGATATTTTAAGATTCTTGGGTTTAGCTTGTTATTATGGATGGTTTTTTTATGATTTCTAAAATATGTTATCTCTAATGATAGATCTAACCTATAAGGGTGTTAAATTTGGTTGGAATGATAAATTTTAGTGATATTACATGGAAATGAAGTAGTGGTTGAAAGTATATCTAGTTTTAATTCTTCCAAAACTGGGTTTGGTCTATGATGTTTTCTATGATGCATCAGGTATGGGATTGAGGTGTGTATTAATGCAGGGAAAACATATGGTGATGTATAAATCTCACTAATTATTCCCCAATAAGGAGAAAAATACTACCCATGACCTTTTTTTGGTATCTATAGTGAATTCTATCAAAACATAGTGACATTACCTATTTGGGGACATATTTATAGTATATTCTAATTGTAACACCATGAGAGTTTGAGAATTATTTTTTCAAATTAATTTATCTGTTCAATATTTTTCATTTTATATGCCACTAGAAAGAGTTATTTATATATACACATATTAAAATACTAAGATTAAAATTATTTTTTGCATAAAATACCAACTTTTCTTGTGCTACACTCAATACCAACTTGGCTTGCACTACAAGAAACACCTACTTGGCGTATGATGCACACAACATTGAGTTTATATAAAGGATATATATATATATATATATGTATTAAATGATATAATTATAACCTAATAATTAATCATAGTTATAGTAATGGTAATATTTACTTTCCAAATATTGGTTAAAGTTGTTTTATATAAATAAAACATATTGATAATGAAAGATAAGATTTTTGGTAAAGTACTTTTATGTTAAAAATACCGTTCTCTAAAATAAACCATTTCTAATAATAAAAGTAATTTTAAAAACATTTATAAATTAAATTTTATAAAATAAACTTCATTTTTGAATTCATAATGTTTAAATTAGCTTATGGTGAATATTTGGTATTTTTCTGAGAAACTTTGTTTTTTCATGAATAGTGAAAAATACTGCTTTGTAGTTAACAATAAATGATATTGTAAATATTTTTTAATGGCACATTAGAAAAATATTAAATCTATTAATACAATTTAATTCATTATAATCTATTTCACTTTGAAACTAAATACAAAATCTTAGAAAACTTTTTAACTTTTTTCTACTTTAAAACCCTATTATTTCATCTCATCTGTGGGATTTGCACAAATCTTAATTTTGACTCTTATGTTATGTGAATTTAAAAAACTTTAAATTCAAAATTTTATTCATTCTAATATTTAGAGTCTAATAACACCATGTTATTTTTTTACCAAAATGATTAGTAAAAGTGATTAAAATTAATCACATTAGTTAATGCCAAATTAAGCTTAATTAGGGACTAAACCTTAAAATTAAGGGCCCAAATGTGCACAAAAATTTTCCAAAACACATTTTATGTCTATAGTTATTCCATAAAACTTGAATTATTGAGTGTTTTTGTTTTTTTATGACTTTTTAGATGAGAACATGTGCACACCAAACATGTTTCTAAAAATTCCAAGTGAGTCCTTTTCATTCCCTATAAAGGCCACCACCTCTACCCATTCCTCACACCTCTAAAAAAATTTAAGTTCATCCAATATATTTTCAATTAGACTTAAAATAATACTCCCTTAAACCTTGAATCCTCCCTTAAATCAGAAATATTCTAAAGGATGCATTTTGGCACAAACCAAAATGAGTTACCCGATTTAGTGGTAGCGCCTTCTCTCAAGCTCTTTTCATTTATTCTCACTCTTCACCCCATAAACTCCCTTTATTCCATTATTTTATGGAAAAAACAATATCATAGACATAATTGGAATTTTTTATACAAAATTCAATACCTAAAATTATACACAGCTCTATCAAATGGATGTTGAACATACTGTTTCTTTTTACGATGGACTACTACCTCACGAAACGATGATTGTTCGTTTCTCCTTTACCACCAATCATGGTGGAAATTAT
Organism: Viscum album; assembly: GCA_963277665.1. NCBI lineage: Eukaryota > Viridiplantae > Streptophyta > Magnoliopsida > Santalales > Viscaceae > Viscum > Viscum album. The sequence goes on along the minus strand of OY728161.1, from coordinate 1,045,444,363 downwards.
GATGATAAATATATTTATATATGTAATATATTATATTTACTATTTATTTACCTTTATTAATTCCTTTTACCACACACATTTATTTACATTCCATTTACTGTTAATATGATAATCTCGTTTGAGGAAGTGTGGACCACCTCCCCCTCAAAGCGATGTGATTCATTCACACACCAAGATGAATGTATTAATGATGGTTTTAATGAACGTATATGATATATATAATATATTAATTTTACATTAATAATTATATATATATATATATATACATGTATACACACACATATATATATGTCATTTACAGACATTCATTTAATATGATAATAAAAATGAAAACAACATTCATGTGTACATACAACTTACCGTCTCCATGAATTATGTATTCCATTTCATACTATTATATTTTATAGATTATTATAATGAAAATATAATGTATATAAATTATTTTTATATCATTTTTACATTTTTTAATCATGAGATAAGTATAAGGATAAAAGATGTAATAAATTAAGATACATGCGAAGAACAAAATAAATTTTACCTGAAGTGAAACCTTATCAGAGGATCGCTAAAAAGAGTTTAATATAAGATTATAAAAAGAAATTATATGGTAATATATATGGGAGAATTATTATGTAAAATGTGTATAATATACTTTTATTTATTATACAAGAATCTTGGACGAGTACGAAGAGAGTCAAGACACAAGGTAAGGGGACTTCATCTCACTTTTAATTTCTATGAGATATAAGCTATGTTCTATACTCTTTCATTTTGGGTGGTGTATGTACTACCTATGAATATATTATATTTATAATATACTTAATTTTTTTTATTCACATTCCCATTTTATTATCCTTATTTCATGGGGTTTATGTTTCAAAAGTTACCAAATCAGTAAAAACGTTTTGTCACTTTTCCTTCTTTGAGACTCATGTTTTTTTATACACCTAAAATATTTTTTTAGGTGCATATAATTCTATTTTACATTTCATATAATGAATCTAAATTTTTTTGTGATATTATTTGATTCATGTAATTTACTTTCCTTATATAGAGAGTATGATCCCAAGATACCAAGTTATAATTGTTTATTGAGACAATCTCATTGCATTTTGAGATTGTTTATGTTTATGATTCCTTTGATGAAATATTACGATAAATATCTCAAGAATATTAATAAGTTTACTTATGCTATTTTATTTCATTATATACTCATGTATTGGTACCATTTTGTACTCTTTGTTACATAAGATAGTTAAGAAAGTGTTATTAGGAAAGACCGACGTTACCCTCTCTTTGGTCAAAAACCTATGTTTTCTAAAAAGGGTTTCCTAGAATATTATAAAATTTCCATACAATATCTAAAATAAAAGTTTACCGTTTTTTATTTTATAAATATCTTCAAGTGAATATTCTCATCTCTTTCTGAACAATTAACTTTTATATCATTTTTACTATGCAAAATGAATGTTCTTTTAACCTTGTACGACATGTACGGATTTCCCCGTAGTAATTTCTTAAAATATACCTTTTCATTGTTAAAAATATTAATCATTAAGAAATTTTTTTTTAATGTAATTTTCAATGAAAATTGTTTTCAAAATAGTATCAAAAATTTTTTTTTCAAGGAAAACGGGTTTCAAAATGTTTTCAAGTCTTATTTACATTTTTCAAAGTGATTTCCAAGAAACTAGTTTCAAAACATTTTCAATATTCTTTTATAATTTTTCATGAAAAATTAATTTCAAAATGTTTCATGCTTTCATTATAATTTATCAAATTATTTTCAAATAAATGGTTTTCAAAACATTTTTAATCTTTCTTTAAAAATTTTCATGTGTTTTGAAAGAAAAAGGTTTTTAAAATGTTTTGAAGCCTATTTTAAAAGTTTTAAATGAATATGGTTTTGAAAATGATTCCATGTATTATTTATAAGTTTTGAAGGTATTTTTTTAGATTATTATTTTCAAATGTTTTTATGTATTAAAAATACTTTTTCAAATGAGATTGGATATTTTCATCAAGAGATTTTTATAGGGTATTTAAAAATTATTTTCCTTCTAAGATGAAATATATTAATGTTAATCATACCTTTTAGTAAATTATCTAAAGGTTCTATTAATATAATTTCTATGAATGAGTTATTATTAATATCACGTTCTTTATGAAACCCATTTCTCTATCATGGATTATACGTATATGAATTCCGTTTCTCTTTTACGAGTTATGATTTTGATGAAATGATTACGAAACTAGTAACTCTTTCCATAGGTTATGATATGTTTACATGATTATGATACCCATTTCATTTCATTGGTTATGATATTATTATTTACGATCTTGTGAAACATGTATGTATGATTTAATTATGTGATGGGTGGTACCTTTATCTCCCACCAATGCATTGGGTAATTATTTATATCTCATGAGATAAAATAGATTTGGAATGAGGGTTACTCGATTCAACAATAAAATTCTGGAATGAGGGTTTACTTAGTTTATTAATACAGGGTTGGAAATAGGGTTACATGTTTTACTAATACAGGTCTAGAATGAGGGTTACTAATTTCACTAATACAGGGCTTAAAGGAGAGTCACTCGGTCTAGTAATACAGGGCTAGAATTAGGGTTACCCAATTCGGTAAAGGGCTCTTCCACTAAGATGGTCTTGGAAGTGATGCATTGGATACTATAGAAATCTCTATATGCATATGTGTTTTCCACAATTTCAGGTTTTATTCCTTTGTTATACTTTCATGGCTTATGCTCTCTACATAATTATGACTCATGTCTTATGAACTTCCAATATTTTTGCAATTATCTCTGTTAAGATCTTTTATATGCAGGGTATGATCTTCTATTTTAATGATCACATTCTCATACCCTTATGGTCATATTTATTCTTATATTTTTTTATTGTTTACCCTTATTGTGCATTTGATCTCATCCCTTTTATGTTTCCTTTCCCCATAGTTATGTTGATATGTACTATGTTTGATATGGCTAATAAGGGTGCTATTAAAGAAAAATCTAATGGGAGATGACCTAGATAACATATGTACTCAAGTTTATGTTTCCATGTTTCCAAAGAAACTATACCAACTATGGTCTTTGGGGTTCTTATTTATATAATATTTTAGTATTCCATAAAATTTATGTAATGTCAATGTTTGTAAAGTGAGGGTCGATATCGTTGGTATCAGAGAAAATGTATAATTAACCTTTAGAAACTAGGTTGAAAAAATAATAGTGATATCCCTAGGTATATTTCTATGTATATTTCAAGGGATGTCTCTAAGGATAATATATAGATGATTTAACATTCAGGAAAATGTCCTGGAATTTTTGTTACAGGATAGTGTGATTGGTTTCTAAGAAATACATCTCTATCTAGATAATACAAGTGGATGTGGCTATGGAATATATGTACCTAGGGGTAAAAACTACAACAAGATGTTTTGGGCTTGACTCGGGATAATCTGGTACATGACAATGAGCCTTACTGCACACCTAGTTTGACCCTCCCAGGAGATATTCATTGGGAATTCACAAACTCTTCAAAAACCATCATGAAGTATTTAGATATAAGTTAGCTATGAATAACAGAGGATAAACCCAAGGTGTCATAGATTATGCAAGGTTTCATGATTTATAAATCCTATAAGTAATTTTTTTCATGGATATGTGGTTTTCTACTATGATAAGCAATGCTCACACTATGATTCTGGTTTTAGTCGATGGTGGGAACTGGAAGAAACTATATTAATGCTGAATGTGATGTAATATTTTATGATGTGAAATAAAGGGAGATTATCACTGGAGTGAATGAATTCTTAATAATTCCTAATTAGTTATCACGTAAAATGATTAACAATGTTTACTTTAAACAACTCCCAGACTCACAAAGGAATAGAAAGATGGAGTTTTCTGAGAGTTTAGGAAATAGAGACCATGGAGGAAAGAATATTCGGTTTCCTCTATGACAAGAATGTGGAAATAACCACTTAGGTGAATGTATTAGAGGAATAAAAAGGTTTTTTGGCTTTATAAAATAAGGATACAAATCATGTGACTATAAGGGAAAAACAAAGAATTTAATTAATGAAATGGATGGGAATTTCGGCCTCCCTATTTTGTCATCAGGGGTTAAGTGTTTTATGTTTAGATAAAATGGTTATTATTCAACCCAAATTCCCAAGAGGAATGTTCCTTAAGAGAATCAGCAAGGTGGTGAGAGTTATGGTTTCATAGTAGATGATGAAGAGATTACATATGAAATATTAAAGGAAATAGGTGTTATTTTTAATGGATTAAAGATGATGTAATCAAAGTATTTATGTATTTGGATTCAAAAGTTATGAATGATGAAATATAAAAGGATTTTTATACTTATTTATTCGATTAGTATTTTCATGTTTATATTGAATGTCCCCTAGGGACCAGTGAAGTGATTTAATGACAAGATGATATTTAGACTAAGGGAGGGTAATCCTTAATGTGTTCTTTATGATAGTATAATTTTTTATGGATAAAGATACATGGTATATGAATAAGTATATTTTATAGTATTTATTACCTTGTAACTAAGTATGAAATTCTTTATCGATGGTTTATGCTACCGCTAATGAAGTTTACAACTTTTTTGGGATTTAAGGAATAGATCCAATACACTTTTTCCAAAAGGATTTATGTTAATTTATGTTGTTACCATGTTTCAAGACTTTGTGTTATACTAGAGAATCGATGTTTATATAATTTTTTGTCTCTCTTTCTAAATTTTTGGATCTGTTTTACCTTTAAGAAGGGTTATAAGATTAACCATTCATGAAAAGTACAAGTTATGATTCTGAGGAAGTATTTGTAAATATTAGTTTGTGTTGAAATCCTTGGTTAAAAGTCCAATCAGTGATTAAAGATACTTCAAAGATGTATATATTATATATTATATTAGCGTGGTTTAAAAAAAAGGAAATCATGTATGTTAGGTGACCACCAATCAAGTCCAGCAAGGTCGCGGGTCATGAACCCATGACTGAAGGATGATAAGGGTTTCACGCCTACCATTGTACTACGTGATGTATTGGTTAATGTATATTTATTTTCCATGAATAAATATTCATGATGAACTATTAGTGTTACTTTTTATTTTTATATATTAATGCATGTTTTTTAAGGGACAAATTGTTAGACTTTTTATTCCTTTATGGGCCTTATGATCCGTGAAAAGTGTATTTTAGTGCTTTATTCATAAAAGTTAATTTCTAGACATTCCTTACTTGAGTTAATAGATATATTATAAATGTTTAAAATCAAATCCCAAGAATTAATTTTTTTTTATAAATTTATCAAGAATTACTCAACATTCTGAAAGTGATAAAGAAAATACTTTCCTAATTCCTTAATTTTTATTGATCTGATGGCCATTTAAATACTTAATAATTTTTGAATTTGAGGCCCTTATATTTCCTTTGATCATTAATTTTTTTTATTAATGACTTTAATCACTCCCCATAAATGTTTACACTTTTCCACCATGTCCAATATTCACTCCAACCCTATGCTCTCCTATGTGGAAACCTAGTTATATGTTACTTTGGGTAACCGTTATGGTTCCAAAATTCCCTTTTAAGGGAAGATTTAATATCCATTTATACGATGTGGGTTTCTATGAATGGAAATTTTAATAATTAAACCTTTGATAACCCAAATAAAATTTGATGGATATATTCATTTTAAGGGTTGTAGAATGTAACACCCTTAGATTTTTAGAATTATTTTTTTTTCAAATTAATTTATCTATTCAATATTTTTCATTTCACATGAAACTAGATATATATATATATATATATATATATATATATATATTAAAACACTAAGTGAAACATTCCTTTCACCTAAAATACTAGCTTGTCTTGCGCTACACACAATACAAACTAGGATTGCACTACATGAAACACCGACTTCGTGTACGATGCAAAAAACACTGAGTTTATATGAAACACACACACATACATATATATATATTATTAAATGAGATAAATATAAAATAACCTTTAAAAACAGTTATATTACCAGTAATAACTAATTTTTAAATATTTCCTATATTTTTTTTCTATAAATAAAACATATTGATAATGAAAGATAATATTTTTGGGAAAGTCCTTTTATGTTAAAAATATTGTTCTGTCGAATGAACCAATTCTAGTAATAAAAGTAATTTTATACAAATTTAGGAATTATATTTGATAATATAAACTTCATTTTTAATTAAAAACATAAAAATCATCGTAGGGTGAATTTTTGGAATTTGTTTTTGAGAAACTCCATTTTTGATGAATAGTGAAAAATACTGTTATTTAGTTAAAAACTACCTTTTTCTCTAATTAATTATTAATGATAAATGATATTTTAAATATGTTTTAAGGTTTAATTAGATAAATATTACATTTATTAATACAATTTAATTCTTTATAATAAATTTCACTTCCAAACTCAATATAAAATCTTAGCAAACTTTTGAACTTTTTTCGTAAAATAATACCCCTTTATTTTTCCCCGTCTACGAGATTATCACTGATCTTAATTTTAACTCTTATCTGAAGTGAATTTAAAAAATCCAATCTAAACCATTTTACTCTGTCTAATATTTAGATTCTAATAATATCATGTTTATTTTTTTCCAAAATGATTAATAAAAGTGATTAAAATTAATCACAGTGGTTAAGGCCAAATTAATCTTAATTAGGGACTAAAACTTAAGATTAAGGGACCAAATGCCCAATAAACTACTGAAAAAACCCATTTTATGTCCATATTTAGTCCATAAAACATAAATTTTTTGAGTTTGTTTTGGGTTTTTATGACTTTTTTAGGTAATAAAATGTGCACACCTAACATGTTTCGAAAAATTCCATGTAAGTCCATTTCCTTGCCTAAAAAAGGCCACCGCCTCTACCCATTCTTGACACCTATAAAACAATTTAAGTTCATCCAAGATATGCCCAATTAGAATTCCAAAAATACTCCCTTAAACCTTAATGTCTCCCTTTTGGTATAAATATTCCTAATGAAGCATTTTGGCACAACCAAAAAGAGTTACCCGATATAGAGGTAACATATTCTCTCAAACTCTTTTCATTTATTTTCCATCTTCACCACCTCCAATAACTTAATTATCTTATTGTGTGAAAACACTGGAATCATACATACAATAATATTTTTTTATTCATGGGGGTATAACATACACTTACACACACCTCCATTTAATGGATGTTGAACATACTAATTTTGTGTGTGACGAACTACTGCCCAACAAAATGATGATTGTTCATTTCTTCTCTAGCACCAATCATGATGGAAATCATGATGGAAAATATGATTATATATTTCATATATTATATATTATATGTATTTAAATTTCTTTTATCCTTTTACAACACACATCTCTTTACTTTCCATTTGGTGTTAATACAATAATCTCGTTTGAGGAACTGTGGGCTACTGCCCCCTCAAAGTGATGTGATTCATTCACACACCACATGGTATGTATTAAGGATGGGTTTAATGAAATTATATGATATATATTATATAATAAAGATATTTAAATAATGATATATATATATATTCATACATAAATATATATATATATATGTGTGTCATTTACATACTTTCTTTCAATACGACAATAAAGATGGAAACAACGTTCATGCGTACGTACGACTTACCGTCTCCATGAAAAATGTATTACATTTTATAATCTTATATTTTATATATTATTATAATAAAAATATATTTAAAATACCTGATATTTATATCATGGTTTAATTTCTGGAATTATGATAAAATTATAAGGACCCAAGATGTGGCAAATTAAGACACATGCAAAGAATAAAGTAAATTTTACCCGAAGTGAAACATTAACATAGGATCATTAAAAAGAGGGTAATAGAGGGTTATAATAAAAAATTATATGGTAATAGATATAATAATATTATTCTATAAAATATGTATAATACACTTATATTTATTATATAGGAATCTTGTACGATTACGGAGAGAGTCAAGACACAAGGTTAGGGGATTTTATCTCACATTTAATTTTTGAGAGATACAAGCTATGTTTGACACTCTTTATATTTGTGTGGTGTATGTAATGCCTATGATTTTATTTTATGTTTATTTTAATTAAATTTATTTGTATTAAAATTCCCATTTTATGATATTTATTTCATGGGTTTTATGTTTCAAAAATTACCAAATCGGTAAAAATATTTTGTCTCAATTTTCCTTCTTTGAGACTCATGTTTCTATATACACTTGAACTATTTTTTAGGTGAATATACTTAAATTTTACATTACATATATTTAATCTCAATATTATTTTGATATTAATGCTTCAAGTAATTTCATTTCCTTAAATGGAGAGCCTGATCCCAAGATACCAAGATATAAGAGTTTATGAAGACAATATCATTGCTTTTCAAGATTTTTTATGTTTATGATTCCTTTGATGAAATATTATGATCCATATCCCAAGAATATTCATGAGTTTCTTTATAATATATTATTTCATGATATACTCATGTATTGGTACCATTTTATACTCATTTGTACATAATATAGTTAAGAAAGTGTTTTGAAGAAAGCCCGAATTGACCCTCTCTTCGGTCAGAAATCTATGTTTTCTAAAAATGGTTTTCAATAATATGATAACATTACACTATAATATCTAAAATAAAGTTGTACCATTTTTGTATTTTACCAATCTCTTCAAGGGAATATTCTTTTCTCTTTCCAAAAAACTTACCTTTTTAACCTTTTTACTATGCAAAAGTAATGTTCTTTTAACCTCGTACGATATCTATGGATTTACCTACCATCATTTATTGAAAGATCCCTTAGCATTTTTAAAAAGGTCTATCTTTAAGAAAATGTTTTAAAATTAATTTTCAAGGATTTTTTAAAACGGTTTCAAACATGTTTTATATGTTTTCATGGAAATTTTTTTTCACAATGTTTTCAAGTTTTATTTATAAGTTTTCAAAGTGATTTCAAAGAAATGGTTTGAAACCTTTTTCAAGATTCTTTTATATGTTTTAAAGAAAAATAAATGTAAAATTTTTCTAGCCTTATTTATTATTTTTCAAATTATTTTGAAAGAAATGGTTTTCACAACATTTTCAAAATTTCATTAACATTTTTCATGTGTTTTCAAAGAAAAAAGTTTTTAAAATGTTTTGAATTTTATTTTAAACAATTTTATGGAAAAGGGTGTTCAAAATTATTTCATGTATTCTTTATAAGTTTTCAAGGTATTTTCTAAGAATATTATTTTCAAATGGTTTTATTTATTAAAAATATTTTTATAGATAAGAAAGTTTATTTTCCTCAAGAAACATTTTTAGAGGATATTTCAAAATTGTTGTCCATTTAAGATGACATATATTAATGTTACTCATACCTTATAAGAAATTATCTAAAGTTTCCATTCATATCCTTTATATGAATGAGTTATGCTTAAGTTCATGTTCTTTATGAAAACAATTTCTCCTTTATGGGTTATACATATATGACATACATTTCTCTTTTACGGGTTATGCTTTTGATGAAATGATTACAAAATGGATAACTCTTTCCACAGGTTATGATATGTTTACTTGTTTATGTTACCCATTTCATTTCATGGGCTATGTTATTAATATTTATGATCTTGTATAACATGTATGTATGATTTCATTATGTGATGGGTGTGACCTATATCTCCCTCCAATTCATTGGGTAATGATTTATATCTAATGAGATAAAACATGACTAGAATGAGGGTTACCCGGTTTAGTAATACCTGGATGGAATGAGGGTTTACTTGGTTTATTAATATATGTTTGGAATTAGGGTTACTCGGTTAAGTAATACAAGGATGGAATAAGGGTTACTCAGTTCACTAATACAGGGCAGAAACAAGGGTTACTCAATTCAGTAATATAGGGATCAAACGGGGGTTACCTAGTTTAGTAAAGGAATTTTTCCACTAAGATGGTCTTGGAATTGATGCCTAGGATACTAAGTAAATCCTTATATGCTTATGATTTTACCAAATTCCATGTTTTATCCATACGTTATTCTTTCATGGATTATACTCTCTACATCATTATGATTATTGTATTATGACTTACCAATCTTTATGAAATGATCTCTGTTATGATCTTTGATATGCAGGGTATGATCTTCTATTTTCATGATCCCATTCTCATACACTTATTAGCATGTTTATTCTTACATTTATCCCTTGTTTACCCTTACTAAGAAATTGTGCTCAACCATTTTATGTTTCCTTTCCCCTAGGTAATGATGATATGTACTATGTTTGATATGTCTAAGAAGGGTAATAGTCCCGAAGAACCTAGTGGGAGATGATCTAGCTCACATATGTACTAGTGTTTATGTTTCTATGTTTCCAAAGGCACTATACCAACTACAGTTGTTGTGAATCTGTTTGTATAATGTTTAAGTGTTCTAAAAAAGTTATGTAATGTCATTTTTTGTATAGAGAGGGTCCTTATACTAATCATAAATGTTTAATGTATATTTTTAATAATAGGTAACTCAATTTATTACAAAGATTCCGGGTAGAATATATTTATAATTTTGATTTTGATAAATTATATACTCTTGAAAAAGGGAACGTGGTTGTTGACATATTGATCAGGAAGTTACCAACTCAATCCTAGAAAAAATCAATGGAGGAGTGATCTATGTTGAGTTTAATATGTGATATGAACATAAAAGTGAAAGAGGCTGGTAGACATGTGTTATTATATTTTTTGATATTTGAATCATCATTTTAAGTTCATATTAGTATTTAATAGGTAATAAACATTGATTGTAAGTATTTTTGAAAACACTTTATAGGTGGAGAGGCCTCAGGTGTTTAGTCTTGGCCTCTCATTGGTGATTTGTGTTTCCGAGTCAGGTCAGTCATTCATAGATCTTTGAGATAATAGTTGATGGAAAATAGACACCAGTCTTGTTGTACATACAACCAAGAAAAAACATGATTTATCATGACCTAAAACATCAATATTATTGTCTAGGGAAGATGTAGTCGATTTCATATTTTATTTCATGATGCACTACTTTTTTAATGATTATGGTAGAGCACAATAGTCTTACTAGTTTTTTAAAACCATTACCCATTCATGCATAGAAATGGGATGATATTTATATGGACTTCTTAATTGGTTTAACATTGAGACATATTAGGAATAATTGGATTTGGGTGATCATTGACCGACTTACGAGATGGGCTCACTTTATTTATATTAAAGAGATAATAAAGGATGAAGAGCTATAATTCTTATATGTCTGAGTGATAATGAATCTTCATGTAGTTTCATAAGAAATTTATTCTTACCTGACCCTCCAATTGTATCCATGTTCTAAAAAGGATTATAAGGGGTTATGGGTACCTAGTTGAAATTACACAAGGCGTATCACCCTCAGATGGATGGGTAGACTGAGTGATCCATTCATATCCTTGAGGATATTCTATATGTGTTCATTCTTGATTTTGGAGGTTCGAGAGAAAATAATCATCCTATTAATGAATTTGAAGATAAAAATTGTTATTATGATTCAATTAAGATGGTTCCTTTTGATGATTTATATGGGTGTCCATGTAGATCTCGATTGTGTTATACAGAATTGGGTGAAGTATGATAATCCATTTCATTAATACACTTTATTTATTGATTTATTAAATAAATAAAAAATTATTACAATTTAAAAAGATCAGGAGGAATATTTTATTTGGGTAATTATATACATATTAAAATAACATGAAACATGGGTACAATGACATTACTGAAAAACTAAAAAATAGTCCCTTATATTCCATTGATCTTCTAATATTTCATGTGATAACCTAAGGACATACATAAGAAAGGGGTGAGATTTAATTTCCAATAAGTTAATAATAAAATAATAAAATCATGAAAGTAATTCATGTGATTCAAGAGTTTTTTAAAATTTACATAAAATGGTGAGAATCATAAACATGAACATCAATCTGTGATATAGGGGGATAACATCAAGACTACATAGTACTGCTAGAACTACATAAAACATGACATCATAAGCATAAGACAAAGATAACCATTGAGAAATCATAACATAGCATACTTAAGATAACCACGCATGAACCATATATGGTATCCTTTGAGATAAAAACATTACACAATGTATTTGAAGGCTATATAATTTCGGGCCCACCTTTCACATTCATATCATGTATATAAATTTAAGTTCCACATAGATCATACAACAGAAGATATTTTTTCTTCACCTTTAATCCCAATATTAATGACTATGGTTTATATTCATGTATTTACCCAATAAATTATGTATAGGTATAACTATGTGAATACCCATTAGTGTGAATGGTTATGGGTATAAATAATACAAAAGTTTAGCATGGAGATTTACAGAATAATTTTTATAACATAATGTGTGCACCTAAAGGTTAACATAAGGGTATAATGAGTGTTAAATGTTTCCTATTATTAATTTTTTATAATAAGTAATGTAAATTTAAATTTTAAAAAAAATTAAAATATGAACAATGGGAAATAAAAATTCCCAATACAAAGAAATTGCATAAATAAAAAGGATGAGGAGATAATCCCTTACTTGGGAGGTTGCTTTTAAAAGATTTGGAGGATATTACTATGAGTATTAGAACACATTATTATGACTTTAGGGGGTTACAGGGATATTAAATTCATTATCAATGGATTTTAGGTGAAAAGGAATGGGTGTTTCGGTGGGTATTTATAGCCAAAGAGAGGGGAATTCTTTATTAATTTCTAAACTTATTTTTTGGACACTAAGTGATATAATAATCAATACCATAGATATTTTATTAGTTATTTCCATAGTATCTTCCAAAGAACACTGGTTTTAAATATTTTATTATGATATTAAATTAAATCCTTAAAATAATATAATTAATGTTGTAGAAGGGAGTTATGTTCATAAAGAATTGTTTTAAAAATAATAAAATATAATATAAGTTTGGGAGGATTTGTTATATATTTACAGAATTAAAAAATAAATTCAAATAAAATTATTTTAATATTTAAATCAATTTTTGGTCTTGAAATAATTTTATCGAATTTATTACGTCACTTTTGATTTATTATGTTATCGTAATAAAAATCTAATATTTATCATATATTTAATTTTTACAAAAAAATTTGACTGTCTCAAAAAATTATGAAAGTTTAAATTTTTTTTAATTAAAATGTCTTAATTTCAAAAATAATATTTATTTTATGAAAATAATTTTATAAATATGAGAATTTACACTTCCAAATAAAAATCATCATTAATAAGAAATTACTAGTTTTACAATGCTAGCAACATTCTCACCCTTATAAAAATTATATTGGTCTTTATCAAATTGTATTTTAATTTATATATAAATAAATATTATTTAATAATATTATTTAATGAAAATTAAATTTATTAAAAAACTCATGATTTTCTTAAAAAGTGTGTTTTAATAGAAACTAATTATTTCCAAAATATAAAATTTTGGATTCTTTGTATCAAAATATAATTTAAATCAAACACAATATATAATAATATATATATAAATTAATAATTAAATGGATAAATACAATAATTATTCTATTAAAAACAGAAATATGAAAAACCATAATATTAGGGTCTAGATACATAACCTCCTTTTACCCCAACAAACACTATTTTGGTAAAGTGTTCCATATTAGTACTTTCTTAGGGTGGTTTGGAAAAAATGTTTTCGTGGTTATCTCTATCAGATTGAACTTATCCTATAAAATATTTTTCTCAAGTTTCAATTGTTTAATCATGTATTAGGTTGAGTGAAGGGAAAATCCTAGTGATGTTAGCTCCCTTGAAAGCTCTGATAAATGGGATCATAGGGTATGATCCTACTGGCTGATGTCATCACTTCTACCTTCTCTGTTAATTAGAACATATCATAACCCAAAATATATAATAACTACATTGGTCATTATAGAATGACTATATTATCAATGGTTAATATTTTTAATATTCTTTGAATACTATCAGACAATAAAAAATGAATTATAGTGAATTTGTTTTCTTTAAAAACAATAAAAAGTATGTAATTTATTCATTCATAAGGTAATTTTATTTATTAATTTTTGGGTCATTACATTCTTCCTCCCCTCAGGAACTTCTCCTTAAAAATTTCATTTTGTACACTAAAATAGATGTTGGTACTTTTGTTTCACCCCTATTATGGTTCCTACATTTCCTCCTGAAACTTTTGGTTCTACCAAATTACTTTTACTATGTGATTTTACTTATTTCATATAAAATTGTCTCTATGATCTAAGATATTTACCGGCTTCTTCTCATATAAAATATTTTTCTTCAAACGAACCACCTTTGGATTTAGTACATCTGAGGGGTTTTGTATATACTCCCTTAAGAGGGATACATGGAACCCATCATGCACTTGATATAGTATTTGAGGTATCTCTAATGCAATCAAAGATCTAAAAGGGACCAATGTATCTACTAATAAGATTTCCCTTCATCCCAAATACCATGAATCTCTTCCACAATCATATATGAAGGAACACTTTATATATGATATTAAACTATAGGTCTCATAAATGATTTATTGTATAGATATTACTAACATTGTATGGATTTCATATGAAACTGATTGGTTTGAACATTATATATCATATCTTAGATAAGATAAGGTCCTCTTAAATTCAATACTCCAACTTCTTCCAAATATGCTGGATTTTGACACCTCTTCCAAAACAAAGGCTTCTAAGGATCACATTGAAAGCTATAATGGAAAATTTTGTTATATGAGAACTCCCCTAGGTAAAGGTGCTGATTAAAACATCCCTATAAATATATTGAAAAATTTATTAGAATCTCATCTAGATTTTGGATTCATATTTCATATTGAAACTCTGTATAATGGTGATAAGAAGTGATGAAACTTAGATTGGTATCTAACACTTACTGAAGGTTTATCCAGAACCTCGAGGTAAACCATGGATTTCAATCAAATATAATGGGGAGTGTTACTCAATGAATTCATACCACTTTTTTTAAGTATATCTTTATGAGTTAATCAAGAGTGAATTATTCCTTGATAACAATGAAGTTAGATAACTTTTTAAGGAGAACGTGTACCATCAAAATGGTGTTATTTCATTTATATGTCCTAGTGGGTCCAATAACAAAATACATAGTTATGTTTTCCCATTTCTATACTGGTATGGGAAAAAATTTTATTATACACTTAAAATTCTGTTATTCATCTTCGACTTGCTGGTATACCATGAATTGAGTTACAATTTCTACAATCTCATATTTCAGGTAATTCCATGATATTTTTTTTCTTAAAATATCTATATATCTTAGTACTTCATGGATTAATAGATATGGATGACATATTCACATAATCTATAAGTTTCTTCTTCTATTTTGGTTTTTATAGGAATCATATCCAGGTTCCAAATATTATAAATCCAAATTTAGAAAAGTTGAAATTTGGAAAATTTGGTACCTTCCTTGGTAGATTATCATCATTATTTTGGAACTCCTTGATCCTCTCAAGAATCAATGGTCAATTTTTATTTTATCCATGTAGGATGATGCTCATTTTATGGTTCCCATCTCTATCCATTGCATGTCCAATAAGATTTGATCCCTTTCAATCTTCATCATGGATAGGGTTGGGAGATCATTTATACTTAGATAATTTTTGTTTGCATTTCTAGGATGGTAATGGATTAAAAAAATCAAAACCCTAGATCACCTATAACCACTATCATTGGAGAATATTGATTTTCATTTGTGTGAATATATACATGAGTAGTTTATGAAACAAATATATGTCACAATTTTTTCCATATAGGTAATGTCATGAAATCTTCAATGAGAAGATCACTACATAAAATTCTATAATATGAATTGTGTAGTTATAGTTATGGAACAATAATTGGCATGAAACATATGATATTACTTGGTCATTTTTATGAGTACATAACCCAAACCCTATTTAGACACATCAATGTAGATAATAAATCCTTCCCTACTAATGAGAAATGTGAGAATAGGTTATATAATTATACACTTATTAAACTCTCTAAATTTTTACTCGCATTTATATTTCTATAAAAAAATCAATCCTTTCTAATTTATCTTGGATACCGGGTTAGAAAGTATTGAAAACTTTATCAAAAATTGATTTTATACGCAAATAATCAAAGGAAACTATTGATATCCATCATAGATGATGATATGTTCCATCCTTAAATTTTCTTTGTCATTGAAGGATACATAAATATCCATTTTTAGATGATAACATGCCTATGGAATGTTTCTTATTCTATCCAAATCTCACATTTACTATACTTCGTATAGAACTTTTCCTTTTTCATGGTCTTCAATAGAACAAACAAATTATCCTCATGTTCCTCCTTGTTATTGGATTAGAAAAGAATATTTTCTATAAACACAAACATAAATTTGTTGAGGTAATACCTAAATACTCCATTCATTATGTCCATGAAGATAGATAAATAAATAGTGAACCCAAATATAATCACCTTGAACATGTAGTGAATTTACCTTGTACACAAAAGTAGTCTTGGAGATATCTTACTTCTTCACCTTTACTTGATAATAACCTAACCAATGATCTCCCATATAGAAGTACAAGGCTCCATAATGATGATAAAAAAATTCATCAATCTGTGGTGGAGGAAACATGTTATGTATCACGACCTTATTCATCTCATGATAATTAATGTAGAGGCACATTAACTCATCTTTCTTCTTGAAAAAAGGACCAATTAACCACATGGTGAAGCACTTGGGCTTATAAACCATTTATCCACATTATATTGTTATTTATTCTCCATAAATTTATTTTTAATAGTGGGAATTATATATAGAGTCTCGGATATGGGAAAATCTCTAGGTATAAGTTTGATTGAGAACTCAACATCTGGACTTGGAGAATGACCGGGAAATTACTCATGGAACTCATCAACATATTCTCTTAAAATGGTCATGTAATAAAGGATAGTATTTTATATATACTAAATAATTTTATCTAGTTATGTTTATTCATAAGGAAATAATATCAATGATTGAGATGATTACTCCAATGGAGATTCCTCATACACCTTAAAATTGTATAGAATTGGATGGATATTGATGATATGGAGGGTGATTTACTTTTATCAACAATTTATGTTGGATTTATATAATTAAAACCAATAAATATCTATAATAACATGTAATTTCACTAAAGGGAGTAGCATTAGGTTCAATGGAAAATATATCCTAAAAATATTGATCAGGGATATTTTTTATGCTTGGGATGCAATAAATGACCCATTTTTGTGTTCACTGATAACCCGAATTCCATATTTTTAGGTGGTGTTTGAATAGTTATACTAAACATGTGAAATATGACAAAAGTTGTTGAACTATTTTCGAATTTTTCATTTTAAGATCACAGATGGATGATAGTCCTACCATTAACTATTTTATTCAGATTCGAATCATTTAATTCACCCAAAAAAGTCTTAGGATGATAATTTTTAAACTATTAAACTATTAAAATGGAAACTAAAAACATTTAGGGAAAAATCATAAATTACATGTATTATATAACATATTAATTTATAGGTTTCAATCTAAGTTATCTATAGTGCATTTTATAACATTAAATTTTATAATATTTTTTGTTCCTTTATAATGTTTTGAAAAAGGAATAGGATTTACTGAAACATATACCTTTGTAGTTTTTAACCATGTGTAAAGTCATATGAATTTGTTTCATCCACCAAGTGAAAATCTAGTTAATACCCATTTGAAACTTTTTAGGGTGAATATAACTAGGTAAAAATATTCCATATAAACATGATTTTTCTATTAACGAGAAAAGGATATATTTTTGTAGAAAAATAAGAACTCTTATACTTTACAAAATTTTAGGAATATTTTCCAATTTTTAGTCTTATATATATGGTTTTAATAATGGTTTTCTAAACATTATCAAAAAAATAAATATACATTTTTATACCAACTACATCAACCCATATCTGTAATAAACTTTATTTTATGATTTATTATGTAAAGATACACATAATACAATATAAAATGATCATGAGGCATAATTTATTTGGTTAATTATATACATAGAATAATAACTTGAATCATGGGTACAATGAAATTATTTAAAAACACTAAAACATGCCATTATATTCCATTGATCTTTCAATACTACACATGATAACCTATGAGAATACATAATAAAGGGGTGTACTATATAACCTAGTAATAGAAAACCCAAACCATAACATGATTAAAGTAATAAATGTGAGTTAGTAGACATATCAAGGTGATATAAAATTTTTATAATCATAAACACGAACATCGAATCATGATATAAGGTGACAACATCAAGAAAACATACGAAAGAAGAGACAACATGAAACATGAAATCAGAAGCATAAGACAAGGATAACTGCTTAGACATTATAACATAGTGTGATTAAAATAACCACCCATGAACAATACATGGTATATCATGATATAAAAAAATTACCCAATGTATTGGATCGCTTTATAATTTTGAGGCAACCCATCATATTTATATCTTGTATGTGAATTTGGGTTCCAAATAGATCATAAAAAATAAGATATTCCTTCATAAATTTCAATCCCAAGTTCCCGGAGAGTGAGTTATTTTTATGGAAGTAAATTATCAATGAATTTTAGTGACAACTAGGTTAATACCCTTGGTTTGATATAGTGATGGGTGTTCAAAACCCAAAAGTTTGGTATGAAAAATCACAAAATAATTTTGGAAGCAAAATGGATGTACAAAAAGGTTCATGGAAGGGTTTAATGAGAGTGAAAGGTGATCTATCATTACACGGGAATCATAAGAAAATATAGGTATGTGTAAAAACCCATTAAAATATAAAAAATTCAAAATCAAAATGCATAACATAAAAAATTACTCAAATAAGAAGTAAGGGGAAGATAATCACTTACTTGAGTGGTTGATTCTAAATGAATGAGAGGAACTTCTTAACAGCTTAAGGAAATCATGGGAGGTATTTAGAGAGGGATAGTGAGAGGAATACCATGCTCAATGGGTTTTGAGTTAATAGGAATGACATGTTGTTTATGTATTTTTTAAAAAAGAGAAAATAATTATTTATTTATTTCAAAACATAGGTTTTGGACTCAAAGTGATTAAATAATGTAAACCACAAACCTTCCTAGGGGATTCCCATTTCTTTTCAATATTATTGTGTTTTTAAATATTTTTAGGTTAATAATATAACTCCTTAAATTAATATCATTGATGATGTTGAAGTGATTCATGTTTATAAATAATTGTTTTGAAAACATTAAAATATAATATAGGGTTTGGAGGATTCATTATAGGTTTGAAAAATTAATAAAATAACATAAAAAATATATTATTTTAAATTCAAAATATATTTTTGATTATGGATTTCTTTTATAGTATTAATTAAATAAATTTTGATCAATTATGATGTTATAATTAATATTATATATTTATACCACATTTATTTTTTTTTCAAAAAATTTGGATATCATAGAAAATTATGAAAAAATCACTATTTTATAAATTAAAAATGATAATTTAAAAAATAATATCTATTTAAATTAATTGATTTTCTATATATGATAATTTACACTTTTAAATAAAAATCCTTATTTATCAGGAATACTGGTTTTTATGACGCTAAAAACTTTTCAATAATTTTAAAAAGTATATTATAATTCATTATATTTTATTATAATAAATAAATAAATAAATATTATTTCATGATAATTTTTAATTAATATAAATTTTTTTTAAAAATATATAATTTATAAGAAATAGTATATTAATTGAAACTAACTATTTCCCCAAAATACAATTTTTGGTTTCTTTATTTTAAAATTTATTTTTTTATGAACCTCCTTATATAATCATTTATATAAATCAATAATTAAAGAGATAAATATAATCATTATTTTATTAAAAATAAAATTATATATATCCATAATACTACCGTCTATTTATATAACCCCTTATTACACCACCATACGCCGTAAGAGTATGGTGTGCAGTAACATAACTTTATTGGGGTGGTTTTGGAAACATGGTTTGAGTGGTGATCTCTAGAAGCTTGAATGAATATAGTAAATGGTTTCAGTGAAGTTTGAATTATTGAAAATTTTATTGGGATTGGTCAAGGGAAAATGACAATGATTTTGTCTCCCTAGAAATCAATAATAAATGGGTTTCATAGGGTACGATCACACTAGTTGAGTCCATCACTTCATTCTTCTATGTTAATTTAACCTTATCATAACCCTAAATATATAGTAATTTTATTTTTCACTATAGAATGACTCTATTATTAATGGTTAAGATGCTTAATGGTATTTGAATCCCATTATAAAATAAAAATGAAATACAATTCATTTTATTTATATTAAAAAATTACTTAATAAATAATTTATTCATTCAGAATAGAATTTTATTTATAATTTTTTGGTTATTAAAAGAATAATCATTAGTTTTTAAAATCCTTTTTCAAGGGAATAAGTAACATATAACATCCCAGAATCTAGAAACCAAGGTTTGGTAGTTAAATTACATAATTGGAATAATGTATAAGATTTACCAATTGATTTAAATGTTTAGTAGTGTTGGAATACTAGATACATACACACATTAAATTTGAAAACATTAGATACAAAAAGAAAACATTTCAATAACATTATTAACCCATCAATCATATCCCTACAAATTACACATATTCCACCTCTAGGATTCCCAGGGAAAGGAAATAATAAGGGTGATCTCAGATTCTCATTAAGTAGTAGCATATAATTTATGCTTATATGATATCAACATGGAATAAGTGGTATGGAAAGAATAAATAAACAACATGTATCCATAATCAACTAAAACTATGTGCATGTTGTATCTATGAAAATAAATAATAACATGGTTAAAATATTAATTTATATCATACTAATGGAATTCTTAATTCCAGACATCAAAAACATGTTTTGAAGGCCTTATTCCAAGACAAATTCTTGACATGGGAAAATGTATACACAAAAATCCTACCAATTTTTTATCATAATACCTAGATATAAAATGAGGGGATATAAAATTTTGGGCTTCAGTCATCACCTAATTTAGTCCAAAGAATTAACCATAAGATTCATCAAGACCTTTCATCGCATTCCCTATGGAACCTCATACAGAATAAAACTTGGTTATCCATATATCGAGAAATAAAGACATAAAATACTTCCCCATTAAATATTGTAAAATGTATATCTAAGATAACATCCCTTAATCAACATAGAAGCCATGTGGGGTCATAAATTTAATATGAAGCATCCTTATCAAATAAATGCATTAGAGATGAAACTTATAATGTTTTGGGGTATCTATGGAATATAGTAATTAGATTAAATAGACTACATTGTTTGGAGACCAAGAAATGGGAAGAAAAATCCTTAACAATGGTTAAGTATGAGTGTGTGAATATTCTAAAGAATATCCTATGGGAGTGTCACACTAGGTGTTCAGTATTAAGCCCACTTATTTTGGAACAATTTAATGATTAATTAAATGCTATACCAATTAGTTTTAGGGTGATTACCACTTAGTACATTTTTTCCATGGCTGCATCCACTTTTTAGTATGTATACCAGTATGCATTTTCTGGGAAATTACATGCAATTATACTTTACCCAAACTTTATATGGTTTTTGAACCTTGGAAAAGGTAAAAATTATATTAAAATAATATAATATAGTGGTAAAAATATATAATTTGAAATCCATTACATTTTATGAGTAACATGGAAAACATTATTCCATGGAAATGCATGCACCAAAAAAAAAATAGTTGGTGATTATAACATGTGTCCCAAAGAATGATAATTGAGATAGAAAACCCCACTTATGGATTAGGTAGAAATTTAATAACAATATATATAAAGTGAGAGATTTAAATTTATCTTCAAACAACATGAATGAATATATTTCATGACACAAAATCTCAAATTGGTATTATATACCTCACCTAAAAGAAATTAGGCGTATAATAGAAAATATATCTCAATGTGAGGAATTTGAGATATAAAATCCTTACCACATGTCCTGATATCCATGAAAATACATTGAAATTCTATATCATAAACATAGATATCCTAATAAATTAATTAAAAACTTTACTAATATCCATTTCTATTTATACTCTCCATAAAAAATCATTATCTAAATGAATTCTTTCAATTTTCTATATCAGTGTTTATAGTTTTCAATGTTTATACAAGTATCACAATAGAGGAGTTCATGTTCATTCTTCATAAAAATTACATTATTACTAGTCCATTAAATATAATTTTATGGATGATTAAAACTAATTCTTGGTGTTCCAAATTCCTTTCATGAGTGTTTTATACCTTATCCTTGAAGATAATGTTGATAATAAGAATGTTTTGGTGATTTTTGACTAATAGAAGATTTTATTTAATTGGTAAATTAGATATTGATAAAATATATCCATATCTATATAAATAATTATTTACAAATTTATAACATATTATACCAATAAATTCGTTTTCATAGTTTTCCATGACATAAATGCATCATATTTTCGACGTTGGTGGTTAAATTGAACTAAAAATTAACATGCCCTTGTTTAATGAATGGTAATGTTGTGGTTTATTGTAAAATAATGATAAAAAAATAATGATATTATGTAGTGTTTATTATATTTATATATTATAATCATAATGATTTATAATATAATGTAATGGATATGAAAACATTACACAATTTTAATAAAAAGATTATCCTCTTAGGATGATTATTTTAAACGATTAACATAATGATGGAAATTTTTTGATAATATCAATAGGTTCTCAATATTTTCACAAAATAACCTTAATTATATCATAAAAATCATTTTTACCCCTTAAAAGAATTCTTAGAAAAATCCTTCTAGGGACATGAAGGAAAAAAACACATTACGTTGTATAGGTGGTAATCTAAACAATGCAGAAAGAATTTTTTTTAATTGATGCGTTATATGAATAAATAATGATAATAACCATAATATATTAAAATTTGACTATATAAATGATAAAAAATTATTATATTAATGTTTATTTTATATATTTTAAATAATATAACTACTAAGAAAACTAAGTAGTTGATAATACTCACATCAGGGACTTGAATTTTCATTAGAATTCTATTTGGAAATTAAGGCCTTATGATAAGTAATGGTGACCATAGGATTTTGAATGTGTGATATGGTTAAAGGGAGAAAACATAGAAGAGTTTCACAGAGAAATTAGTATAATATGAGAGTATTTAAGAGGTGGATGTGGTACTATTTAACATGTGAAGGGAAGGGTATTTTTCTGAGAAACCCTTACATTATCAATAATGTATAGCTACTGTTCAAGTGTAAAAGACTATAAAATAGAATAAATGGGATGGGAAAAGAGTATGGGACGAAACTCACCTTAAAACTCATTTTTTCTTCATCTTTGAGTGTTTTAGGGCTTTCAATTTTTATTTTTTTTATCATTTACCCTAATGTACTTCTTCTTAGTTAATTAATTTCTGACCTTAGTAATAAATTTTAACGAAAAAATAAGATTGAACATTATAGAAAATTTAATACTTATAAAATAAAATTTATAAATCATTTTATAAAATAACAAATCCCATGGTGTGAAAAGTTAATTTTATAATAAATACACTTAATCGTGTAAAAACTCTTTTTAGAGAATATTGTTTGTAAGATTTAAATTTATATATAAGATAAAAATATCTGTGATACTGAATTTAATGACATAAATTTACTATTTATAAAATAAATAAATAGTACGTGTTTTATAAGGAAATCACAAAATGAATCTCTCTTGATAATACTTGATATAACGAAAATATTGGTTTTTATAGTAATGTAATATATTATTTAATTCAAAAAAAATTCCATAGGTTTTATATGTTTAGAAAATATTTAAAAATGTATAATGTTATTTCTTAAATTCATATTATTTTACTTATTTTTTTTATAAATTTCTAGTCCATTCATATATAACGTAATGTTATACAAATTATATGTTTTATAAAATTGAACATTTCTACTAAAAATAAACCTTTTTAGAAAATCCTCAAAAATTCATACTAATATAATTTTTATATCGTGAATTGAAAAATGTAATTAGTTTTGTCAATTTGAAATTCTAATATATATATTCTAAAAAAATATTGAATAAAGGATATTTAATGGGAGAAACTGTGAAATAGTTTTGGGAGGTAGTATTTAGTGTCTCATGTATGGAATAATCCCCCTTAAATAATTAATTCCACGAAATTTAGGTATATTTCAGTTATTGAACAATTTTGGTATTCCTTCAATGTAGCCTCACTAGTATCTGCAGTTGCCTCTCCTATTTTGTGATTTCTCTATTGGACTTTCGCCAATGGATTTGTCCAATTCTGCCAAACTTAATCTCTAATGTTTAGAATCTATACAAGCTCTTAGTTATAAGAAATGTCAGTCTCAAACTCTAAACCCTCATATTTGAGAAATTTTATTGAATTTGGAATGTATTTCCCCAATAATGAAACATGGAAAATTTCATGTACTTTAGAAAGGTTGGGTGGCATAACCAATCAGTAAGCTACAACCACAATTTTTTTAGCATCTCAAAAGGCCCTATTCATCTAGGGAAATCATTCCATTTTTTACCAAATCTTAAAACTCCTTTTCATGCTAAAATATTGAAATATACAAGATCTCCACCTTGAAATCCAAAATCTTTCCTCTGATTATCATTACATATCTTTTGTGTGATCTAGGACTTTTTAAAATGATCTGGAATATTTCATAATCTAAAGGTCATCCCCTCTATAATATTAAGGCCAAATAACTTTTTTCTCTCCAAATTTTTACCAAAGGGATGGAGTATCACACTTATTACCATAAAATTATTCATATGGTGTCACATGGATGCTCAAGTAGAAGCTATTATTGTATGATCACTCTAACAAAGGAATTTATTGATCACATGTAACTTGAAAGTAAATAAAACATGATATCAACATACCTTCTAAAGTATGGATATTTATTTCAAACTACACATCCATATGGGGATGATAGGGGGTTCTTAAAATGTATCTTAGTGTTAATATTCCTTTAAAGACTCTTCCATAATTTTGATGTGAACTAAGGATCATGATCAGATAAAATCGATAGAGGTACCACATGAAGAGTTATGATTTCATTGATATAGTTCGAGGAAATTTTTTAAGGTGTAGATATTCACTTATCACTATGGAATGGGTGGACATAGTAAGATGATAAATGATGACCCATATAGATTCATTATTCCTTGTAGTATTTGGGAGTCCAGTGACAATGTCCATTGAAACATTATACCACTTATCTATTAGTATAGGAATTGGTTTCAGGAATCCATTAGGATTTTTTATTTCTAACATTACTTACTCGCATACTATACATCTGGAAACATAGTCCGTAATTTCCCACTTCATTCCATCCCCAAAAAAATGTTTTCTTAAATATCTATACATTTTTGTGCTACCATAGTGTATAGTGAAATATTACTTATGTGCTTCATCTAGCAGTTCTATTTCTACCATTGGTATGGATAGAACACAAAACTTCTTTCTAAATTACTACTCCATATCTATATATAAAATTGGTCAATGTATAATTATTCACTCCTTTAATATTTAATTGTATGTTCATATCATCCTCTTAAGACTTTTTTATACTTACTAGTAATTATGGTTTAATAATTTATTGAAAAAGGAATGAAGGATCCACTTTCCTACAAATCACCATTTCCATATTTACCATATCCCTATATATGAGATACTTTTTAGTTATCATTAAGGTCATAATTCTATGGTTTATTATACTCAATGAATTAACCACCTTGTTTTCTTTTCTTGGATGGTAGTGTATCAAACACTCATAGTCCCTGAGTAGATCCAATCATCATCTTTAACTTCTATTGATCTCATTCTTAGATAAGATATACTTAAAACTCTTAAAATATGTATATATATTATATATTTAACCATAGAGACAGTGTATCCATATTTTCAATGAAAATATTACAAATTCCAGTTCAGGTTCATGAGTTTGATAGTTTTTTATGGATTTCCAACCACATTGATGCATAAGTAATCACTATATGATTCTTCATAAGGACATAACCAAGTACTTTCTTTAATACATCACTGTAAATTAAAAATACTTTAATATCTTATGAAAAAGTTATTATTGGTCCATTAATACATCTCCTCTTTAGTTACTCAAAAAATTCCCCATATTCCCTTAAACATGTAAACGTAACACCTTTTTCATGTTAACTGAGTCAATAGGTTGACTAATTGAGAAATATATTTAAATAATCCCCAATAGTAACCTATGAAACCTAAGAAACATTGGATCACACTTATGTTCAAATTTGTAGGTAATTATTTAACTACCATTTTTTTTAAGGGTAAATAGATATTATATCCTAATAAATAATATAGATAATAAAAGAAACTTCATTTCACTAAAATTTACACTTATTATACTTCCCATATAATTTTGATTTTTGGAGGGTCTCCAGAATTGTTTTTAGATGACTCTCATGCTCTTTATAAATATTAGAGTATATAAATATCTCATCAATGAACACTACCAGAATGTTATCAAGACACTCCTTGAGTACTCTATTTACCATATCCCTAAAGATAAAAGCTTCATCAGTTAATCCAAAAGGAAATACTGTAAAATCGTATTATATATATCTTGTTCAAAATTCCATCTTTCGTATATCATCTTTCTTCACCCCTAGATGAAGATATCTAGAGAAAAATGGATCTTTGAAAAGTATTGGGATCCTTGATGTTTTTCAAATAAGTCATTAATGTGTGGAAAAGGATTATTATTAATTATATTAATGGAATTTACCTCCATATAATTGATGTAAAATATCACGAAACTGCCATTTTTTAGAAATAAAATTGGGTATCCCCATGGTGAAACACTAAGTCATATAAATCCTTTACCACTCAATTACTATAATTGTTTCTTAAACTAGAAAAACTACACTAGTCCCTTTAAATAAGGAGTTTTATATATAGGCCTTTCATTTTGAATGAGTTTAATAGAGAACTTAACTTCATGCTCCGATGGATGAATATGTAATTATTCTAGAAAAACATCAATTAACATTTTCACAATGGTAACATCCTCTATTATTTGGATACCCTAATATTTTAAATATTGTTCTAAATCATCCTCTAAACCCAAAATTTAATTATTTAGATCTACTAGGGGAGGATCCAAACATGATTTAGATGATGATGTTTCCACTCTAAAGAAAAAAGTCCCATTTCACTTTCATAAATCATAATATTCTTCCCTTGAAAATAAATTTATTCACTACACTTTTTTAGAATATCCACACAAATTAATAAGTAAAAATCAACCATAGGTATACAAATAATGTTTTCCACCAAGTATTATTTATCCATATAAATAGATACTACTTGGTAATCCTTAATTGAAGTGAGAATCACATTAGTTAATATAGTTCTCATTAATCTTATTAGATTCCATATCTCCACAATTCCATAAACATAGTTTTCTCATGATATTGAATTGTAAAATACAATTTCTATTATTATTTCTACAGTGTTCACTATACATCTTGAGGGGTTCTCATAGGATTTGTTCTTTATAACTTGTTTACCCAAAATCTAACCCATAATATTTCTACTAAACGTCCTTTTATACCAATGGTAATATCTTATAATCTTGAAACCTAGATCTAGTAGATATATTATACAATTTATCCAAAGTACAAGAGTTCCCAAACGAGAAAACAATTTAGTAGTATTGGAAGATTGGATATGCACATTTATTTCACTTGAAAACATGAGATATTATATGAACAAATTTCAAGAAAATTATTACCCCTTCCATCATATCCCTAAAAATTACACATATTCCTCATATAGAATTCATGTGGAAAGAAAAATCATTAGGGTGAGATCAAATTCTCAATAAGGAGTAGCATACAATGAAATCGTACGTAACATAAACATGGAATAATTATATAATACTAATAAATGAAAATAATTAATCCATAATCAACTAGAATTGAGGACATGATATTTCCATGATAATAAATGAAAACCTAGAAAAAAATAATCATTTATTTCATACTAATGGAATGAATAATTCCATATATAAAAAGCATTCTATAAATTCCTTGTCCAAGACACATTCATATCCTAGGAGGATGTATACACCAAAACTCAGCCTATTTTTCCTAATAATACATGACAATGCATCATAAGTATATATAATTATGAGCCCCTCCCATCACCTAATTAAGTCTAATTCATTAACTATAAGAGAAATA
The DNA here is from genome assembly GCA_963277665.1 of Viscum album. Taxonomy (NCBI): domain Eukaryota; kingdom Viridiplantae; phylum Streptophyta; class Magnoliopsida; order Santalales; family Viscaceae; genus Viscum; species Viscum album. The sequence goes on along the minus strand of OY728161.1, from coordinate 1,045,415,783 downwards.
GATACCTTTTATACAATTCCATGATGAAATACTTACTAAATAAAACAAGTTTACTCCTATTTTGGGAAATACAAACATAAAATACATCCCTATTAAATATAATAATATCGATGATTAAGAAAAAATCCCCTAATTAAAATAGAATCTGTGGGGTATCATCAATGCAACATGAAGTAGATTTATCAAAGAAATATAATGATGAGGATACTTATAATTTGTTATGTTATCCATGGAAGATAATAATTGGATTCAATAAATTATATTGGCAGAAGACCATGCAAAAGGTAAGAAAAACCTTCATCATTGTTCATTAAGATAGTTTTAATATTCCAAATCATATCCCTTGGGAGTGTCTTTCCATGTTTTCAACCTTAGATCTTATTATAATTCATTTGGGTGATGAATGAGTCAATTATTAACCAACCCATTTTAGGGAGATTACACTAAGGTTCATTTTTACCATAGTTGTATCCACTTTACACTATCTAGAATGGAATTTATTTTCTAAGAAATTACACACACTTTTACTTTATCAAAACATCAGATTATTTTTACACAAAGGAAAAGGTAACTCTTGAATCAGACTAATATGAAAGAGGGAAAAAATATAGACTTTTAAATCCATTAAATTTCACGAGTAAAATTAAATAATGTATTCAATGGAAATTTATTCACCAAAATAAAATAAAATAGTTGGTGACTATAACCAAGGCCTAAAAAGAATGAAAATTTTCATTGAAAAACAATACTTATGTATTGGGTTAAAATTAAATAACCTATAAAAATATAGGGATTAAAATGATCTTTAAATACGATGAATAATGTCATTTCATGATATAACATCTCAAATAGGTAGTATATGTTAGATAATTTTTGTAGAGATAATACTATTTAAGATCATAAGAATATACTCATATGGATATACTTACAAGAGAGTGGGAGGTTAATTTTAGTTTAAAAACATAGTTTAAATGAATTAAACTAAATAACACACTAAGTCCCATAAAGTATTTTATTATACATGGACTTCAGTTTGATGATCTTAGTAACAAAATAATAATTAAAAATGATACGAATAAATCAGAGCATAATAGATTGGAATAAATATAGATACGATTAACAAGAGTTAATTTATCATAATTAAAATAGTATAGATAAAAAAACATAACAGAAAGATGAATACGATGTTTCAGTTTCTATAATATGTGTAGCGAAAGATAAATCATGTAATCATGTAATAATAGAATAGATAAAAAACATAAGAATAACTTATAATATTTTAAAAGAATGATCTTATTTCAACCTTAAGATAAATGTTGTGTATAACCCATACTAAATGTATCCATTGATTTATACTTAAAAGAATTTCAATCTTCCCTTACCAGGGAGACCTCGATATGATGATCAGCATGAATTTTTCTTCCAATCCACAGAATCCCTCGACATGATGATCAAATTATCTATATTCCTATCCTATGTAGCCCTCAATATGATGGATCAAATTCACTATATTTGTATCCCTAGGGCGCTTGATCGATCTGACGATCATATAAAGATTACAATGAAAAAGTTAATAAGGAGACAACCTGAGAAGGTTTCCTTTGAGATATAAAACTCTACAAAAATAAATTTACTAGGAAAAATATGTTCACACTAAGAAATATTCAATGCTCTCACACAATGAGAAATTTCAAATGAAATTTATAATAGTGATCTGATGTGATCAGCAGTTGTTAGCTCCAAACTCTTCAAACGACTTAGTATTTAAAGGCATATTCCAAAAGGTCAGGTTTCACTCCCAAGGGTCATATTTCTCTATGTTTTTTGAAATATATTGAACACTGAGAACTTGATATCTCAAAATTATATAGTGCAAATGAATGTCCGACATAATATTGATTGAAACCATTATAGTGTAAAATATGTTCCTTAAATTAGAAATAAGTTTTCCATATTCATATTATAAACATAATTCAGTCTAGTAGACTTCCTTATATTTATTATTAGGATAATACTTATAAGTATATATCCAATGTTATTAGTATCACTATCATTCTGATGTTTAAGACTCTTTCAGTATGATAGACAAGACAAAAAGTCTAACACCTAATCTGATGAAGGTGAATTCAATATTTATCAAACACATACTCATTAAAATAATTTTAAGGAATAATTTATATGTTTATATCTAAAATACATAAAACATATTCTAATTATGGTAAAATATAATATTTTCTACAACAAAACTCTTAAAATCTTTGGACATAAAAATTTTGTAAACATGTATTAATAAAGTTTTTATGATTTCCAAAATAAAAGGAATGGAAAAGTAAGAAGTAGAACTTCAGTCTCAACAATATCTTCCTTCTTAGAAATCACAAACCCCATGATTTAAATGAAAAATAACTTTAAAAAACTTATATTATGTTTCTTTTAAGTACATTTTATATAGAGTTAATAATTAATCTTTAACTCCCCTTAAGTTTATAAGTCATCTAAATACAATGGAGATTATGATGTTTCACTATAATGAACCCCTCTTAGGATAATATCTCACCCTAAGTATTGTATTATACCATTTTAAATAAATATTTACCCCTTTGTAAAAACTCCTCTCCCATATGGTTTTATCCCATCATAAAAACTTCACTTCATTTAAGAGAAAATCCCAATTTTTATAAAACTATCCCCCTTTGTTCTTTTCCAAAAAGAATGGGGAATAAGTTTAATGTTTCCTAAAAGGTCAGAAAAAACATATGAAAAAATATAATGAACTATCTAATCATCAACAAAAATATGAAAGAATAGTCCTCTAATCAAAATTAGAAAACATTCAGATGAATCAAAATTGGATGAAAAAAGTAATTCATTTATTACAAAAACTTCAATATTTTTTTAAAAACCAAATAAATTGAGACTTCAAGAAGAAAATTTTTCTTTATTCATCAATGTTTTCATAGACAACTTCATATTATTGAATTCCTTTTGGTCTGGATCCAGCTTCTCTAGTCTCTCTTCTTGAGTCCAAACTATCTTCGAAAATTATTTGTTCTTATTCATGAAAACATTTAAATTGCCTTTATAAGATGTGAGTCTTGTCAACTCCAATTATAGATTATGGATCTTTCCTTTCAGATCATTTATTTCCTCAGTATGATCAATATTTTCATCTCTAAATCTTTCCAAAAACTTGAAACTCTCCACTAAATATTTGAATAACTGACATAAGTAAACTTCTAATCCATCCATAAGCTTATTTACATCATTAAAATTGTCATCATGAGACTTGATATCAACATCTATTTGATGAGAGGAGTTCACAATTTTATTACAATCCTTTCTGTGAGTTTGAGAGATTTCTCGGTAAACTTTCAATTGAGGATCAAGATGAATAACTTTTTATGTTAAAATATTGATTTATTTTGATTTTTCATTCAGACTTTCATGTATTAACTAAAAATGAGATTTGAGATACAGGAAAAGGTATTGTTACTTCAAGCCTTTTCAAAGCACTAACAGTGAAATCAAATCCTTCAAAATAAATTATTCTAGATGAGTCTGATTATTCTAGTTAAACCTCATGAGGTTTTATTTAGCTTTATCCAATTTACACTTCTTTCCCTTTTCCCCTATATTTCTTTTCAAATTATTTCTCAACTTCTTTACAAACGTTTTTTTCATGATCCTTATAATTATAAAATTCCATGACATCCACATTTTCAGTGTTTGGATTATCATCAACCTTAGTATATAAAATATGCTCATATTTAAATTTCTTATATGATAAAGGTTATTTTTCTTCTAATGATTATTCTTTAAAACCTCTGGAATATTATTCTTTATTATCTTTGGAGGGGAAATCCAACAATGATGCTTTTGATGATTTTTATCAGATTAATTGTTATCATTTTCATGTTTCTTTTCATTCTCATTCTATTAATTTTCCTTCTAAACATCCTCATTATCATCATCATCTATTTATTATTAAATTTATTTATATTCACTAAGTTATTCTTCTTCATATTTTCCTTCTTAATCTTTCTTTTCATCCCCATAAAAATTTTCTTCTTGAAATTATTCGAATAGTTCCTCCTCAAACTCTTTTTTGTAACTGAATCACTATTCTTGAATCATCTATTCCAGTGGATTTTGGTATCGATCCTTTCTCTTGAAGAAATGGTGGTAAAAATTCATCTTCAATAACCTTTCCTTTCCCTTTATCATCTATGGATGAAATTTAATAATGTAAAAAAAGTTTCTTTAAAAACATCCCAAATCTAGGTTAACCAAATCAGTTTGATAAATTCGAACAACATTCCCAGAGGCTATCTCAACACATTTCAACAAATTCTCACAAAGATGAGCATATGTAGATATTTTATTTTAATTTTTCTTCTTCTATTATTCTTGTGATCTATTGGCATCATCAATTCCTAAGGCCATAGCCTCAGCAAGATCAATTAAAATGATCGAATCTCCAAGTTTCCTTTTAGATTTATTTATAACCCACTCTTAACAAAATTCATTAACATTATTTTGTTTATTTTAATTATATGGTGGTAAATTTTCATATTTCCTTTCCCTGTTATTTTATAACTTTTTTGGATTTCTTGAAGTTTCTACCTCCGATGTAGTACCACCTGATTTCTAGAAAAAATTATCTAATTTTTTATCAAAGAAAAACCTCATCTGGTTCACTGTATCATCAATTATAAAAGATATATTTTCTACCATCAGAGTATACTTTTTTGAAATCTTGAAAAAATTAAAACATTTAACAATAAACATGATTAATATGTCTGAAAACATGATAATTTAGGATTTAATTTTTCTTGGTTTCTTGTTTTCTATGGTTAAGAAAATAAACTTTATCAGGTCTACATTTCTCTTTTTAACCAGAAAATCCCAAAAAAATAATTTTTAAACTTTTAGGGTGTCATGATCTCCCTTTATCAGAATAAAGAACCCTTGCATCCATAAGGAAATCACACAGTTTTCTAGTGTAAGGTGGGTAACCTTCCTCACTTTCTTGTAATGATCAATCTTCCGATTTATTCTTATTAAATGAACCAATATAATTAGGTAATTTGTGTAAAGGAAAAATTTCCTCTCCTTCTGATGGTACTCATACAAAAATTACATCTTTATTGTATGAAAACTTATACTTTTTCCCATACAAAGAAAAAAATACTATTCTCTTCATTCCTCAATGAAAAAGATAATAGAATCATAAAAAGTTGTAACAAGGTTAGGGTAAAACAGATCAGAATCCATATCAACTTTATCAATACAAACAAACTCTCATCCATTAAAATCAATAATATTTCTCAAATTAGAATAGTACTTGTCATATAAATCCATTTCTACCATCCTTTCTTTGAAAATGAACCAATTAGAAAAATTCTCATTAGTGGCCATCAAAATTGGAACAGGAGCCCGAGAAATTAACACAAAGATGATTTATTAGACTGGAGAATTTAAAGGCTTCTCCAACTTGGGGGAAAAAGGAGTGGATAACCAATATGGGACACGAAGTGGGGGTGTGGGTGGGGGTGGGGGTCCCTTCTAATATAAGTCTCGGGGTGTCAATTAAAATTACATAATAAATCCAATGGTAGAGAATAAATCCAATCCGATTTGAGAGTTTATGTTGACCCTGAGAAATATTTTTCAAAAAATTAAACTATCAATGTTTTAAACATTTTTATCTTATTTAGAATGAATATGATATAATTGTTCCTCAAAAAATTAAAAAATTTCATTATTTTAAAATATAAAAGTAAAATAATTATAAAAATAAAAGAACTAATGTAATGATATAGTGAAAATATATGAATATTATATAAGTACCATTTAGAGTGAATAAATACATCAGTATAACTAATCCATTTTTCAATATTTCTTTAAAACTAAATAAATTTTTATAGTTTGATTATAAAATATTGAATACTTATTTTTTTATAGAAAACATAACAATAATAGTTTTTTACAGAAAACAAATTATGATACTTTCATAAAGAAAACTCATTGTGATAGTTTTATTAGAAAAACATATCATGATATTTTTCAATTCAAATAGATTTGTAAAAAAAGTTTAGTCCAGAATTTTATATACATTTTCAAAGTTCGTGGGTCTTTCTATGAATTATGCCTCTAGAAATTTTTATTGAAATATGAGTCCGAAAATCTCATTTTGATAAATATTTTATGAGAAATCGATTTTTCTGAAAGATAAATGTTTTTGAAAAACATAAAACATATATACCCTCACTATGAAAATGTTCAACTTGATATAATGAGATGGGTAAAAAATAAGTAGATATGAATCATTTCTTTATGTTGATCATTCCAAAAAAAATTAATGCATTAAAATATATCATAAAGTAAAGGTTTAATAAAAATGTCACCAAGTTGATCTTGTGTTCCGATGAATTGTAAAATGATATATCCTTTTTGTGTGTGATCCTGAAGGAAATGGTGTCTTATATCTATGTGATTATCAAGAGAGTGATATTCTAGGTTTTTATTTAAGGTAATGACACTAGTATTATCACAAAGTATTTTAGTTTTTGTAAAACTCATGCCATAATAAATGGGTGTCTGTTGAATCCAGAACACTTTTTCAAAACAAATTCTAGCTACCATATATTTAGTTTTAGTAGTGGAAATTTCTACTGAGTTTTGTTTCTTACAAAACAAAGAAACTAATTAATCTCTTAAGAAATGATTTTTTTGGAATTACTTTTACTATCCATTCTACAACCACCAAAGTAAGTATCTAAAAAAAATTATAGCTTGAAAACATTTCCATAAGAGTAGAAAATTCCTAAATCCATAGTTCTATTAATATAACAAAAAATTAATTTTAAAACTTTTAAATGGTATTAATTTTTATTCTTTACATATTGCACACAATAATACAAAAACCATTAAATATGGATAACTGGAGGTTATGTAAAGTAAACTTACTATCATACCTCTTAAAGTATTTTAATCAATTGGTTTCCCAATAACATCTATATCTAAAGTATTTGATGTACCGATGAGAGTAATAAAACTTTTAGTATTTTCATATCCAAATTTCTTGAGAATAAATTTTATATAATTTTGTTGAGATATTAATGTTCCTTCTGTTTTTTTTGAAATTTTATAACTGAGAAAATATGTTAACTCACCGATTATACTAATCTCAAATCCAGATTTCATAAGATCCACAAAGAAATATGTTAAAGAATTTTGAGTTGTTCTAGATATAATTTCATCAACATAATTGGTTTACAATAATAATATTTTTACTAACATATTTTATTAAAAGTTTTGGGTTCACATCTCCCTTAACAAAATGGTTTTATAAAAAAAACCTATTAATTTATCATACTAATATTGAGGGGATTATTTAAGTCCATATAATGCTTTTGAAAGTTTAAAAATGTATTCAGGATGTTTTTTATTTTCAAAACCAAGGGGTTGTTCATTGTAAACGTCCTCCTAAACATATCTATTAAGAAAAGAACAGTTTATATCCATTTGAATTTTTTTGAAATTAATTAATTCTACAAAGTCTTAATGTATATGAATAGATTCATGTCAAGTTAATATTTCATAGGTTTCTTTATAGTCTATTCCTTATTGTTTATTATAAACCTTAACATCAAGCCTATCCTTATTTATAACAATTATTCCATTTTCATCTCATTTGTTTCTAAAAACCAATTTTAATCCAATTATAGAAGTTTCCTTAGGTTGTTAAACTAAAGTCAAAACTTTTCTCCCTTCAAACTCATTGAGATAATCTTGAATTTCCAAAATCCAATCATCATCACCTACAGCATCAATATGATTCTTAGTTTCAAATTAGGATAATAAATCTAGATGTTAAATTTCATTCCATAAGTACTTTCTAATCCTAACTAGAGGATTAACATCACCAATGATACTATCATTAGGATGATTCCAAAAAAAAAACTCACTTCATGGGTTTTGAAAAGCACATTCGTCAAAAATTGGTAGAAAATATTCCCAAGGAATTACTTTAGAAACAATTTCTTGAGTTAGATCCTTATGAGAATAACATTATAATAAAGGTTGAAAATTAGTTATTGAAATTACATCTGAGTATATTGGTTGGGGTTGTTTGAAGAGAAATGGGTTTGTTTCATTATACTTAAGGTGAAATGTTTCCTCAACATTATAAGATATTTTATTCAAAAACTCTATAACCCTTAAAAGTAGTGGAATAACCTTACAATATTCCATCATTTTATTTGGGTGAAAATTTAATTAAGTTATCTTTCATATTTAGTATGAATAAATTACAACAAAAAACATTTAAGTAATTTTTTTTTGTTTTATTCCAATCTATAACTCATAAAGAGTTTTATTAAGAAACGGTCTAATTAAAAATTAATTTATAGTATAGTAGGCATTACTATCCTCTTCAATACAAAACTTTTTAGCAATTGAATATTCACTCAACATGGTTCTTTTTTACTTCTTGGTTAATTCTATTTCTTATTTCAAAAAAACTATTTTCTTAAGGAGTTGTTGGTGCTGAAAATTTATGTTCAATATATTTCCTACTACAAAATGTTTTGAAATCATAATTTAGAATTCTCTACCATGATCACTATAAATATTTATCAATGGATGTTTTTTTTCTCATTTATAACTTTGGATACAAATGTTTTAAAATAAAAAAGTCTGTAGATTTATTTTTAAAAAAATAAACCAATGTATATCTAGTGTAATCATCAACTATGACAAATTAATAGTATTTTCCAATCATAATTCCAGTTTATGTACGATCAAATCAGTCCACGTGTACTAACTATAAAGAATAAAAAGTTAATACTTCACTAATATTTTTAAAAATTAACTTATTTTTCTTACCATATTGATAAGGGTTACTGAATTTTGAATTATCAAACCTCAGTTTCAGTAAAACCTTAATAAGTACTTTATTAGTCAACTTAGGAAAATTTCTAATGTTATAGATTCCTAAAATTATATTCCATGACAAAGATTGATCTTCCATTTCATTGATGAAAGGTAAGTCTTGGATCCTAAATTCTTTTATGTTAAGTGTGTAAAAATTCTCAGGCAGATGGGAAGAAAGAATAAATTCATATTTTGAAGTATGTTTTAAACATTTATAATTTATTAAGTTTACAATTTAACATTCATCACATAATTGACTTTTTCTTATAAGGTTGTTTTTAATAACTTTAATGAACAAAATAGTATAAATTAAAGCATTACCAAGATGAATAATATTACCTATATTGATAATCTATCCTTGACCATTATCGTTGAAAGTGAATTTACCACATTTATTTTTGACAATATTCTAAAAAATGTCTTTTGTTACCAGTCATATGCTTGGAAAATCACCTATACATGTACTGCATATTCTTATTATTGATACTTTCTTTGTTTTCCTGAAAAAAACATTAAAATTTCAGCACCCAAACCTTCTTGGGTATGGTAATGTTAAAAAATATGATATTTTGAATCTATATTGGTTTTAAAAAATAGGCTTTGTTAAATCATAGGTATTGAATTTTATTTAAAGAAAAAATAATTTTACAATGAACACCACTTTGACATATAGTACAAAAGGGTAATTTTTATGAACAAAGAAATTATTACTAAAAACTGGGGTTTTATAAGTATAACCCATTCTAGAACCATTACCATGAGGAAGGGTTTGTTTATAAATTTTATCAAAAAATTCATTTCCAGTTTTAAAGTTAGGAAAAAAAATCAAGCTAGTTATTTAATATTTTGGTTTTATAACTAAATTTTTATCCTCTTTAGTATTAGTTTTAGAAGTAAGTGTAATTTCTAAAACATCTTTCTCATAGAATAATTTATCTCAATATTTATACATATTTTTTTCTTCAGAATTAGTGTTTTCAAGATCTTTAAAATAAAAAGATATTTCATTTATAGAAACATAAATACTTGAATCAGCCTTAGAAATATATTCCTCAGTACTATGAAGTTTTTATTAAAAAAAATTACAATTTTAATTTTCTAAAATTTTCGAAAATTATGAAATTTATTCATAAGATAGTAATGAATTATATTCGCTGGATATGGAAGATTATTCATCCAAAAATGTATAGTTTTTATCATCAGGATAGTTTTTACTTAAAGAAATGGTAATAAGGTTTTCAACAGTTTTTACCTTGGCCATGAAATAGTGATTAACTTTAGGTATATTGGAAAAAAGACCTATGTTTCTATGACTGAAACTTTCATTATCTTAATAATTCTTTGAAGAATCACCTCCACTATAAATCCATGTTTCAACAGCTTTTAAAAAATTATTACCTTTAGATATGTAATATATCATGGAATTCCACTCTAAATTCTTATCATATCTATCTTTCCTCTTTAGTTTTGGAAAATCTGGTCTTATTTTTTCATCTTTCTTACATTCATATTTCTTATCACATTTTCCATTATGACTCTTATTATAATGATATTGAAAATATTTATTTCAAACTATCGTGTGCATCCTTATAGAAAGATTAAGTAATTCTTTCTCATAATGTTAAAAAACACTTGAATTAGATTTAACAACGAATTTATTCTTTCTATAACTCTAAACAAAATTTTAAGAAGATTTAACTTTAAGAGGTAAGGTAGTAGTAGTAAAAGAAACTTCAACATTTTTATTTTTTTATTTTTTCATCTCTTTTTAATCTTCCCTCATAAAACATTAGGGTTCCAATAATATCATCAAGATTAAGAATTTTCAGCTTCCTTCTCTCATAAACATTGGTTCAATTTTATTCCCACTCATTGGGAATGATATCTATTATCTTCTAAACAAGTATTTCATCATGAAGTAAATTTTCTACAATAGCTTGTAAACTATTAATAAATTTCATGAATCATTGGTGAGTCGTAGAAACCGATTCACTAGGTATAAAATCAAAATCTTGATAATATACTCTGATCATGGATCTCCTAGTATCAATAACCTTGGAATTACCAAAATGTGTAACTTTAGTCTTTTTATAGATACTGTTAGTAGCTTCACAAAAATAATTCTGATAGTAAATGGTTTTTTTTATAGAGGCAGGAAAAGACTTTAGAAATCTATAATTCAACTGATATTCGTATTTTTCTTGAGTAAAAGTAGTAACATAAATATGAGTAATTTCATAATCACCATTGTTCATTACAAAAATTTTCAAATCCTGTGTTGAAAACAAAAGCCTTCATGATATCCCTCTAGTACTCATAGTTAGCACCATCAATGATTGGTGATCAGTTAGGATTCATATTTTTTATGGATCCTTCATTTATTCCAACCATATTTTATAAAAATGAAAATACTATTTTCTAAAAAAAAATTAATGTAACATAAGTTTTATAAACAAAAATATTTCTACAAAATTTAATAAAACATTCAATAGTAATGAAAGTAAAAAATAAAGTAAGTATTTCAGTAGTGGAATCCTACCTTTATACCAATTGTTATTTCATTATTATAGAACTAATAATGATTAGTATCATAAGAATATTCCCAGATAGATAAAATTAAAGAGGGTGGGGGTAAATTTTAGTTTAAAATAATTAAACTAAATAATACATTATACCTCTTAAAGTATGTTATCAGACTTGACCCTCTATCCGATGATCATAATCATAGAATCATAATAAAAAATGATACAATTAAACCAGATTGTAAAATATCGCAATCACTATATATCCAATTAATTAGAGTTCATTTATCATAATTAAAATAGTACAGATAAAATAAACAAAATATAAATATGAATACAATTTTTCAGTTTATATTATATGTGAAACTGAATATAAAACATATAACCAACAATTAATAAAATAAATAAAAAATAAAAAAATTATTTATAAGATATTAAAAGAATAAAACTATTTTAACAATAAGAGAAAGGTACTCTATAACCCAGACTAAAGGTATACCTTGTTTTATACTTACAAGAAAGTCTACCTTCCCTTACTAGGGAATCCCTCAATACGATGAATATAATGGAGCTGTCTTCCTATCCACAGAATCCATAGATACGATGATTAGATTATTTTCCAACCTATCCCAGGTATCCATAAATCCAATGGATCAAATTCTCTATATTCTAATCCCTGAGAGCTGTCAATCGATATAATGATCAGACACATATTACAATGTAAATGTTTTTAAAGAGACAACCTGACAAGGTTTCCTTAGACATATAAATCTCTAATCAATTACAAAGACTATGAATAATATTTTTACGCTAAAAAATCTTCAGAGCTCTCCCATAATGATAAATTGAAAATGAATTTCATAGTATTGATCCAATGTGATCAGTAGTTGTCAGCTCTAAACTCTTCGAATGAACTAGTATTTAAAGGTATCTTTCCAAAGGTCATATTTCTCTCCCAATGGTCATATTTGTATGGGTTTTTTCTAAATGACTTGGACACATGGAACTAGACAGTTCATGATGATCTAGTGTAACATAATATCCGACATCAAATCTATTTAAACCATTATAGTGTAAAATATGTTCCTTAAACTAAAAATAATTTTTCTATATTTATATTATAAACATAAGTCAGTCTGATTGAATTCCTTATAGTTGTCATTACGATAATCCTTATAAATATAAATAAAATTTTTATTAGTTGAACTGTAAATATAATTTTTAATAATTTATCAATATGATAGAAAAGATATAAAGTCTAACACATGATCTGATAAAAGAGAATCTAATATTTATTGGACACATAATCATTACAATAATTGTAACAAAGAATGTATAGGTTCATATCTAAAATAATTAAAATGTATTCTATGTATGGTAAAATATAATGTTTTCTAAGTAAATATTCTAAAATAATTTGGACATAGAAAGTTAGTAAAAAATGTATTAATAAAGTGTTTATGATTTAAAAAAAGGAATGGAAAAGTAAGAAATAGATATTTTGTTTAAGGACAAGCCTTTAACATTTAATATTCTTGAATTTTGTTAATAATTCACATTTTAGGATCTTTTAAAGTTTAGAGTTTTATATAACTAGGTTATAACTGTTACATTACATCCCAAAAGTTACAAGGTTGACACATCTAACCACTTTCCATTTTTTCCAAAAACAAAAATTCTTAAAAAAAAGAGTCATGTATAGTTCCATGTTTTAGACAACATGACATTTACTTGATCCCATATTTGACATTATTCCACTTTATATCTTGTGAGAAAACATTAAAAAAAATGGTATGAGCATAAAAATGTTTGTAAGGGATACAAAAAAAAGAAAAATTGTTAGTTTTTCAAAACAACAAGTAAACCCTGAATAATTTATCATAAGTAATAATTTTCACATTTATGATGCAGTAAACACTCTTCACTGAATAAAAGATCATTTCTTACCCTTTTGTAACCAAAAGATTACCAAAAAACCCATATAAATAACACATAACATATAAAGGTAACTTGGCACATAAACATACTTAAATGGAATAACCATACTGTTGACTTCCAAACATATCACTAAATGGAATAGCCATACGGAGGACTTCCATTCCCAATTCATTGGGGGGTTATAACATAACCACATGTCCTGGATTTTCACATCACCACTCATCATATGGTTTATCACGTAACAACCTGTCAAATGTCTAAGTACCATTATAAAATCATAACACATACAAAAAATATAAAGGAAAGAAAACATTTCCACATTTCAATCACAATATATCACTTAAATATATTGAATTAAAAAATACATTATAAAAACCATTTTCAATACCAAAATACATAAAAGAGTATATGTATTTATTTTCCTTCTGAAAACATTATGTCTTGTTAGGGAATCCAAATATCAAATAATACTCGTAGTGGCAGAAAAGGTCATTATCATTGATTACGTTAAAAGAAACATTCCTTTTTGACTTTTATTAAAATGATTATTATAAAAAGATTCCATTTTAATTAAATGAAAAGTAAAAGGTGTTTCTACAGCGTATAAAATAAATTCGTGTATTAAAACAAAATATGCCTCAATGAAAGAAGATTGAGATGAAGTCCCTTACCTCGTTCCCTACATGACCCGTTCATTCTTTAATCTCCTGAATAATAAACTAAAGTTAATTTCTACTTTCTTAAGAACTATTTTCAAGTTTACTATTCCTTTTATATTAATTATTACCATTTTATAAACATTATGTAAACATTTAAGTTAATAATGGTCATTTTGTCGATATTTGGTACTTGAACCAAAAACAGACTTCTTATAGTTACAAGTTGTTCATGTGGTAAAAAATTCATTAAATCCATAATGATATTCATGATTTAGATATCATATATATCATATATATCAAGTATATACATGTATTTTTAATAGAACATAACATTTGGAGATAATAAATGAAATGCACCGTTCATGGAGACGGTAAGTCGTGCGTACACATGAACGCTACTTCCATTTATATTTAATATTGTAATGGAATGGAAACTTAATGATACATAAGTATATTATAATTACTGTATAATATCAAATATAATTTGATTAAATCAACCATTTATACATTCCACATAAGGCATGAATGAGTCTTATTACATTGAGGGGATGGTAGTACGCACTTCCTCAAATGAGATTATCGTATTTACCCACTATGGAAACCATAATGTTTTTCTATAAATGAAAAATACAGAATAATAGAAACAATATAAATATAACATATAACATATATAAATATAGTTTAACCCTAATGGCCACTATGAGAGGTAGTTGGAGATATTTGAACAATCATCGTTTCGTGAGGCAGTAGTTCCCCGTCCACAAAAATAGTAAGTTCTTTATCCATTAGACAAAGATTTATGTAAGTATAGTTCGAATAATTCTCATAACAAAAAACTAGTATATTTAGTATACTGGTGTTGTTATTAAATAAAGGAATAAAAGCTGTTTAGGGGGTTGGAGAAGTAAAATAAAACAAAATAAAATAAAAGAATTTAAGAGCAACAATTACCTTTAATTTAGGTAACTCCCTTTGGTTTTAAGAAAAAGGACTTCTTGTAGTGCCTTCTGCATAAGGTAAGGCTTCTAGGTAGGAGATAGAGATCTTTAGAGATTATTTGGGTAGGGGTTGGATGATCCAAGGGGCTTGTGAAGTGTTAGAAATGGGTTAGAGTTGAGGGCTTTTTATAAGGGGGATGAGGGGATCTTTAGGAAAGTGTGAAAATATTATTTTATTATATAATGATTTTCAGGTTATAAATTTCCAAAACTAATTAAAGTCGAAGATAAGATGACTCATGGTCAAAATAAAATCTTCCAATAAGAATTGGACAGGTTTTGGATATTAATATTATCTTTATTATCTTATTAATTTAGATCATTTATTAATGAGGTAAACACTGCATCATTATTGTGTCATAAATAATTTAATTTATTTGATTTCCCAAAATTATAAAAAAATATCATAATGTAGGAACTCATTTTATATTTCCAAAAAATATTTATAGTCTGAAAGACAACTAATATAATCCTATGTAAAAATTAATTTACTAAAAGATATTTGTTTTTGTCATTTTTTCTTTACTTTAAGTTAATTAAAATAAAGTGTCATTATTACTCTTAAGTGGATCCATGGGGTCCAAATATTTACCCAAGTATGACCATGGTTGGTCATGACTCATCCAATAATGTTAGGAAAAGTGTTAAGGTAATTTATTATTATTATTATTTTCTTTTTATCTTGAATTACCCTATTTACCTTTAACTGCGAGAAATAAAAGTCAAAAGTTACTATTCACCCAAAAAGTATTTAATCTTATTGAACTACATTTTACTTAATAATAAAAACCATGTATGTAGTATTTTTGGAATTTAATTCACAGAAGTGGTAAAATTTCATTTAAATTAAAAATTCATCTTTTTAACTAATACTGAGTGTTTTCACTATTCATCAAAAATTTATGTTTTTCAAAGAAAATCCAAAAATTCAGCCTATTCAATATTTTATATTCCAAATTAAAAAATTATTTCCATTTTACCAAATTCAAAACATAGAAGTAGGGTTAATTAATTTAAAATTAATTCTTGGTGTCAAAACAAAAGGCGTGTTTTTAAGAAATATTAACTATCAGAAGATTGACACTTGTTTATGTCTAATTTCAAAGTGAAATTAAATAAAACAACCAACATTGGATTAAATGGTAAAGATATAATATAATTAAACTTTAAAAACAATAAAAAAGATAATCTCACTATATAAATAAATTATATTAAAATGCAGTTTTGAATTAAAATAAAGTATTTTTAACTATTCATCAAAAAATGAATTTTATCAGAAAAATACCAAAATTTTACCCAAAGTGAATTTTGATGTCCCTATTATAAATAATAATTTTATTTTTTCACGTAGATCATATAAAATTGACCAAAAATTGATTTACAGAGGGTTCTCCATCAAAAGGTCATAAATCAACCTTTTAAAATAATATATGCTTGAAATTAGATATATTCACATTTAAGACTCTAATTTTTTTTGGATAAATGTAAAAACATTTAAAAAACATGTATAATCATATTGTAGTTAGTTCTGTTCATTCCCACCAATACAACAGACATGCGTTAACTACCATTTAAAATAATAATATTATATTGTTAGTGTGCAACTAAAGATTTCAAAGAAACCCGTTGTTGTGTACCGGGTATGCCATCGAACATAGAAATCCCCTTTAAAGTAAAATTTATATTTAATTCACAAATATTAATAAATATGAAAATTTCATATATCATTATTTACTTGGGATGTTACATCCTTCCCCCCTTTTGGAAATTGCATCCTCTTAATTTATTCACTTATCAAATAAATGGGGATATTTATCCCTTATAGCATTTTAATATTCCCATGTTTCCTCTTCAACCACATGGTTTTTCCACAAAAGCATTAACTGGTGAATTACCTTATTCTGTAAAATTTTCCCTCTTTGGTCAGGAATGTGGACTAGATGTTCCTCATAAGAGAGATTCTCTTCCAACTGAACTGTCTCTGGACTCAAAACATTAGATGGATATCGCATATACTTTCTCAACATTGAAACATGAAAAAAAAATTGTGTACCAAGGACAAACTTGGACGTAAAGCCACTTTGTATGCAAGTGATCTAACTTTCTCTAGTATTTCATATGATCCAATGAACCTTGGACTCAAATTTACCTTCTTACTAAAACACATCACACTTTTCCATATAGAAACATTGAGAAATACATGATCACTTACCTCAAAAGAAAAATCCTTCCTCCAGTTATCCGCATAAATTTTCTGCCTACTCCGAGCTGTTCTCAAGTGCTTCTGAATCAACTGAACTTTTTCTGCCATCTCTTCTACCAATTCTGGTCACATCAGCTTCCTTTCACCTACTTCATCCCAAAAAGATAGAGTTCGACACTGCTTCACATATAATTCCTCAAATGGATCCATCTGTATACTAGAAGGAAAACTATAATTATATGAAAATTAAACCAAAGAAATATGTTGGTCCCAACTTCCCATGTAATCCATCAAGCAAGCACATAACATATCCTCCATGGTTTGAATTTTTTGTTCTGACTACCCATCTGATTGTGGATGAAAATCCGTACTAAAATTTAATTCAGTACCCAATGACTTCTGAAGTCCTTTCCAAAAGTTAAAAGGAATCATGGGATCGTGATCAGATACAATGGAGAGGGGAACACCGTGCAACCTGAATATCTATTTAACATACAACCGAGAAATTTGATCTAGAGGCAAAGTATTTCAAATAGGAAGTAAATGAGAAGATTTAGTTAATCGATCAACAATAACCCAGATTGCATTGTTACCTCAAAATGTCTTTGGTAATCCCACAACGAAGTCCATGGATATATTTTTCTACTTCCACTATGGCACCAGTAAAGACTGAAGCATCCATTTTGGTAACTACCGCCCTGCTTTAACCTACTGACTGGTCAAACATTTCATAGTAAAATCAACAATATCTATTTTCATTCCATCCCACCAGTAATAATCCTAAAGATCTTTGTATATATTAGTACTTTTAGGATGAACTAAAAACGGGGAACTATGAGCTTCACATAACAACTCATTCTTCTACTATGAATCACAAGGGATACATAATATCTTTAAAAACCTCAAAACACAATCATTATCAATGATAAAATCTGGAAAATTACCCTTCGGAACCAACTCTACCTTTTTCGATAACTCACTATCTTCCTTCTGTGCTTTCTTTATTCTGTCTAATAGAGATGATCTCACTGACACCTCAAACAAAATAGAATAATTTCCTACAAAAATAAATTCTATGCCAAAGTTCAACAAATCAAAAACCAAAATATCTCATTCCAGATGTATCATGGTTAATGAAGCATTACTTTTTTGACTCAAAGCATAAACCACTTTATTTGATTTTCCTAGATGGTAAAGGACTTTGCAATCATAATCCTTGATTAATTCCAACCATCTCCTCTGTCTCATGTTTAATTAATTCTGAGTGAATATATTCCTCAAACTTTTGTGATCAGTGTGTATTTCACACTTTACTCCATACAAATGATGCCTCCAATTTTTTAAAGAAAAAACAACAGTAGCGAATTCAAAATCATGTGTAGGGTAATTTAACTCATGAGGTTTCAACTAACATGAAGCATAAGCAATTAATTGATCATTCTACATAAGGACATAGCCAAGTCCTTTCAACGAAGAATCACTGTAAATTAATAATTCACCATTTCTGGAAGGTAATTCCAAAATGGGATCATTCACCAATCTTATTTTTAATTCCTAAAAACAATCATCACCTTCTTTTGTCTAAATTAACTTCACACCTTTTCAATTTAACATACTCATTGGACTAGATAACCATGTAAATTATCAACAAAACTCTAGTAATAACCTGCCAAACCAAGAAAACTATGGATATCAGTTATATTTATGGGTCTTGGACATTCTTCAACAAATTTTGTTTTAGCAGGATCAATAGTTATTCCATTTTTTGAAACAATGTGACCAAGGAAATAAATGTTTTGTAACCAAATCTCACACTTTCTAAATTTCCCAAACAATTTATTTTCTTTTACGATTTGAAAGACAACCCTTAAATGACTTTTAGGTTCCTCTTTTCTTTTAGAATAAACCAAAATATCATCAATTAACACAACCACAAACTTATCCCAATACTCACGGAATATTCTATTCATATGATCCATGAATACAGTAGGTGCATTGGTTAACCCAAAATGAATAACTACAAATTCATAATGGACATATCTAGTATGAAATGCGGTCTTCGTAATGTATTCTTCATTTACTTTCAATTGATGGTACTCTGAACTCAAGTCAATCTCCAAAAAATACTGAGCTCCCTGGATCTGATCAAACAAATCATTGATATGAGGCAAATGATACTTGTTCTTAACAGTGCTTTTATTCAATACTCTATAATCAATTCAAAGTCTCATTGAACAATCTTTATTTTTAACAAATAATACAGGAGCACCCCATGGAGATGTTCTAGGTATAATGAAATCTTTATCTAAGAACTCATGAATTTTATTCTTTACCACTAAAAGTTCAATTTGAGATATTCGATAAGGGGTTTTTGAAATTGGCTTAGCATCAGAAACTAAGTCAACAATAAATTCAACATTCTGATAAGGTATAATACTAGGAAACTCATCAGGTAAAACATCAAGATACTCATTTACCACTGGCACATCATTAATATGAACAGTTCCTTTGTTTTCAATAATATGTGCAAGGTATCATTCATTTCCATATTTTACTAGTTTCTCAGTTTCCTGATATGTTATCAAAAGTAAGGGTTCATTCATGTACACAAATAGAAAATATTTCTGAAAAGAAACCTGTTTAGCTCTACTTTCAATCTTATTATGACAAAAAAACAGCCAATCCATGACCAAAACAACATCAAACTCTACTAGAGGAAAAATAATAGGGTTTTCAGGTAGACTCTTTCCGCACACAAGGACTGGAAGGTTCTTATAATTTATTTTTGTCTCAAAATTTCCTCCAGGTGTTTTTACCATAAGTTTTGGATTTATATCTTGATATGGAATTTCCAATTTTCTAGAAAACCTCTCAAAAATGAATGAATGTGTAGATCTCGAATCAAACAACACATTGACATAATCTGAACAAAAAAATAGTGTACCTGATACTACTTAATTTGATGGCCCAATATCTTCTCAAGTAGTTGCAAAGGGTTTCAACACCCCTTTTTGCTTGTAGTCTTGTTTCTTTCCCGCCGTTGATTTTTTCGTTGGAAACTCATTTGCATAATGACCAATTTCATTACACTTAAAAAATCTTACCACCGACTTTTCATTTCCTTCTTGATCATCTTTCTTACAGTTACGAGAAATATGACCAGACTTATCACATTGGAAAGCACTTTCCAGACATTGATAAACATTCTCCAAGATGATTTTTATCACACTTCTCACAAGATGGATATTTAGTTTTCTTACCTCCAGGATTCTTTGATGAATTCTTTCCATTTGCTTTCCAACTAGATCTCTTATTAAATTGTTTGTCAAAGAACATCTGATCATCAGTAAACTCCATTTCCACTTTCTCCGCACATCGAACAAGTTTTTAATAACTTTTGAACTCACGAGAGGCTAATACTCTTCGATATCACGACTTCAATACTGAGTAAAATTGATTTATCTTACTATCAAGATCTCAGATGAAATTTGGATCATACCTTGCCAGTCAAGAGAACTTTGCTTCATAAGCAGCCATTGAGTCATCCTCCTACCACAATTACAGGAATTTTTTTTGCATCTTCATACAAAACACATTTGGAAAATATTTCTCAAGAAATATATCTTTTAATTCATCCAAATCAAGAGCATAAATCTCCTTAATATCCCCGATATTTTTCACCATCGACCACCACTTACTTGCTTCACCTTCAAAATGGTAAACATCGAGACTAACCTTTTGTTGTTCTGAACACCCCATGGCATAAAAAAGTTTCCCCAGTGCTTTAATCCACCCTTCATCTAGCACGAGGTTAGATGATCCTATGAATGATGGGGGATGTTCCCTCATGAAATTATTCACTACTAACATGTTCCTATGTGGTTGATCTAGATGATCTCATGCATGGATACCACCACCATTTATATCTAGAGTCAACTGTGCCATCACTACAACGAACTTTTTATTTCTGATTCCAACCATCTCAGGTTGCTGATTTGGACGGTTGTCTTCCTCCTGATGTCATCACAACATAGTTTCTCTATTTCCTCTATGGAAAACCATTCTGAACATAGAGATATCTTAGGCATAGAAACATCATAATCTATAAATTCTATCATTTCAATATTAACATAAATTAATTTATAGTCATTGATTTAACAGTACCCAAACAACTAAAGTTGTCTAAACTGACCTCTGATACCAACTGTAAGGACCCAGCCTTAAACATTGCATATTCCTGAATTATGTTAATAATTCACATTTTAGGATCTTTTTAGGTTTAGAGTTTTAGATAATTAGGTCATAACTGTTACATTACATCCCAAAAGTTACAAGGTAGACACATCTACCCAGTTTCCATTTTTTTCAAAAAAAAAATCATAAATAAAAAGATTTATGTCGAGTTCCATGTTTAGATAGCATGAATTTTTATTGATCCCATACTTGACCATATTAATCTTTATGTCCTATGAGAAACATTTCAAAAAAATGGGATGAGAATAAAAACTCATTAAGGGATACACAAAAAAGGAAAACTGTTAGTTTTTTAAAACGACAAGTAAACCATGAATACTTTATCATAAGTAATAATTTTCACCTTTATGAAGTAGTAAATACTATTCACTGAATAAAAGATCATTTCTTACCATTTTGTAACCAAAATATTACCAAAAAACCCATATAAAGTATACATAACATATAAAGGTTACTTGGGATATAAACTTTCTTAAATGGAATAACCATACGGTCGAATTCCACACATATCACTAAATGGAATAGTCATACGACCGACTTCTATACCCAATGAATTTGAGGATGTAACATAAACACCCATCTAGTTTTATCAAAGCACCAACTATAATTTGGTTTATCATGTTACCACCTGTCAAATTTCCAAGTGCCATTATAAAATCATAACACATACAACAAATATAAAGGAAAGAAAACATTTCCAGATTTAAATCAAAATAAATCACTAAAAAATATTGACATAAAAAACCATTATAAAAACCATTTCCAATACCAAAATACTTAAAAGAGTATATGGTATTTATTTTCCTTTTAAAAACATTACAGCTTGTTAAGGAAGCCAAAGATCAAATAATACTCACGGTGGTAGAAAGGTCGTTGTCACTACTTGCGTTAAAAAAACATTCCTTTTTATTGTTTAGTAAAATGATTCATAGAAAAATATTCTATTTGAATGAAATAAAAATTAAAAGGTGTTTATACAACGTATAAAATAATTTCATGTATTAAAACAAAATATGCCTTAATGAAAGGAGATTGAGATGAAGTCCATTACCTCCTGTCCGACTTGACCCATTCGTTATTTAATCTCCTGAATAATAAACTAACGTTAATTTCTACTTTCTTAAGAACCCTTTTAAAGTTTATTATACCTGTTATATCAATTATTACCATGTTATAAACATTATGTAAGCATTTACGTTATTAATGGTCATTTTGTCAATATTTGTTACTTGAGTCAAAATAGACTTCATATAATTACAAGTTGTTCATGTGGTCAAAATTTCATTATATTCATAATGATATTAATGTTTTAGATATTATATATATAATATATATCTAGTATATACATGTATTTATAAAATTAAATAACATTTGGAGATAAGAAATGAAATGCACCGTTCATAGAGACGGTAAGTCGTATGTACGAATGAACGCTACTTCCATTTCTATTTTGTATTGTATTAGAATGGAAAATTAATGATACATAAGTATATTATAATCCCATTATAATATCATATATAATTTCATTAACTCTACCCTTTATAGGTTTGAAATAATGCATGAACGAGTCATATCACTTTGAGGGGGCGGTAGTATGCACTTCCTCAAATGAGATTATCGTATTTACCCACTATGGAAACCATAAAGGTATTCTATAAATGAAAAATACAGAAGAATAGAAACAATACACATATAAGATATATCAAATCTATATAAAGTTCTATAATAATGTCCAACATGAGATGCGGTTGGAGATATTTGAACAATTATCATTTCGTGAGGGAGTAGTTCGCCGTCCACAGAAACAGTATGTTCTTTACCCATTAGACGGAGGTGTGTGTATGTGTAGTTTGAGTCATTATCATAACAACAACCTAGTATATTGAGGATACTAGTGTTATTATAAAATAATATAATAAAAAGAGTTTAGTGGGTTGGAGAAGTAAAATAAAACAAAATAAAACAAAATAAAACAAAACAATTTAAGAGCAACTATTACCTTTAATTCGGGTAATTGCCTTTGGTTTTAACCAAAAGAACTTATTTAAGTGTCTTATGCCTAAGGTAAGGCTTCTATATGGAATAGAGGGATCTTGAGAGCTTATTTGGGCAGTGGTTAGATGAGCCAAGGGGCTAGTAAAGTGTGAGGAATGGGTTAAATGTGAGGTATTTTTATAAGGGGGAGGAGGGGCTCTTTAAGAAAGTGTGAAAATATTATTTTATTTTATAACGACTATCGGTTTGTAAAAGTCCAAAACTAATTAAAGTCTAATATACGATGACTCATGGTTGAAATAAAATCATCCAATAAAAATTGAATAGGTTTTGGATATTATTTTAATCTTTTTAATTGTATTTATTTAAATCATTTATTAATGAGGTAAACACTGCATCATTATTGTGTCATAAATAATTTAATTTATTTAATGTCTAAAAATTATAAAAAATACCTTAATGTAGGAAATTATTTCATCCTTCCAAATAATCTTTATAGTTGAAAATATAACTTATATAACCCTATTTCAAAATTAATTTACTAAAAGATATTTCTTTATGTCATTTTTGTGTTTATTTTAAGTTAATTAAAATAAAGTATCATTATCACTCTTAAGAGGCTCCATGGGGTCCCAAAATTGACCCAAGGATGCCCGTGGTTGGTCATGACTCATCAAATAAGGTTAAAACAAGTGTTAAGGTATTTTATTATTATTATGATTTTTTTACCTTGAATTACCCTATTTACCTTTAGCCGTGACAAATAAAAGTCAAAAATTACTATTCAAGAATAAATATTTTCCTCTTATTGAACAAAATTTTACTTACTAATAACAACCCTGTATGTCGGTGTTTCAAAAACTAGTTCACAGAAGTGGTAAAATTTAATTTAAATGAAAAAGTTAACTTCTTAACTATTACCGTGTCTTTTCACTATTCATCAAAAATTGATGTTTTTCAATAAAATACCAAAAAATAAGCCTAAGATATATTTTATATTATCAATTAAAAATTTATGTCTACTTTACCAAATTAAAATCATAGAAGTTGGATTAATTAATTTAAAATTAATTCTTGTTGTCAGAAAATACATGTTTTTAAGAAATATTAACTATCAAAAGATTGACACTTGATTATGTCCAATTTCGAAGTGAAAGTAATTATAATGACAAAAATTTGATTAAATGGTTATAATATTATCTAATTTCATTTAAAAACCAATTAAAAAGATGATCTAACCATATAAATAAATTATATTAAAAGGTAGTTTTGAATTAAAATACAGTATTTCACTATTCATCAAAAAATGAATTTTATCAGAAAAATACCAAAATTTTGCACAAAGTGAATTTTGATGTCCCAATTCTAAGGAAGAATTTTATTTTTTTCAAATATAACATATAAATTTGACCAAAAAATTATTTAAAGAGGTTTCATCATCAAAAGGTGGTAAATCGACCTTTTAAAATATATTATCCTTAAAATTAGATTTATTTACATTTTAAGCCTCTAACATTTATTAGATAAATGTAAAAACATTTAACAAAAATGTATAATCATATTGTAGTTAGTTCTGTTCAATCCCACCAATACAACGACTAGGCGTTAACAACCATTTAAAATAATAATATTATATTGTTAGTGTGCAATAAAAGATTTTATAGAAACTCGTTGTTGCATATCGTGTATACCATCGAACATAGAAATATAGTTTAAAAGTAAAATTATTATTTAATTCATAAATATTAATAAATATGAAAATTTCATTTTCATTTATTTACCTATGATGTTACAGTTTGACTCAACAATATATATATCATATAATGGAAACTAGGGGCATAATACATAATATGCATCATATAGATGAATTTATGATGAAAAAACCACAATTCTTGTCCTAACTTCCATGAATGTACTCTAAGATATGGTATCCTAAAAATATATATCTTAATCACTTATTTATAATCCATGATCACATATATTTTTATTCATACTCTTCATAAATTTTCAATCTACATATGAATTATTTTGATTTTATACATCTGTGATTATAGTTTTTAGTATTTGTACTTGTTTTATAAAAGTAGTGTTCATATTCATTATTATTCCAATATAAAAAATTAAAATGTAATTAAAGTTACTATTGGGGATACTTTAAAATAATATATGACGTTTTAAATTCATTTCATGAGTGTTTTAACTCTTATAAATTAATATGAATTCAGTAATAAGAATAATTTGTTGATTTTGGATGAATAAGGGCATTTACATAATTGATGAATTAGATATTGATAAAATATCTCTAGAAAAATAGTAATTATTTCCTCATTTATATTATATTATAAAAATAAATATTTTTTCATATTCAACCCTGATATAAATTCATAGTATTGTTCAAACAGGTTGTTAAACTGATAGAAACATGAAAATACCCTGATTTAATGAATGATTATGAGGTGGTTTTGTTGGAATATAATTAAAACATAATAATAATGATCTCACTTAATTTTTAGTGTTATATATTATAATTATAATTATTTTTATGATTAATTAATAGCTATTAAAACATTACATAATTTGAAGAAAATATTGTCCTCTAAGTATGCTTATTTTAAAAGTTTAAATTAATGATGGTTTTTTATTGATCATATCATTAATATGTTCAAAATTTTGAAATAATATAACTATAATGATATAATAAAAATCATATTTATCCTTTAAAACCATCCTTATAACCATCCTTTTAATGTGGTGATGGAAAACAAAACACACTATGTTGTGGATGAGGTAGACCTCACAACACACGAACAACAAATTTTTTCGCTTAATGGATGGGGTATATGAATAAATAATGATAATACAATTGGAATATTAACAATATAGTATGAAAATTATAATAATTTTATTATATTATCATGGATAGAATAAATTTAAAATAATATAATTAAGAACAGAAATAATTAGTTGATAATACTCAAGTCAAGGACTTGAATTTCCGTGGATTTATCCATGGAAATCAAGGCCTTATGCTAATTAATGTTTAACATAAGACTTTTAAAGTTAGTGAGGGTTATAGGGAGATAAAAATGGTATATTTTCATTTAGAAATTATAATGAGAGTTTATTCCGAAAGTGGTGATGATGTTACCCTTTTAAAAGTGAAGGGAAGGTTATTTTTGGTAGTTACGCTAACAGTTTCAATAAAATAAGGTTTTTATTCAAGTTTAAAAGGATATAAATTGCAAAAATATGATAGGAAAACGATTTTGGGTATAAAATCACCTAAACCACAATTTTTTGATATATATTTGAGTGTTTTGGGGATTTTTGTTTTTACTTTTGAAATTTTCACATAATTAACTTTGGTAATTAATTTCTATCATTAGAAATTAATTCTAATGAAAAAGAATAATATTAACTTGTTTAACTAATTCGATACATATAATTTAAAATTTTAAAATAATTTTATCAAATATAATCTATAAATGTGTGAAAA
Organism: Viscum album; assembly: GCA_963277665.1. NCBI lineage: Eukaryota > Viridiplantae > Streptophyta > Magnoliopsida > Santalales > Viscaceae > Viscum > Viscum album. Next base: position 1,045,388,781 of record OY728161.1, on the reverse strand, counting down.
TATAATTTTAAAATAAATAAACCTAACCATTTAAAAATATTTTTCAGAGATATAATATTTTAGGCATTAAAATTTTTTATAAGATAAAACCATATTGGATACTAATTTGAATGGAATAAATTCATTTATAATAAAAAATAAAAGGTTATGAGTATTTCAAGTCAAGAAAAAAATGAATCACCCTTAGAAATTGATTATTTAATTAAAATACAAAAAAAATATATTAAATTAACATTTAAATTAGTTCTAAAAAATTTTGAGATAGTTTTTATTGGTTACAATATTTTTCTAAAATTTAAAATATTATTAATTAAATTTATATTTTATTATTTAATTTGTTTTATAAATTCTTGGATCATTATTATGTAATGTTAAAGTCATACAAATTGTAGGCTTGATGAAAAATGTATTTTTTGAATACAAACTGACCTTTTCATGAAAATCATAAAAATTCATAATAAGATAATTTTTATATAATGAATTCAAAAAATGGAATTATTTTGGTCTATTTTAAATTCTAAAATTTAAATTTAAAATAACTTATTGATAAAATTATCTTTAAAGTGGACATTTGTACAATGATTTTGGGATATATAATTTACTTGCTATAGAACATATCAGGTATTACAAAAAAATAATGTTGATATGGAAGAGGTTAATGACTGATCGGAGGCATCATAAATTATATGAGAACCATCATCATATATTTTTAGAGATTGAGGTTGGAGACCATGACTTTCTCATATTTTTACCTTGATTATGACATCATTGATTGGGTATGTTGTGTAATTTGTCATTGTAGAGTATTGGACCATTTAAGATCATGGAGAATATTTGAACAATAGCTTATCTGTTGGTCCTTTTTCCTTACGTGATGTTGATTAAGTATTTCTATCATGTTACCCAGTTTATTAGTTATAAATTCGAACATTCCTATATGATTGAATGGGAAGATGTTTATCTTAATCTTGATACCTTCGTGGTTGAACAACAAGTTCAAATTATGGGTTACGATCATAGGGGTAATGTGTGGTAAAAAATTATAATGGTCAATTTACATTGGATGTGTAAATGGGAGATCCATGAGACAAGGTATTAGGAATCATTGATGAGGTATAAGTGGATTTATTTTTTTCAAGTCCATGATACTGATAACTTTATAGGGGTATAAAGATTTAATTTTATGTAAAATCATGATTCCCTATAGGTCATAAGTACGTTATTTTTTCCAGCATGGTTTCTTAATTGATTTTAGTGGGTTATGAGAAATAGTATTTGAAAATATTGAGATTTGATAATAGATTCCAGATACAAGGATTAATAATTAATTTTATAATAACCATCCAACAGTCATGAAATCTTGAACTATGAGATACAATGATGTTTTTAGGGTTTGAGTACTGTTTTTCCAACCATGCAGCGCCCTAATAAAATCGAGAGAGTGTTTGGATATTTATACAGAGGTATCCCATGGCTTGATAATGGTTTCCAAATCATGAATATCATCCCAAGAAACCATGATAATTGATTTTTAAAGGAAATAGGATACCACATGGTTAGCATATGGTTTGTTAAACCCTGAAGAATAACTGTTCACACCAATTCAAACCACTTCAATTTTGGAATTTTCCATGATTCCATTTGTTTTTTATATCAATTCACCAGAATTATCTATTATTATGGAACCAACATATCCCTAGTTTTCTATATAGTATTTTCATTGGATACTTGGATATTTCCCTTGTTCTTTGTGGATCTCTTCAAGTTATGTTTAGTTTTTGATATGATCTATTCTATCCTCTATCAATCATTCCTTGATCTCCTTTCCAATTGCTCCATTGGAACAAAAGTAGGATATGAATTCCAAATCTTGAGGTTTTTATGCGTAATTGATGATGTTTCTTATGGATCTATGATTTTGAGGACTAGATCTCATTTTTCCCAATATCCATTCGGGAAGGCTGATAGTTTTTATTTGTTAGTAAGGTAGGTTTCTATATAAAATGGTTTTACCCAAAAAATTACTTATTTTTAAATTAAATTAATTTTTATTATTTTATAGAACTGATTAATCTGATAATAAAGATGATTTTTTATGAAATGAATTTTAGGTTGCATGAAAAAGTGTGCTTAAAAGGGTATTTTCTATAAACATTGTTTATTCACTTTATGTGTTTGATGAAATTCCTGAAAGATTATTTTAACTCTAAAATGGTTTTTAACCATGGGAGTAGTGATTAATTATTGTTGAATTTTTTTTAAAATATTTAAAATGGGTTGTTTATATATTTTAGAAAACATAGGACATTTGAAACCATAGTTTCATCTGAATATAGATATATACAAACTTTTTTGGGGGTGGAACCACTTGGGTTATTCATGTGATATCAAAAGGCTTTCGAGGGAAACAATATCAATATGATACTTGATATTCTTGGCTTAATTTACTTAGTGTGTCTGAGTACATATTCCGATAGTATGGATCCCAGTTGTTCTTGGTTTTATATATAATGTTATTTTTCATGGTTGATTTATCACATGATTATCTTATGGTGTTTCCATAGAGGAATATTCTTATAAATATATACTCTCTTTCATGTACTTATTATAATTATGGTATATGTGAATATGAAAATTTTTAAATGAAACAAAATTTTAAAAAATGGTTTTTATTTAAAATTGATTCCTAAAATAATTTTTTAAAAGATATAACTAATAGTTCCACAATTGTAGACATTGTATAGATGCTTTAGTGGAATTACAATGATCATTTGAGATCACACCATACCTTTTCCTTTGAGAATTTTTAGATTTGTTTTGGACATAGGTAAAGGGATGGGTATTGTATTGATTTTATACTTCTTCTTATTGATATCATATTCATAGTGAGATGGTATGGTGGTTAGAAATGGTTACATGGAGACTTGGTTACTGATCTTGTCTTTTTTAATTTTGAGTTTATCCTTTTCATCTAAACATTATAATTCTCATGGATGTTTAATTTTATTCCACATTGTACTCTATTTATTCATCTCCTTTTAGTTACTCGTGAGAAATATTTTGGTTTATGTGTTGATATTTACCTTGTGGTGGGATATCATAGGGTGACATGTGATGTTGAACCAAGTTGGTTCATTAGAAAAACCATTTGGTGGTTATTTAAATAAGGAAATATTTTAATTAAAATTGTTATGGTTATTTAATTTTTTTAAATGGAGGTTATTGTATAATATTTTCAAATTCATTTTCATCTCTATGATGAAAATATATAATGGTTTTATTGTTTAAATAACCATTATTTTCAAAATGTTCTCAATAAGGTAATTATATGGGATTAATGTAAGGACATGTATTAGAGTATATATAGGTAAATGGTGGTTCTTGTAAAATATATCTATATTGCAAAGAAAATGACTTATATATTTTAAGTATAATCAAGATATCAATCATGGAGTTCTTGTCCTTGGATGAGTTGATGAAACCAAATCATGGTTTGATATAAATATTATGGCTAATCACCCACAATATGTAGATATATATATAAATGTGTGTGTGTGTGTGAATTTTTCCTTTGATTAAATCATAGATAACTACTCATTCGTTGTAGATTTTTTTCTTAAGAGAAAAGGGGATAACATTTTGATATGTATAAGGTTTATACATATTCAATGTATTTAAATAAATTTAGTTTTAATGAAAAATATAATTCATGTCCTTTAAAGATCATTGTTGAAATTTTTATATATTTTACTATTTAAATACATCTTATATTGATTTTATAACTATCTTACCAGCTCATTAATTTTTTTTAAATTCAAAAAAGGTCATGTGACATAGGATAGCAATGATAAATAATTGAGGTTTAACAAATCATAATGAATCAGTTAACCATGTTAAAATTAAGAATATCATTAAATTTTCAATTCTTATTTAAAAATATTATATTAATTACTCAATCAAAAATTAGACCCTATATAAAAATATCACATGATTAATTAGTTTGTGGGGATTAGTTTTCTTGAGAACTGATTTACCCTTCCATGATTCTCATTCTCACTCCATGCATGTAAATTAGTATTCTAGAATTTCCTCACACTAAATGACATTGAGTTGGTATTTTAATAATCATATTTAATTCTATTTTATATATTCTTATTGAGATTTTTTATTTAGTCAACAAAAATTGAATTCTTATATTTAATAAATAAGATTTTATTATATTTAATGAGAAAATTGTTCAATAATTTCATTAATTAGTATTATATAATTAGGTAAAAACATGGAATGGATTTAATCTACCCTGAGTAAGAAATTATTTGAAATAGAAGGATCAAAATATAGTTTAATGAGTTTAATTATCTTGATTATTTTATTTTATCACTCCTTAATAAGAAAAAAACATTCACTTGGTTCTAAAATAACATAATTTACATGTAAACAATTATCTGTTATTTTAGAAATATGTATAAATAAAAGATACAAATTACTATAGTATTTTCATTATCAATTTAAATTCAAAAGGGAGTATAATGATTAATCACTTGAAAATTTTTTTAATCAGGTAATTAAAATTCATAACCATTAATAATGAGTAGTTGAAACAGTTTATGATTAAACCATTGTATATAAATGATTTTTTAATAATATGAAATAAATTTTATTTTATATTTTTTAACTTCAAGATCAATACATGCTTATGTTTATAATTGCTAAACTCAAAATATTTTTGATTTTTTATGAGATGATAAGAGGACCTACTCTTCATAGAAAAGGAAGCATGAAGAAGAAGTACCCTATTAAAGAATTAAAAGGAATTAAAATTTGTTAAACATATAAGTCACATGATAACGAATCTATTGTTTATGTGGTTGGAATGAATTTCAATGATTTTAGTTCACATATCTCCAAAGTTATTCAATGTGGAAATGATATGTATGAGGGTAAAGTTAATATTAAATGTATGAAGAACTCATACTTTAAGAAACCAAAAATACGAGTTTAGTACAAGGATTTCACATTTCTACATTTATAGGAACTTTTTTATTAATTGTTTTAGTGAATTCGGGAAAAATTAGATAATAAATTTGACACTTCCACATAGTGTAATTTTTTTTCAAAAAACATTGAATTAAGTTTACAACCATATTTCCTTCAAGACACTTTTTCTTCTTTTATGATGATTCCAAATAGTAATTTTTTTACCTTTATATAGTTCTTACTCATATTTAGATCTTATGAAAAACATTTTAGAATTTTTGATGAGCACAAAGAGCTCAACAAGAAATATACCAATAAAGGAATCTTGTTCGTCCAATCAAAACCTAAAAACCCATAAAATGATTAACTTTTTCACAATATAACTTTTATCACATAAATGAAACATATCCACATGATAAAATCAACACTTCCTAACTAAAAAACATCTAATCCAATAGGTATCATTTTATTTCATGAAAAATATGATGTATATGAGAACTAATGAAAACATTCAATTAAAAACAAATTTCTCACATTTAAAAGTTTATAATCCATTATTTAATAAATTAAAAAAATAAATTCCACAAAAAACTTATAAATCATGAAATAATTATCTTGTAGAATCATAATCATAACCCATGTTCCAAATATTTTAACCCATGATAGAAATAATTGTGGCCTAGTTAATTCAATTAAGGTAATAGACCAAGTTATCTCCCCCAATTTTGACATTTAAATATTATATACTAAAAATTTTATTGTATAAATATATTTTATTATCCTGATATTTTGGAAAAATATTATGTTATTATAATTTACAAGATGCATGACATGGAGCTTAAAAAAATTATGAAATATTATTATTTAAATGTGACCGTTATAACTTAGTTGTTGAATTGGGGAGTAAGAATAGGGTTAAAAAATTTATGATATATATGTATATAAATATTATTATCAATATAAATTTATTAATTAATTCCTAGAAAATAAGAACTCATTTGTTTTATAATAAATTTTATTCATCCAAAATATGTTTTCTTCAAAAATGGTATTTATTGCTCACTATGAGTGAACATTATTATTAATTTCTGGAAAATTTAGAAATTTTATTTGATAAAATGGATATAAATTTCGAAATTTTAATAAAAATATATATTATGGTACATTATTTATATTTTTATGAGAAGTTTGTTTTTTCAATGAATAGTAAAAAATATAGATTTTTATGGAAATTGTATTTTCTTTTAATGTATTGATAAAGTAAATTTCTATTTGTATTAGTGTTGTATTTTAACTAGTTCATTTTTATTAAAAAAAATCCAATTATGGTCTTAAAAATGAATTTTAAACTTGAATTTAGTGTAATTTTTTTTATTCTTAAAAGTAATTTTTTGGAAAACTTATTTTTCATCACAATTTTATTTTTTAATTTTCAATTAAATTATACCAATTATTTGAATTGAATACTGAAAAATAGATTCCATATTTAGTATTATTGGGTCTAAATTTAGTAAATATTCCCCATTTATTTTTTGTCATTATGAATATTAATCATAGAAATTTTTATTACCATAGTAAATCAGAAAATTAAAGGTTAAAAATAATATGATAAAGACTAGAAAATGACCATAAAACTTGAATTAATTTTATTATATGAGCCAATTTCTTCCATAATCATCCAATGCTCAGTTATAAGACATTTGTTTAATTTTTATGTGATTCTGACCTATAGGATATTATATCTAAATAAAAGTACAAAAATATCACTCTTGTTGTTAAAAATTATAAAAATATAACATAGAGATAAATGAAGGTCATGTTTAGTTATAAATATTATTTTATAATATAAATAATTCAACTTAATCCTTATTTTTTTTGAAATTTTTAGAGACTAAAAAAGTACATTAAAATCTTACTCATTGTTGATGGAGTAATTATTCAATAAATTTAAAAATAAAATAAATGAATTTAAAAATGTTAAAATTAATATGAATTGAATGAATAATTTTATTCTAATTTTTTAGATAAAAAGAAAACATTATAAATGTTTTTATGTATTTTATTGTAATTCCGTTGTTTTTTTATTTTTAAAATTCAATTTAAATGAATAGTTATAAAATTTACATTAATGTTATTTATATTAATTAATATTTTATTAAATGATTTAATATTCCTAAAAATGTTATCTCTAGAAAAATGAATGTAATATGGTTTATTAATTAAATAATTATATAGAATATAATTATATTTTATTAATAACATATGGTTTAATAATAACATAAATATATAACATATGTATATAAAATAATTTCATACTTTATTAATAACATAAATATATAAGATAAGTATATACCATATGCTTAGAATATTCCTTAAACATGATTATATAATAAAATTAGTATATAATATATTCTTATATGTTATTATGTTAACAGAACAACCTATATCCATCTCCAACCTCTATCAAATGAGAAAGGAATCCCTATTCATGTGTATGATGGACTACTGCCTCACGGACTGCTGTAATTTTTTTTCCATCACCATCTATCACTTATGGTTATAATTATAGAATTCATGTATATATAATATATTAATAAAATATTTATAATTTTAGAAATATAATATAACACCTATTTTCATACATTTTCATTCATTGAAAAATGATAATGTCTTTCGTGCGTATGTGTGGACTACCACCTCCATGAAGAGATGTGATTCGTTTTTCATCACAAAATATCATGGATTATATATATAATTATAATTAAATAAATAATGTTATATTTATGATATTATGATACATATTTAAAGATAAAATAACACTTTCTTTCTTTTCATAATGATCATTGAAGAAAGGAAATGTTACACATGCGTATGTATGACCTACCATCTCAATTACTGTAACATATATTTTTTCATAACCATCATTCATGATTGGTTTTAAAGGTATAATTGATGTATAAAAATGAAAATTATTTCATCATTATTAATATATAGATAATGTAATAATGAACAATTTTACCATAGTCAACCTACCAAAGTTATTTTGGATATATGACCTGAATATATTCAAAACTACTGACCTAAAATTAAATGATTATGTAATTTTATATAACATAGTAATAAGTGAAATAAAAGTAGTAAATAAAATTATAAAGTCTATCAAGAAAGAAAATAATTAAAATTATTTTATTATTCAGGAATATATGGAACACACATGACGATTCTGGATTGAGGTAGGAGACACTTTAACTAAATACATCATTTAAAATGTTTTAAATATTTACTTCCCAAAATTTTCTATTACATGTCCATGTTCTTCTAAATGTATCAAAAAAATTATTATGTATTGTTAAATTTATTCTAGGTTAAATTTTTTACCATATTTTAAAATCTTCACAAATTTTTTATAAGGGAAATATTTTTAAGGTTTTACATAAGAGAATTTCTCTTAAAAATCATCTTTTAATGTTTTCCTTACAAAAAATATTATTACATGTATATATTTCATAAAATTGTTTTTATGGATGTCACGACCCGTCCTCGGGACTCGTGCCGTGACTACCCCAAGCATGCCTCCCAAAGGCCAGGGGCTGGCGACTAGCACCAAGGCGTAAATATTGACAAAAAGGGGAAGGCATTGCCTTTATAAAGTAAAAAAAACACCACAGAGTAAGCAAGAAGAAGTAAACACTACGTAAAACTGGATACAATATTAGTGCGGAAAGTAAATGGTCCAGAATAAAAACTCAAACTGAAAGTAAAGTACAACTGGAAAGAAGGTACAATAACTCAAAGTAAAGCAGCAACGTCGAGCAGTCCACTGGAAGTCCCACCTGAAGGGTTGGTACATATAACCTATTCAGCTCCTGGGGTCCAGCCGTCCGCTCCATGTACGTCCCACCCAGTGGTCCACCTCCAGGTACCGACTTGCTCCACGAGCCTCAACCACGATCAGCGATGTACGTCATCTGCATCCAACACAACGTAGTGCGGGCATAGCCCGTACCGGGGTGAGTATACACTACTCACTAGGGACCCCGAGACCCCCGAAGGTCTCCCAGAATCCCCAAAGGATAATCCACAAATGAAAGATACAATCACGAAGTAACATCAAACACTACTTAGGTATATTCCCATACGTATACCTAAGTCATCAATTGCAGTTCGACTCCAACATCCGAGCCCAAGTTCGATCACATCCACACAGTAAAACACAAACCAATCCACATAGGAAAGCACAACCCAATCCACATAGGAAAAGAAGTCAATCATATCGAAGATAATGATTGAAAGTCAAGACTCAGCTCACACATGTATAATTATTCTTAAGGTGATAGAGGTGATCAGATGTAGCCACAGATTCATCTAAGATGAGACCCACATAGGATACGAAATCAGCTAAGCTGTCGGACCCACATAGGATACAGACCAGCTACTCTGCCAGACCCACGTAGGATAGAAAGAACAGAGTCAAACACTGCCAGACCCACGTAGGATACAAGAACAGTAGTCATCGCCGTCTAACCCACTAAGGATTTTAGTACGGTCTTCATCGCTGCTGAACCCACAAGGGATTTCAGTGCAGTCTTCATTGCCGTCAAACCCACGAAGGATTTCAGTACGGTCTTCATCGCTGCCGAACCCACATAGGATTTCAGTGTAGACTTCATTGCTATCAAAACCACGAAGGATTTCAGTACGGTCTTCATCGCTTCCAAACCCACAGAGGATTTCAGTGCCGTCTTCATCGCTGCCGAACCCACGGAGGATTTCAGTGCAGTCATCATCGTCTTCGCAGTCACTGCCAGCTCTAGGGTTCCCGCACGCAATAATCTCATTTTCGAGAGGGTCCGCTCCATGATCCAAGGGGGGGGGGGGGGGTCGATACATCAACAGACACGTAGTCCGGATTTTATGTATCCCATAGTTCGGTCTCAACAAAAGGAACTCAACGCGATAGACGGCACGTCAATCGAACGCCCGGTCTGAGAGTTATTGGCTTTTTTTCATTCCAGGGGACCAGTTGGATTTTAAGTCAAAACCAACCCGACCGCACTCCAAATGCATCCAAACCTCTATAGGAGTAATCCAAAAAATCCATCTCACTAAGAGGAATCCAACAAAGTTGATGGCACGTCAATCGGACGTCCGGAGCTCAAGTTATAAGCGTTTTTGATCTGAGGGCCCGGTTGGTTTCATGTTCGAACCAACTCAGACATACACAAAGTTCTCCTAAAAATTGAGTTTAATATACCGAAACGATCATCTCTATCCAGGGATCACATCGTAACTGACGGTGCGTCAATCGGAGGTCTGTAGCCCACGATATGGGAAAAAGAACGAACCTGTCCGGTTTTAGGGGGTTTGGGGCTCGAACCGACCCGGCTTGAGACCCCCTGTGTCGGCCCGAACCGGGTCGACCCGAACTGGGTTTGGGTCCGGCCCATTAGGGCACGGCCTGGCCCGATGGGCGCAGCCCGGATCGATCCGGCCCGGCCGGCGTGGCCCGACCGGCGCGGCCCATCCCGGCCTGGGCGGCCCGGCCCGGTGCGGCCGGTTGGCCTGGCGCGGGCGTGACCCGGTGTGGCCATCTCGGTGCTGGCTGAGCCGCTGCGGAAGGGGGGGGGGGGGCGCTGCCCCCCTGATTGAAACTGTGGCCCCCATGTGGGGGCCGCTCCATTTCTAGCCGGGGGTTACGACCATCAGTCTCCCTTCCGAAACAGCCGGCCCGGTCCGGCCGGCCAGTGCTGCCGCCGCGGGACCCCGCGGTCTCACCCCTCTAAGGTTCCAGCGGCCGACGGTTCCGGCCGCCCCACCTTGTACCGTCGCAGCATTGAGCCAAGACCTTGTCCGACCGGCGCGATGCGACGGCGCCGTGGCCTGCCCCGGCCGCGGCCCAACTCCGGCTATGGATTATTTCAATCTAAACGGCCGGCGCGACGACGCCGCGCTTCTTCGCCACATTTCTCTATGTTTCCCCATGGTGTCGTTGCACCGTGCCACCTTCTTTTGAGCTGCAACGAACAACATCAAAGGAGAAGGTGGGTCGGCCGTGTTCATGAGGTCCGACCTCCTCCCGTTAAAAAGATAATAGGCATCCCCAAATAAAAGACGAAGAATGGCAAGAATAATCACGAACAAATATTCCAAACCCCTCCCTCGCAAAGAAATTCACGGTTGTCAAGAGCCGCAAAATATGGCGTCATGGGGCGTGGTTCCGTAGATGTTGACAGAGAGAGTCTGAGGAGACATCATATTCTCTTTTATCACGGAGAGAAGAAGATGATTGCGCGTCATGGGAGAACTTCCGTGTCGGTGTCTCTTCCCTTGTCGCGGAGGAGAAAAGAAATGGAGATACCAGATTCATTGAGTCGTTCTTCGTTGAAGAGATGACATTCTTCATGAAAGGATTGAAGCTCTTTGCGGGAGGATGACGTTCTTCCCATGAGAAAAGAGTTCTGTCTCCCCAATATTCTCACACCACAACTCACCCTCCCAATTAAAATAAGTCTTATCTTATTTTTATTACATATAGACAACCATTTCAATTTTAAAAATCAAACACATAACTCACTTAATTAATGAAGAGTGTTGGCATGATTAAATAGGAGAGAGGGGGAGGTGATTGGTCTTACTATAAAGGGGAGTTAACAAAAATAAATGGGAAGTTATGGAGTTAAGGAATGTGAAAAGGTGGTGGATCGTGTGGGTCCCACCCCCTCATAACCGCATGTGGGAAGTTGGGTGGTCATGGGCCCCACCAACAACTTCCGATGAGAGAGTTTAACATTCATGGATAAAATAAAGTTGTTCAAAATTTTATTTTACTTATTAATTAATCCACCTTTTTTTACAACTCCTCCCAAGCAAACACACCTTCGGTAAAAGTCCTCTTGAGTAATTACCGGAACTGTGGTTCCATCGGTGCCCTTAGATTTCGATTTCGAGCACCGGTTCAAAAGTTAGGAAATCCCGCTTGTTCGTTCACTGAACGTACCCGAGGTAAACTTCGGAAATTGATTCCGGGCACACCGGGCCTCTAAATTAGGTGCCATTAAAAACCGTGTTCTTGTAAAATCCCAAATAAAATTAAGAAAAAATTTCTCTTGAATTTTATGGGTCTTTACATTACTCCCACCATAGGGCTTTACGTCCCCGTAATGTTACAACACAAAAATAGAGGAATAAATGAGGGTACTGAGCACGCATCTGAGCCTCCCGCTCCCAAGTGCTCTCCTGGAGGTTCCCGTGATGCCATATGATGCGCACTAGAGGTATCGACCGTCCACATAGGACCCGCTCCTGTCGATCCTATATCTCCACCGAGACCTCCGCAAAAGTCACCCCATCATCAATGATATGTGTCGGGTCATGCACGTATCTCCTTAGCTGAGATACATGGAAGACGTCGTGCATTTGGTGCAACTGAGGTGGTAGAGCTAGGCGATAAGCCACCTCGCCTATCCTGCTAAGGACCCGGAATGGTCCGATGAAGCGTGGAGATAACTTACCGCCCGACCAAATCTCTGTAATCCATGTCGAGGTGAGGCCCACAAGAAGATGTGGTCTCCATCCTCAAACTCTAGTGGCCTCCGCCTCCAGTCAGCATAAGACTTCATCCGGCTCTGAGTTGTCCTCATCCGCTCTTGGATGACCAGGACCTTCTCTATCGTGGCCTGGACCATCTCTGGTCCCACAATTGCTGACTCCCTAGGGTCTGTCCAACACAGTGGTGATCTGCAAGTTCGACCGTACAATTCCTCGTATGGTGCCATCCCAATGGTGGAGTGGTAGCTGTTGTTGTACGCGAACTCCACCAAGGGTAGGTGGTCCTCCCAGCTGCGACCAAAGTCGAGGACACGTGCACGGAGCATGTCCTCAAGATTCTGAATGGTCCTCTCCGTCTGACCATCCGTATGAGGGTGAAAGGCGGTGTTCAGACGTAGCTGCGTCCTGAATGCCTCCTGCAACCCATTCCAAAGCCTAGAAGTAAAGCGAGCATCTTGATCAAAGACGACAGATGATGACACACCATCAAGCCATACAATCTCTTGAACTTTGAGATTTCCCAAGCTCTCTACTGATCCCTGCTCTCTGATGGGTAAGAAGTGGTCCGACTGGGTGATTCGGTCGACAATCACCCAAATGGAGTCATGACCTATGGAAGTACATGGAAGTCCAGTCACGAAATCCATAGATATCCCATCCCACATCCACTCAGAGACCACCAAGGGCTGCACCAAGCCTGCTGGTGCCTGGTGCTCTGCCTTCACCTACTGACAGGTGAGGCATCGAAAAACGAATTCAGCTACAACCTTCTTCATACCCGACCACCAGTGCTGTCTTCTGAGATCCTGGTACATCTTCGCCACTTCTGGATGTACCGCTAAAGGGGAAGTGTGAAACTCCCTCATCACCTCTTTCTGTAAAACAGCTGGTACCATGGTACGTTCTCTGAAAAGGACGTCGTGCTCTCCTCCAACAGGGAATCCATCAGGTGTCTATCCTGAGGATATCTGCGCATGCCGCATCTCACAGTTAGCGTCCCCACGTTGTGCCTCTCTGACCCGCTGCAGTAGTGGAGGAGTGACTATGAGTGACTGAAGAAAGGCTGCTCTATCTCTATCCACGAAGGATATCTACAAAGCGGCTAGCTGCTCCATCGCCTCCCCGAGTAGTTGAATTCCCATCCTCCTGCTGAGGGCATAGACTACTAGGTTTCCCTTTCCAGGAGTATATACTATCTCAAAGTCATAGTCCTGGTGGAACTCGAGCCATCACCACTGTCTCAGATTCAGGTCCTTCTGCGAGAAGATGTACCTGAGACTCTGGTGGTCAGAGTAGACTAAAAAGCACTCTCCCATCAGATAGTGTCACCACATCTTCAGAGCGTAGACCACTGCTGCAAACTCCAGGTCATGGGTAGCGTAGTTCTGCTCATGCTACCTTAACTGACGTGATCTATAAGAAATCACTTCCCGCTCCTATATCAAGAAACATATGAGTCCGGTCCCTGATGCATCGCAATATACTACATACCCTACTCCCTCCTCTGGTAGCCTCAAGATAGGTGCGCTGGTCAATCTCTGTCTCAGCTCTTGGAAGCTCAGCTGACATCTTTCTGACCATACTAAGGGTTTCCCATTCTTCCTTAATGTTCTGCAAAGCTGTAATGATTTCTCCTTTGCCGAAAAGAGAAATCTCGTCTCATCCCCTGGATGAACCACATTCCTTGCCTAATACAGTCAATCTCGTCATGATCATTTAATTCATGCCATGGATGACATTGTAAGGCCTCGACCCTAATACCAAGAGATCAAACCGTTAATCTCGCCTCTAAGGGTTGAGTCACACTGTCGGTATTAGTGTGTGGTCACTGGGTCTCCTTCAGTAGGAATCTCGTATGTGAGGGTCATTTCAATAGTTTTTCACCGGAACCTCTTAGTATTGACATAAAAAATACAAGAAAGCAAACGTCACTAGTGCAAGTGTCTTTTATTACTTCAACTCAATGTACAAGGACACAAAGCAACACAAACAACGAGGCTAGAGGCATTATGGGAAAAGGGCTCCATGCCTGGAGCTAGTCCCACAGTTGTCCACTAGCTTCCAGAGCTCCATGATCGTAAGATTCAGCATCCTGAAGCTGTGCTCTCTCTTGTGGTCAGGGTGGACCTCCTGGTGGTGGTGGTGGTGGAGCCTCAAAATGTCATCCACCACCTGCCGCTCGACCAGCTCCGCGACCTTATCCTCCTGATCCCTGCGGACCACCACGGTCGAACCTCTGCCTCTACCTGGGTGGTCCCTCAACCATCTTCTGCCCCTCTGCATGGCGGTTCGGGCAGTCATGAGCCATGTGGCCCTGCCCGCCGCATGCATAGCACTGTCTTCCACTCTTAAGACTAGTTCTGCTGTGTGTGCCCCTCACCTCCGAGCCAGTATCCTGTGGTTGTCCACCTGATGGTCTAGTCCTCTTGGACCTCTGCAACATCTGTCTACTAGCGGATGCAGAAGACTCTGCTACGTGCCGCCCTGTGGTAGGTCTCACTGCTGGTGTAGGCTCAGCAAGAAATCTCTCTATGAGAAGAGATCGCTCCAGTACTCCTGCCTATGTCAGAATGCTAAGAGAGATCATCGATTCCCTGATCTCATGCCTCATTCCCTGCTCGAAGGTCCAGGCCCAGAAAAATGGGTCCCAAACCATGTCCGCCGAATAGCGCGAGAGATCGGTAAATCTCTCTGAGTACTGGGCGACCGTCATACTGCCCTGCCCCAGCTGTAGATGCTCTTGGATGCACACCGCACAGAGGGTGGCTGGGACAAACTCCGAGCGAAGGAGGCCCTCAAAGTCCATCCAGAGGAGAGATGCCTCGTCGTGCACCTAGAGCATCAAGCTCCACCATCTGCCTGCTGCTGCGTGCAGGAGGCTCGCTGCAAGGATCACCATGAGGTCAGCTGGTGTCCCAACTAACCTGAAAACTCGAACCACAGCCTCCAGCCAATCCTCGACTACCTGAGGGTCCATGTCCCCACGGAACCTGGGTGGTCTCTGATGCTGAAACTCATATAGTGCACTAAGGCGACATGCACTATCAGCGGCTGGGGTTGGTAGCATCGGTGGCTTGGCGGGTAGAGGTACCACCGGTGCCTCCGTTGAAAAAGGGCCTTGCACCGAGACCTCATCACTTGGTGGGCTGTCGGCTTGCACAAAACTCGGAACCCTAGATGGCTGCCATCGTGGGGACATCCTGAAAAGAAACAGGTGCGCTATGGTCAAATAGTATACCTGGTGAGCTGACACAAATTAATCAAAAAGAAAACTTTCGAAACGCACATGCGATCAATGTTTTCGTGTATTGAGTCGGAAATCAAAAGTCAGGGTCCTGGTGTACGGATACGGCGGCCGCCGCACCAACAATGGACTCTCTGGATTGATAACCACACTCAATACCCTTAACAATATTTCTTCACATAGAAGAATGATCAGTGTCCTGAGTTCTGCGGTAGAACCGAACTCCTTTGATACCAGTTTTTCACGACCCGTCCTCGGGACCCGTTCCGTGACTACCCCAAGCCCGCCTCTCATAGGCCGGGGGCTGGCGACTAGTACGAAGGCGTAAATCTCGACAAAAAGGGGAAGTCATTGCCTTTATAAAGTAAACAACCACCATAGAGTAAGCAATCCGAAGTAAACACTAAGTAAAACTAGATACAATAGTAGTGCGGAACGTAAATGGGCCATAATAAAAACCCAATCTGATTGTAAAGTACAACTGGAAAGAAGTTACAAAAACTGAAAGTAAAGTAGGAACGTCGAGTCGTCCACTGGAAGTCCCACCTAAAGGGTGGGTATATATAACCTCCTCAGCTCCTCGGGTTCAGCCGTCCGCTCTGTGTACGCCCCGCCCAGTGGTCCACCTCCAGGTACCGACTTTCTCCACGATCCTCAACCACGATTAGCACTGTCTATCGTCTGCATCCAACACAATGTAGTTCGGGCATAGCCCATGCGGGGATGAGTATACTCTACTCAGTAGGGACCCCTAGACCCCCGATGGTCTCCCATAATCCACAAAGGAAAGATACAATCACGAAGTAGCATCCAACACTACTTAGGTATATGCCCATACAAATACCTAAGTCATCAATTTCAGTTCGGCTCCAACATCCGAGCCCAAGTTCGATCACGTCCACACAGGAAAACACAAACCAATCCTCATAGGAAAGCACAACCCAATTCACATAGGAAATCAAGTCAATCATATCGAAGATAATGATTGAAAGTCAAGAATCATCTCACACAGGTATACTTCTTCGTAAGGTGATAGAGATGATCAGATGTAGCCACTGATTCATCTAAGCTAGGACCCACGTTGGATACTAAACCAGCTAAGCTGTCGGACCCACATAGGATACAGACCATCTACTTTTCTAGACCCACGTAGGATAGAAAGAACAGAGTCAAACACTACCCGACCCACTTAGGATACAAGAACAGTAGTCATCGCCGTCGAACCTATGGAGGATTTCAGTACGGTCTTCATCGCTGCCGAACCCATGGAAGATTTCAGTGCATTCTTCATCGCAGTCGAACCTACGGAGGATTTCAGTACGGTCTTCATCACTGCCGAACCCACAGAGGATTTCAGTGCAGTCTTCATTGTCGTCGAACCCACAAGGGATTTCAGTACGTTCTTCATCACTGCCAAACCCACGAAGGATTTCAGTGCAGTCTTCATCACTGCCGAACCCATGGCGGATTTCAGGGCAGTCATTATCGTCTTCGCAGTCGCAACAATCTCTAGGGTTCCCGCACACAGCATGCTCGTTTCCAGGAGCGTCCGCACCATGAGCCAAAGGGGGGGGATCGATAAATCAACTTACATGTATTCTGGAATTGATGTATCCAAAATTTCCGTCTCAACAAAAGGAACTCAACGTGACAAACATCGTTTCAATCGGACGCCCGATCTGAGAGTTACTGGCTTTTTTTCATTCTAGGGGCCCGGTTGGCATTTAAGTCAAAACCAACCCAACCTCACTCTAACTGCATCCAAACATCGAGCAGAGTAATCCACAATGTCCTTATCACTTAGAGGAATCCAACAAAGTCGACGAAACGTCAATCGGATGTCTAGAGCTCAAGTTATAAGTGTTTCTTCTCCGAGGGCCCGATTGGTTTTGTGTTCGAACCAGCCCAGCCGTACCCAAAGTTTTCTGAAACCTTGAGTGTAATATACGAAAATGACCATCTCGATCAAAGGATTGCATCTCAACTGATGGTGTATCAATCAGAGGTCCGTAGCCTATGATATAGGCAAAAGAACAAACCTGTCCGGTTTTAGGGGGTTTTGGGCCCGGACCGACCCGACCCGAGACCCCCTGGGTCGGCCCAAACCGGGTGACCCGCACCGAGTTCGGGTCCGGACCCTTAAGGCATGGCCCGGCCCGGTGCGGCCGGTCCGGCCTGGGCTGCTGATTGGCCTTGTGCGAGCGCGACCCGGTGTGGCCAGCTCGGTGCTGGTCGTGCCAACGCGGAATGGGGGGGGGGGTGCACTTCCCTCTTGATTGAAACCGCGGCCCCCACGTGGGGGCCGCTCCATTGCCATCCAGGGGTTACGACCCCCAGTCTCCCTTCCAAAACGGCCGGCCCGGTCTGGCCGGCCGGTGCTGCCACCGCGGGACCTCGTGGTCCCGCCCCTCCGAGGTGCTGGCGGCCGGCGGTTCCGGCCACCCCGCCTTGCACCGCCGCATCTTTGAGTCGAGGCCTTGTCCGACTGGAGCAGTGCGAAGGCATCGTGCCCCTCGGCCATGGCCCACCCTGGCCGGGCCCTTCGTGGTTTTCCGGCGCGGTGCGATGGCGCCGCGCCCCTTTGCCGCGACCCGACTCCAGTTGCGGATTCTTTCGGTCTCAACGGTGCGGCGCGATGACGCCGTGCTTCATCGCCACATTTCTCTATGTTTCTGCACGGTGCCATTGCATAGTGCCACCTTCTTTTAAGCCGCAACGAAAAACATCAAAGGGGAAGGTGGGTCGTCCGTGTTCGTGCGGTCCGACCTCCTCCCGTTAAAAAGATAACAGGCGACCCCAAATAAAAGACAAAGAATGGAAAGAATAATCACGAACAAAAATTTCAAACCCCTACCTCACAATGATATTCACGGCTGTCAAGCACCGAAAAATATGGCGTCGCTGGGCATGGTTTCATAGACGTCGACGGAGAGCGTCTGAGGAGAGGCCATCTTCTATTTTATCACGGAGAGAATAAGATTATTGTGCATCATTGGAGAACTCCCGCATCGGTGTCTCTTCCCTTGTCGCGGAGGAGAAAGGAAATGGAGATACCAGAGTCATTGAGTCGTTCTTCATTGAAGAGATGACGTTATTCGTGGAAGGATTGAAGCTCTTCGTGGGAGGATGAAGTTCATCCCAAGAGAAAAGAGTTCTATCTCCCCTAAATTTTCACACCACAACTCACCCTCCCAATTAAAATAAGTCTTATCTTATTTTTATTACATCAAGCCAAGCATTTCAATTTTAAAAATCAAACACACAACTCACTTAATTAATGAAGAGTGTTGGCATGATTAAAGAGGGGAGATGGGGAGGTGAGTGGTCCCACAATAAAGGGGAGTTAACAAAAATAAAGGGGAAGTTATATTGTTAAGGAATGTGAAAAGGAGGTGGATCGTGTGGGCCCCACCCCCCTCATAACCACACATGGGAAGTTGGGTGGTCGTGGGCCCCAAAAACAACTTCCCATGAGTGATTTTAACTTCCATGGATAAAATAAAATTGTTCACAATTTTATTTTACTTATTAATTAGTCCACCTTTTTTTTACAGCTCCTCCCAAGGAAACGCACCTTCAGTAAAAGTCCTCTGAGGAAATTAACAGCACTGCGGTGCCATCGGTGCCCTCAGATTTCAATTCCGAGCACCGGTTCAAAAGTTAGGAAATCCCACTCGTTCGTTCACTGAACATACCTGAGCTAAACTTCAGAAATTGATTCTGGGCACACCGGGCCTCGGAATCTGGTGCTGTCTGAAACTGCATTCTTGTAAAATCCCAAAGAAAATTAAGAAAAAATTTCCCTTGAACATTATGGGTCTTTATAGTGGATATATTTATATGGACATAAAATTATTATAATGTAAATATTATGTTTCTTTTGACTTTCTTTCTAAGGTTTTGAAAATGAATTTTTTACGTGTTTTATATTGAATATTTTGACAAAAAAGAAAAAGGGAATGTTTTATTTTAATGTATATGGAATAAAAATATTTTCTCATCACCACGACCATTATTTTATGTTTTGATTCCTCTACAAGGTAACTTTTTTTATTCAAATTTATACCAAATTTCAATTTTCTAAGTATTTTGGTATTGGAAAATATTTTTTAAAAGAAAAGTGTACTTCAACATCTGAAAGTGTTCTCTTATGAGTTAAAAAGAGTTTTTCAAGGGTTTTTATAATGAAATAGTGCAAGATAAAATGCATTATTCATTGATATGGTCCTTAGATATTTTTTATAATGTGTGAGTCTGATATAGCTTATAGGATGGGTGCACCCAGATAGTTCCCCAATGCATTGGGTAAAGAATATGTTCTCTAGAGAATTATATTATAATTTGGTTGTATAATTATTCCAATGATAAGTGCTCTTATAAGGCTTTTGTGAGGTTTTTATTAAGATGATATTCCAAGGTGTCTACATGACTATTCTATGATTTTTAATGAATTTTCATGGAAATGGTTTGATTTTAAAAGGTAAGTTAATGTTTTAAAGATATATTATTCCCTTCTAGGGTAAAATGGTATTTTAAAGAAATTTTTTGTTAGGTGTGTTCATATATTTTAATAGGACTAACAGATTTATTTCACTTATATTACTTACTGATATTTTTATACTCATCCCATATTTTAAAAAAATTCCCATGGGTTTTTGGATTGGTAAGGGAAACGAATAATCCAAGTTAAAATTAATGATGATTTTTCATAAAGATAAACCATGTTTCCTTTTAAGCATTTTTATGGTGGAAAAAATGGATACTTATTCGAAGTGTTCAGTTTTAAAATACTTTTTACTTTTTTATAAGTTATGAACTAATTATTTAAAAATTTAAACTTGATAAGATTCTCAAATGTAATAGAAGTAATTATTGGAAAAAATCTCGATATTATGTAATGTTTAAGGAAATATCATTATAATTGGAATCATAGATAACTTTAGAGTTGAGGATTTTTTTGAGATTAAGTTAAAAATAATATATAAACACAAATGTTTAATATGTTAGGGATAATTACGGTTATTTTGGATTAATAAAAAGAGTTAAAGATACCATTGTTAAGGATATATTAGTATTTATCCTCCCCAATAGATGGTTTATTGTGATTTTATTGATATTATCCCCCAAACATACTTGGTATTAGTAAATGGTTGGATCCAACAGGAACTAATGTAATAATGGATGTAAAGGAAAATGAAGTGGTTGTACGATTCTGAAACTGAACAGAATGAGATATATAGTGAAAAATCCTATGTTTATTCTTAACTAGTTATCAAAAGTTATGATTCTTAACATGAACCAAGGTGATTTTTCCAATTAATTGAATAAGATAGAAATAAATATGCATGGATTTTTTTGGTGATAATGAATATAAAGATTGAATATTTTAGTGAACATGATCTAAAAAATGTATGAATCACCTAGGAAAATGAATTAGAGTGATGCGATGATGTTTTGAATATGGGAAAGGATAGAATATATCAATAATATTCCAAGGAAAAAGGAAGCGTTCAATTAATTACATGAAGGTGAATAAAGTTATCCCAAAGTAATAAATTGAATGTTTTAAATGTGGGGAGTATGAGAATTATAAAAAATGATTACCTAAGGGGGAAGCTCAAGAATGAGATCAGAAAGAAAAAATGTATAAAAATGTAAAATGTCATTGTAGTTGATGATGTGGGAACTACAAATGACATTTTTATGGATTAAATAATTTCTTATACTGTGTTATTGTTGAATCTTAGGACATGATTGATTTCATTTTTATAGGAAGGAACTATTAAGGTATAATATGGAAAATCCTATTTAATGGATTATAAATAATTTTGAATGATTTAGATTCTACATATAGGGAATAAAGTGTTAGTATGTAGTCATAGAATGAAGTTTCCCAAAAGTTCAAAGTATTAGAAAAATGTTTTAAGGGATTTTTTTGTGATTCAAGTACATTGAAGGCACTTATTGAGTTTTTGTATATGTTTAAGGTACTTGTGAGCATTATGTTTAACATGTGAAAAAGTTATTTGAGGATGACTTTTCTTTTTTATGGTAATAAGTTTAAAGATATTGAAAATATTTAGGGTTTATATGGTCTTTGATGGTTATGATTATTTTTTATGTTTAAATTGTTGGGAATGTTATAAGATTTCATGAACCCCTACCCACAATGATACCACAATGAGGGGAGAGAGATATTGATGGCCTAATTACAACCTCTATTATGGCCTGAGTTGGGGACTAGAACCATGTGTATAGTAAGTATGAAAATGGAAGGCATTGCCCTAGAAGAGAAACATGTTAAAGAGAGAAATAAGAAGGATACAAAATCTAACACATGCTTAGACACATACACACACACACAAAAACTAATATATATATATATATATATATATATATGTATGGAAAAACTAATTGAAAATATGAAATTTCAAGCAGTACTAAAAAACTGAAAGGGAAACTATAAGTACCAAATATGTAAAGAAGGCAGCGACCAGGAAGCCCAAACAGTTGCTGCTAAACCCAGAGGTAGTAAAATCCATCCCAATCTCTAAACTACTCAAAATATCCTAAACATAGTTTAATATACATGTAGTGTGAGTATAACAATATAATTAGTAGGATCCTCCACATATCCTCTCTTGTAAAATATAAAGAAAGCATGCTAATGCACAGTGTACAATAGAAAAACTAACTCATAACCTAAATTGGTATACTAACTTCCCAAACTCACCATTGATATATCTCACCAAGTATCACATAAAAGAGAGCATATAATATATTAAAAAAAATCAATTTTTCCCCACTCTCGCTTCCCCATTGGTTTGGCACTCTTCCCTAACATCGCATATCTTGGTCATCTATTTCGAAAAGTTAGCCCTCCCAAAAACACGTGGGTAGGGCACCACCACATGCACCCCATGCATCACGTAACCACACCATCCCATATCACAACCATATGTGACAAAGTAGTTTTCTAAATCCACCAATACTTGTATAATGTATACCAAACATCAATTATTATATCACAAGCCATTACAGCTCACAAAACAAGTAAGTACCTCAAGAAATCACAACCTATACACTTCACACCTATAATAATCCTTTGCATACTATATCTGGTAATACATGTGTTTGAAATAACCACAAGATGACACACCCCTCTACACACATATATGGGAAATCTAACCATCGTGCATACCAAAATGAGTTACTAATAATAGAAGAGTGCGGGGTCTGAGGAGGTAGCCATTCACCCATCCTCTCATCGGGATTTTGGGGAAAACATCATCTAAGAGTCATCTGGGTGTTAGTTTCCCAACCTAAATGAGTGGGAAAGTGTATGAAATCACATAATATAAACTATATAATATATCTCACAACCACAAAATAAGAAAAAACTATGTTTAGACTCAACTACAGCTAACATCACTTTTACTCCTGACTTCCACTACTAATACCAGATAGCCTATAAGTGCACAAACATAAAAAAGAGCTATATTAGATAAATTATTTACTTATAATCAATTCAATATATGTTAATTAATTCTTTATCCATTAATTATACATTGATATTTTCCACATTACATTAAATTTCATTACATTACATCACCAGAGTAAATAACATGCCCCGCAGGTATAATTCCAAACCAAGAAGTCGGTTTATCAAGATTAACATATTTTAATCATTTTCATTCCAACATCAACCAACCCCATGGGTTAAACATTTATTTATTCGTTATTAGAATCATTATATATCTATGTACTCTTTTAAAACCTTCCTAAGTTACCACCAAAAGAGAACATGAAACCAAGAACCTCAACTGCCTCATGCTATGGGGAAAATAATGGAGAGAAAAAAGGAAATCGAACCATAAACCATTAAGAAAATTCAAGTGAGCATACCAATTCTAAAAATCTCATGAATGGGTAAGCCCAAAATTAACTTGATCCATCACCTCTGATTCCAGCTTTTACACCCACATGCATATACTGATGCATCACACTATCATAGGTGTCAAATACTACCATATCATCGGGCCTCCCTCCATACACAACACAACATCCATCCTAGAATTTGCTATCCAAGGATCATAACACATCTGGGCCTTCCCACCCGATATGAAATCATCCATTTGGTATCTTCAATAATAATATCATATTATAAGACTAACATCTTGAGAAAACAAAAAGGCATTAGAAAAAATCAAGAAATAGGGAAATTATGACCTCAAAACCAGACATTCAGCCTTCTCATGAAAACAATATCTCACGGATCTAAAGCAAGGTACCTGACCATTTCATAAAAATATGAAACATAGGTCCTAAAAACATATTTATCACCCAACATTCTCTTTTACACCTTTAATTAACCAATTAATTTATCAATAGGTTCCTACTATGGGAAACGTAAATCATCCAGCTATAACAAGCTATCAAATGAAAAATATAATCTTAGCATTTACTCTAGTTAAAAACCCAAGGGAAGTACCATTTTAAATTATGATTAAATTATTCATAATTATTATAAATAAATCATTAACATGCCTCAGGTTTACTAAGAAACCTTTATCAATTTCATTAAGCACATTGAATATCATTTCAATTAAAAATAACGTCAACATCAATTTGATTGTCATAAAATTACATTAACCACTGGATTAAAAACATCTATCTTTAAATTATTATTAGGCCAATTAATTATCAATTAATTCTTGATTTAAATTTTTTACCAATTCCCACCAAGAACAACATGATAAAAAAGTAAGGTATATATATCACACTATCTAGAAAATCAAAAGAAAAACTACTATCATGGTACATAACAACAACATCATCAACATGTGATTACTATAAATTTTATTTAATCCAATTAAAATAATTATTAGTTATATTTAATTTCTATTCAAGGAGATAAATCATGCCAACATTATGATTGCATATAAAAAGGAAGAGAAACACCGAATCCCCTACCTCAAAATAATTCAAAGTTATTCGCACGAGAGGAAATGAAAAGGGGTCATATAAATATCCATACAACAAGATACCTCTCAAAGGTCCCACCACCAAATGACCTAAACCACCTCACATAGAGGAAAACAACATAAACAACAAAATAACAACAACCAGATCCCAATTACTCTCCTAGGGGAAGATACCTCTTAATCAAGAGTAAATCCACAATACATAATAGGAGAAAA
The DNA here is from genome assembly GCA_963277665.1 of Viscum album. Classification (NCBI taxonomy): domain Eukaryota; kingdom Viridiplantae; phylum Streptophyta; class Magnoliopsida; order Santalales; family Viscaceae; genus Viscum; species Viscum album. The sequence goes on along the minus strand of OY728161.1, from coordinate 1,045,363,812 downwards.
CCATATCAAACTAAAAGGGAAAAAATCCAAAAGATCAAAAAACTACAAGAGAAGATGTAAACGTCAAATAATTTGGGGTATTGATCCCATTTATATGAATCAAATTTCTAGTTACTCTCCTCCATGACACTGTGTTTCCACAACACACAACCCAAGAGAATAGCATACCCGTGAAACACCTTATCCTAGTGGTCCTTAATCCCCATAGGACACTATTAGAAGGTTTCATCATAATAAACATCGAACTCACACCGATAGATGACATGATAGTAATCATGAAGATAAATATGGAGCTGAAACACATGAAAAACATTGTGTATCCTACTCATCTAAAGGGGAAGTGATATCTGATATTCCATGGCTCTAACTTGGGACAATATCTCAAAAGGACTAATAAACTTTGGAGAAAGATTACTCAAATGAAAAAACCATTGTTGACCATGATGAAGAGTCACATTTAAGAACACGTGATATGAAAAATCAAACTCTAAAGGTCTCTTCCTATGATCAAAATAGTATTTCTGATGATCATTTTCTTCTTTCATCCTCTCAAAAATTAACTAAACCATCGTTTTCATTTTATATACCTATTATTGGCCCTAAAATTGTTCTCTCTACGACCCCAATACAACACAATGGAGAACATAAAGGTCATATATACATAGATTAAAATGGATCCATACCAATGGAGGAGTGGAAACTATTTTTGTAAGAAAAATACACCAAGGGAAGTTGTCACATCCATGAACCTAAAAAATCTAGGACACAATAACACAACATGTTGTCAAGATTCTGGATGGTCTGCTCTATCTGACCATCAATATACAGAATAAAAGCAGTGTTAATGCATAGTTGAGAGAAAAGATCATGTAGGGACCATTCCGCAACCTGGAGGTAAAATGATGAACACGATAATAAATGATCATCCTTGGGACTCTGGGGAGTCACACCACCTCTTCCTGATACTACCTCAAAAAACCCTTTACTAATCTTGACTCCCGGATCGATAAAAAGTTGTATGATTTCATAAAATGATAAAAATATCACCCCTATAGAATCGCATCCTCCCAGAGATCTTGGTAAAATAGTAACAAAGTCTATATAGATGTCCTCCCACTTCCACTAGGGAACATCTAATGCTTGGAGAAACCTATCGAGAACACATTGCTCAACCTTCACCTTTTCTAAGAACAAACATCAAGAAACAAACACTACAACTACATGCTTTAACCAAATATCACAAACTGACCGTTCAACACCCATTACATATTTTTCATGACAGGATGTAACACTAATGGTTAACTCTATAACTCAAGAAGAACCATCTCATGCATCACTGAAGGAATGAAAATACTTCCTTGGAACAACAGTTAGTGTTATCCATCCTTATACCAAAAATCAAGGGAATCTCTAAATGTAAATCGGTATCCATAGACCATAACATCAGGATCCCCCAACTGGTAATCCTCTACCTATTTCACCAAGGATGACTGCACTATCATCAAGAAAAGACAACATATGCCTCAAACCAATCCCATCTCAAGTTTCATCACTTAGAGTTCCTCCATCACTCTACAGAAATCCCCAAATCCATGAACAGAATCACTATGTGACTTCATACAAATAAAATCAGCTACAATATCTCCCTTGAATGGTGTATACAAGATCTAAATTTCGTAATCCTATAATAATTTCATCCATTGATGCTGGTGCAAGTTCAATTCACACCAGAAGAAGTCATACCTTGGGATCTTATAGATAATAAAAACGAAAAAAATTATTTTCGATGAGGTAATGTTTCTACAACCTAAAATAAAACAACACTTTCACCAACTCAATATCATAGGTGGAATAGTTACTTTTATAAGAATGTAACTATCGATACCCTTAAGAAACAACTCATCTGTACTGCAACATAATGATTTTGAAGACAAGTTGTGAAGAATCATATAAAACCTCAAACTGAACTCCCTCTACTAAAAAGCACATGAATCTAGGGAGTTAAATTTGAGTTGAATACCAAAATCTTCATTAGGTGATAAAAAGGTCCTTAACATTGGTTAGTCCACAAGAACTCCTGATCCTTTCAAGTCTATCCAATTAGAGGACCCGAAACATGAGAGAAGCTGGATAAAAACCTCGTCTATTAGCCTCCAATACCAAAGAAACTCTGGACCTTTGTCACTGTCTTGGGGGATTCCCAAGTCACAATTTCTTTTATCTTTGAAGGATCTAAAACTACCCCCTGTTAGGATAGAACATTCACCAATAAACGGAATTCACTATCCCAGAACTCACACTTCAACAACTTCCCAAAAAACTGCTCATAACGAAGAAGACCCAAAACCAAAAGTATATTATCGGAATGATCCTCCTATGATATGGATTAAACAAGTATTTCATCAAGAAAAACCACCAAAAACATATCTAGGAACTCTCTTAAAATGACATTCATTAACCCAATGAGCATAGCTGGAGCATTTTTCAGACTGAATGACTTCACAACAAACATGTAATTCCAATGAAAAAAATTGTACGTAGTCTTAGTAATATTTTCATCCTTCACCAACATCTGATGATATATAGACCATAAATCAATATTCAAGAACCAACTTTCTCCTTTCAAATGATGGAATAAATAAAAAATCTATAAAAGAGGATAACAGTTCTTCACTATAACTTGGGTCAAGCGATGATAATCGATAAAAAGCTACAAACTACCATTAGTCTTGATCCCAAACTAAATTGGTGCTCCCCAAGGTGACACACTCCATTGAATAAAACCTCACTACAATAGGTCATAGAGCTGTAATCATTTCACCCTCAACTCAGAAGGTGTCATCCTATATGGGGATATTGATATAGGAGACATGGTTGGTTGCAACTCAATCCCAAACTCAATCTACCTTCAAGGGTGTAAAACTACATCCTTTTATGGAAATACATTAGAGTACTCTTCCACATCCCTAGGAAACACCAAATGCTGCCCCTCTGATAAACTTATCATCTACTGATCAATCAAAGATAACAAATATAAAACATGAATCTAACCCATTCGAGGGTCTCATCCACCAATAAACATTGCTGGATCTCTATAAATATCATAAAACCCCACCTTGATCCTAATTAAATCCATGATATCCTATAAAAAATAATATTAATCCATGTTATGGATGATTTCATATTGATGTATCTGTAAACATAGGAAATATTTCCAAGAGTGGTGCTACCCCAACATTAGACCACAGTCTCTACAAACTTCATACATGTTAGCTCGACCTCCAACTGGTGTAGTCAACACCAATGGAACCAGACGCCTCTCTACATCATGTACCAAATCATGGATGAAGGTAGATGATATAAAGGAGTGAATCTCTGCTAAATCAAGAAAATCATTTACCCATGTAGAAAACAGGTAAAGGGTACCTTAAATGATATCTTGATCACATGGCGTTGGAAATGCTAATGCATGAAGCTTACCATGACCGACTCCATAGACACTTTGACCTTTATAAAGACCATCTACATAGAGTAACTATACTCTATAAGGATGTGAATCATCTTGAGACTATTCTCTACCCACCCCATCTCTGCTCTATTGATCCCAAACTAGACCACCCTATTACTATTTTCTAGGATAAAACTACCTCAATGGAGGGACCTAAAGAAGAACACCTGGCACATGCTGACTACTCAGAAAGGTCATGAACTATTACTACTTATGATCTCAGAATCCACAAGTAAAGCACACGTCTGATCACTTGACATAATTCTGAGATCCTCCACACTGAAAGAAACATGATGATGAGGGATATGACCTACCGTGACTAACCAAAAACTCTTATTTCCGGATGGCTGAGAACCCCATACCATTGATATGCTTCTTGAGGATTCCTGGTGATTCCCCTCAAGTGATGATATACTTTTGGATATAATCCTCTTGATAACATATACTCTCTCTATCACCTTGAGATATGTATTAAATATAAACACTATGACCTAGAACTAGATATCTGGATTCAAATCTTCCTCTAAATGCCCCTCCCTTACCTCCTCATCTGGAAACGGGTCTGAAGCATATTTTAGAAGGGTCCAAAAATGGATACAGAACTCTCACACACTAGAGAGTCCTTATTGAATTGTAAGAAACTCCTAGAGACTATCCGCATTCACTGTTGAAGAAAGAAAATTAGCTCTGATCTAGTCTCAGAACTTCTCCTACAAGATGTCCGACTCCTTGCGATCCCCGAGGAACAATAAACCACTACTATCTCACTACTCCATGTAGTATTTTCACAACCAAAAAATCTCAGTGCTTCTTCAGAGAACATATCAAACTATAGGCTATATAAACCTCCTCTAACTAGTCCTTTGTGACTACACCTGAAATGGAGTCCTCATACTTCTGTATACTCTAGCACTAAAACTATTTGAGTGTCCACCTATAGGTTTAATCATCATCAACCTATACCATTTAGAGATCTTCTAGCACATAATACTGAAAATATTTGGCATGAATCCAATGACGACGTCAACATAGAGCCATAACTACAAGGATAACAAACTTATTAGAGCTCATAAACCTAGAATAGGGAATAAATAACATTAATTAATTATTTAATTTATTATCTTTTTAAGATTTTAATCTATCCCAATGTCTACCCATTTCAAGAACAGGAGTAAGGAAGAAAGATGCATGATTCATTCCTAGGAAAATTTCTAAAAACCTGTATCACTTAATTTAGTTGGATCAACATACTTAAAGGTCTATACATCAGATCATAAGGGTCCCTAAATATCAGTTCCTCAGTCAGTCTCCCATGTTTACATCACTTACTAAACTTATCTAACATCATTTCCCTAAAAACTAATGTAACCTGACATATGTATAACTCTAAACTCCATTCTATCCCTCAACCTAAACCTTTGTAACCACACCATCACAACCCCCTCCCCATATAAAATACCACAATGAGGGGAGAGCGTTGGTGACTACCTAATCCCCGCCTCCAGTAGGCCTTGAGTTGGCGACTAGAACCGAGTGTATATTAAACATGAAAATGGAAGGAATTACCCTCTTAGAGAAGCATATTGAAGATATGGATAAGAAGAATACATAAACTGACACCTTCTTAGACACACACACACACACATATATATATAATGAAAACCCTAATACAGATATGAAATGATAGACAATAATAAACAATTTAAAGGGACACTAAAAGTACCAAAAAAGGTAAAGAAGATAATGGCCACGAAGCCCAAAACACTCATACTAAACCCTGAACTAATAATATTCATACCTATTTCTAACCTACTCCAAATGACAAAAAATAGTTTAATATATACCTTGGGTGAGTATAATGGTATAATCAGTAGGATCATCCCCATATCCTCTCGTGAAAAAGATAAATAAAGCATGTTAAATAATAGTGAAGAATAGTGAAACTAACTCATCACCTCAATAGGTATACAATGTTCTCAAACTTCCCATAGATATCTATGAACAAGTATCACATACAAGAGAGAATGTAACTTAGTCATAAAAAATTAAGAGTACTATTATCCTTCCCCCCACTGGTTTGCTGCTCTGCTCCAATGTCGCACATCCTGAGCACCTCTCTCCCCAAAATTAAGTTATCTTGAAAACACATGGACATGGAACCACCACATAAACCTCACACATAACATAACAAAGCCATCCCATATCACAAAAAAATAGTAACCAAGTAGTTTTCGGAATGCAACACAACCGTATGAAATATATCCAACATCAGGTATTGTACCACAAGCCATTACCGCCCATACACTGAGTAGGTACCTCAATCCATCACAACCTATACACTTCATACCTATAATAATCATTTTGATACTGTATTTCATAATACATGTGTGTGAAATAAACACAATACATTACATCCCAATATACACATATATGGGAAATATAACCGCCATGTATACCAGCACAAGTAACTACCAAGAGAAGAGAGTAGGGCCAGAGAGTGTAGTTATCCATCCATCCTCTCACCAAGATATTGGGGAAATCACCATCCCAGAGTCCACTATGTGTCAATTTCCCATCCAGCATGGGTGGGGAAGTATATGAAATCACAAAATATGCATGATATAATATAACTCACAACCACACTATGGGAAAAACCTAGTATTATACTCAAATACAATTAACACCACTCGGACTCCCAGCTACAACTACTAAGACAAGATATCCTATAAGCACATAAGAATATAAAAGATCTACATCAAAATTCATTCTTTACTTTTAATAAATTCACTTTATATTAATTAAAGATTTATCCATTAATCAACAATTACAATTGTTCCACATTGCATGGCATTAAATTACTTTAGTAAAGTCTATTACCTCTAGGCATAAGTCCAAACTAAGGACATGGTTTATCAAGATTAATATCTTTTAATAATTTTCATTACATCCTCAACTAACCCCGTGTCTTAAACATTAAAAAATTAATTATTAGAATCATTCCATATCCAGGTACTCTAGGAAAAACATCCAAATCTACCACCAATAAGAGACAAACAAGCAAGAACTTCTATCTACGTCAAGTAGTGGAGAAAATAATGAAGATAAAATAAGAATCTCAACCAATTACCATTTAACAAATTCTAGAGATCATACCAGCTCTCAACATCTTATCAACGGGTAAGCCTATATTTAACCCATTACATAACCTCTAGTGGAATCCCCAACACCCACATGCATATATCAATGAATCTCTCTATCATGTGCATCAACTGCTACCAAATCATCTAGGCCTCCCTGCCCACATACCACAACATCCATCCCTGAATCAACCATCCCTGGATAACAACTCATCCAAGCCTCCCCATCCTATATCATATTAGCCTCCCGGATCATCCATACTAGTATCATATCACATGGCTTTCATCTAGTGTGAAACAGAAAGTAAATAAGAACAAACAAGAAATAAATTGGGAAAATGGTCCATCAAAATAAGGCATTGATTCTTCTCATAAAAACAAGATCTCACGGCTCAAAAAACAAGGCACTCGTCCGTCCCAAGAAAACTAAAAACTAAAGGCCTAGAAAAAATATTTATCAAATAACTGGTTCTTATTCCATATTGAAATAACTGATTCATTTATTAACAAGTTCCAACTATAGGAAACATAATGCTTCAAGTTGTAACAAGCTATAAAGGATAAAACCTTCTCTTAACATCTATTATTGTTCAAAAACCCAGAGAAATACCATTATCAATTAACATACCTTTATTCATTTTAATTATAAATCAAGTATTAACATTATTTAGGTTCATTAAGAAACATTATCAAATCCATTCAACATAAGGATGGTCATTTCAATTAAAAATTCCATCAACATCAATTTGATTATCATAAAACACATTAACCACCATATTAGAAACACACCTCTTTAAATTATTACTATTCTATTTAATTATCAATTAATTTAATATTTACATTCTTTTCCAATTTACATCATGAACAAAAAGATAAAAAAGTAAGTCATAGATATCAAACTATTTTGAAAATCAAAAGGAAAACCACTATCATGGTACAACGAAACAAAATCACCACTATATTATCACTGTCCAATTTATTTAATGTGGTTAAAAAAATCATTAGATTAATTCAATTTATATCCATGTGAATAAATCAACACAATATTATAGTTTCATGTAAAAATAAAGATAAGAAATGAATCCCCTTTCTCAAAGGACGTTAACATTCTTCACATGAGAAAGTACCACATTGCATATCTCCAATCAACTCTCCCACAAGAATTGCATCCATCTGAGGATTCCGCAACACAAATGCACAAAAAAAACAAAAAACCCATTAGAAACATGGGATATCATATGACATATCATGATAAGAAAAAATGGGAGTAAACGAGATCAAACCGGGAGAACATGTTTGAAAATGAAGTAATAAAACACCTTGGATCACCACATATCACCACCAATCAAAGAAAAAAACCCAAGGATCGATCCCATTTTAGGGGAATAAAAAATATCTAAGGAGAGGGTCTTCATCCTCCTCGAATGAGATAGGGATCCTCTATAGCCATAGGATTATGAATAAACTGAGCGACTAAAATGCTTATAACAATACTGCAGAGGGGAATTACACAACAAGTAATCTCCTTTAATGTTGTGTTATCCTAGGTGTTATGTTGACACCAAAAAATGAATAGCATTTTTATTATTTAATCTTGAGAAATTATATTTTGTGAAACAACCTTACATAAGTTGTTAACCACACTTACACAACATTTTTGGAATACACAACTTGTAATCTCCCTACTTAAAGTATTTCAAAGCCAAACTCATCCAGACCACTTCCAAGCCTCCTATAGGAACCAAGAGCCTTGGGAACATGAAAAGGGATAGACCACATGGATCTGGGCCCTTACATAAGAACTATATTGTTTTAAAAAAGTATAACTCAATAACCAAGTGACACCCCATCACATCTAACAAGGTCGTAAGGCTTGAACCAACAACTGAATAGAAGCTAGGGTGCATCGCCTACTACTCACCTACCTATTGTCCTTATTAGTATTAACTTTTTTTATTTTCATAAAATATTTTATAGATTAAGGTTATGTTTATTTTGAGAATATATGTTGTATTTCATAGATAACAATGATATTGAAAAGTTATTTGGTGATTATGTAAAATATGTTATTTAGGAAGAAGTTCACTATTTTCGGAACGCTATATGATTAATGTAAATAAAATATGGTGATTTTTTGATGGTGTAAAGAATGAATTAAATTTTTGAATCATATATGCTTTTAATGTGGATTTATGGTGATTTGGGTTATCTATATAAATGATTAACATACCTTGGAGATTATGTGATTAGTGAAAATAAATTTACGGTGTGAGTAATTAAGAGTGATTGATGTTATTTGGAGATAAATATTAAATTTATCTTAGAAGAACATTTGATCAAAATCATTCTAATATTTGAGTTTCAATCATAGTCTTGAATATTTTGAAATTTTTTAAGGTTAGTTATTTGTCAAAGGATATAAATTGTTCTTTTGGTGTTATTGTTAGGGTTTTGGTGAGTAATTTTTAATTTCAACATATGATGGTTTATTCATTTTCAGAATTATCTTACCATGTGCTAACCATTTCAGTTTTCATTAATATCTAAAGAGTGGAGGATTGACTTGTGATCGTTTTTTAGAAGTATGTCATACATGAGAATTTAATTTTAGTGCTTTAGAAACGAATTTGTTTCCTTTAATACTCATTTTATGGATAAAAATATGAGATTGATGTGGAAATTGATTAAACAATGGAATTCTACTTGGATGTAAGTATATTCTCACATTATTTTATTCTAGATGTTAAAGGAATTAAAAAAATATAATAAAATGATATTGAAATAAAAATATTATCATATTACCAAATTTTCTGATGGATCAGGGTTCTTTTTCACACCAATTTGGTTTAAGACTTTGTGGTCGTTAACTTTCTCATGATCATTAAATTTCTTGTGATCAACGATTACAGTCACTCCCGGTCATTATTTATACATTAAAATTTTCTTCCACTTCCATATTTTCACTCCCCATTTACATTCTACTATTATGAAACCTAGTTTTTTGTTATTTGAGATGACCTTCATATTTTCCTTTCCCTCTTTTTAAGAAGAAGTTTTATTAATATATTTTATGATATGAGATTTCAAAAAAGTTTTTTTTGAAAGTTCATACCCATTCATTATGATCTTGATTTAAATTTAAAATGTTATAATTTATTGAATTTGGGGAGAATATATTATCCCTAGATTTTAAAATATGATTGTGTTCGATAGTGTGTAAGATACACAACATCGAGCTGAAAATAATTACAAAATATTATTATGTAAATGTGATAGTTATAATACAGTCGTTGAATTGACGGGTATGAATAAGGATAAATAATTTATGAAATATATATATAAATTTTATAATTATTAAAAATTTATTTATTAATTATTCATAAATAAACAATCTTTTCATTAGAAAGGATGTTTTATTATTCAAAAAATTTGTTTTCTTAAAAAATTACATTCTTTTCTTTTTGTGACCAAACATTAAAATTTATTTATTTAAAATTTTTAAATATATTTTATAAAAATGATATAATTTATGAATTCGTCATGTCAAAATTCTCATATGGTGAAATATGGATGTTTTATTGAAAAGTTTGATTTCCGATGAATATTGAAAAATACTGATTTTTATGGAAAATTCTATTTTCTTTTAAAGTATTAAGAAATTAAAAATGTATTTTAGATTAGTTTAAAATTTTAATCAGTTAATTTTTATTAAAAATAATATAATTATGGTTTAAAAAATTTATTTTATAATTCAATTTGGTAGATAATTTTTTTTATTCTTAAAAAAATATTTTTCTTAAAACCCATTTTTTAATCATGTTTTTTCCAGTCTAATTATTATTTAAATTATGAAAATTTTATCAATAGAATATTAAAAATGGATTATATATTTGGAATAATTAGTTTAAATTTTAATAAATAGGTACCTTTTAATTTTAATCATTATGAATAGTAATTATAGTATTTTTTGTTATCACGGTAAAGGGTAAATCAAGTAATTAAGTGATAAAAATAATATGGTAATGACTAGAAAATTACTCTAAAAGTTGAATTAATTTCATTATAATATTTTATTTCATAAATAATCATCCAGTATTTGGTTATATTAACTTTTTGTTCAATTTGTATGTGATTATTACCATAAAATTATTTATGTAATGAAAAGTCAAAAAATATCACACTTGTTTTTAATAAATATAACATTTTTAATGTGGGGGATAAAAAGAGGATATATTTTAATATAAAAAGAAATTTTAAGTATACATTATTTATATTAATAATGGATATTTAATTTTAATTTTTATTAAATTAATAATTACCTTAAAATATTATATAATGCTGATGTAGTAAATAATCAATTAATAGAAAAATAAAATAAGTGATTTAAAAATGTTGGAAAATAATATTATTTGAATGAATATATATGTTTAATGATTTATTTAAATAAAAATGAAAAATTATAAATGTGTGGATGCATTTGATTCTAATTCAATTATTTTCTTGAAGTATTAAAAATCTTATTAAAGGAATAGTTCAAAAATTGACATCAATGTTATTTTATAATAAATAATATTTTATTAAATTATTTAAAATTCATAAAAATGTTATATTTAGAAACATCAGTGGTATATGGTTTTTTACATCAAACATGGTCCATTTATAAACCGTTTTTTCTTTTATATTAAATATATTAACCCCACAAGAGTAAAAAACATTTATATCACTATAATTATCAAAAGGGTTAATGAATGGTTAAAAACAATAAGGGTAAAAATATGGTCAAAACTTGTCAAAATTTTATTTTATTAGATTATTTATATTCATAATAATTTAATAATTTAATATTATTAATTTCGATCCATTTGGACATCAAAAATAATTTATGTTAATTTAATATTTTAAGAAATTCGAAGAGGGGCCCTTCGATCTCTTATAAAAGGGTACCCCCTCTCCTCTTATATAAACACTTCAAGAACCATTTTTTCAGACCATACATACCAAAATACCATCCTATAATCCCTAACCAAGATCCATATGCATTATATGTAGAATAATACAAACCTAAGGGGTCTTAAGGTGCAATAAAAAGGAGGTTGTCCTAAGAAGAGGTATAGTTCATAACTAAGCATTTTTTAATTTCTTCTTACATATCCTTCAAATAATACTTAACCATTTTTATATAATAAAATTATTATATAACATATATTGATATTTTATTATGTTAATTAAATAATCTATATCCAAATCCAACCTCAATCAAATGGGAAAGTTATTTATCATTTGTGTGTAGGGATGATTACCTCCTTACGAACTAATGCAATTAATTTTACAACACCACCTCTCATGGATGGTTATTGTTATAGATTTAATTTATATATATGATTTTAATGAAATATTTATCATTATATAAATATAAAATAACACCTATTTTATTAGCATTTCATTCACTGAAAAATGTAACATAGTTTGAGCTTATGTGTGGACTACCACCTCCAGGAAGCGATGTGATTCATTTTTCATCACCACATCACATTTATTATATATATAAGTAAATTTAAATAAATAATATTTTATTTATGGTATTATGATAAGTCTTTAAATATAAAAAAAAAACTTATATTTTTTCATAATGATCATTGAAAAATATAAATGTTATACATGTGTATGTACAACTTACCGTCTCCATGATAGTAACATAGTTAATTTTTCACAACTATCATTCATGATTGGTTTTAAAATTAATATTTATAAATAAAAATTTAAATTTAAATCATGATTATTATTCTGGATATTATGGAATAATGAAATATTTTACTATAGTCATCCTACCAAATTTATTTTGGATATACGATTTGAATATCGTCAAAATATATGAAGTAAACTTAAATTATTAAGTTATTACAAATAGCATAGTAATAATTTAAAAAAAAGGAATAATAAAATTGAAAAATGTTCTCAATAAATTAAATAATTAACCTAATTTTATTATTTTGGAATATGAGTAATGAATGTGATGAGTCAGGGTAAAGGTAAGGGACACTTTAACTCAAAACCACAATTAAAATGTTTTTAAAATTTATTTACAAAATATTTATCTTTCATGTAAATTTTATTATAAAATATTTAATAAATATATTATTTATTATTAAATTTATTATAAATTTCATTTTAACTATATATTTATTTCATTTAAAATGATCAAAAATGTGAAATATCTTTAAGGTTTTATGTAAGATACTTTCTTTTAAAAAACCTCTTTTAAACTTTCCCTTATGTATCTTTTTCATCCATGTACATATTTATTAATATTATTTTATAGATGTATTAATATGGACATATAATAATTATAAACTAAATTTTTTGTATCTTTTTATTTTCTTTCAATGGTTAAAAAATGAATTTTTATGTGTTTTATACAAAACATTTTGAAAAAAAGACAAATTGAATGTTTTATTTTAACATATAAAACATCACAAAAATTCCTAATTCCATGAACATTATTTTTAGTTTTTTATTAAATTAAAATATTTCATTTTTTATTTAATGAAAAAACCTATATCCATTTTTTTGGAATTTTGGCATTGAAAATGGGGTTTTAATAGAAAAGGTTATTTCGATATCTTAAAGCGTTCAAAAGAGTTTTTAAAGGGTTTTATGATAAAAAATTATAAGATAAAATGTTTTATTCATTGATATAGTCCTTATAAATTGTTTATAATGGGTGATATTGATATATATTATAAAATGGACACTCCCATATTGTTCTCTAATGCATTGGCTAATAATTATGTCCTCTGTAGAATTATATTGGAAGTCTGCCATATTGTTATTCTAACAGAAATAGTTCTTGTAAGGGTTATGCAAGGGTTATTTGAAGAAGATTTACAAATGAATATACAAGAATTATATACTTTATTATGTTTTTTAGGGAAATTTTTTGATTTCAAAAGGTCTGCTAATGATTTTTAAGATATATTATTCCCATTCAGGGTAAAAATGTATGTTTATAAGAAAATATCTTTCATGGGTTTTCATTTTTTTCAATGGACTAATAAATTTATCTCTTTTATGTCCCTTATGGATATTTTTTTAATCATACCACGTTTTTAAATTTTTTTTCATATGGTTTAATTATTGGTAAGTTAAATAATGAATCAAAATTAAATGACATGAATATTTATCCTGAAAAGAAAAGATATTTCCTTTTAAAATTATTATATTATGAAAAAATTGATATTGATTATAAGTTTCCATTTTTTAAAATATGTTTTAGTTATGTATGAGTTTTGACCTACCTATCTAAGACTCTAAACCTGAAGATATCCTCAAATTTAAGAGAATTAAATCTTGACTTAAATCTCAAGATCATGTAATATTTAATTCTTTGTCCTAACAATCTATGGCACGACCATCATCATGTGGTTTATCAGGCTCACCTCCCATCAAATATAATTTTCATGTAATGTATCATGAGTAATAAATTAATTTTTTACCTTTTCTAAATAAAACCTTAAAAATAATTTTAACCCATAATGAAAAGCATTTTTAGTTTACACATAAAATTACGGAGAAATATCCCATTCTTTAAGAAACTCTTAAAAATTAAAAAATCTTACTCTAGAGGGAAAATGGTATTATTTTTGGAAAACCATGTTAAATTTTAGATAATTATTCACAATAAATAAAATTTTTGATAGTTGGAAAAGGATTTATGACATTATATGTTAATAAATATTTTTTTATACTCTCATAAAAAGAATTCAAAATCACTCATATAGTAAATGATAAAAAATCATTTTTAACCAAGTTTAAAAAATGTGAAAATATATCTAAAATGATATTTAATAATAATTTAAATATAAATAATAACATTAATATTTTTTTTAAAATGTAATAAAAGCGAAAGTGTTTAAAGAAATACTTCAAAATATGGTTTTAATGGAAATCCATTACCATAAGTCTCTTCTAACATCGTAAATTCTTTAACTCGTAAGTAATAAAATTATTTTAGTTATATACATTCTTAAGAAAAATTTCCATGTAAATTATATATTCATTATTCATTTAATCTAATTTATTACCATTATATATTTATTTAATAAAATGTTTTTGTTTATTTTAGTTTTTTTGTGGCCGTTCTGTTTATAACATCAAAATTACACAGGCTCATTGATCATAGTAAAAGGGAAAATTATTTCACCTTAATAATAATATTAAAAAATTATTTAAGTGGGACCAAATCAATGTGGTCCAATCCTTTGAGTGTTCCTAAGGATCATGGTGATAATAGGAGGCTTGGAAGTGATCTGGAGGTGTTTGGTTGCGAAATGATGGGAGTAGGGAGACTACACACCATGTAATCATTAGATGCCATGTAAGTGTGGTTAAATAATTCCATAGGCCCAATTCATGATGTGTATGTATTTTGGGTCATATAATAAAAAGGTGATGTATTTTTTTGTGGAAACTGAATCCCGAGGATGAGATGATGTGAAATAGGATTACACGTCATGTAAATCCCTGATGATGTATATCTTTAAATGTTTCTTCCACATGGGTTTTATCCAAACCCTATGGATTCTATCATTCTAAGAGACTATAGGATCCCCCCTTTTTCATTTATAGAATCCCTCTATAGGGATTGATCCTTATCCTTTCGTCTTCAATCCATGGAGATATGTGGTGATCCAAGGTGCTCTCTTCCTTCATTTTCTAGTGGTTTATCATGGCTTGATATCGTTTCATCATGTATGTTATCTCCATGATATTTAATTCGGCATCGCACATTTCTAATGAGGGTTTATTGGTTTTTTAGTGTTTTTATTCCACGAATTCCTCATATGGATACAATTATTGAGGGAGAGGTGACCTGAGATTGGTGACATGGTCTGTTATTGTACGAATAATGTTGATGACTTTTGAGGTAGGGGATTTGTTTCTTCTCATAATTGTTATGTGGAATTGTAATTTTGGATTTAGTTATCCCCTTAGATAGAAATGGAATTAAACTATTAATTATTTGAACCAAATTAAATAAATTGGATTGCAATTTCATGTTGGTGATATCGTTTCTCTATACCATGATAACAGGTTTGCCTCTTGATTTGGTTGATAGCATGATATCTATGTGTTTCTTTGTTCGCATGTTGTTATTGATGTATGTTTTTAAAGAAGGTAATTACTTAATTAATTGATAATTAATTTTCCTATGAATAATTTATATAGTCGTGTTTTTAATCTGGTGGTTGATGCATTTTGATGATAATAAAATTGATGCTGATGAAATGTTTAATTGAAATGATATTCCATGTGTTCAATAGAATTTATAAAGTTATTTGATGAACCTAAATCATTTAATTATTTATTTATAATGATAAATAAATAAATAAATTTTTATTGGCAATGGAACTTCTTTAGGTTTGTTGAAACTAGAATAAATTCTAAGAGAATGTTTTTCATTTGAAAGATTTATATAGACTGATGCTTTTGGTTTCCCATAATTGGAAACTATTAATAAATGAATTGGTTAATTAAATATGGTATAAGAACTAGTTGTGTGATAATATTTTTCTCGGTCTTGAGTTTCCTATTTTCTTGAGAAGTCTGAGTGACTTGTTTTAGATCTGTGAGAGCTTGTTTTCATGAGAAGGTTGAATGCCTTGTTTTGAGGTCCTGATTTTCGTATTGATGAATTATTTGTTCCTACTACCTTTTTTATGCTCTAGATTCAAGTCTTATGTTATGAAAATGGTATGGATGAGCATGGAGGGATGATGTTATATAAGGCTGGAAGTCCCAGATGTGTTTTGAGTCTTGTATGGCTGATCCTATGATAGATGTTGTAGTATGTGTGTAGGGATGCCAAAACGAAATCGAATTAATTGAGTCCTCTGATTGAGAGATGCAT
The DNA here is from genome assembly GCA_963277665.1 of Viscum album. NCBI lineage: Eukaryota > Viridiplantae > Streptophyta > Magnoliopsida > Santalales > Viscaceae > Viscum > Viscum album. The sequence continues at coordinate 1,045,347,260 of OY728161.1, read as the reverse complement.
CGGTATATAAATGTGGGTGTCAGGGATGACACCAGAGATAAGGGAATGGGAAAAGCTGGGCTTACCCATTCATGAGATTTTGAGAGCTGGTATTTTTTCTTTTGAATTTGTTTAATGGCTGATGAATGAGTTTATTTTTTATATGCATCATTTTACTCACTTATTGTGGTGGATGGAGGTGTTTCTTTGCATGGTTCTTATTGGTGGTTTCATAGGATGGATTTCCTAGATTACCTAGATATGTAATGATTCTAATAATGAATAAATAAATGTTTAACTCACAAGGTATGTTGATGATGGAATGTAAGTGCTTAAAAGAAATTAATCTTGATAAACACAGTCCTTGGTTCGAACTTATAACTACAAGGAATATACTTTACTCTAGAGATGTAATTTAATGTAATGAAATGTAATGTGTAATAATGTTTAAAGGTTAATTAATGGATAATTAATTAATTAACATAAATTTATTTTCTTAAAATTAAAGAATTAATTAAATGTAGCTCTTTTATATTATTGTGTGCTGATAGGATATCTGGTTATAGTAGTGGAATCCAGGAGTTCAAGTGACATTAGATTTAGTTGAGTCTAGGACAAGGTGTTTCCCATAGTGGGGTTGTGAGCTACATTATAACGTGTATATTCTATGATTTTATATGATTCCCCACACATTTTTGTTGGGAAACTGACACCTAGTGGACTCTAGGAGGCTGTTTTTTCCAACATCCCGATATGAGGATGGATGGCTGACTACCCACACTGGCCCTACTCTCTTCCTTTGGTAGTTACTTGTGACGGTGTTCATGACAATTATATTTTCCGTATATGTGTGTAATGGGATATGATTTATTTTTTTTATTTCACACACATGTGTTTCCAAATATAGTATAAAGAGGATTATTATAGGTATGATGTGTATAGGTTTTGATGGATCGAGGTAATTACTCGGTGCATGCACTATAATGGATTAAGGTATAATAGATAATGTTTGATATACGTTATATATGTTATATTGGATTCCAGAAACTACTTGGTTACTATTTTGTTATGATATAGGATGGTGTGGTTATGTGATGTATGAGGTGCATGTGGGGATGCCCTACCCAGGTGTTTTCAGGATGTATTAGTTTTGAAGAGATATTCTCAGGACATGAGATGTTCGAGAGAAGTAGAAAACTAGTGGGGTAGTGGGATTGGGTTTAGCATGATGTTTTATTACTATATTATATGCTCTCTTGTATGTGATACATGGTAAGATCTAGATATGGTGAGGTTGAGTACATAGTAAACATATTTAGGTGATGAGTTAGTTTCATTGTTAGTCACTATTCTTTAGCATGATTTATCTTTTTCATGGGAGTATCTAGGGAGTATTTTACTAATTATACTGTTACAATCACCCTATGTATATATAAACTATTTTTCAGGTTAGTTAGAGGAGGTTGGTGATCGAGATGGATATTACTAGCTTCGGGTTTAGCAGGAGTTGTTTGGGCTTTGTGGTCGCTTCTGTTTTTACCTTTTTGGTACTTGTAGTTTCCCTTTTGTGTTTTTAGTATTGTAAGAAATTTTTTGTTTTCACTTGAGTTATATATATATATATATATATTTATGAGTAGTTTTTGGTTGTTGAATCCTTCTTATCTCTCTTCTCTACAAGCTTCTATTAGGGGTTAATGCCTACAATTTGAATCATTACTATACCCTCAGTGATAGTCTCCAACCTGAGGCCAACTGGATAATGGACTTAGGAAGTCTACATTGTAGGACCCCGGGACACCCTGAGAGGGGAGGGGTGAATCAGGGTGGAAAATTTTTCTTCTTAAAGTTGTGGATCTTGTTCCCACGTTGGTAGAAACTACTTAAACCTGAATGATGGATATGATCTGCAATGAAACATTCACATGCAAAGAGATGACACAGGAATTTTACTTGGTTCACCACTAAGGGATACGTCTAAGGAGCATACGCCGACAGGTTGTCGGTTATACCAAAATCCACTATGCTTCACTGGCTGTAGATTACAATCATTCGGTCACAGACACTCTGTCCCAGGCACACTGCCTTTACAAAGGTTCAGGTATAACTCACTACTTCCCTCGGGTCACCCCCGTTGACTCCCCCTAGCTCACTGCCGTTGGTGAAGTCTCACTCAGTTTATAGACGTGAAGGTCTCTTCAATAGATGTGCATTGAAGTTATTTGTCTCCTGTTTAGCATGAGACTTTACTTGCATCAGGGTTCAGAGTTGATGCCCTTCTTAGTTCAATCCTTCTTCTTTAGTGCAATGACTGAATGCACTAGATCTTCTTCTTCTCTTCCTTTGATTCTCACTACTAACACCTGAGTGTATTGATATATTTCCCTCTTTCTGTGCAGATCTGAGTTTAGTTGCACGGTCTGTTCTTTTTCTCTTTGCAAAGCACAATGAGGATGTTAAACACTAGCCATGTGTGTGCGGTACCACTTCTCTTCATAAAACCAAATGGTTTATTGTTGTTCCGTCTTCGCAAAGCAGATTTGAGAGTGCTAAGCACCAGTCAAAGGCCTGCGGGACCCCCAAATTTTTTGCGCACCCTTCCCGGTGTCTTGCGCGTAAAATTCAAACCTTGCGCGTAAAAATACCTTTTTGGTGCGAAAAAGGATTTTCGCGTAAATCGTTTTTTTGGGCAGAACTTCCCTTTTTCACACAACACCTTCTTTTTCGCGCAACCCTTCGGCTTTTCGCGCAACACTCTATACCTCAGTTTTTCCGTGCATCAGAGCTCGAGATTTGTCTAAGTGTCGAGCCTATCCGAATGAGAGGGGATCACCTCATATTTATAGGCGTTTTTGATCCTGCGCGTAAAACCCCTTCCTGTGCGTAAAACTGTCTCTCAGTTCATTGAGTTACGCGCATCTTCCTTTTATTCTCACGCACCACCTTGGTTTTTCGCGCATCTCATTACTTCTACATTTTCATCATTCTGAACATGAATCCTCTCTTGCGCGTAAGACTTCAAACCCACATTTTGCGCACAACCAACTTTACGCGCAGCCGTTTGATTTTCCGCGCACATGGTGCGAACAACTCTGATTTTTCGTGTGCCCCTTGCCTTTATCAATTTTCTGTATTTATGATTCGCTACATTGCTTGCGCGAAAAATTCACCCGACTATTTTGTGCACAACATTTTTCGCGCACATTCCCATTTTTCCGCGCCCAACTCAGGTTTCTTTTCAGCCCGTTCCTTTACCATTTTTCAACGTTCGGATTTTGAAACACTGCTTGTGCGAAAAACTTCGCTCCACTTATTTCTCGCACCACACTGTTTTTCGCGCACAGCTCACGTATTTCGCGCACATCCCTTATTTTCCGCGCAGCCCATGCCTTTTCCATTTTTCACCAATCTGATTTCGAAACACTATTTGCACGAAAACCCTCGATCCACTATTTCGCACATCCCGCTGTTTTCCATGACCAACTTAAGTATTTTGCGCAAGCCTCTTATTTTCCACGCACCACATCCTCTTTGTGCGCACCTACTTTTGTAGACAATCCATGTCTTCATTTTCTAATTTTGATGCCAAAATATTTGGCAAACACTGGGAAATAGCACCACCTGGTATCTTCTCTTTTTGTACCGCCTCCAGAACATCCATTCCTTTGTCGACGTTCTCTATCCAAACATGGATCATTAACCACATCCCCTGAACTCGACATACCACCATGGAATCTCCTTTGTCAAAAAATTTGTATGTCATTTGTTTGTTTTGTCAACAAGCCCGATCACCTCAAAAACACTTCTTCTCAGTGATCTGTATCCTTCAGCAACTCTTCTGCTTTCATCACAAACTTCACTATTGTGATATGTATTCCTTGATGGAACAACTTTATCATCATCATCTTCTATGACAATGTGACGTGCATGGCCATCTCAGAATTCCAATCACTTGCACATTGTCTTCTTCTTAAAACATCATTATCCTCATATGGATTATCCCTCACTTCATCATTGTTGTAAACAATGTGTCACCTTTGACACATGTTATTTGAACTTATGATCAGTACAACAATCATCTGAATTTCCATTCCTCCATTTCATTGGAGTACTTCTTGATCTCCTTTATTTTGATCTTCATTGACAACTATTGACAACAAATGCAACCTTATACACAAAGTGGTTCCAACATACATATGATTCCTCTTATTATAGTATCTTTGTGGGTATGGGGTCCTTATAGATATGTAAAATGGTTTAGGTTTGATGGATATGATGGAGGTTGGAGTTAGGCACATGTGAAGTTTCATGGGTTAGCTGGGAAACATCATCAACTAATTTTAATAAGCAATGTAAACATGGGATACCAACTGAGACATAGGTATTTAGGCCCCCCTATGATGTGAATCAGAAACCATTATGTTTATCAATCCAACCAAATGAAGATATACTGGTTGTAGGGTAATGATCCAGAAAATTATCATGCATCATTCTTATTTGCACATTTTTTTGAAATGGGTAGATAATGGGATAGGGTGAAACCTTAACAACATAATAAATAAATAAATTAATTAATGTTAAGTATTCAATATTCTAGGTTTAGTAGCTCTAACATGTTCTTTATTCTTTCAAGTATGAATCCAGGTCAATGTCCTCATCGATTTCCCACTGAAAAAGTTCACTAGAATGTGCCAGCAAATCACCGCTGAGTGGAGGTCGACGATGACACATGGAGGATGACACTCCAAGAGTTTCAGTGCAAGAGTCTATTGAATTATGAGGGAATTAATTCAAATTCCGTCACAATGGGTTGGTTTAAGGAGGTTATGATAGCATTCAATTCAAACTTTTTTTACTAGGAGCACTGTGTTTCATTGGCTGTGACGATGCTGCATGGAGTAGTTAGGCGGTAGTGGTTTTTGTTCACCAGGGATCGTGAGAAGTTAGAAGTATCATGGGATAATTTATGAGACCAGTTAAGAGAAAAGTTTCTTTCTTCGACCGTGAAGGCGTCTAGTCTCAGGGATCTTATTACCCTTTGGTAGAGGATCTTTAGTCTGAGAGGGTTAGAGATCTATTTCAGGACCCTTTTATAGTATTCTTCAGGCCATTTGTGAGATGAGGAGGCTAGGGTGAGGCATTTCCAGGAGGATTTGAGTTCATATATCCAACAATAGGTCACCCCATTTATGATGTAGATGTATCTCAATGCGATAGTGATATAATAGGTTGTTTATTGGTTATTAACCAAAACTAGATCATCATGAGAGGGGAGTCATTAGGAATCCTCAAGAAGAAGACCTATATTTTGGGTTCACGGTTGTTAGGATAGAAGAGTTCTCATTCTGGTGGGGGTAGATCTTGGTCCTTATCATCCCATTCCATTGAGGGTGGAGGATATAAGACCAATGAAAAAGGACAAAACATGTGTCTTTCTAGTGGAGGTTGAGGTCATAAGTGAGAAGAGTGTATGACCTTTCTGAGTAGTCAGTATGTGCCATATTTTCCACTTCAGGTTCCAGCATTGAGGCAGTTTTAGCTGAGGTAGTAGTAGTAGGGTGGCCTCATTTCGGATCAATAGAGAGGAGATAAGGTAGGAAGAGGACAACCTCGAGATACTCATTATCCTCAAATATCAGAGTACAACCATGGAGGTGGTCATCAGTAGGGTCATAGAGGTCATTGAGTCGGTCATGTTCAGCTTCATGCTCTAGAGTTTCCATCGCCTAATGAGACAAACATCATATGAGGAACCCTTTTCTTTATTTCTACATGGGTGCATACATTTTTTGGATCAATAATGACACATTCCTTTATATAACTTACCCCCATCTGTGCTTTATAAATTGTGGTAGATAGGTTTCTAGTTTCCTTGGAATTCACTACGATAGTTGGAGTTTGAGCTGACTTGTATAAAGTATATAGAAACATTGATCTGTGCTGGGGAAGCACTACTCTTGAAGATATTTCATATTATTACAAATATATACATCTAAAATCATCACTGGGATTTATTTGTTGTATTCTATGTAGTTGAACATGGATTGATTCTAGAGGAGCTGGTGTGACTCTATGGAGTCCCAAGGATGATCATTTCTAATTGAGATCCTAATTTTTTTCTCCAAGTTGTGGAGAGGAATCCAACTTGATTTTGGTTCTTAGCTATGCCTTAGCACTAATTTTCATTTGTAGACATATGATCAGATAGAGAGAACCATCCATGACTACCATGAGGATGTAATTTTCATGCCTAATAATCCCTTGGATTGTGTCTTATGAAGGTATAATAGCATATAAGAAAGTACAATGGAATGTGAGTTGTAGGTGTGTTCATATGACCCCAAGATATTTTTTTAGATCTTATATTTTAATGATGTTCTTTAGTATATGTTGATCATTTGGTTTATGAGATGATTTCCTCTTGTTTATTGTTATGTTGTTAATCTCATTTCAGAGGTATCTCCACTGGGTGAGTGTTTAGGAGCTGGCTATAGTTGTATTTTTCATTCACATTGTTTTTCCTACGAGGGAGGTGGTTGAGCTCCATTGGAAACAATACCTTTGAGAGGTATCCCATGAGGTGACTGTTTAGATGAGAATTTATCATATTCTCTCCAGTTTGGTTTTAGATTCCTCAGGAAGATAATGTTTTGAGAGGTATATAATGAGGGGGACTGGATTTGTGTGGTCAAAGCCTTTTCATTTTCCCAAGGATCATGGTTCTTAGAAGAATATTGGAAGGGTTCTGGAGGATTTAGGATGTGAAATTCTGGATGTAGGGAGATTACATGCCATGTAATCCTTATATTCCAAGTAAATGTGTTTCATGACCTTTTCAGTTTCAGTTCACGATGTGTAATTTTTATGGTTTAAATAATAAAAAGTTAATGTTTTCTTAGTGGAAACCAAACCATGAGTATTACACTATGTGAAACAAGATTACACATCATGTAAATCCTTGATGTTTTACATATTTAAATGTTTCATCTACTTGTGGATTCTCTAAACCGTATAGATTCTCTCATTCAAGGTGGCCAAAGTCTTCCCCCCTTTAGAATTTCATGATTCCTTATATGGGGGAATGATCATTATCCTTCTATCTTCGATCCATGGAGAAACATGGTGATCCAAGGTGCGATGTTCCTTCATTTTCTATTGGTTTTTTCCTCCCATATGTTATTGTTATGCTATGTAGTTTTATCCCCCATGTTTCTAATGGGGTTTTCTTAGTTTCAATTGGTACAATTGTTTTGTGAAGCACTTATTGGAATTTAGTTTTTATAGGATATGTGATTGTAGATATGCGATGTGATCCATTCTCATGAAACGAACATTACGTATTTTGAGTTAGGGTATTAATTTTCTCTCTTAATTTTTATATTCAATCGTAATGTTGGAATGATATATCCCATGGGATATAAATGAAATTTAAATAATAATAATTATTTGAAAAAGATTAATTAACTTGGATATCGATCACATATTGGTGTTTTTTTTTGTAGAAACCTAGCCCCATATAGCGTAGAGCCAGTGTCTACTATCAATTACATTGGCATGATTACATGGAATTCAAGCCCTGAAGGACCAATTAATTTAGTTTTATTCGTAAACTAGATACATAAATGAGTATTGCATTACAAATGAACATTCTAATTACAACATGGTTTTTTTATAAATAAATAAACTGATTTGAGGATAACTCTAATCTATCTAGTATATTCCTGAATTTCTTTCATAGTACGCTTCATTGATTCTTGGGGAAAGAAACATAATAAGGGTGATCTGAAATGGCCAGTAAGGGAAAAATATATAAAAAGCAATAAAAAATCAATGAGAATAGTAAATATGGTATAGTACATAACTGAACACACATGCCATATAATCAATAAACTAAAAGTATGTACATAAGAAATATGGAAAGGTAATAACCGTAAATACATTACATCTAGATAAATGAAAATGAAATGTATCAATTGACATGTCAACACAAATTATAATGGATAAATAATTACTAAATTCTCAATAAAGGAAATGATTATTTTTTAGACATCCAGTTTCCCTGCCACATGATACCTTTACCGTCAAAATATAGTTTAACCTTTCCAATTTTTGTAACTATTTTTTCCCATGAGAGTATAGATTCATCGAGGGGATTTCTTTCACTGATCCCCAACCCATAGGGATTTCCTTAATCAGTTCCCAACCCATGTATTATATATCCAAATCATTAGTCATATATAAAATAAATATTTTTCCATATCAAATATTTTTATTGAATAAAGAATATAGATTTATCAATATTTCCCCAAATAATAAAATAAATGTCAAAGTTGACACCATATATAAAATGGTATACGGTTTAGGCAATAGTAATATCTATGATAAATGAAATGGGTAATTTAGGGGAAATTCAATGTTCAATGTTCATAGGAGATTGAATATTTCAAGGGGACTAAAAAATAAATCAAGGAAGTGAATTTGAATAATATCTCTATCCAAATTAATCATCAACCATATAGAGTAATATTAAGGATGGTATCAATATAGAAAATCCCAAGTGGAGTAAAATCGAGGGTTTTTGTCATTGATGAAATAAATGATTAACTTTTAAAACTATTCTTGAGGAAAATATCCTATTCTTTTAAAAAACCTTTTGAAAATATTTTTCCTTGAAATCGCCTTTTGAAATAATTTTCATTAAAAATAAACCTTTTGAAATTGATAACTAGGTTTCAAAGAAATGATGGTAGATAAATCCATAGATGTCGTACGTGGTAAAAAGAATATTATTTTTGTATGAAAAAAGGTTATAAAATGTCTTGTTTGGAAAGTAACAAGAATATTCCTTCAAAAATATTTGTAAAAGACAAAAAGGGTAAAAGTTTATTTGACAAATCATTTTTGAGAACATTTTAATAAAACATTGGTTTTAGAACAAAATAGGTTCTCTGACTAAAGAGATAAATATAGTCAGGTATTATTAAAAACATTTCCTAAAACACTTTGAGTACCAAAGAGTGAAAAAATGGTACTAAAAGTTGAAAATAGTCATTAATAACCCGATAATAATGAAAGGTATTATTGAACAATGGTTATATAATTTCATCTAATGTAAATTCCATTGAAAGGTAATCAAGATTAGTCTTGAGGAATATAATATTTAATCATTCCAAACTATCCCATACCACATTTAAACATTTTTAAATGATAAACCTCATGAAATAATAAAATTAAATTAAAGTATTAAATATCATGAAGGGAAAGTAATTCCTTATATAGAATGTAAATGGCTAATGTATACACTATATAAAATAAACTAGGTTCATAATAATAAATTGTTCCTCAATGAAATGAAATTGAGATGAAATCCATTACATATGAATTGAAATACCCAAAAGTGATAATTATAAAATTAAACATCTAAATACCATCAATATAATAGGTTTTGTGATATTATATTTCAATTTTTCAGTATGTACACCATATATATATATATATAAGAAATTAAGTGCACAGTAATAAATTATTCCTCACAGAAAGAAAAATGAGACATGAATTCCTTACCTTGAAGTTCCTTTTAGGTGAAAGTCCTTTAAATTATTGTATAATAAACTTATGTTAATTTTATCCTTGCCTAAAAAACTTTTTCATGCCTATAATTACTTTTATTTCACTTATTACCATGTTTTTTACAACTACTCAAACAATTAAGTTTACATCAAGTGTTTTTGAACCAATTCGGTTTATGTGTCAAAAATACTATTGTTGGTAAACTATGGTTATAGGGTTTATTATATAACATATTCAAAATAATAACCAGGATATAATTATCATATTTTTACATAAAATATACTTTTAAAATGTAACACCCTGACCCCTCTAGACCAGAGCTATTGTTTTACTAATTACATTGGCATGATTACAAGGAATCAAATACCGAAGTACTGAGCAGTTTAATATTCTTGAATAAACTAGATATATACATGTAACTCATATTACAATGGTAAAGGTAAAAAAATATAACACATAACAAGAACTAATAGACTGCATCCATGAAAACTCCATAAATGGTCACCCATTCATAACCTATTGATGGTAATCAAATGAATGGGGTGAGGTCAAATTCTCAGTAAGGTTTAAAAATAGTGGAATCATGAATCAATAATAACTAAATCATAAATAATTAGGCATAGTCAATATGGAATGTTGAATAAATGAAAAACACGTGCCTTTAATAAACTGAGAATGAAACTACATCCATAGGTTTTGTCTTAGTGAAAACCTCATGGATAGTAATAACTGAAAATGAATAAGGATAATCCTTATTAATTTGATGTCATGTATCTATAACATGAAACCATAATACCATTGAAATGGTTTATGTATGTGGGTAGAAACCTGTCTGATTTTTGGAAACAAACTCGAAGGGTATGTCGCCAACAGATTTGTCTCATGAGACCCGTTGAAGCATCGAGGGGCTATAACGGGCCCCACCCACTCCTGCATGTCCGAAGAATTATTTATTCATATATTTAATAAAATTACAATATTCCTTCTCAATATCCATATATATGTGAGGATATATATTAATCAATGGATACATATACTTTGAAATGAGACCATTTAAAAAATATTGTGGAAATAATCCTTAAACATTCAAATGTATCGCATACCACCTTGAAACATTCAAATTATGATCCCTTATAATATCATGAGAATAAGTATACTCTCGATATAATATACCAAATGGAAATGAATACACCACAAGAAATAAATAAGTGGTGAACAAGGCATATATCTCAAAAAGTTAAAGTGTGAGGAGAAAAAATCCATTTTACTTTGGAAAGGAGATTTCTTTGGGTAAATAATTTTTATTTTCAATAAATCTAGTTTTAAATATATATATATACCAAAATTAAAAAGTTAAAAACATTTAAATTACATTTGAGGCATGAATTATTCCCTACTGAAGTGAAATCATGTAAAAAGTAATTTAAAGAAGCTTTAGAATTAAAACATTTTAGGTCACTTTAAGGAATTCATTAAAGAGATTTATAAGTGAAAAAGGAATGTTTTCTTTAATAAAAAAGAAGTTAAAAAAAAATAATTTTCATGTTAAAATGTTTGATTTAAAAATATAAACATGTAATAAAATAGATTATAGAGTGAACATAAAAATAGGTAAGAATTTTATAAGTTCCATGAATCAAGCTTGCATTTCGAAAGAACTTTCGAAAGATTATTTTAAAACATGGAACTTCCCAAAATATAAATAAGGATTATGATTAGTACACCTATATAGTAAATTCACACAGAATTTATGTGGAGTAAATAATAATAAATAAGAATTTTATTGAGGTGAATAGAGAACAAGAGAAACCCAAATGAAATTGGAGGTTCGGATAAAAACTACTTACTTCTTTGTAATCAATTGAACCATATGCCTCAAAATTAATATTCATCGAATGACAAATTTAATTTCATTAAAATAAATATATTCATGGTATGAAACATTAATGGGAAGTGTACAAAAACTATAGACAAGTAATATTAGTGAATTCAAAATATCCCACAAAGAAGGATGTGGGATGAAGAAACCTTTACCAAGAACATACCATTAGATTTAGGACAAATCAATGACATAATTATGTGTGAAAAACATAAAACCCAAAAATAAAAGTGGAAATACATAATAAAACAATCATAGGTCATTAACACATATTCTAGTAAAATACAAAACCAATGACATTGATGTATAACTCAACGAATGGAAAGTGAGTTAAGATATCCCTTAACTTAAGCTCGAAGGTGTTCTTCATTGTCCTTAACGACCTGAATAATAAAATTTATCTTCATTAATTAATATTTACATAACCTCATGAAGAATTAATTGATATGGTATAACATTATTAGTTTCATTCATGACCATTTAATGGGTTTTAAGAGATACAAAGTTATTGTTTTGGAAGCATTTTCTCCCTTGGTTTTTAGGATATGTTTACTGGTATTCATGAATGGAAGTTCATTTAAAATGTGGTTAAACATCCCTAATTATTAATATATACTATTAGTGAAATTAAAGATATTATCTTATAATTATTTTGGGTTATATACTTTAGGATTATTCATTAGTTAAAAGTTATTGATAAATGTTTGGATTAACTTTTCCCATTTTTGTGAATAATGTACTCATTTTGTATTATTATTTTGTATTATGAGTGTGTAAGGATTAAAGAATATTGAATAAGGTAAAATATTTATATTTTAATCTATTTAAACCATTAAAAAGGTTTCATGACCAGTATTGATGATATTAATGAAAATTGAAAACCTGTCTTCCTTGAGTGTGATAATTTAACACATCTCGGACGGTGTTTGCATTTATAGTATAAAAGGATGAGGAAAGAGAGTTGATGACAATATATTAAATTATAATAATAAAATTACAGTTCATTTAAGTTACTATAATCATCATATCATTTGGAATAGGGGATATGAGGAAAGAATTAGAAGAGAAAGGAACTCAAAATAGAAGAAAATTGAGAAATCACTCACGAAAATTCAGTAGCCTAACATCGTCACATAAAATTTCATAAAGTATTTTGATGAGAGAAATGGGGTATCTCATCACTATTAAATAATATTGTCAGTAAGGGAGATATAGAATGAAATATCCCAACATAAGCCAAAGGAAATTAAAAATATTAACATAAAATGAAAGAAAATAAAGAAAACAAAAGAGGATGTTTACCTCTTGTTCTCTTCTCCTCGAGATCCTTCTTAAGGCCTTTGGGTTTTTCCTTTTGGTGACACTAGAAGCTCTAGGACATGAGGAAGATTCTTGGGAGGAGTATTGGGCAAAACATAGGTAAGGCCCAAGTATTGAGATGTGTGTGAGGAAGAGGGGAATGAGGGTAGTATTTATAGTGGAGGAGAGGAGGTATTTTTCATTATTTTAATCATTATTATAATCTTTTTCCTCAAGACTATCAATAATATTAATTCACGTGACCCCAAATAGTAATAATGGCATGTGAGTTCGAACAAAGTGGTCTTACATCACTTATGATGTCATAAATAGTGTATTATACTAATAATTTGTATACATGACATTTTATTATATTTCACCATTCATAAAAAATTCAACAATTTTAGAAAAAACCAAAAAATTCACCCTAACCATTTTTCAACATATATAATTTAAAAATTAACTCCATTTTTTAAAAAAATTATAAATATTATTAATTTAATTTTTAAATAAAATCATAGTTAATTCGAAAAATAACAATGTTAAAGGTATAATTAGTTTTATATCACATTGAATTTTTTTTAAGATCTTATCATCTTATTACCATAAGAAAATAAAAAATATTATTTTTACTATTCATATGGGTCATATTACTATTCATATCACTATTCATAAGGGTATGTTACTATTTATAAAAAAAATCAATTTGGTTCTATTAGACTCCAAATGACATACTGACCACAACTCTAGATGACCATTTTTTGAAATTAAAAACATAGTAGAGACAAGGTTTTGCTTAATGAATAGATTATATAATGTGTTGTTTTGTAGGGACTCAGTGTTTCATGATTTTTAAATTAAATCTATTTGTAAATTCTTAGTGTATTACATTATTCCCTCCTTACGAAAATTTTTTCATCAAAATTTGAAATTGAACATTGAAAGTTAATGGTTGATACTTGAAAATTCCCTTGTGGGAAACACACATCAGGAATACGGTTAAAATATCCTCTTAATAAGAAGAAGGGGAAATGCATCAATTACTACAAAACCATGAATTATAATTGGACAAAATGGTCATGGAAGAATAATTAAACCATCATGTAGTGACATTAAAATCTAAAAACCCCTTACATCGATTAACATATTCACTTTTTGTAAATAGTTAAAAATAGAAAAATATAATCATTCAACACATTATAATGAAGGATTCAAAATTTCCATGATTAACTTATCATTAACCCTTAATCAATAAAAAGAAGATCTAAAATTCACATTCATAACATGTGAATAACCTCATCATGTATCCTCTTGAAAAATGGAAATACCATGAATTATTGTGAAAAAATTATTGGAAACATGAATTCTTATATATTATTTAAGTAAGATACATGTTATTTGATATATTCCTTAAATCCAAAAGTGTTGTAAACTCCATCAATGATAGCATAGACCACTTCTCGACAAGTCAAAAATCAGTTCCAAGGTAGTCAGTATTTATTCGAATCAATCATTTCACAATCATTATATCAACATCCTATTTAAATATTAAGGGTTGTATTTCCCTCAATCATATATGTATTTTCTAAACAAGTTAAACTTTATTATGAATTTCTTTTCCTTTATGCCAATCATCATACGACCACAAATCCTTAATGAAAGATTACCATCATACAATCCTTATATATATCATAATTCAAATAACTAGTACATTACTGACAAAATATTGAAATGAAATCATTCTAATTCATCTGTGGTAGCATCATAACATTATCATTATCCAAAACCAGCATTTGGGGTATATTTTTTTGACGATTGGGGCATTGATTCACATAGTGTCTTATCTCATTGCAGTTGAAACATTGTACATTAGAAACCATTTTCTTACCCTTGCAAACATGAACTTGGTGTCCTTTTTCTCCACACTTATAGAAAACTCTCATTCCCTTTAAGCATTTACCATGGTTATTATTTCTACAATTTTCACAAGTGGGAAAACTCTTCTTTCCCTTCTTACATTTATCCCCATATTTCTCTTCCATCCTCTAATTAATTTTCTTCCCATAAAATCCATTGGACTTAGAGAAGTCTTTACATACCATTTTAACACATGATATTATTACGTTATATGATGAGGATACTTGGGATATAATATTCCTTTGCAAATATGGCTTAATACCATTAGAGATATGATCCTTCTTACGCTTCGCATCACGTGCATTGGTGAAGTTTTTACTCCTTCTGTTAGGCACCATTTCTAATCAATTTCCATATTATATATTATCTCATAAATTATTAACTCCCTATAACGGTAAACATGGTGTAACACATATCATAAATTTAAGCATCTTAAATCCTAAAACCATGTTCTTTTGTCACTTTAGGGGCATAAATCCTTCATAATGGTGTGTAAATAAAATATGAGTTATCCTAAGAATATCTCTCAGGAGTTTCAAACCAAGAGTGTAGAAAGGTCCACTGTCCTGTACTAGGATACCCCAGGTCAAGCTCGAAACTCCTTGTCAGAGTTTTCACTCCTAGGTACATATGTGCCAGAGCCACCTCTACTTTATTATATCCAGACAAGGATTTATTTTCTAGAATGATCCACATGATCTATTCCTTACCAAAATTATAGGATGTTCTTGTTTATTTATCCCCCTCGACCATCTTAGGTATGGGTTCCCAAACCTACATTTTTGAAATCTAGTTCCCAAGGTTTCTACTAAACGCTATTTGATACACCAACTGTAATGCTCTGACCCCTCTAGAACAGAGCAGGTGCATTACTAATTACATTGGAATGATTACAAGGAAACAAATCCTGAAGGATCATGTAGTTTAGTAGTCTTTAAGAAACTAGATACATAAATTTAACTCATATTACATTGGGAATGGTAAAAAACTACTAAACATAACAAAAACTAATAGACTACATCCATGAGAACTCAATAAATGGTCCCTTCTTCATAAACTATTGAATGTAAACAAATGAAAGGGGTGAGATCAAATGATCATTAAGGGTTAAAAATAATAGAGCATAAATCAATAATAAAAAAATCATAAGAAATTAGGCATAGTCAATATGGGATGATGAAAAAATGAAAAACAAGCGCCTTTAATAAACTGAGAATGAAACTACATCCATAGGTTTTTTCATAGTGAAAACCTCATGGATATTAAAAACTAAAAATGAATAAAGATAATGCTTATAAATTGGACATCATTTATCTGTCACATGATAAAACAATACCATCAAAACAGTTTAAGTTTTTGGGTAGAAACCCTTCTGATATTTGGAATAAAACGCCAAGGGTTTGTCGCCAACTGATTTGTCTCATGAGACATGTCAATGCATCTAGGGGATATAACGGGCCCCAACCACCATATAATGTCCAAATAATTATTTATACATAGATTTAATACAACTACAATATGATTTCTCAATATCCGTATATATATTAGGATACAGATTCATCAATGGATAAAGATACTTTTAAATGAGACCAATGAAAAAATATTGAGGAAATAATCCTTAAACATTACAAAGTGTACATACCACCGTGAAGCAGTCAAATAATAATCCCTTAGAATATAATAATAATAAGTAGACTCTCGATATGACATACCAAATGGAAGTACATACACTACAAGAATGAAATAAGTTGTGAATAAGGCACATATCTCAAAAAGATAAAGTGTGAGGAGAAAAAATCCATTTTACTTCGGATAGAAGAGTTATTTTGGTACATCATTGTTATTTTCCATAAATATGGTTGTAAACATGTATATCCCAGAAAAGAAAAGTTAAGGACATTTAGATTACATTTTAGGCATAAATGATGTCATAGTGAAGTGAAATCATGTAAAAAGTGATTTTAAAGAAGCTTTAGAATTAAAACATTTTAGGGCGGTTTAAGGAATTCATTAAAGAGATTTTAAAGCGCAAAGGAATTTTTTTCATTCATAAAACCAGAAATAAACCAAAATATAATTTTCATGTTAAAATGTGTGATTAAAAAATATAAATAGGTCTTGAACCAGATTATATAGTGAACATCAAAATAGGTGAGAATTTTAGAAGTTCCTTGAATGAAGCTTATATTTCGAAAGAATTTTTGAAAGATTATTTTAAAACATGTAACTTACCAAAAAATAAAGATGTATTTTTATTAGTACACATATATAGGAAATTAAAATAGAATTTAAGAATAGTACATATAAATACATAATAATTTTATTGAGGTGAATAGAGAACAAGATCAACCCGAATGAAAATTGAGGTTCGTGAAGAAAATACTTACTACTTTGTAATAAATTAAACCCTATGCCCCATAATTAATAGTCATAAAATGATACATTGAATATCATAAAAATAAATAGATTCATGGTATGAAACATCAATGGGCTTTATACATACACCATACACAAGTAATAATAGCGAATACGGAAAATCTCACAAAGATGGAAGTGTAATGAAGAAACCCTTACCAAGAACATATCATTAGATTAGGGAAAAATAAATGACATAATTATGGGTGAAATACATAAACCCACACAATAAAATTGGACAAACAGAATAAAACAATAATAATTCATTCACACATATTCTGGTAAAATACAAAACCAATGGCATTGATATTTAACTCAATGAATGGAAATTGAGTTAAGATATCACTTACCTTAAGCTCGAAGGTGTTCTTGATTGTTATTGATGACCTGAATAATAAAATTTAGTTTCATTAACTAATAAGTACATAATCTCATAAACATTTAATTTATATGGTATAACCATATTAGGTTCATTCATGACTTTTTTGATGGGTTTTAAGAGATTCGTTTTTATTGTTTTGGAAGCATTATCTCCCTTGGTTTTCATGATCCGTTTACTTGTATTCATGAATGGAAGTTCATTTGAAATGTGGTTAACCATCCATAATTTTTAATATATATTATTAGTGAAATTAAAAATATGATCTTATAATGATTTTGGGTTATATACTTGAGGATGATTCATTAGTTAAAAGTTATTGATAAATTCTTGGATCAACTTTTCCCATTTTGTGCATAATGAACTCATTTTGTATTATTATTTGGTATTATGAGTGTGTAAGGATTACATAATATTGAATAAGGTAAAATACCTATATTAAGATCTAGTTCAACCATTAAAAAGGTTTCATGGCCATTATTTAGGATAGTAATTCAAATTGAAAACCCGTCTTCCTTGAGTGTGATAATTTAACACATCTGGGATGGTGTTTTCATTTATAGTGTAAAAGGAGGGGGAAAGAGTGACGATGATGAAATATTCCATTAGCATAAAAAAATTACAGTTCATGTAAGGTAATATAATTATCATATCATTCGGATGAGGGGATATGAGGAATTAAGTAGAAAATAAAGGAACTCAAAATAGAATAAAATTGAGAAATCTCTCACGAAAATTTGGCAGCCTAACGACACCACAGAAAATTTCATAAAGTAGTTTGATGAGATAAAGGGGGTATCTCATCACTCATAAATAATATGTGAATTAAGGGGGTTATTTAATGACATATCCCAAAATAATAAAAAGTAAATTAAAAATAATAACATAAAATGAATGAAAAGAAAGAAAACAAAATAGGATGTTTACCTCTTGATCTCTTCTTCTTGAGATCCTTCTTAAGGCCTTTGGTTTTGGTCTTTTGGTGAAACCAGAAGCTCTAAGACGTGGGTAAGAGTATTGGGAGGAGTATTGGGAAGAACTTAGGTAAGTATCAAGGCTTTCGAGGTGTTGGAGGAAGAGGAGAATGATGGTGGCATTTATTGTGGAGGAGAGGAGGCATTTTTCATTATTTTAATCATTACTATAATATTTTGGATCAAGACTATGAATAGTCTTAATTCATGTGACCAAAAATAGTAATAATGTAATGTGAGTTCTAACAAAGTGGTATTAAATCACTTATGATGTCATAAATAGTGTATTATACTGATAATTTGTATATACAGTATTTTACCATATTTCACTATTCATAAAAAATTCAGGAATTTCAGAAAAATCACAAAATAGTACCCTAACCATTTTTTGACATTTAGAATTAAAAAATGAACTCCATTTTTCAAAAATAATTTTCTAAATATTATTAATTTAATTTTTTAATAAAATCATAGTTAAATAAAATAACAATGTTAAAGGTATAATTAGTTTTATATCACATTGAAAAATTAATTAAGACCTCATCATCTTATTACCTTAAGAAAATAATATAATATTATTTTTTAATATTTATATGGGTCATATTGATATTCATATCACTGTTAATAAGGGTATGTTACTATTCATAAAAAAAATCAAGTTGGTTCTATCAGACTCTAAATGACATACTGATCACAACTCTAGATGAACATTTTTCGAAATTCAAAACATAGTAGAGGAAAAGTTGTGCTAACGACTAGATTATAAAATGTGTTTTTTGTAGGGACTCTGTGTTGCATGAATTCTAAATTAAATCTGTTTGTAAATTCACGGGGTGTTACATTATTACCTCCTTATAAAAATTTCATCCTTGAAATTTGAAATTGAACTTCGAAAGTTAATGGTTGATACTTAAAAATTACCTTGTGGGAAAACCACATCAGGAATACTATTAAAATATTATCTTAATAAAAGGAAGGGGAAATGAATCAATTACTACAAAACAATGAATCCTAATTGGACAACATGGTCGTGTAAGAATAATCAAACCATTATTTAGTGGCATTAAACTATAGAAACTGCATAAAAATATTACCTTAAACCATTTTTTAAATGGTTAAAAATTAAAAATATAATGATTCAACACATTATAATGAAGATATCCAAGTTTCCATGATGAACTTATCATTAACCCTTAATCAATAAGAAGCATATCTAAAATTAAAATTCTAAACATGTGAATAACTTCATCATGTGTCCTCTTGAAAAATGGAAATACCTAGAATTACCATAAAAACCATATTGGAAGTATGACTTCTTATATATTCTTTAAGTAAGATACATGTTATTGTATATATTACTTAAATTCAAAATTACTATAAACTCCATTGATGATAGAATAAAACACTTCTCAGAAAGTCAAAAATCAGTTCCAAGGTAGTCAGTATTAATATGAATCAATCATTTCATCCTCATTATCTCAACATCAGATATATCTATATATATATTAAGGGTTGTGTTTCCCCAATCATATATATTTTTTTAAACAAGTTTAACTTTCTTTAGAATCACTTTTCCTTTAAACCATTCATTATAAAACCAAAAATCCTTAATGAAAGAGTACTAAATTTCAATCCTTATATACCTCATAATTCATACAACCAGGACATTACTGAAAAAATATTGAAATGACATCATTCTACTTCATCTGCAATATCATCGTAACTTGATCATTATCCAAAACCAGCATTTGGGGTATATTCCTTTAATGATTGGGACATTGATTCACATAGTGTCCCATATCCTTGTAGTTTAAACGTCGTACATTGGAAACCATTTTATTACCCTTGCAAAAATGAACTTGGTGTCATTTTTCTATACACTTATATCAAACTCCCCTTCCCTTCAAGCATTTACCATGGTGATTCTTTCCACAATTTTTGCATGTGGGAAAACACTTCTTTCCCTTCTTCCCTTTATCCCCATATTTCTCTTCCATCCTCTCGTTCTTTTTCTTCCCTTTAAATCCATAGGACTCAGAGAATTCTTTACATTCCTTGTTAACACATGATATTATTTACTCATATAATGAGGAATATTGGGAGACAATCTTCCTTTGAAAATATGGCATAAGACCATTGGTGATATTATCCTTCTTGCAATTCGCATCACATGCATTGGTGAAGTTTTTATTCCTTCTGATATGTCCCATTTATAATAAATTTCGTTATTATATATTAGCTCATAAAATTATGAACTCTCTATAACTCTAAACATGGTATAACACATAGCATAAATTTAAGCATCATAAATCCTAGAACCATATTATTTGGTCACTTTGGGGGCATAAATAATTCATAATGGGGGTAAATAAAATGTAAATTATCTTAAGAATATCCCCCAAGAGTGTCAAACCAAGTGTGACTCAAGGCCTGTTGTCATGTACCAGGATACCCCAGGTCAAGCTTGAAACTCTTTGTAAGAGTTTTCACTCCTAGGTACATCGGTGCCAGAACCACCTCTGCTTGATTATATTCAGACATGGATTTATTTTCTATAACAATCCAAAAAATATATTCTTTACCAAAATTATAAAATGTTCTTGTTTATTTATCCTCAATGACCATATCAGGTATTTGTTCCCTAACCTACATTTTCTAAATCTAGTTCCCAAGGTTTCTACTAAACTTTCTTTGATACCAACTATAATGTCCCGACCCCTCTAGACCGGAGCCGATGCATTACTAATTACATTGGCATGATTACAAGGAATCAAGTCCTGAAAGACCGAGTAGTTTAGTAGTTTTGAAGTGATTAGATACATCCAAGTAGCTTATATTATAGTTGGAAAGGTAATAAAATACAACACATAACAAAAACTAATAGACTGCATTGATGAGAACTCAATGAATGGTCTCCTCTTCATAACCTATTGAAGGTAATGAAATGAAAGGGGTGAGATCAAATTCTCAATAAGGGTTAAAAATAGAGGAATCTTGAATCATTAATTAGTGAATCATAAAAAATTAGGTACAGTAAATATGGAATTATGAATAAATGAAAAACATGTACCTTTGATAAACTGAGAATGAAACTATATCCATAGGATTTTTCATACTGAAAACCTCATGGATAATAATAACTGAAAATGAATACAGAGAATGATTATTAATTGGAAATCATTTATCTATCAAATGATACCCCAATACTGTCAAAACGGTTTATATTTGTGGGTATAAAACCATCTGATTTTTTGAAACAAACTTGAAGGGTTTATCACCAACTGATTTGTCTCATAAGACATGTCGATGCATCGAGGGGCTATAGTGGGACCCACGCGCCAATGCATGTCCAAAGCATTATTTATACATAGATTTAATAAAATTATAATATTCCTTCTCAGTATCCATATATATTTGAGGATACATATTCATCAAAGGATAAAGATACTTTTAAATGAGACCATTGAAAAAATCAAGAGGAAATAATCTTTAAACAATCCAAAGTGTCCCATACCACCTTGAAAAATTCAAAAAAAAAATCCATTAGAATATTATGAGAATAATAAGAATCTCTGTATGATATAAAAAATGGTAGTACATACTCCACACAAAAAATAGGTGGTGAAAAAAGAATATATCTCAAAAAGTTAAAGTGTGAGGAGAAAAAATCCATTTTACTTTAGAAAGAAGATTTCTTTTGGTAAATCATTTATCTTTTCCATAAATCTGGTTTTAAACATTTATATCCTAGAAAATGAATTTTAAGTACATTGAGATTATATTTTAGGCATAAATGATTTCCTACTGAAGTGAAATCATGTAAAAAGTGATTTTAATGATGCTTTAGAATTAAAACGTTTTAGGGAAGTTTAAGGAATTCATTAAAGAGATTTTAAAGCAAAAAAGACATGTTTTCTTTCATAAAAACAGAAATGAACCAAAATAGGATTTTCGTGTTAAAATGTGTGATTTAAAGAGATAAACATTGATTAAAACAGATTATAGATTTAACATCAAAATAGTTAAGAATTTTACGAGTTCCTTAAATCAAGCTTGCATTTCGAAAGAATTTTTGAAGGATTATTTTAAACATGTAACTTCCCACAAAATAAAGAAGTATTATGATTAGTAAAAATATATAGGACATTAAAAAATAATTTATGATGATTAAATAATAATAAATAATAATATTTCTGAGGTGAATAGAGAACAAGAGAAACCCGAATGAAAATGGAGGTTCGGGTAGAAAATACTTACTAATTTGTAATAAATTGAACATTGTGCCCCAAAATTAATAGTCATCAAATGATACATTTAATATCATTAAAAAAATATATTCATGGTATGAAAAATCAATGGGAATTATATGTACACCATATACAAGTAATAGTAGTGAATACATAATATCTCATAAAGATGGAAGTGAGATGAAGAAACCCTTACCAAGAACGTATCATTAGATTGAGGACAAATCAATGACACGATTATATGTGAAAAACATAAACCCACAAAATAAAAGTGGATATACCGAATAAAACAATTATAGGTCATTCACACATATTTCGGTAAAATACAAAACCAATGTCAATGATGCTTAACTCAATGAATGGAAATTGAGTTAAGATATCCGTTACCTTAAACTCGAAGGTGTTCTTGATTGTTCTTTACGACCTGAATAATAAAATTTTGATTCATTAAATAATAATTAAACAACCTCATAAACATGTAATTGATATGTAATAACCTTTTTATGTTCATTCAATACCTTTTTATGGGTTTTAAGAGATTCAATTTTATTGTTTTCGAATCATTTTCTCCCTTGGTTTTCATGATTCGTTTACTTGTATTCATGAATGGATGTTCGTTTGAAATGTGGTTAAACTACTAGAATTGTTAATATATATTATTCGTGAAATTAAATATATTATATTATAATTATTTTGGTTTATATACTTTAGGATTATTCATTAGTTAAAAGTTATTGATAAATGATTGGATTAACTCTGCCCATTTTGTGCATAATGAACTTATTTTGTATTATTATTTTGTATTATGAGTGTGTAAGGATTATAGAATATTTCATAAGGTAAAATAAATATATTAAGATCTGTTTAAACCATTAATATGGTTTCATGACCAATCTTGAGGATATTAATGCAAATTGAAACCCCGTCTTCCTTGAGTGTGATAATTTAACACATCTCGGGCAGTGTTTGCATTTACAGTATAAAAGGAGGGGGAAAGAGAGATGATGATGAAATATTCCATTATAATAATAAAATTATAGTTCATTTAAGCAACTGTAATTATCATATAATTTGTACGAGGGGATATGAGGAAAGAAGTAGAAAATAAAGGAACTCAAAATAGAATAAAATTGAGAAATCTCTCCAAAAAATTCGGCAGCCTAACAATGTCCCTTAAATTTTCATAAAGTAGTTTGATGAGAGAAAAGGGGTATATCATCACTCTTAAATAATATGGTTAGTAAGGAGGATATGTAATTACATATTCCAACATAATCAAAATGAAATTAAAAATAATAACATAAAATGAATGAAAATAAAGAAAAAAAGAGGATGTTTACCTCTTGATCTCTTCTCCTTGAGATCCTTATTAATGCCTTTGGTTTGGGTCTTTTGGTGAGACCAGCTACTCTAGGATGTGTGGATGAGTATTGGGAGGAGTATTTTAAGGATTATTGGGTAGAAAATAGGTAAAAATCGAGGCTTGAGAGGTGTGGGAGGAAGGGGGAATGGGTGGTATTTATAGTAGAGGAGAGGAGGTATTTTTAATTGTTTAAATCATTATTATAATATTTTTTCTCAAGAATATGAATTATATTAATTAATTTGACCCAAAATAGTAATAATGGAATGTGAGTTCGAACCAATTGGTTTTAAATCACTTATGATGTCATAAATAGTGTATTTTACTGATAATTTCTATATAAGGTATTTTACCGTTATTTATCAAAAATTCAAGAATTTTAGAAAAATCCCAAAAATTCACCATAACCATTTTTTGACATGTAGAATTAAAAAATGAACTCCATTTTTCAAATATGATTTCCTAAATATTATAAATTTTATTTTAAATAAATTCATAGCTAATTCTAAAAATTACAAAGTTAAAGGTATCATTAGTTTTACATCACATAGAAAAATTAATTAAGATCTCATCATATTATTACATTAAGAAAATAAAATAATATTATTTTTTACTATTCAAATGGGTCATATTACTATTAATATCACAATTCATAAGGGTATAAAACTATTCATCAAAAAAATCTTGTTGGTTCTATCTAACTCCAAATGGCTTACTGATCACAACTCTGGATGACCATTTTTCGAAATTCCAAACATAGTAGAGGAAATGTTGTGCTTAATGACTAGATTATAAAATGTATTATTTTGTAGGTACTCTGTGTTTCATGAATTATAAATTAAATCTATTTTTAAATTCTTATGGTGTTACATAAAATCAATAATTAAATATGGTTATGAAAATTAGAATATGTTACCGTCATGGAGATGGTAGGTCATACGTACGCATGAGTAACATTCATATTTTAAATGATCATTGTGGAAAGAAGGTAAGTAAATAAAATATTTCTGTAATGATCATTATATAATAAATTTATTATTATTTAATCATATATACTTATTTATATAATCTTATGTTGTAAAACTAATCACATCATGTCGAAGAGGCGGTAGTCCACACGTCCATGAATGACATTATCTCTTTTAAAGTATGTGAAGGGGTAATAAAGGAGATGATATATATATATATATATATATCATATTTCTAGAAATATATTTATATCATGAATATTTTTTTTATTTCACTTCTGTTTAATTATGTCCATTCATTTATACATTCCATGTATCATGCGAATGAATCACATCACTTTTAGGGGGTGGTAGTCCACACTTCCTCAAAAGAGATTATCGTATTTACACAACATGGAAAGCATAAATGTATGTTATAAGTAAAACTTAAATAAAGGTAATACATTATAAATAACATATATATCATATATAAATTGAGTTTCCATTATAATGTAAACCGTAAGAGACAGTAATGGATAATTGAACAATCATATTTTCGTGAGGCTGTAACTCACCGTTAACAGAAACTGTGGGTTCATTTTCCTTTAGGCTGGATACGTAGGCAACCACCTGAGGTTCAAGCCCAAAACCAATATCTTCATATCAGGTTCACCATGTTTGTTTCTTCTAGAAATGCTAATGACCTTGTTTGTTTAAGGTCCAAACATTCCAATTGGTTTCTAACGGGTTTATTCGTAGAACTGGAAACATCCAATGATTCTATATCCATTTGGACCTACTTTCCAAAGGTAGGTGATCATTAGTTGTGGACTGATCAGGCTTAAGAATTTACATTGGTCGAGAGTATGGGAGGTTAGGCTCATCACACCTTATTGTGGGGAATTATTACCTACTCCAGGACTCTCCTATAGATTTAAGTTATGTTCCCGAATCCTTATTAATTCACCAATTATGAAAATGAGTTTTCCTTTAGATGGAAATCAATGATATATATGTATGGGATTTATAGAATCTTTTATTTTTATTTTAGGTTCTTCATCGATAGATAATCATCCATATGTATTAGATATTCTTAGTCAATGGTATCCTTCAATACATTATATAGAAATATCTTGGTCATTATGATGACCATACTGATTTTAAAGCCACTCAGTGGGGCACTTGATGTTTATTTTCATTCAGAATGACATGGATTATTTTAGATTTGGGATCGTACCCACAGACGGGATACCTACGTATCCCTGTTAAGGAATTAGAACCCACGTAGTTCGATAGGAAAAATATAGTTTAACATCATATGGGATGGAAAAGAATTAATGAAAGATAGGCTTGAACCTTATAAAGGCTTCCTACGTACTCTACTTTTAAGGCAAAGATCAATGTCCATGTAGTTTGGGTAAAGAAAAATGGGGTTTATTCATGGTTAATGGCCCAAAAAAGATATTTCATTATTACTTTTACATTCTAAGCCTACGTGAGTCATGATCAGTGTGAGAAACAAGAGGTATCAGTAAATTTGACAATGGTTCCATAAAAGATGTAGTCATGAAAAATGATGTTGCGCTTGCGTATGTATGTCGGTCCATGTAAATGAAGACCAGGACATAGTTTAGGAAATAAGCCCAGAAGTAGGGTCCATAAAGGTATTTTTACTATATGGAGATTTGGAATTTTAACTCAGGACTTACTTTTGAAAAGGAAGCCCAAATTAAGAGGGACTTATGATTGGGTTTTATTCCTGAGAAGGAAGCCCATATCAAAAGGAAATATGGTTGGGGCTTACTCCTGAGGAAGATTCCCAATTAAAGGTAACTTATAACCTAGGGCTTAATCCTGAGGAGGAGACCCAATGATAAAGGAACTTGTAACCTAGGGCTTAATCATAAGGATGAGGTCCAATGTTAAAGGAAATTATGATTGGGACTTACTCCTGAGAAGGAGGCCCAACGTTAAAGGAAATTATGATTGGGACTTACTCTTGAGAAGGTGGCCCGATGAATTCCTCTCAGATAATGAAACCAATAAAGGAACCATGCCCTAAATGGCTTTGAAGAAGGTTTAGAAGGCTATGTCTTGAATAAGAGAGGGGAATTTGAGGAAACTAGGTGATTAGGAAGGAGGCGCGCAAGTATTTTTCTGGCACGCAAGTCCTGGACGTGCAAGTATACTTGCACGACATGAGTCACCATGGGCGAAGTAGAATCCATAGGGTAGTACTTGGGAGACTTTGAACTCAAGCCCTTAGTATCATCCCTAGAGTATTCCAAAAGTTTGGTGCACAAGTTCCCTTGAAAGGGCAAGGTGTTGTGCAAGTATTTCCATTTCCCTTAAGGGATGGACATTTAGGCGCACAATTATTGATGAGTTCTAACACTTAGGCCTTATTCTTCCTTTATAGAGCTTCCATTCTAGGTAAAGAATTACATTTGATGTTTTGAAGACATCAGACAAAGGCTTTGGAGACTCGAGCTTGAATCTGAGTTTTGGAAAATTTGTCCTCAAAATGGGGGACCCACAGGGGCTATTTATTGGCCACTGGGAACCTTCAGAGAAGAAAGGAATAGGGCACGCAAGTGACTTGAGCGACCCATATCGGGCGCGCAAGTGACTTGCGTGGCACCCTCCAAATGAGTTCCTGGTTCATCCCTTTGTCAATTTTTGATGTTCTTCAAAGGGTGACCCTCATTGAGCTTAAGGTATTATCCTTTCCCATTCGTTGGAATCTGTGATGGAAAGAAGTGTCAGAAAAAGTCCCCCCTTATAGTTGGATCTGAAAAAGGAAAGAGGATTTGACACTGAGGAAAACGAGAATCAAGGGTTCGGTGGCGCGTAGATGTTGGCGCACAGGTTCCAGAATGCAAGTTCCCGCGCACAGGTTCATGGGATTGCGTATATATATGGGTGTCACTTCAAGCAAACCATCCTACCTTTAAAGTATTTGAGCTCTCATCGTGCAAGTATCTTCATTTCCTCGGTTGATCGGTTTTCTTTGTGTCGCGCTTCTTCAGTAAGGATTTTGACTTGTGCGGTAATACTTGCACGACAATACCTACGCGACATTACTTGTGTGACATGACTTTCATGACAATACTTGCAACCTTAATGTCTTGGACATTTTTTTTGTTTTCTTCACAAGTATTTCATAAAAAAATAGACTTACTTAAAAGTTAACGGTTTGATCCTTGTGTAGATTCAATGGCTCCCAGAAGAATTGGATCGGGTGATGAGTTGGCCAACAATAGAATAGATGATATGATGAACATCTTTTCCCATGACAATTATGATATCTGCGAGAGCACTCTCCTAGATTTGGATATGTACTTGATGAAATATCATGTCAATTTCCCACAGAGCATATATTTGTCTTTATATGGACATAATTATCTACAAGGAGTGAACATTCCAGAAGTAAATAACTATATTCATCATTCATGGTTTCAAACATACACCAATTTCGTTCAGCAAATGTTTCTATTGAAGGATCATTTTTCAATGCTCGAAAAGTGGAGAAGGCATACATAATGCATCATAGCACATGTTCTCTAGATCTGAAACCTCACAAGCTTGAGCTGCAACCGCATTTCTATCCCTCTATTTTCCAAAATTTTCAGATTGATCAATCCAAGGGATGGAAAAAGAGTTGGGATTTCCTTCTCGGAGGAAGTGTGAAGCTGACTAGGATGTGGGCATATTGGGTAAGACAAAACTGTGCAGAGTTTGTCGAGAATCTGAAGGGAGCTGCAATATATGAAGCTGTCAGGGCTGGGCAGACATATGTCTATAGAAATGATAATTTTGTGCCGGAGCTAATCAGCCGCTAGAGCCCGGAAACCAATTCTTTCCATCTGAATCATGGAGAAGTAGGCATCAGCTTGTGGGATGTATACAAGACCTAGTGGGATATAATTTTGGGAGATATGTATGATGAATTCATCCCCCCAAAGGTGGCCTGGAATGATTCAGTGAAGACTCTGGCTTTGGCTCAAGTGTTATTGAAAATTTTCCTCAAGCTCAAGAATTCAAAGTCCACCAAAACTCATTCTAGAAAAAATATTCCTCCAGAGGAGTGGATGGATATGTTTATCATAAAGAAGAAAGAGAAGGGGACCACCTGTACTCATCCTACCAGCTACACCAGAATAGAGAAGAGGGCTTCTCTTGGCACATTTTGTCTAACTCTAGAAGTGGGAGAGTCTGAAAAGTGGGGGTATGAAGTGGATCAAAGAATCCTCGAGAAAACACGTCTAGCGGGATTTTTAGCTTTTTGGCTCAGTTTTTATCTTCTTCAAGTTAGGGATTCGAAGGTAGTCATCAAGCCAGGGACCATCGTTCTTACAGCCAAGTTGGCCGAGAGAAAAATGGTTGGTTTGGCCACTCTGATTTTGGAGAAGATTCACAGGAGGTTACTCCATGTCTATATGGGTATGTCTCCTTTGAGAATAGTGGGACCATTACATGTTTTTTGGGGATGTATTTCCACTCAGTTTAGGACATATACTGTACAGAGAGGAGTACATGTTCTTGGGTGTTTATTTAGGCCATCGGTGTAGGCATTTTCCGTAATTTCTCCGTTGTCCCTCATTACCTGTGATCTGAAGGTGAGGCTGAGCATGTTCAAGGAATTTCATTTCTTTACTTATGGAAACCCGCCAACCGGGCAGTTTGTTGATGATGGAACAACTAGCCTGGAATTGAGGTCATATATGCTGGCTTGCAGAGATGGTGTATTGGCCACCAGAATTGATGGATAGATTATATGCAAGGCCTATGCTCCATGTAGATTTTCACGCCAATTCAATTGTCTGCAGCAGATTGTTGTATCCCATCCCATGCATGTCAGGTCACAGTAGCATCAAATGGTTGCCCGATAACTATGGTTGCTGACAGCTATGGAGAAACCCGAGGTAGTGTTTGATCTATCAGTTGCTAGAGCGGTGAGTCAATTTACTACATGGTATGCCAAGAACTGGGTAGAATCATACCTGGAAGGGGTACTGAATCATCCGGTCCCTCAAGTGGGGAAAAAAGGAAACCGTCAGGAAATAAACTCTTCATCTATATGGTGATTATTCCTCACTCAGATCTGATTCACCGGGTTCCTCACTCGGGGATGATTCACCGGATTCTCGGGATGGGGATGATGAGGCACGAAATGCGTCAATGCGGCCTCGTTCCAGATATAATCCTCCTGCCAGAGTCAAGAGACCTACTCCATCAACTCCTGGTGAGTTATATCATTGCGAAAATTTAGTCACCATTATTTTATAGAGCAACAAGTTTTATTTTCTTATCCTTCATCTGTGATTGCAAGAGTTGGGAAAAAGTTGAAGCCCGAGATTGTAGGACCCCCCCTCGCGGCCTTTTAGTGCACATGCTGAATATCTAAAACCATATTCTGTCCAAACATGGAGGAGTTT
The DNA here is from genome assembly GCA_963277665.1 of Viscum album. Taxonomy (NCBI): domain Eukaryota; kingdom Viridiplantae; phylum Streptophyta; class Magnoliopsida; order Santalales; family Viscaceae; genus Viscum; species Viscum album. The sequence goes on along the minus strand of OY728161.1, from coordinate 1,045,316,853 downwards.
ATATTGTGATGTATAAATCGCCTGGATGGATTTATGCAAAGGTCTACATATCATCGGAGTGAGGAATCTATGGGCTTCTGCTGATATCCGCTTCGAGGATAACCCCGATGGAGTGAAGGCTTGCATCAGTAAGATAGAAATGCTTATATATGACGATGATGATTCCATTCCTATTACCAAGTGGGTGAATGAAATGATGAATTGTGGCACCACGGAGGGGATTGGTGCTTCAGTAGATGAGGAGTGGCATGATTGTGTTTCTCCTGAAGATGTAAATTTCTTTCCTTATTTATTTTGCAACCTAATTTCAGTAAAATATTTGTTACTCAAGGGAATTAATTTCTTCATCCTGTAGCTTGTTGAGAAAGGAACTACTAAGGTACCTTCACCGCAGTACATCCCTGGTGGCACCGCTTTTGGAGTCACTGAATCTCCTCGTGATCTAGGCGAGGTATCTCAAGGCATGTAGGCCATGGATGAAGAGTTAGAAAGGGATTTTCACTCTCTAATACCTATATTTGGAGGTGACGATGTCAACACACCCAAAAAGTAACAGAAGCAAAGGAATCTAAGGAAGAAGTCCATAGATAAATGATTCATCAGTATTGGTAAGTCCTTCGGATAGTCAGTAATCCTAACTCATGAAAATATTGCTCATACTTCTTGGGATTTCAAGGGCTTCTTCGATTACCCCTTTGAGGGAGAGGACCGACCCTTCTCTAAGGATGATGGAGGGTGCTGGTGAATAGTCGCAAATTCATGCTGACCTGGCAGCTCCTGAAGAAATGAGGATAAAAGAAGATCCATCTTCTGTACCCACTACTTCTCTTATTGCTACTATTAGGAGAGAAGAGCCTTCTTCTAGTAAATTAACAATACTTCATAGAACATTGAATGGAGACATAAAATAACTTCCGTTCTGTGATGCTTTAGGTTCAACACCTGCACCAGAAAAGTTGGCGACCACTACAACCGACTCTGTAATTTTCTCTGAGGAAGCTGTTCGGGGTCGGAGGCCATAGGAGGAGGGTCACCAGTAAGACATGTCAAATTCTACCACTGGTGATTCTAACCAGGAATATGAGATATCCATGGATTAAATGATGAAACATGGTGCGTCTTTTGAATAAATTTTAGATAATGTTAAATTATAATGTGATTTAGAAGATTTTGGATGTGAGTGTTATCCTTCATCCTATTAAAAAAAATATTACATCTCTGACCATGATTGGTTGAAATGTGAAGTTCCATATGAGAAAGATGCTAATTTTCCGATGCCTGAAGGGGGTAGAGACAACCCCATCATTGTAGATATGCTAGCTCATATGGTGAATGACCCGTCCGAGCTTCCTGAAATCCATCCTGAAAATCCTGTTGAAGCTAGGAAATATAGGGTGGATCATTCTCAGGTTTCTGATCTACCATTGGGTAAAAGATGATAATACGTGTGGATGTATTTAATTTACAAGACATATAATCAACTTTTGTTATCGTTTGGAACTAACCAAAGATTTCAATTGACTATGTAGAGCCATCAATTTCAGTGGCTAGATCCAGAGGTGAAGCCTCAGCCTTATCCCCAACGGGAGTAGAAAGTGATGTACCAATGGTTAGGGGGAAGGAGCAGAACAGGGAACTTCCTTATGTGCATTAATCCTGGACTATATTTCACCCTGTGATAGTGATGCTGAATCAGACCTAGAGGTGCAAAAGGCGCTCCAATTCTCGCATCGTAAGGCATGAAAGAATGTATGGAAGATCATATCTGAAGTGCCTCTTGAAGAGCTATCCTCAAAGATCCCATGACTGTCATCCTTGTCCATCATGTGGGGACTTGGTCGTTTTGGATATCAAGAGATCCATACCGTGGTGAAACAAGTCATCTTAAGGAGGGAGTAAGAGCAAAAGTGTTGTCAAGATATGACCAGAGCAAGGATGCTGACCAATATCAGTGAATTTGAGGTTGTGGTGTCCTGAGCTGAGGCTGATCATGCTACAAAGATGAAGGTGCTGAAGCATAAGATCAAGGAGAACGTTTTACAGCAGATTCATCATCAACAATAGTTAAATGTTGTTACTGGGGAACATGACCAACTTAACAATTCATTAGAAGGAGTCCAAACGAATGGTATAAAGTCCATCGCAGATGCCAATAAGGAACTCCATCAATCTGAAAAGAGTGAAGTTGGTCGAGTGAATGAACTTAATGTGGTTGCTGATGAACCTCAGGATGTCGTAAATAAAATCAAAAGTTATGTTGAAATCCTCTTGTAATTCTTGAAAATGAGAAGATACTCCAATCTGTGGATGTTCTTCTAATCTTGTGCATCAATGAAAAAGACATTTCATTTTCAATCATTTGTACCTGCATTCTCTTGCTAAATACTTATATATTATATATAATTTTTTTACCTAAGCCAATGGGCCTAGTAAACATAGTTTAATTTTTCTAGGATTATATAAACAACCGCACAAACTTTTCATCTTTTGTTTCTCAATATTGCCTAAATCATGCAATATGTACGTTTAGAAAGCTGGGAATCGAATTTTGTTTAGATTTCCTTTTACAAGTTCCCAATTTAATAATTACCCTATCATTTGTTGGCAGTTTAAAGTCATGCATGCCAGACATAAAAAGTCTAACGTTTAAGGTCGAATAGCTTTGACCGAATGGAATAAAATTGACTCAATTCATTGATAATTTGTTTGAAAACGTATTACCACATTAAATTATGGGGGAAATCTTGTAAACTATGAATTAAGAAATTTTGAATCTGAGGGATGATATGAAAAAAGGGCTAAAAGGCATTAGAGGAAGTATTTAATAAGAGTGAAGTTACCACTATTTGACAAACTCGTTAGGGGGTAGAATTATACAGGGCCACTTAAGGTCATTAGATGCATAGTCAAATAATAGCATCTTTTTGATGATAGGTAGTTTATGTAGACTACTTATGCAAGTCCACCTAGGGGCACATGCTCCATAGTCAAGAAAAAGAACTCTCAGAAATATTACTTTTCTATTGCTAAAAGCCAGGGGAAGTTTATGGAGATTCAAATTTTCCAAATCACAGAGTCTACTGTATGGAGAGAGGTACTTGAATATGGAGAGGATATTCTTGATCAAGATTGTCAAATAATTGGATGAATGTCACTCCTGTGAAGGTCTGACCCAAACATATGAAAGGGAAATATAAACCATAGACTTGAATACTTTTAGATCATGAAAGAAGTATGGGACAAATATGTTAAGAACGACTGTTTTTGCAGATCCCTACATATCGTCATTATGACCAATAAGTACAAAAAGAGTTTTTCCCCCCAAGAATGTAGTTGCCACTATTTGAAAAACACGTTAGGGGGTTTGAATTATGCAGAGCCACTTAAGGGCATTGGCTGCACAGTCAAATAATAAAATCTTTAGGCTGAAAGGTCCGTTATGTAGACTACTTATGCTAGGCCACCTAGGGGCATGTACTGAATGGTCAGGAAAAATAATTCCCGGGTATCAGATATTTTTTGACCAGAAGTCATGAAAAGGGTTATGGAGATCTAGAAGTATTTAATGTTAGGAGTATGACACATTAAAATGGGTATTTTCCAATGCATGAAGTAGATAAATAGACCAATGCTGACCATAATCATGTTGTGGCTGGGTCCTGAATTGAGATGCTGGACTTCACTACATATCTCATTAAAATGAGAATAAATCCATACATAGTTCTTGAAATACAGTTTAACGTCATGTGGGACGGGAGCATATAAGATCTTAGTTTAGGGTCGTAGATTTTAGACCATAATAAAGGAGACACATTGTGTGTTTGTTATAAACCTGATGTGAATAAAGACCAGGGTTTTCATACCACATTCATGTGCATCATAGGGGGAATTTTCATCCAAGGGACTGACAGTGGAGTTTGGGGTTAGGCCCAAAGACCTTGGGCTGGGTTTGAGGGATGCTCAAATGTTTCTACATTGCCCATAAGGATGGGAATCAAGCCATACATAGTTCTTGAAATACCCTCTGTATAGATTTGGTTCGTACATGTCAACGGTGAAAGGGGGCTTTAGTGAAATGATTGTTGAATCCAAGATTAAAGGTTCAGGTATTGCCATGTATGCATGTAGTCCTTGGAATATAACATGATTGGAGATCAATGTCAATAATGATTCCCTCTCAGGTGAGGGTTTCATAAACTGTTGTAGTTCATTCTCACGCAGGACAAAAGTGTGTATAGTTTAAGGTCATATGCATGGAACGGTGCTACATAGTTTAGCATCATGTAGATAGGACGTATTTACATGTAGTTTAATGTCTTCCAGCGAGGATAATGGGGGACTGTATAGTTTAATGGCATATATCAAGGACGACGATGAACCAATGTGAATATATTGGTTTCGGGGGGGGGGGGGGTCATAGATCAACATCATATGAGATGGAGGTCAACTGATGTGAAGATACTGGTTTTGGGATTGAACCTCAGGATGTTTCCTACGTACCCATCCAAAAGGGAAAGGATCAAAGTCCGTGTAGTTCGATTGAGAATAAATTGGTGACCGAGTTATACTTGAGGACAACCTGAAGATGGTGTTGGGACTTACATCTGGTTAGCGGCCCAGAGAGGGTGTTATGGTTGAAGCTTACTCTAAGCTCACGTGAGTCATGCTCGGTGTAAGAAACAAGAGGTAACAGTAACCATAACTATGCACAGTTTAACGTCATGTGGGACAAAATGGTGATGTATAGTTTAGCATCATGTATCTAGGATTTATTTTAGTTTAATGACTTTCAGAACATGTGCATAGTTTAATGTCATGTTGGATGATAGTGGGGCTATACAGTTTAATGTCCTGCAGCATGGATAAAAGGGACCATGAAATTTAAAGTCTTTTAGTAAGGACTAAAGGTACCATGCAGTTTAAAGTCTTGCAGTAAGGACTAAAGGGACTATGTAGTTTAAAGACTTGCGGTATGGACTAAAGGGATGAATTTGTGTTACACAAAATACTTCTTCAATAATATTGCATTGGTTGGAGTTTTAATGAGTTCTCAACCCATTGAGAATAAAGAATAAGCTCCATTTGAGTAGACCTTATGTATTGAATAAGGTCCTTCCCACTTTGGCTCACGAATTGGAGGTTTATTTCCTGGTATCATTGGAGTTCTGAGGACCAATACCAATTCTCCTTGAATGAATGAGAGAAGATGAACTTTTTTATTAAAATCTCATGCTATTCAATTCTGATAGACTTCTAAGTGGTATAGGGTGAACAATATTTTTCCATATAATCATTCCAATTCGTCAAATCTCTTTTGAGATTGTTAATATATAGATAACTGATCACAAATGGATACTCTGAGTGAAGGTAATTGAACATCAATGGGAAAGACTTCTTCTGTTCCATATACCAATGAATATGGAGTTGACCACGTAGTAGTGCGGGTGGTGGTCCTATAAGCCCATAAAGCATGAAAAAGTTTATCAGGACATGATTTCTTATCTTTATCTGCCATATTTTGTAGTATTTTTGAAAGAGTCTTATTGAAGGATTCTATTTGGCCATTGGCTGCCGCATGATACTGAGATGAATGGTTGGATTTGATGTTTTATTCTTGATACAAATTTCTCACCTCAGATTAACAAAAGTTGGCACCATTGTCCATCAATATGGTATGAGGGACACAAAATCTGGTAATGGTGTTAGACTTGACGAAGATAACAATTATTTTAGAACTAAATTCTTTGAGAGGTATTGCCTCTTCCAATTTGGAAAAGAAGTCAGTAGCAGTAAGAATATACTTAAACTGCACGGATGTAGCCGGAAAATAAGGTCCTTAAACATCCATTCCCCATCTATAAAATGGCCATGATTACTTAGACGTATGAAGAAACTCTGGGGGTTGATGAATGAAGTTGGCACATACATGTCAAGAATGACACTTCTTAGTGAAATCAACACAATCTTACATTCATTAAATTCCAGGAGTATCCAAGTCTTCAAATTTGACCAGAAAGATTATGTCCAGACTGGTGGGCACCACAAACTCTTGCATGTACTTCATTCATGACAACCATTGTCTCTTCACCATCAACACATCAGAAGATAATTCCATCAAAACATCACTTGTAGAGAATTTTATGGTGATCTGGGCTATCATAAAGAGAAAAATTGACCACACGTCGCCAGACTTGTTCTTTCCCGGTTCTATCAGGTGGGAGGGTTCCATTTTGAAGGTATTCCCAAATAGGTGTCATCTATCCTGTAGTATGACCATATGGTTTAGAAATGGGGCTGATTTCATTGATTTCCTCTATTCTGATTTGAACAAAAGGTGAAACTACATGATGGTGGGAAATACTGATGATTGTTTCATCCTGATTTGGATCTTCCAGGGTTGTGGCTACATTAGCCAACGCATCATCTTGGGCATTTTCTGATCGTGGGACATAAGAAAATGTCGGTTCTGAGGGAAATTCCACCATCAAATCTCTGATATAGTCACACAAAGGGATTAACTCTTCTTTTCTGATGTCATAATCCACGTTGATTAGTTTGATTACCAAGTCTGAATCACCTTTTACCCTCAAGTGATTCACCTGTTCCTGAAGCGCCAATTCCAAGCCTACGAGGAGAGCTTGATATTCTTCTTCATTATTTGTCCCACCTTCCATCAATAAGAAGGAATAGTTTAGCACGGCCTTTTCTGGGAAAATAAGAATGATTCCTAACCCAACTTTGTTGAATTTAAGATCTTCCATTTTCTTTCTTATTGGACTTCTAGAGGCACCATCAAAGTATATTTCCCATGTTTGAGGATTATCTTGAATAGAGAAGAGTTCCTCATCAGGAAGTTAAATATTTAATAAAGTATCTTCTACAGATGGGTGTTCAGCAAGGAAATCGGCCGATCTTGACCCTTTATTGCCTTTTGGGACACATACTGGATATCAAACTGGTGAAAAATAACAGCCCACCTTACCCGACGTCCTCTAAGAATTGGACAACTAAGGATAAACTAGGGCGGGTTATTACGAGATACCAATTGGACCTCATGATGTTGCAGGTAGTGTCTGAATTTCTAAAATGCAAAGATTAATTCTAGGTAGCACTTTTCAATACTTGAATATCACGTTTCTGCCTCATGCATAGTCCGACTAAGACAATAATGGTTGTTTTCATTCCCAGCATAATTCTTTTGGGAAAGGAAGGCACCCAATGATCGTTCTAAAGCTATCACATAGAATATAAGTGGTCTTCCTTCAACGGGAGGCATTAATACAGGTGGAATCAGGAGATATCTCTTGAGAATATCGAATTTTTCTTGGCATTCTTCAGTCCACTGGTAGGTGACTCCCTTCTTCATTAATTGGGTGAAGGGTAAACACTTGCCTACCAAATTGGCAAGGCAACACAGAATATAGGCCAAGTGTCCTTGAAGTCCTCTTAATTCTTTAAAATGTCGAGGAGGTGACATACCAAGGATTTATTATTTCTTCTCAGGATCAACTTCGATACCATGATAGTGTGAAACAAAGCCGAGAAAGTATCCACCAGTTAACCCAAAAGAAAATTTTAAGGGGCTCATCTTCAAATTGTTTTGTCTAAGTTTATTGAATATGATTTCTAGATCGGCCAAGTGATCATAATGTTGTCTAGATTTAACCAAAAAACCATCCACATAACATTCAACAAATTTCCCTAAAAAGGTTTTGAAGATATGGTGCATGGAACGTTGATACGTTGCGCCTATATTTTTCAGGGTAAAGGGCATTACGAGATAGTAAAAAACACCTTGAGGAGATCTGAAAGCTATAGACTCCTCATAATCTAGAGTCATTCATATTTTATTGAACCCAGAATAACCATCCATGAAGGAAAGATCTTCGTAGACAGCTGTTGCATCAATTAAGAGTTCTGTGATCAGAACTGGAAAATCATCCTTGGGAAAATTCCGATTAAGATCTCTAAAGTCAATGCAAACTCTAATTTTTCCATTCTTCTTTTTCACAGGGAAAATATTAGCTATCAATTTAAGATATTGAAATTCTCTGATGAAGTTATCTTTGATAATATTATCAACTTCATCTTCAATTTTAGAGGCATAAGTTGTGTGTGTTCTTCTTGCGGCTTGCTTGAATCCTCGATGTTCTTCTGGAAAACCCAAATGATGAGTGGCAACATCGGGATCAAGACCTGGAATTTCTGTATAATTATATGTAAATACATCTCGATTTGGCTTTAAAAATGAAGTATACATTTCATTCTCTTCAAGAGTTATGGACACACTAATTAAAGTGGGGTGTGGATCTTCTTTTGTACCCAGATTTATTTCTCTGAGTTCATCCATAGTGGTAGAGATACCCTCTTCAAATGCTGGAGGACCATCCCTGAGATCCTCCTTTTCTTCTTCAATATGTGTTACTTCTTCTACTTCTACTTTCATAGTATATGACGAAGCAGAATTTCCATGATCAGGTCATAAATTAAAATTTGAACATTTTGAAGAAGAGGCTTCCATTTCTGAACCTATTGATGATGAAGGGTATTCCTGGGTTTATAGATAGGAGATGATGGATTGAGAATCGAAATCACTATTTTCCTCTAGTATTTCTATAAATTCTTCTGGCCTGGTTGATGAAGTGTAGAATTGCTGGATTTCAGCAGATGAAATGAAGACATCTCCATTTAAGCTTTCATCATTGCTTGGCCAATCAACAATTTCTCCCAAGCTATCTGGCTCAATTTCTATAACTGACATTATGGAAGTTTCCATAAGAGTAATCCGATTTGGGTCTATCCCATCAATTTGACTGATAGGAAACACATAATCTATACACACATGTATGAATGGGTTTACTGGAATCTTTTCCAAACCATATAGAGCATTAATTTTAGTGACCTTCTTTGATGTGGATTTTTCCTTTCCTTCCATGTGATAAAAATCTACCTCAATGTATTGAGATTCACATGTTTTGAATGGGGATTTTTCACCATAGAATGTACCAATTTGACCCTTGAAACAATATTTGAGACATTGACGGTATGACGAAGACGAAGTTACAACCACATGTTGCTGTAACCAAGGTCTTCCAAGAAAAATGTTGAAAGCTGTCTCTTGACGAACAACCCTGAAATATGAATTAAAAACAAGGTCTCCAAAATGAATTTTGAGAGTAATTTTTCCCAGAGGATCTTGTTCATTCTTATCGTATCCTTGCAACATCAAAGTTGAAGGAGATAAATCAGATTCGGTGAGGCCCAATCGATAGAGTGTATGAATAGGAATGAGATTGACTCCTAAGACATTATCAATGAAAGCTCATCAGATGTCTATATCATTGAATTTTACTGATAGATATAAAGGTACGATATGTCCATGTACAACATTATCTTCATCTTCATCTGTAAAAGATATCACTGCAAGGAATTCTGCAGGATCATTCTCTATATGGTAGAATTCAGCCGCAGCAATTTTAGTTTTGAATTCTTGAGGACTTGAATAATCCTCAATGAGTGCCTCCAGAAGATATTTTGATAGATTCAAGGCATCCATAATTGATAACTTGGCTGGTACTTGAGCCAAATGTTTCAATACATCATACTTTTGGTCCAAAGGTTTGTGTTTAGCATCATGAAAATGTGGGTTTTCAGGTGCCTTAAAAGTTGATGCTTTGTAAGTAGATGCATCTTGTATCAGTGTAGGAGTTGGAAATACTCCTATCATTAGCAGATTAGACTGATTAGGTCTATTTTTTTGCTGAGAGGAAGAAGGAGTAACCTCTAACTGATCCTCCGAAATAACTACGCCAGGACCGAATCTACCATGTGTGGAAGAACTTTCGTGTTCCTGTTGAGGCCGCTAAAGGGCTTTGCGTATGTATGACGGACCAAGTAAATGAAGATCAATACTTAGTTTAGGAAATAATCCTAGGAGCAGGGTCCATAAAGGAATTAATTCCCCAATTATGAAAATCATTTTTACTTTAGACTGCAATCAATTATTGATATGTATGACATTTAGAGAATCTTTTTTATGTATTTGAGGTTCTTCATCGGTTGATAATCATCAGTATGTATTGGATATTCTTAGTCAATGGGATCAGAGTGTAAAAGTAATAATGACATCTCTTTTTGGGTCATTAACCATGCATAAACCCCATTTTTCTTTACCCGAACTATGTGGACTTTTATCTCTGCCTTAAAAGTAGAGTACGTAGGAAGCCTTTATAAGGTTCAAGACCATCTTTTATTAATTCTTTTCCATCCCATATGACATTAAACTATATCCTTCTTATTTAACTACGTGGATTCTGATTCTTTAACAAGTATACGTAGGTAGCCCATCTGTGGGTACGATCCCAAATCTGAAATAATACATGTCTTTCTGAATGATAATGAAATTCTAGTGCCCCACTGCGTGGATTTAAAACCAATATGGTCATCATAATGAACAATAGATTTCTATATAATGTAATGAAATATACCATTGACTAATAATCTCTAATACATATAGATGATTCTCTATCGATGAAGAACCTCAAATACATATAAAAGATTCTCTAAATCCCATACATATTAATCATTGATTCCCATCTAAAGGAAAACTCATTTTCATACATGGTGAATTAATAAGGATTTGTTAACATAACTTAAATCTATAAGGGAGCCCCATAGTAGGTAATAATTCCCCTCAATAAGGTGTCATGAGCCAGACCTCCCATCCTCTCGACTAATGTAAATTCTTAAGCCTCATAGGTCCTCAACTAATGAGCAACTAACTTTGAAAAGTAGGTCCAAATGGATATAGAATCATTGGATTTTTCCAGTTCTATGAATAAACCCATTATAAACTGATTGGAAGGTTTTAACCATAAACAAATAAGTTCATCCCCATTTCTAGAAGAAACAAAAATGGTGAACTCGACGTGAAGATATTGGTTTTAGTCTTGAACCTCAGGAGGTTGCCTACACACCCAGACTAAAGAATCCTCTATAGAGAATCATATGTATGTATTGGAGATTCTTAGTCAACAGTATCCTTCAATACATTTTATAGAAATCTCTTGGTCATTATGATGACCATACTGGCTTTAAATCCACTTAGTGGGGCACTTGAAGTTTATTGTCATTCAGAAAGACAAGGATTATTTCAGATTTGGGATTGTACCCGCAGATGGGCTACCTACGTATCTTTTTTAAGGAATTAGAACCCACGTAGTTCTATAGGAAGGATATAGTTTAACATCATATGGGATGAAAAAGAATTAATGAAAGATAGGCTTGAACCTTATAAAGGCTTCCTACGTACTCTACTTTTAAGGTAGAGATCAAATTCCACATAGTTCGGGTAAAGAAAAATAGGGTTTATGAATGGTTAATGAACCAAAAGAGATGTCATTATTACTTTTACACTCTACACCCATGTTAGTCATGCTCGGTGTGAGAAACAAGAGGTATAAGTAAATTTGACAATGGTGCCATGAAAGTTGCAGTCATGAGAAATGATGTAGGGCTTGCGTATGTATGACGACCCAAGTAATTGAAGATCATGACTTAGTCTAGGAAAGAAGCCCAGGAGCAGGGTCCATAAAGGTATTTTTACTTCACAGAGATTTGGAATTTTAACTCGGGACATACTTTTGAAAAGGAAGCCCAAATTAAGAGGGACTTATGGTTGGGTTTTATTCCTGAGAAGGAAGCCCAAATCAAAAGAAAATAAGGATGGTGATTACTCCTAAGGAAGATGCCCAATAAAAGGGAACTTATAACCTATGGGTTAATCCTGAGAAGGAGGCCCAATGTTGAAGGAAATTATAACCTGGGGCTTAATCCTGAGGAGGAGGCCCAATGTTAAAGGAAATTATGATTGGGACTTTCTCCTGAGAAGGAGGCCCAAAGTTAAAGGAAATTATGATCGAGACTTACTCCTGAGAAGGATTCCAAATGAATTCCTATCAGATAAGGAAACAAACAAAGGAACCATACCATAAATGGATTTGATGAAGGTTTTGAAGGACATGTCTTGAAGAAGAGAGGTGAATTTGAGGAAACGAGGTGATTAAGAAGGAGGCACACAAGTATTGTTCTGGCGTGCAAGTCATGGTCATGCAAGTTGACTTGAGTGACATGATTCACCTTGGGTGATGAAGAATACATCGGGTAGTACTTGGGAAACATTGAACTCAAGCCCTTATTATCATCCCTAGAGGCTTCCAAAAGGTTAGTGCGCAAGTTCCCTTGAGAGGGCAATGCGGCGCGCAAGTGTTTCCATTTCCCTTAAGAGCTAGACACTTAGGCACACATGTATTGATGATTTCTAACACTTAGGCCTTATTCTTCCTCTTTAGAGATTCTATTATAGGTAAAGAATTACCATATAAGTGAGGAAGACATCAGACAAAGACTTGGGTGACCAGAGCTTGAATACGAGTTTTGGAAAATTTTTCCTCAAAATGGGGTGCCCACGGGGACTATTTATAGGCTACTGGGCACCATGGGTGAAAAAAGGAATAGGGTATGAAAGTGACTTGCGCAACCCATATGGGCCACGCAAGTAACTTATTTGGAATGTAGGATACTTGTGTGGAACCATCAAAATGAGTTCATGGTTCATCCCATTGTCAATTTCTGTTGTTCTTCAAAGGGTGACCCTCATTGAGCTTAAGGTATTCCCCTTTTCCATTCGTTGGACTCTGTGTCCGAAAGGAGTGTCAACACCATTATATGGAGGTGTGTGTAAGTTTAGGAATAAAAATTAGTATAAAAACAACCTATTATATTTAGGATACTAGTTTTTTTATGTAATAATTTAATGATTAGATTTTATGGGTTAGATAATGGAAATGAAACTAGGGAGATTGAGAAAAGGATTAACTTTTTATTGAATAATTTTTTTTGTTTAAACCAAAAGGAATACATGGAAGTTATAATTACAAAAGGGAAGATTTTAGAAATAGGGGAGTTATTTTGGGAGGCCATTTGGGAAGTTCTTTTATGCACTTAATAGGTTGGATAGGTGTGAGGAATGGCTAGATGTGGTGACCTTTTATAGGGAAGGAAAAATACTCACTTGGAATTCTTGAAAAGAAGTTAGGTGTAAACATTTTATTACCTAAAAAAGTCATAAAGAACCACCTAAAATCATTAATTTATGTTTAATTGAATAAATATGTCCATAATTTATATTTTAGACAAATTTATAGGTCATTTGGGATCTTAAACTTAGGGGTTTTCCATTTTATGCCTAATCCCACTTTAATCACTGTAATTAATTTTAATCACTCTCACTAATCATTTTTTGTCAAAAATTAAGTAGATAATATTAGAACAAAAATATTATATTTATTATAATGGTGTATGTTTTACTTTCAAAATATTAATCACAGAAGAGGAAAAATTAGGATTAATGCTAATCTCCTGGATAGACGTATTAACTGGTTTTTGAACACAAATGTTCAAAAGATTGTTACGTTTTTATATTCTATTTAAATAGGTAAATTGATTATAATGAACTAAATTGTATTAATATATTTATAAATTATCAAATTTTACTTTAAAACAAATTTATAATATAATTTAATGTTAATAATTATTTAAACAAAAATGCATTTTTTAACTAAAACGCAGTACTTTTCAATATTCACTAAAAAATTGTGTTTCTCAGAAAATTCGTAAAAATTCATACTAAGATAATATTTAAATTATAAATTCAAAAAAAGGTTTATTTTATCATATTAAATTCATAAAAGTGTCCGAAATAATATTTAAAATAGGTTCACCATTAAAAGGCGGAAAAAATACCTCAATAAAAATATTGGCTTTTATGTGAAATATTGGGTTTTCTCTTATCTTATAAGAAATTATTTTGGATGAATATAAAAAATAATTTATTGATTATGTAACATATTTAATACATTAATATCACTCGGTAATATTAATTAATTTAATCTATTAAGGTAAAACAAATTTGTAAAGATAAAAATTGTTTTCTATAAAAACTTATTTTTAATATTCAAGTGGTTCTTATATTAATTTATAATTTATTTGTAACCATTGACTTAGTTTTATAAACCATATATTTTCATAAGTTAGTTTATACTATTCATAATAACTAATTTATATATTTTTATGTTAAAAAATAATGTTTTAATTACAGATTGTTTCTCATTAAGACTCAATATTGTGTATAGAGAAAGATATCAATGAAGGTCGCTTTTTCATGTAACACAAACTATAGAGGAAGGTATATCTTGTGTGTAACACAATAAAACTTGGTTTTTCATGAATTTAAATACATAGAATCTATTTTAAATTTTAAATGTATTATAACGTATCCAGGTATTATATTACCTTACGCGATTACTATCGTGTGTCATACACACTATCGAATATAAGGTTATAACTTTAGTTTTTTGTGGAATTAAATTATCCCCACCTTATTTAAATTGAGTCATCAAAATTTAAAATTGTTAATGGTGATTTATTTTTTGATACATCCTATGTTTGATAACCCACATTGTCAAAAGGGTTCATAAGTCATCCCTTGTAAAAGAGAGAATGAGATGTATAAAGGTCACATTGACCACAATTTTAGTAGTTTTTTGATTAGGAGATCATTTGTGGAAAGTAGAGATACATACTTGGAGGAAAAGTATAAATATTTATAAAGAGTGAATGATATAATCAATCAAAAAACAAGTTAATGATCAATGTAAAGTTGAGGGCCTCAAATCTATAAATCTTTGCTGACTTATAAAGCCATAGATTCAACAGAAATTTATGTTTTACGACAACATTTTTATTTCAAAGTCATTTTCCTAGTGTTGGGTAATTATTTTAATTAAAAATAATATAAAAATATTTTCAATTTAAGGTTTCAATATCATAAGAATAACCATAACATTTTTTTGGTGCTGCAATCTAATTATAATTCTTCACTTTACTCCCAAAAATTAATTACCAACAATATTTTTTTTCCTAAAGTGCTAAATAAAACTTTAAAGGATCATAAGGCCTATAAAAGAGTGACAATCCTTACTATATTTATTTAACTATCTCCAAAAATAAAAAAGGGTAATATATTAATTTCTAATCCTCAAAAATAATACTTTTGGTTCATAATTAATATTAATTTGTTAAAATGATTAACTAAAAAAATAAAAATTAATAATGAAATTTCATAGGTTAGTGGTGGGTGTGAAACCCTTATCATCCTTCGGTCATGGGTTCAAGTCCCATGGCCTTTCCAGATTTTATTGGTTGTCACTAGGTTTATAGATTGTCCTTTTCTAAAACCATATTAATTCAACTTCAAAATATAAATATTATGGACATTATTGAAAATAGGTTAATTTCTAAAGGGTATTTTAACTAAGGTTTTCAATAAAAACTCAATACATCAATATCTCATCCATTTTATTTCTACATAGGTCCTTCCCCAGACTAGGGTTTATCTATAATATCATTAGTTGGATTTCTAAACCATGACACCAAATCTTCAATATAAAACTTTATAGGTTTAACATATGTTACTTATTATGTATCCAAATACTTCATAATGGTTTGTAAAGTAAAATTTGATTATTTTGTGCATATCCCCCAGGAGTATCAAACCAAGTGCGCAGTAATGACCATTGTCCTATACTAGGTTACCCTGAGTCAAGCCCAGAACACCTTATCAAAGTTGTTACTACTAGGTACATCTATGTGAGAAGCAAATCTAATTGTAGTATCTAGATAGGGATGTATTTCTAGGAAGACCTAGATAATCTATACTTTACCAAAATTATAGGGTTTTCATCTATTCTTCATAAAATTTTACCTTAGGGTTAGGTTTTCTAATCTATGTTTTGTGAAATCGTATTCTCAAGGTTTCTACTAAACTTCATTTGATAAAAACTGTAGCGACCCAAACCCAAATAGGCCAGATCCAGTGTCTATTATCAATTAAATTTTCATTATTATAAGGAATTCAATCCCTGAAGGACCGATTAGTTTAGTAGGCTTGGT
Source organism: Viscum album (assembly GCA_963277665.1). Classification (NCBI taxonomy): domain Eukaryota; kingdom Viridiplantae; phylum Streptophyta; class Magnoliopsida; order Santalales; family Viscaceae; genus Viscum; species Viscum album. The sequence goes on along the minus strand of OY728161.1, from coordinate 1,045,300,842 downwards.
AAACTAGATAAATAAATGAGTATTGCATTAAAAATGGACACACTAATTACAAAATATTTTGTTTTATTCTAAACAAATAAACTTCTTAGAGGAAAACTGTAATACATCTAGTATATTCCTATTTGTTTTTTCAGAGTACACTTCTTGTATTCCTTGGGAATGAAAAACATAATAAGGGTGAGCTCAAATTCTCAGTAAGTGAAAAATATATATCAGAATAAATAATGAATCAATTAGAATAGTCAATATGGAAAGGTACATAACTGAACACACATTCCATGTAATCAATAAACTAAAAGGAAGTACATAATAAATATGGAAATGTAATTACTAGAAATACATTCCATCCAGATAATTGAAAATGAATTGTATCTATATATATTTCGATGAAAAATATCATGGATCAATAATAACTAAATTCTCAATAAAGAAAATTCTTATTGGTCAGACGTCATGTTTCCCTGGAACATGATACCTTTACCATCAAAATACTCTTTGAACATTTCGATTTTTGAAACTAATTCATCACATGAGACTACCGAATGCATCGAGGGGATTTCATTTACTGGTTCCCAACCCGTAGGGCTTTCCTTAAATAGTCCCTAACCCCTGTATTGTATTTCCAAAGCATTCCTCATATATCAAATAAATAATGTTCCTCATAAAATATCTGTATTGAATAAAGTATACAAATTTATCAATATTTACCAAAGTAATCAAATAAAATTCAAGGTTGACACCATATGTAAAATGGTATATAGTTTATGAAATAGTAATAACCATGATAAATGAAATGGATAATTTAGTGGAAATTTAATTTTCAATGTTCATAGGAGATTGAATATTTCTAGGTAAAAAATTAATAAATCAAGGAAGTGATTTTGAATACTATACATAGACAAATAAATAATAAAACATCCATAGGAATGTTAATTATGTTATAAATACAACAAATACCAAGTAGAGTAAAATAGAGGGTTGTTGTAATTAATGAAATAACAGATTAACTTTTAAAAATATTCTTGAGGAAAATATACTTTTCTTTTAAAAAAATATTGAAATTATTTTCCATTGAAAACATATTTTAAAAAAAAATCATTAAAAATAAATCTTTTGAAATTGATAAGGTTGATTCAAAGAAATGATATCGAAGAAAATTGTACATGTCATATGAGGTAAAAAGAATATTCCATTTGTATGGAAAAAGGTTAGAAAATGACTCATTAGGAAAGCGACATGAAGATTACTTCTAAGATATTGGTAAAATAAAAAGTGGTTAAAAGTATATTTAACAAATACTTTTATAATAATTTTGGAATTTTTTTTAACAAATCATGTTTTTTTGAAGAAAATAGGTTATACTAATAAATTAAGAAATAAAGTCGGGTTATCTTAAAAAAAATTTCTAATCAAATTTGACTACCAAAGAGTGAAAAAATGGTACTAATACATGTAAATGGTCATGAATAACAAGAGAATAATTAAATGGATTATTTAACAATAGTTATATAATTTTATCTAATTAAAATTCCATTGAAATATCAGTAGGGTTAGTCTTGAGGAAAATAATCTTTGAAAATTACAAAGTGTCCCATACCTCATTGAAACATTTTTAAATAATATAACATATGAAATAATAATAATAAATTAATGTATTAAATAAAATTAAGGAAACATAATTCATTATATATGATTTTAATGGAAATTTATACACCATATAAAATAAACTAGGTGCATAACAATAGAATGTGCCTCAATGAAATGAAATTGAGATGAAATCCATTACATATGAATCGAAAAACCCAAAAGTGATAATAATAAAATGAAACATCTAGATACCATGAATATAATAGGATTTATGATATTATATGTCAATTTTTCAGTATGTACACCATATATATATATGTATCAGAAATTAGTTGCATAATAATAAATTATGCCTCACAGAAAGAAAAGTAAGACAAGAATTCCTTACCTTGCATTTCCTTTCTGGTGAAAATAATTTAAATTCCTATGTAATAAAGATATGTTAACTTTATAATTTCTTTAGAACCTTTTTAATTTTTATAATTAATTCCATTTCACTTATTAACATGTTGTGTACAAGTATGAAAACAATTAAGTTTACATCAGGTGTTTCTGACCAAATCCGATTTATGTGTCGAAAGAACTATTGTTGGTCAGCAATGGTCATAGAGTTCATGATATAAAATATCCGGAATAATAACCATGAAATAATTTTATATTTTTACATAAATTATATTTTTAAAAATAATCATTAAATATGGTTATGAAAATGAGAATATGTTACAATCATGGAGAAGGTAGGTCGTACATGAGTAACGTTCCCATTTTTAAATGATCGTTGTGGAAAGAATGTAAGTAACTAAAATATTTACAGAATGATAATTGTATAATAAATATCATATTACTTAATCACATAAACTTACATATATAATTATGTGATATAAAAGTAATCACATCATGTCGAAGAGGCGGTATTCCACACGTCCACGAACGACGTTATCTCTTTTGAAGTGAGTGAAGGGGTGATAAAGGAGATGATATATATATATATATTTATTACATCTAGTAATATAATTATTTCATGAATATATTATTTATGGTTTTTAGGTCACTTATGTTTAATTATTTCCATTCATTTATACATTCCATGTATCGTGTGAATGAATCACATCGCTTTGAGGGGGCGATAGTCCAAACTTCCTCAAATGAGATTATTATATTTACAAAACTTGGAAATCATTAATTTATTTTATAATAAAAAATTAAATAAGTATAAAACATTATTAATAACATATATATCATATATAAATATATTTTCCATAATTATGGCCACCATAAGATGCGTTAACGTAGAATTGAACAATCATCTTTTCTTGAGGCAGTAATTTGCCATTCGGAGAACAGTATGTTTGTTTCCCATTAGATGGTGGTGTGTGTAAGTGTAGGTATACCCCTTATTATAAAAAAATAATATTATATTTATGATACTGGATTTTTTATTTAATAATATAATAAATATATTTTAGGGTTGGGAGAATGGAAATTAAACTAGAGAGATTGAGAAAAGACATTACCTTTTAATCAGGTGACTCCGTTGGGTTTAAACCAAAAGGAATCCATGGAAGGTATTATTCCCAAAGGAATTATTATATGTATAGGGGAGGGATGTTAGGAAGAAATTCTGTCAGATATTTTCCAAACTCAATAGGTTGGAGAGGTGTGATGAATGGGTAGAGGTGGTGGCCTTTTATTGGGAAGGAAATGGGTTAACTTGGTATTCTTGAATAGAAGTTAGGTGTACACATGTTCTTACCTAGAAAAAGTCATAAAAAACCACCCAAACTCATTAAAAGAAGGTTAATGGACGAAATATGGATATAAAATGTATTTTTGATAAGTGGATAGGTTATTTGGGACCTTAAACTTAGGGGTTTAGTCCATTTTAAGCCAAATTACACCTTAATCACTGTAATTAATTTTAATAACTTTAACTAATAATTTAAGTAAAAAATTAATTTAATATTATTATACAAAAAATATTATCTTTATTACAAATTTTTATGTTTTATTTTTGAAATTCAAATAATATAAGTGAAAAAATAATTATTATTGCTAATCTCATAGATAAACAGAATAACTAGTTTCAGAGGAAAAATGTTCAAAAGATTGTTATATTTTTATAATCAATTTAAAAAGGTTAATTGTTTCTAATGATCTAATTTTTATTAATACATGTATAATTTATACAATTTTACTTTAAAAAAATTTATAATATAATTATACAATAATAATTATTTAAATGAAAAGGCAGTTTTTAACTAAAATGCGGTATTTTTCACTATTCACTAAAATTGAAGTTTCTGAGAAAAATCTCAAAAATTCATTCTATGCTTATTTTTTACATTATTAATTCCAAAATAAAGTTAATTTTATCAAATTAAATTTATAAATGTGTCAAAATTAATATTTAAAATAGGTTCCCCATTAAAATGTGGTAAAAATTCCTTAATAAAAATATAGGTTTTTATGTGAAATATTGGGTTTTATTTTATCTTATGCTTACCTAATCATTTGGATGAATATAAAAAAATATTTTATTGAACATGTACCATATTTATTTAATTAATATCACACACTAATTTTAATTAATTTAATTTATTATGGTAAATCAACTTTTTGAACATAAAAATAGTTTTCTATAAAAATATCATTTTAATATTAAATTGGTTCTTATATTCACTTCTAATTTCATCGTAACCAATTATTTAGTTGTCTAAACAATATATTTTCATATGTTAGTTAATACTATTCACAATAACTAGTTCATATCTTATTATATTAAATAATAATGTTTAAATTATTGCCTTTTTTTTCTCAGTAAGACTCAATATTGTATATAGAGAAAGCCATCGAAAAAGGTCACTTTTGCAAGTAGCACAAGCTATAGAGGAATGTATCTCTTGTGTATAACACAATACAACTCAGTGTTTCATGCATTGAAATATATAAAATCTATTTTAAATAGTAAATATGTTATGATGTATCTAGGTATTATATTACCTTACGTGCTTATTGTCGCATGTCAAACACATTTTCGAATACAAGGTTCTTAATTTAGTTTTTTAGGGCATCAAATTGTTTCTTGTACCATGATTGTTGTTTTCTTATTGATTTTCTATATATTGTGATATCTACACCTTGATTTGTTAGAGTGTATTTCTTTATGGTAATTTTTAAATAACACAAAGCTATAATTAATTGATAATTAAATGGATAAAGAATAATTTAAATAGGCATGTTTAAAATCTGGTGATTAATGAAATGTTATGAAAATAATAATGATGTTGATGGAATGTCTAATAGAAATTTTATTCCATGTGTTTAATTCAATTGATAAAGTTTGCTAACGAACGTAAATAATTTTAATTATTGATTGATAATAACAATAAATAGAAGCATGTTAATAGAAATTGTATCTTCTTTAAGTCTATTGAAACCATAATAAATGCTACCGTAATGTTTTACCTTTGATAGCTTGTTATATCTTGATGTTTTTGGTTTCCCATAGTTGGAACCTTGTAATAGATGAATCAATTAATTCAGTATGGAATAAGAATTGGATGTGTGATACAGATTTTTTCTTGGGCCTAGGTTGACTATTTTATTGAGATGGTTGAGTTCCTCATTTTGGAGTCGTGAGAGATCGTTTTCATGAGAATGATGAATTCCTTGTTTTGTGGGACTAGTTTTCATATTCCTTACTTTTTGTTCCTACTACCTTTGTGTTGTTCTATGGATTCAATACTAGTGTTATGATCATAGTAAGGATGTCCTAGAGGGTTGATGTGATATGGGTAGGGTAGGATCGGATGTGTTGTGAGCCTTTAATGGAATATCCTGGGATGGATGTTGTGGTATGTCGGTAAGGAGTCCTAGACAACATCGTAAAATTTGACAATTGTGGTGGTGATATGCATCAGTATATGAATGTGGGTGTTGGGGATGACACTAAATATGGTGGAACAAGTTAATGTTGGGATTAACCATTAATTATATGCTGATATATGGTATGATTACTTTTAAAACTATCTAATGGTCAATGGAATAGTTTTTTGTTTATCTACATTCTTTCCCCATTTCTTGAGGCAACTGGAGGTGCTTGGTTGCATGTTTTCTATTTCTGGTAGCTTATGATGGATTCCCTATAGTACCTAGAAATATAATGATGAAAATAATGAATAAATGAATGATTAACCCACATTATTGGGTGAATATGGAATGAAAATTCTTAAAATATTTTAATATTGATAAACCAAGCCCTTGGATTGGACTTATAGCTGGAGGGAATGGAATTTACTCCAGTGATGTCATGAAATGCTATGTAATGTAATTTTGAATAATGATAAATAGTTAATTAATGGGTAATGAATTAATTAACTTAAAGAAAATTGAATAAATGTAAAGAATAAATTTAATGTATCACTTTTATATGATTGTGTGTTTATAGGATATCTGGTCATAACAGTGGAAACTGAATGTTTGAGTGACAGTAGCTGGAGTTGAGTCTAAGACTAATTTTTTACCATATTTTGTGAGTGATATATATTATATCATATATATTATGTTATTTTATACACTACACCACCCATTCAGTTGGGAAACTAAAACCCAGTGGATTCATGGAGGATGTTTCCCCCAATATCCCAGTTGGAGAATAGATGGTTGACTACCCCCTCTAGCCCCACTCTCTTCTATTGGTAGTTACTTGTGCTAGTATGTAAGGAAGTTAGATTTTCCATATAATTTTGTAGAGGGATTTTTTTTATTGTGGTTATTTCACAGACATGTATTACCTAATATATTATCTAAAATATTTTTATATGTATCACGTGTATATACTATGATGGTGTTTGGTACTTACTAGGTGTATGGGTTGTAATGGCTTGTGGTATAATACTTGATGTTTGATATACATCATACAGGATGCAGTGGATTCTAGATACTACTTGGTTACTATTTGGTTATGATATGAAATATTATGGTTAAGTGATGCATGAGGTGTATGTGGTGGTGACTTGCCTAGGTGTTTTCGGGATGACTTAATTTAGGAGAGAGACTCTCAAGACATAAGATATTGGATCCGAGCGACAAACTAGTGGGGAAGCGGGAGCAAGGCACCCTTGATGTTTTATAACTTTATCATATTCTCTATTTTGTGAGATAGTGAGATATATTCATGGTGAGGTTAGGAACTTAGTATACCTTTTTGGTGATGAGTAATTTTTACTGTTGTTCACTATGCTTTAGCATTATTTCTTTTTCTTTTGAACAAGAGGCTTCTGGGTGGATCCTAATGAGTATAACATTATAATCACTGTACACATATATAAACTATTTTCAGGCCAGTTGTATTAGCTTGTTTATTAGGCATGATATTACTAGATATGGTTTTTGTAGGAGTTGTTTGAGATTTATAGTCGTTACCATTTTCACCTTTTTGGTACTTGCAGTTTCCCTTTCAGTTGTTTAATACTATATTAAATTTCATGTTCCCACTTAGTTTTTCTTTATATATATATATATATATATATATATATATATATATATATATATCTGTGTGTGTGTGAGAATGTTTTGTTTGTTTTATCCATCTTATCTCTCTCTTTTCCATGTTTCTCTTAGGGGTTAATGCCTCTCATTTGCATGTTTACTCTACTCTCAGTGATAGTCGCTAACCCAAGGCCTGCTGGTGGTGGGAATCATGTAGTCATTATCTCTCTCCCCTAATTATAGTATCTTTTTGGTGAGGGGTTCATTGCATTATTTTTATCATGATTATATATTGAATATACTTTTATAACTATACATGTAAGGTAGTCATGAAAAATGAAGAACAACATTTCACATAGATGATAGTTTGTATATACACATGAATGGATTTTTCATATTTCTCTTGGGTGAAAATGAATTAAATTAGATAATATTTGAAATTAAAAAATTAAAAAATATGTTATAGATGTCATATTTATTACTTACTTATTTCCCTATGTCAGTCCATGAGAGGTGGTAATCAAATATGAATCACATACCTTTTTAGAGGTGGGAGTTATCACATAAGGAGGGATTTTATCATTTTCCAAAGGATGTATGGGTAAGAGGATAGTAATATATTATATTTTTAGAAACATAATTATGTAATTAATATCATATATATTCTTTCTGTCCATTAGTTTAACTGGATATATGAGTAGTGATGAAAAATAAAATACATCACTTTGTAGATGTTGTAGTCCACAAGTACACATGAGTGAAATTCAAATTTCCAATAATGTGGAAAAGGAGATGGAAAAGGGTTGTTCCATTAAAATAATGAAATTTTATTACATGTAACATACTGATGGTATTTTAATATATAGGATAAATATGTTTTGAAGGATTTGTATAAAGAAATAATCATGAAAACACTTAGCTAAGAGTTATATATATTCTATGAATACAATATTTGGAATTCTATTTAATCCTTTTAGACATTTAACTTTAGTGTGATCAAGACCTATAATAAATGATGTGGTATGATAGGATGGTGTTTTTTATATCATGGTTGATCCAAAATTATCATGCTATGTAAATAAGAGAAGAGAGTGGGCTCCCATTTTTAATTATGGGGTTTGAAACTCCTGTAATTATTCAATATTCTAAAATTATATAAAACCTTAAACATGATAAATAGAACTAAAAATATCAAATATATAATCTATGGTGATAAGGCTTGAAATACAATCATCTAATAACAAATAAGATATGACCATTGTAAGTATTCAATCTGGTCAAAAATGAAATTGACTTCATTACTAAACATTCATATCCAGATTCAAAATATTAAATCCATTTTTCATTATTCAATAGGTATAATTATAATAAATTACTTCTAATATAGGTTCATAAAACTAAACTACAAAATTTGTTTTAGTAAAAATTTGTTTTTTAAGCGTTATCCAAAAATAAAATATATCTTTAATTCCAATGAAATTAATTATAGTATGAATAATAAAAGGAATATTATTTAGGATAAAATGAAATCCAAATAAAATGTGACTTTAAAATTGATTTTTTTAAAGAATATAAATGATAAATTTGCAAAAAAAAATAATTTTCTTTATTCACACTAAAATAAATATATTAAGAATGATTTTAAAAAATAACCCTATGATAAATTTGATATGAATACACTAAAAATTAATTCCATTTTATCAAATTAAATTAATTAACTTCAGAAATTTAATGCATATATATAACCATATAATTCATGAAAAATAATTTGGTTAGAAAAAATTATTTCTTTTTTAACTGAAAAAGTTATTAAAATCATTATAGTGAATATGAAACCACAAAATTTACTCTTGAATATAACTAAAACATAAAAATTATTTGATATTGAAACTTAATGAGTTTTAAAATTCATTGTCACTTTATGAAATTACCTCATTTTAGTTTTATTCACTACTTAAATAAGCGATACAAATTGTCTTCCACAACATTTTATGATTCCCATATTTCTTTAAAATTTTGTGATTCATCCGTAAAACCCTAACCTAGATAATCACCTTATTTTTTAGTATGGTTTTCATCATAGGAAATATTTTCATATAATTTTATAACCTCATGTATCAAAACATGAGATGCATTCGCTATATATTTCCTTGAAAATGAAACATGAATAACATCATGTACCAAAGATGAAATCAATTGTAAGGATATATAGTTGTTGGTCAGAGTGGAATCTCAAGAGGGGTTGAATTGAGTTGCTGCTTAAAATTTCTGTTAAAAACCTTATTTTACGAGGATCTGCCAATTTTAAAATGGCCCAATTAATTAAGACAATAGAGATGTAAATGTTTAGTTGGTCAATAGGTTTCTCAAAGGGGGATTAGTCCTTGGGTTGAGTTGGTGTAAAAACACTTCTCTAACTTTTGAAACATGTTTTCTAAATTCAACATATACACACACTAAAAAAAATTAACTATCAAAGAAAATGCAAAATAGTTTTATGTTTTAGAAAATATACACAACAAAAAATAGATAAAAAAGAGTCCAAAAAAATATAGTGCACAGTGAAGTAAAACAAGAGGTTCAGTCTCAATCTGAGGCCGCACCATCTCCACTTAGTGATCACCTACCACCAAGAAGTTTATATAACAAATAAACTTGATTCATAACCTATATCAAGCTTTACAACAGTTTTCACAAACATTCCAGGGTTAACACCCTCTACCACAATTCTTCATGGGAAAGACAAACAATACATACCACACACAGTCTCTTCCATATTTTTATATGGGAACAAAATTTAAGTGAATTTCGATGTAAGGATATTCAATATCCTCCAGTTCTAACATAAGAGATAGTGTGTGAAGTATACAGACACACTTCTCAGAAATGTAAAAAGAAGAAACACAATAGGGAAATTATGTTGAGATAGAGTTTATAAGGCTCTATGTGTTTGCAGTTCAACTCATGACTCCTTGAAGTGAAGAATTTGAAGTCTGAGTCTATCTCTGGAAGCTGTCTCAAAAACAGAGTGTCGCAAATCTAGGTACTAGCTTTCATGAATTGAGTGTTCTGCTTCTTGAGTTGATTGAAAGTTTATGAGACAAAAAAGGTAGCCACAAGTTGTTTTCCCGAAATGATCTTCTTAAACTTATTGGTGTTTGCAGTGAAGGTGCCCGAATGGATCTTCCTTGTTCTTCAGTAATTTCTTCCTCAGGCATTTAACTTATAGAGTTGCCTTACTTGTTTTTCCTTTTTGTCTCAATGTCTCTCTCTTCCTCAGTCTTCTCTTTTATATTTGAGGTCCGAAAATAAGAGTAAGTACATCACGTGAAATCTTTCTCGTACCACATACTGTCAATATATGGTCTCCTTAGATGTCTAAAATATGAAATAATTAAGTCAAGAACATTAAAGTTAGCAAATATGACTGTTAGAAAAAAAATCAAGAATTTGACAAAGGGTATGAATAGACTGGTAACAGTAGCCTTCACATTGGTAGGCTTTAACAGTAGGTGCACATCGGTAACCTCCAACTATAACCTTTCATCAGTAACCTTCAGCAATAACCTTCAACAGTAGGCTTGCATCAGTGACCATGCATTGGTGACCTTGTATCAGTGACCTTATATCGGTAACCTTGTATCAGTGACCTTGTATCAGTGACCTTGTATCGGTGACCTTGTATCGATGACCTTGTATCAGTGACCTTGTATATGTGACCTTGTATCGGTGACCTTGTATCGGTGACCTTGAATCGGTGACCTTGTATCGGTGACCTTGTATCGGTGACCTTATATCAGTGTCCTTGTATTGGTGACCTTATATCGGTGACTTTTATCGGTGACCTTGAACTTAGATGAATTCTAAACTGTAAGCTTAAAATGTGAGCAGTGAGATTAACAGTACATTGGTATTATTTTTAGATAAGCATGATTTTCACATAAACGATTATCCTGTAGGAGAAACACGATGATTTATATAAATGAAACATGATTTTGGGATTATGAAAACATGATTTGGGATTATCAAAACATGTGAGTCTGATGATCTCTCCCTTTTTTATAATCAGAATTATGTCTGTATTTTCTAAATTAGGGTTAAACACATATTCTAATTTCATCAATGATGTTATCATACACATAATATTATATCCTTAAAACTAAATTGAAGCCATATCATAAATAAATTGAAGATAGACAACTGAGACACTAAAAACTTCTCCCCCTTTGGGTAATAGAGAGAATTCAAGGTTAAATATTTTCTCCCCCTTTGTGATTAACAAAAACTGTACATATAAAAAATAGAGAAAAGAGAGGGTTTGTATTAATAAAATAAGAGTACAATATCCAAAAAAGAAATACACTAATCCCTATCAGCTAAGACATGCTACAATCAATCCAAATCTGATATGTCCATTGGAGCTTTGTCTTTGGAAGCTAAGGATGCATGTTCTGAAGGTGGAATGATAGGACGGGGAATGGTAGTTAGCAGTGTAGGAGGAGCTACAATAGAAGCATCAGTAGACCTGTAGTGTGTAGATATCTGAGGAATGGTGGTGGTCAAGCTTCTGATGGCCTGTTCAGGAGTCATCATAGGTGTAGCACAGGCAAATCCTATGGCACATGAGGTAGAGGGAAGGCTTGAGGAACAATGATGGGAGTGCATTCCACATGGAGGAAAGGAAAGAGAAGATTCCTAAAATCCGTAATAATACTACCTCCTCTTTCCATAGAAGAAATAAAATCATCCTTATTCTCCATAAATTTCTCCAAAGCAGGAGTCAGCTCTCGAAGCCTGCTAACCTGATCTTTAAAGGCTTGAGTAACTGGTGGAATCTTCAATATCTCCAACATCAACTTGAAGTGGTTATCCATATTATTCTTAGTGTATACCCATTTTTAATAAAATTCAACTTGATACTTGATGGATTTGTGATCTTGAGTAGCTTCCCTTAAATAATCTCGCACAAGCTTATGAATTAACCTGGTAATGGAAATGACTTGAGTCACAGATTGAGGGTCCTGGGAACTGGTACTTGAGAATCTTTCTTCTTTTTTGGAATAAAAGAATATAAAATTAATGAAAAATATCAGTAGAAGTAAATGTGAAAATCCATGAAGGGAAATTGTCCAACCAGAGCTGGGAAGTATTGAATAGGCCTGAGGCCACTAGCTGATGGGCCGCATTGTTACCTTCTCTTTTGGTGAAAGAGAAGGTTCATAAAGAGAAGCATTGGCGAAGTGAGATAACTCTCTTGAGGATAATTCCAAAAGACTGGAGTCCACCTTCGTTGTGATTAATAGCATCGATTATGGTAAGACAGTCAGACTCAATGATGATATCACCCCATCCACATTCTCTAGCGAGCATCATACCAACAAGGATGGCCGTAGCTTCAGCAACTTCGGGTTCCCAGAATGCCTGATGTGGTTCATATTTAGAAGCAAGGATTTTCCCCAGATGATTTCGGGCAATGAGGCCGAGGGCGACAAACCACTCCTTTGGAAGAGATGCAACCACGTTATTCTTGAGAATCCCTTCTGTTGGGGGAATCCAATGAGCGGGATGGGAGGGGGAAACACTCGACATAGAAAACCCATTGTGTCCTTTCTACTTCTTCTCTAACAACAGATCTAAAAGATTCTATATCAACAGGAGGAGATGTTGAAGTGCAAGAAGATGCACCTAGATGTTCTAGAGAGAAAGCCATTATCTCCTTGAAAGATTTGGTTATCCCACTGATGAGCCTTTTCACATCATCATCTTGGCCATTAACATGTGTTTCCATAGACTTCTTGAAGTCCTCAAACATAGTTACCAACTAATGAACCACACTCTTGATATATCAGATATATCTATCTACCTGATCTCTTGAATTCATATATGCATCTAAGCAAGAAATAGACCACTTAACTAATTCCAAAGAATATTTCAATACTTTTACCTGATTCTAACATACCTTGACCTCATGTAACACAACTGAGTGATAGGTAGAGACTATCCTTACCACTACAAATGTCATGAGTCCTTGACTGTGAGCTATTTTTATCACTATCTCAGTGGTTTTCTCATCAATATACCTCTTCAGGTCTGATTTCAAAGAATCTAATTCATTCTTCTTTGCAAAGTCTCGAGGTAATAGAACCACTAGCTTCACAATGGTAGTTTTTGAGGTAATAGAAATTGGAGGACTTTTTATAGGCTGGTAATCTTCATAATCTCCATAATCTAATCCCAAAACTACGAAGCTAAGAGCTTCTGTTCAGTACTCTATTTCATGAGCAACATCAACTGATCCTGTAGCAACAGGTTCCTCCCCCTCATTTGGAGAATTCTCTTGATTAACCATATCTATATATGTCATACCTCCTTGATCAACTCCAATAACAGGAAGGTCCACTGCCACTTACTCCACAGAATCTTCAACGACTTCCAAAACAATTCGAGCTTCACCTGAATCAGCAACTTCTTCATTTATACATTCTACAATTTCTATATATCCTGTTAGAGGAATAAGACTTAGAAATTCGTCTTCACTTTCAGCAGCAGCTATTTTAAAGTCATCATGACTTGACTCAGAGTCTACATCCTCATCTAAGGTACCTTTAATGTCTCTTAAGATATTTTCATCTCCTTCTTCTTCACTGGTTTCCTCATCACTGTCCCTTAGAACAGTCTCCCTTCTAGGAAATATCTTTGGGGGTCTAGGCTCACCAAAAGATACAATATTAACATGAGTATTTGAGGGAAGGTATGGATCAGCCATGTCATCTATAGGAGAATCCTCTCCTTCTTGAACAACACAAGCCTCTTCTTCTTTATCTGAATAAGAAGGATCTACTTCACCAGGCTTAAGACTAGGGTCTCTCTTATTTTAGCCTTAGTAGGATGATCAACAGGGTTAAATTCTTCGTACACCTTAGCCTCATCATTCACCCATCTTCTCAGCCATGGATTATAGTTGATCTTCCTCAGCTTGTAAATCACTTTGGTGATGTAGTAGTTATCTTGCACAAAAACAGTTTCCTCCTTAGCTCCAGAAACTCCTTTCACTTTAAACATAAGTGATATCAACATAGCATGACATAGGGCATTGTATTTGGAACTAGGTTTGGTCATATCTTCTAGTTGAATCATCAAAAGTCTACATAAGTTGATCTTTTGTTCATGCTTTAACAAATACAAGAGAAAAACATCCTAAAACTTTAAAGATAAAAATTCCCCTCTCCTTGGACTTAAAACAATATGGATAAACTTGAAAAGATGCTTATCTTATCCTACCATTTAAGTATGAATGACTTTAATAGGAATTCCATTCCCTATCAATTTAGCTAATGATTATTCATAGTAGAAGAACTCACTAGTGGGAGGCATCACTTTTTAGTAGTAATCACAAATCCCGTCATGTGAAACCCTCAAGTAGTCTGCCCACTCAGTAGAGGAGAAACTCACACTTACTCTATTTACTCTGGAAGTCATCCGGTTCTCATCCACAAACTACTCAAACTTGAGATAATCATAAAATTAATTTACTAACTTTAGGTAATAGGGTTCTTTATTGTTTGAAAAACACTCAACCCAGCCCTGAGCATCAAGTGCCTTCAGTACTAAAGATCTGCTCGACAACAGCCACTCTGAACTTAACTCCTTCTCAACCACTATTTCCTTATTCGATAAATGTGGGTTAAGCACCTTTTCCACTGTCTGGCTTCCACTACTCGACTTGGCTCTTGGTATCTTAGTATCCGACATGTCTCCTTCATCAGCAACCGATGACCTTTTGACTCTTTCCACCCATCTGGAGTGGTTCAAGGTTACCATAGAGGTTTAGGTTCTGAAAATTGGGGAGAAAAAGGTTTGGAACAGGGTTTGATGTGGATTGAAATGTGATCTGTGTTTTATTTTTATCATTTTGGGATTGAAAAATGAAAAAGATAAAATAAATAAGTAATATGTAGAAAACATTTCAGATTCTAGCTGATAACACAAAAACACAAAGTCCCAGACTCATGTCGTCTATAGGTAAGGAGGTATCGCTAAGGTCTAATGGTGGGGTCCTATCAGTAAGGTCTAACGGTGAGGTCATATCAGTAAGTTCAAATGGAGAGGTCCTAACAGTAAGGTCTAACGGTATGGTTCTATCGGTAAGGTCTAATGGTGAGGTCCTCTCGGTAAGGTCTAACAGTGAGGTCCTATAGGTAAGGTCTAACAGTGAAGTCCTATACTCAACCGTTTATCATACCAAACTCATGTTTGATGTAATTTAACCTCTTAGAATTAAAACGCTTTGTGAATATATCTGCCAATTGGTGTTTAGTACCAATGAATTCATGAGTGATATCACCTCTTAGACAATGATCTCAAAGGAAGTGATGTCTTGCATCAATATGATTTGTTCTAGCATGAGATATTGGATTTTTAGAGATGTTAACAGCACGTGTGTTGTCATAATTTTTAGAGACATGTTTGAATTGATATCCATATTCAAGTAAAGTGTGTTTCATCCATAGAATTTCAGTACAACAACTACCAGCAGCTATATATTCAGCCTTTGTAGTAGATAATGAAAAAAATTATTTCATACTACACCATGATAATAGTGACTTGCCTAAAATGTGACATGTTCCAGACGTTATTTTTCTCTCTAACTTGCAACTAGAAATGTCAGTATCTGAATAACTTATTAAATCAAATAGCTTTCCTCTTGGATAAAATAGTCCAAAATTTATAATATACTTGAAATATTTAAAAATCCTTTTAACAAAATTTAAGTGAGAGTATTTGGGATTGGATTGAAAACGAGCACACATGCATACACTGAACATAATGTCAGGTCTACTAGCAGTAAGATAAAGAAGACTCCCAATCATACCTTGGTAATTGGTTTGATCCATTGATTCACCATTTTTAACAGCATCCAACTTGCAAGTGGTTCTCATAGGTGTATCACTACCTTTACTACTATCCAAACCAAAACATTTCAAAATATCCTTAATATATTTACTTTGATTTAAAATAATAACATTTTTATTTTGAAAAATTTTAAATCCAAGAAAAAAAATAGTTCCCCCATTAGACTCATTTCAAATTCTTCATGCATCATTTTTGAAAAATAAGTATAGATAGATTTTTTAGAGGATAAAACAATTATATCATATACATAAACCTATATTATTAAAAAATATTTTGGAAATCCTTCTAATAAAAAGAGTAGGATCCGCTATTCCATTAGTAAAACCTTTTGAAATAAGAAAGGAACTAAGTCTATCATACTAAGCTCTTGGAGCTTGTTTTAGACCATATAAGGCTTTAGATGGTTTAAAAACACGATTTGGAAAAAGGGGATTTGTAAAGCTAAGAGGTTGTTCAATAAAAAAATCCTGAACTATATACCTATTTAGAAAACCACTTTTAACATTCATTTGATAAATATTAAAAGTTAGATGAGCTGCATAAGCAAGTAGTATCCAAATGGACTCTAACCAAGCTACCAGTGCAAAGGTCTCCTCATAATCTATTCCTTCCTCTTGACTATACCCTTGTGCAACTAACCTAGATTGGTTTCTAACTATATTTACATATTCATAAACATTATTTCTAAACACCCATTTAGTGACTATGGTCAAGATGTCTTTAGGTATGTCCACTAATTCCCAATTTTTTTTATTTCACAGTGATTCAATTATTCTTGCATAGATATAACCCAAAATGCTTCACTGATTGCATCGTTGATAGTTTTAGGTTCAAGATGTGAAATAAAAACTTGATGTTCAACCTGGTTTCTCAGAGAATCTCTAGTTTGTGTCCCTCAATTTAGATCACATATGAAAACATCTAAAAGATTATTTCTGAGAGTTCTTATTCCTCTAGAAAGAGTAGAACTAGACACATATTGATTATATATAGGTTCATATTCACCATGAACAGATTTTGGAAGGTTTCTTGAACTGGTTTTTTCACTAAGGGTTCATTGTCTTGGTCATTAATGTCCAGAATTGACATATCTTCCCCAAGATGTTCAAGAGTGGTTTTGGGTTCATGTGGATCATTCTCATCAAATTTGACATGAAAAGATTCTTCCACACATTTGGTTCTCTTATGAAATACTCTATAGGCATTACTAGAGATTGAGTAACCTAGGAAAATTCCTTCATCACTTTTTGAAGCAAATTTGTCAAGATTATCTTTAGTGTTAAGGATAAATTCGTTACAAACAAAAACTCTAACATAATTAACCTTAGGCTTTCTGTTATTCCAATGTTCATATAGGGTCTTCTAAAGAACATGTCTATTTAAGACTCTATTAATGATGTAACAAACTATATTAACAGCTTCAAACTAAAAATAAAAAGGAAAAATCATATTCATTGAGAATTGTCCTAGTAATCTATTGAAGTGTCCTATTTCTTCTTTCTACATCTCCATTTTATTAATGTGTTCTAGGAGTGGATAAATTTTGAGTATAGCCATTTTGTGAGAAAAATGATTCAAAGTCTTGATTCTCAAACTCATGGCCATGATCCATTCTCAAGGTCTTAATTCTAAGTCCACTACGATTTTCTATAGACCTGGAGTATTTGATAAAATAAGAAAAAGATTCACTTTTGTGAGCCAGAAAGTATACCCAAGTGTTCCTAGAAAAATAATCTACTAGAACATAAACATAGTGCTTCCCATTTAAACTTGAAACTCTTGATGGTCCAAACAAATCCATGTGAACCAACTCAAGCGGTTGAGAAGTAGAAACTTCTTTCTTTGGTCTGAAAGAAACTTTGTGTTTTTTTTTCATTTTGAAAGGGATTACAAACATTTTTTAGAGGGAATTACAATTTAGGTAAGCCTCTAACTAAACCATTCCTAGTCATTTTACTAATTGAGTGCACATTATAGTTTCATAATCTTCTTTTCCACAACCAGAATTTCTTATGAAATGCATTTAAACATGAAACATTTTTCTTAGCTAATGAATCTAAATCAACAGCATATACATTCTCATTTCTAAGAGCTGTAAATATTATATACTTTTTAGAATTAAAAACATTACATGCATCATTTTCAAATTTAGAATTGAATCCATCATAAAAAAAACTAAAAGATACTTAGCAGATTTTATTTTAACCCATCAACAAAAAGAACTTTTGAAATTAATACATCATTAGGGTTACCAATTTTTCATAATCCGAAAATATTCCCTTTTTCATTATCACCGATTGTGATATTTCCACCGTCAACTTTGATTAATATCTTAAATAAAGAATATTTACTTGTTATATGTCTTGAAAATCCACTATCCAAGTACCATATAGTTTTACAGGATCTCTTTAGAAAATTTTCCTATAAAATAGATTAAGTATGGGGTAACTTTGTTACCCAGATTTTCTTAGGTCTAGAGAGGTTAGAAAGTGGAACATTAGGAACCCATATTGGTTTTAAATATATCCTATAATCAATAGATATATTTTGAGACATAAGGACTTTGTTGGGTCCTTTGGAAAATTATCTTTCATACGATGGTCTATAACTAGAACTAGCAGTGAACTGTCCAGATTTTGAAATAAATTTAGATTTAATAATCCTTCTCTGTCCTGGTTGATACCCAAAAATAGTTGTATATTTTTGGGTCAATCTGTTTTCCTAGTAACTTATTCAAGGTATCACTACCTACAGTAAACTTCTCAAGATCTCTCTTTAATTTCTCATTTTATAATTTAAGTTAGGTATTTTCTTTTAACAACTGAGCACATTTTTCTTTCTCAATATCCATATCAGACTTATAATTGGAATTTAGAGCATGTTTCCTTTTCAATAATTTATATTCATCCTTGATTTCATTAAAGGTATCCTCAAGCATTCCACAATATTCAAATAGTTCATCCTTAGTTATATTTTCATCATTGTTTGATTCACTTTCATTTTCAGAATAAAAATAATAATGTACAAGATAATTGGGCGTTACCTCAGATGTTTCTATCATGACGAACAAGTTTTCATGTCTGTTCTTTTCAATATCAGAAGTGTCAAATCCACTTGAGATATCTTTTGAGGAACTCCATGTGGATTTTATATAATTTTTATATCCTTTTCCCTTTTATTCATATTTCATCTTAAATTTCAGCTTGGGGAAATTAGCTTTCACATGACTTTTTCTTTTTCACTCATAACAAACTATCTCATTTGTGTTATCATTCTAGTTCTTGTCCTTTTTCCATTTTCCTTTATTATCATACCTTACATTGAAGTTTTATTTTCTAAAAAACTTTTTATTTCGGTAGAACTTATTGAGTCTCCTAGAAAGATGAGCCACCTCATCATCACTGTTAGAGTATGAGCCTTCACTGGTGGAAGTGTCTACAGGAGCTTGAAATTTTTATTTTTCTCTGTTCTTTGAGGTAGTATTCTTGAATTCTACAGACTTCTTCCATGGTTCTTCATCTACTTATTGATTCACCTTATGCTCTTATTCGTACTTCATAAGCTTTTAAATTAGTTCCTTTACTGGTAGCTTGCCTATTTCACAAGATTCTCGAATAGAAACAGAAGTTCCTCTCCATTTTTTAGTTGGGCATATAAGTAATCTAATAATCTGATCCTTTCTGTCCACTGGTCTCCTAATCATACTCATGGTATTCACTATTTAATTGAACCTGAGATACATTTCAGAAATAAGTTCATCAAGATTCATTTTAAAATTATCCTATTTAATAGTATAGGTATTTAATCTCATTTATTTAACATTGGTTTTTCCCGAATGGGAAATGTCTAGAGTATCCCAAATTTCATAAGCAGTTTTACAAGTAGATATTATATTAAATTATTCATCACCTAGAGAACAGTACAAAGCATTCATTGCTTTAAAATTACTATTATATGTAGCATTAGTTAATTGAGACCATGTGTCCCTAGAAGTAGTAAGCAATACATGTTGTTCTTCAATTGTGTCCCAGATTTCAGGTATCATGCTCTCTAGATACATTTTTATTTTTAATTTCCAACGAGCATAGTTGTTGCCATTAAATAAAGGTGGCATGTTAGTAGCAATGCCCTCAAATTTTTTATCCACTGTTAGTTAGAATGTAGAAAACTAAAAATTTAGATATGAAATAAATTTTAAGATCTTTAAGATATAACTAAAATCATAGTTAAAGAATTTGAAAGGTTTCACAATAGTACATGTATTAAAAAAACTAAACGAACCCTCTGATACCAAATTTTGGTCGGAGTGGAATCACAAGAGGGGGGTGAATTGACTTCCTACTTAAAATTTCTATTAAAACACTTATTTTAAAAGGATCCCCCAATTTTAAAATGACCTAACTAATAAAGGAAGTAGATATATAAATGTTTAGTTGGTCAACAGGTTTCTTAAAGGGTGATTAGTACTTAGTTGAATTGGTGTAAAAACACTTCTTCAACATTTGAAACAAGTTTACTGAATTTGACATATACACATAGTAACCAAAATAAACTATCAAAGAAAATGAAAAAAAAATTTATGTTTTAGAAAATATAACTAGCAAAAAAGAGATAAAACAGAGTATTACAAAATATAGTGCATAGTAAAGTAAAACAAGAGGTTCAGTCTCCAGCTGAGCACTAATCCTCTCCACTTGGTGATCACCTACCACCAAGTAGTTTATATAAGCAATAAACTTGATACACAGCCTGTATCAGGCTTTACAACAGTTTTCACAAACTGTCCAGGGTTCACACCCTCTACCAATATTTTTCATGGGAAAGACAAACAATACATACCACACACGGTCTCTTAAACAGTTTTATGTGGGAACAAAATGTACGTGAGGTTCGATGTAAGTATATTCAATATCCTCCAGTTCAAGAACATGAGACAGTGTGTGAAGAAGATAACCACACTTCTCAAAAATGTAAAAAAACGAAACAAAATAGAGAAATTATGATGAGATAGAGTTTAGAAGGCTCTATGTGTTTCCAGTTCAGCTCTTGACTCATTGAAGTGAAGAATTTGAAGTTTGAGTCTATCTCTGGAAGTTGTCTCCAAAACAGAGTGTCGCAACTCTATGTACTAGATTCCAGTAATTGAGTGTTCAACTTCATGAGTTGATTCTAGGTTTATGAGGCATAGAAAGAAGCCTCAGGTTGTTTTCCTGAAATGATCTTCTTGAACTTCTTAGGGTTCACAGTGAAGGTGCTCAAATGGTTCTTCCATGTTCTTCCATAATTTCTTCCTCAGGTATTTAAATTTCAGACTTGCTTTACTCATTTTTCCTTTTTGCCTCAATGTCTCTATCTTCCTCGGTATTCCCTTTTATATTTGATGTCCGACAATAGGAGTAAGTACATCACATGCAATGTTTCTCGTATATCATACTAGCAAGATATGGTCTCCTGATATGTCTACAATATGGATTAATTAAGTTAGAATCATTAAAGTTAACAAATATGACCGTTAGAAAAATATCATGAATTTGAAAAAGGGTATGAATAGACTTGTAATAGTAGACTTCACATTGGTAGGCTTTAATAGCAGGTTCACATCGGCAACCTCCAACTGTAACCTTCCATCGGTAACATTTAGTGGTAACCTTTATCAGTAGGCTTGCATCAGTGACCATGCATTGGTGACCTTATATCAGTGACCTTGTATCAGTGACCTTGTTTTGGTGATCATGTATCAGTGACCTTGTATCGGTGACCTTGTATCGGTGACCTTGTATCAGTGACCTTGTATCAGTGACCTTGTATCGGTGACCTTGTATCGGTGACCTTGTATCGCTGACATTGTATCGGTGACCTTTTATTGGTGACCTTGTATCAGTGACCTTGTATCGGTGACCTTTTACATAGATGAATTATTAATTGTAAGCTTAAAATGAGAGTAGTGAGATTAATAGTACACAGGTATAATTTTGAGATAATCATGATTTTCACATAAAATATTATCCTGTAGGAGAATCAAGATGATTTATATAAATGAAACATGATTTGTGATTATCAAAACATGATTTGGGATTATCCAAATAGGTGAGTCCAAAAATAGTAATAAACTCATCCAAACTTTTCTATAATTTTATAATGTCTAATAAACCATGGACACAACATTCCCTTTTTACCAAAATTCATAACTCTTTTAAAATGATAATGTTTAATAATAACATGATATCCTCCCCCAAATTAGAGACACTTCCTCTCATTATTAGCTTAACATTTCTATCTATTCTGAGCTTCCCATATATGGTGTTGAATCATATTTATCTTCGCAACCATATCTTCTACCAAATATACTCCCAACAAGTTCCTTACATTTCATTAATCCCAACATTATGGTTTTAGACACCATTTTCTATATAATGACTCAAAAGGCTCCATCAATTAACTGGAACGAAAACTATTATTATGTGAAAATTACACCAATGGAAGATGTTGATCCAAAATTCCATGATATTCCAAAGATAAATATTAATGAATATCCTCCAAATTTTGATTCTTTAATTTGACTGTCCATAATATTGGGGATGAAATTTTTAACGGAAATATAATTCATTAACTATTGAATTTATAGTCTGTTCAAAAAAATTGAGGTAAATCTAGGTTCCTGATCAAATATAATAGAGTAAATAAATTCATGTAAATTCATGCTATATTTATTATAAAGTATATAAATTTTATCTAAAGACATAGTATATATGATTGGATAAAAATGTACATATTTAGTTAATCGATTGATAATAAACCAATTCCCATTATTACCTCAAGATGTCACTAGTAATCCACCATGAAATTCA
Source organism: Viscum album (assembly GCA_963277665.1). NCBI lineage: Eukaryota > Viridiplantae > Streptophyta > Magnoliopsida > Santalales > Viscaceae > Viscum > Viscum album. The sequence continues at coordinate 1,045,278,004 of OY728161.1, read as the reverse complement.
TGGATATTTTCCCTATTTCTATTCAAGCACTAGATTAGGGTAAACCATGAAAATTATAAGTTTTTATTTAGATTTAACCTATTGAAAGGTTAAAAATTATGTTTTAAAATTAGCAATGTCCATTTATATTCCTTCACACTAGTAATATTTCTGATTTTCATTTTACATCTTAGTGTAAAGGATGGATGGATAACTTAGATCTATGAGTTTCACTCAATAATTTCTTCTCCAACTGGGGATCACTTAAAACACAAAACCTATTTCTAATTATGATTACACCTTCAATTTAAATTTTATATTTCTGAAACTGAACCTTTAAAAAAACACTACTCATTCTTATAGGCCATGATATTCTTTTAAACCATGCTTAATTTTGTTTGACTAAGATTACTACACTAACCCCATAACCAAAAGACAATGAGTTCCTATATGAATTTTTTTTGCTAAAACATTCCCTAAATAATTAACTAATGGATCATGTTCTAATAAAAACATGGTTATTGACACATTATCTCTTCTACTCAAGGAATCAACTACCTTTTTTCTTTACGAGGATTCTAATGAATCATGAGATCATCCTTCGTCAATTTTGGTCATCCTCTATACCTCATGTTAAAATCAAGTTTTAGATATTATATACTTAAATCCCTTTCTGTGAGTATATATTTCCATTTTACCCATATAAAAGATGCCTCTAAATTTTCAAAACAAAAACCTCGAAAACAAGTCTATGATCATGTGTAAGGTAATTGTTCTCATAGAGTTTTCATTGATATGAAGCATATTCAATTTCCTTATCATCTTATATGAAACAACCAGGTACCTTCAAATAATAACCAATGTAAAAAATCACTTTTAATTATTATATTTTATAACATTTTAGCATTAAAAAAATCTATTCAATTCCTAAAAACATTCAACACATTCCTTTATCCATATGAATTTAAATCCTTCTCAAGGTAAGTTTCTTAGTGGTCTATATAACTGAGAAAAGTTTTCAAAAAACCATATGTAGTAACATACTAATTAAGGAAAACTTGAAAATTTTGTGATTTTTTTTGTCTTGGACACTCTTCCACCATTATAGTTTTAGAAGGATAAATAGTTCTTTTATATTTAGAAACAATATTCTAAAGGAATTAAAACTATATTAACAATGATTTAAATTTTCAAAGTTTTTCCATGCATCTTATTTTTTTAATGTTTATTGAACAATTCTTGGATGAATTTAATTATCATCTTGAAAATTAGAATAAATGAAATTTTCATCAATTAAAAATATGAAAAATTTATCAAAATACTCATGTAAAATTATATTCTTGAGATCTATAAATACAACGGGTGAATTCATCAACCGAAAGGGAATAAAAATAATAATATTGGACATACGTATCATGGACCGCTATCCTATGAATGTCTATATCAATCACCAATATCTGGTGATACCCTAAATTGATATAAATAATTATAAAATACTAATCAACCGAAATCTAATTGAGAAAGTCATAGATATGATCCAACATGAACCTATTCTTAACAGTGATGTTATTGAGTTTCCCACCATAACATCCTGAAGTCCATAAACCTAAATATAGTAGTTAAATTACATTATTGTTATAAAATAAAAGTGTTTATATAGGACATAAAAATTTTGTTTTCTTTTTAGACTAGATGCATACATATATTACATTTTAAAACATAAGATACATCATTAACATATTATGATTACATTATTATCCCTTTTATCATATCGTTAAAAAGTAAATATAGATCAACTCTAGGTTTTCATAGGAAAAAAAATAAGGGTGTGGTCATATTCTTTTTAAGGTTTATCATATAGAAGAATCTTTCATAACATAAACATGTAATAGGTGTTATGGTATTAATAAATAACAAACATGAAGAAATAATCAACTGAAACTGAGGGAATTATATAACCATGACAATTAATGGAAACATATATATAATAATCATTGATCTTATACTAATGAAATAGATAATTAAAGATATAAAAACATGATATAAATGTAGTGTACCAAGACACTATACTGATATGTGGTAGGTATACAAAAAAAACAAGTTATTTTTTCACATGAGACACATCAATTCATTGAGGGGATAATTATTTTTATGTCCCACCTATCAGCTTATTATGTGAAATGCATTCACTTTGTGAGTCAAAAATAAATCGTATACCAATCCATATGGAACTTATGGATGAATAAAAACATGATTATCAATTTAATAAAAAATTATGGTAAATAATTACTTTAGAATTCAATGGGATAATGTGAATGTTTAGAAGAAAATCCTTTACTCAACTAAGAAGTTTTGAGGTATTTTCAATGTATTAGTAAGTACCATTTTCGATGAAATATTGTGATAGATAAACATTAATGTATTGGTTAATCCATTGAATAATTAAATTGGGTTCAATACCTTTCATTGGATAGAGATTAAAGTAGTGGTAGGAAAACATCCTTCATCACAGTTCATAAAGTGTTTTTGAATATTCAAAATCATATACCCTGGGATTATATATATAGGTATTCATCATTAGTCCCATTTTTCATACATCAGAGTGATTATTGAGTCAATAATAAACCAAAGCTTTTCGTGGTGATTAACCCTAGGTGTATCTGTGCCACAACTGTATCCACTTTATAGTATCCATATAGGTATTGGTAAGAAAATACAGACACTCTTAATTTACCAAAACAAAAGATGGTTTTTCTATCAAGGAAAAGGAATGAGTTAAGATTTTGGAAACTCATGAATAAAAAGAATATGAGGGAGGGATAATGATATAAAATCATAAATCCATTAAAATTAATTTGTATTATGCAAACAATTATTCTATTGTTATGTATTCACACCACAATAGAAAATAAGTGGTGAATATAACATAAATCCCAATGGATAAAAATTGAGAAAGAAAAACAATTATTTTGATTGGGTAATAAATCAATAAAAAACTATTGAATAATGGATTTCAAATTGAACCTTAAATATAATTAATAAATGTAAATTGATGATATAAAATCTAAACTGTTCAATATATATAGTAATTAAAATAAATTAGGTTGATAATAAAAAACATGTTTCAAAGAGAAGAATTAGTGATGATAATCCTCAAAAGATGAGGAGAATAAAAACATATTGAAAGATATATATTTATGTTAAAAATTTATTACAATTTATAAAAATTATTTCATGATAAAATATCTCAAATTGGAAAAATATATTCCATATAAATTAAATTAGGTTCATAATACAAAACATGTCTCAAAGAGACGAATTTGACATGAAAACCCTTAAATTGTGTAAAAATATTCCTTCCACTTGAGATTAACTTCATAAATAATTAAATTAATTTCATAAAATACATAACCCAGAAATTTTTTAATATATATTTATTTTTATAAGTCACATCTTAAAATTTATGTATTTAATTTTAATATACCTTCCTCTTAGATGGGTTACTCGAGGTTGTTCGACTAATTTCTTCGTAACACTTTTAGATTTTTTACCATGGTCAAAGGTGTTTTAAAATCACTTCATGTTCCCAAAAAATGTATAGTTTTATGTTATTTATTAGTCCATTAGAAAAATACTTGAAAAATTTCAAAGGTTATCTGAAAAATAGACTCTAATTAAGAAAATTACCTTGATAAGTATATTTAAGGTGGTGAATGTTGGTAATGAAATTTTTTTGTTGATAACACATATAAAATTATTGATAATATTATTTGAGTGTATTAATTATGTCAAAAATATTATATTAGTTAATTAAATCACCTTTTTCAACCTTTCATTTATGGTGGTGATGAAAAACTGAATACATTGTAAAAGGAGGTGGTAGTCTATACACACTCATAACCACGTTTTCCTTTTATCTTAGTGATTTTAGAGGAAGGTATAAAATAGATATTAAATTAATTTTATAACTATGAATCATAATATCAATATTTTTATTATCACACATTCATTGATAGATGGGACTTGATGGGTGTATAAGTAGAACAGAACTACAAAAGTTGGGTTGAGAGTATTATGTATCCCTTGGAAGTTCCCCCTCGGGTAACTTATTAAGGATATTTATCATATATTTATGGTGAGATCAAGATTATAAGGTATGAGGAGGGTGTTTAAGAGATAAGTGGGTGGATTTTTAGTTGAGAAGAATCATTATAATGGGTGGAAGAATCGGTAGGTGGTGAGCACCTTTTATAAGTATAGAGGGTGACATTTTGGTAAAATCTCTTTACATTTAAATAATTTCACTCTATTATTAGAAGAAAAGACTAAAAAATTGTAAAAAATTGTTAGTTGGATGAGTTAGTTTTAAAAATCCCTACACCATTAAATATAAAACATTTTTTTCCACTTTATAAAGTTTTAAACTATTTCCCCATAATCTACCCCTTCCACGGTTACTCAAATTTCACACAAAATAATTAATTTTAACTGAAAATGATTAAAACAGATATTATTTAATAATTTTAAAATTATTATTTAAAATATTGAAATAATTTTATATATTAAAATTTCTATGAGTTGGTGAAAATAATTTATTATTAATGGACATAAAGCTTAGAAAAAATTTTCTTGAGAAAGTACATTTTAAACGTAAAATTTATATATGGGTTATGAATATCAATGTTTTTAATTTTTAATACATAAATTTATTTTTTATAAAAAATTCCATTTTATGTGGAATAATAATCAATGTAGAAATGAATTTTACCAAAAAAGGTTAAATTAATGAAAATTCCAAAAATATTATTTCTATTAGAACTAAAATATTTCTTTTTTTTATAATTTTAAACATAGGTTTTTTAAATTTTAAAAATTTATTTAAAATGAATAAAAATATTCATTAAATAAATTATAAGTTCTATAAAAAAACTTAATTGTGGTTATATATGATTCGGTAATAAAAGTCACCATTTTCGGAAAAACTACATTTTTTCACTATTCATCTAATACTCAATTAGTTCTAAAAAATTATAAAATTTTATATTAAGATGATATATTTTTGAAGATATAAAAAATCACTTTTATTTTGTTAAAGTTAAATTAAAACATTCATAAATTAAAATTTTAAATATACTTTGGAATAATGACTGTTTAGAGTATGCCTAATGTGATAGTCCAAGATATGTTGTTTACCCACTATAGTAGGGCCCGGGGTGTTACATTCTCCCCACTAAAATAACTAATTCCTCAAAATTGAGTTATATATTAACTATTGATAAAATTTTGATATTCCTTCTTCATATATTCTTCAAGATCTCCAATTTTCTCATCTTGTTTGGGATTTCTCTAAAGGACTACCACTAATTGAGTTTTTTGATTCTATAAAAATTTCACTATAGTGTTAATAATCTAGAAAAGTTCATCATTAGAAGGAATGTTGGGATACAACTCTCTTCATTCAGGTTTAAGAACATGTATTGTATTTGGAATGTATTTCCTTAATAATGAATCATGGATGATGATGTGTTCTTAAGAAAGGTTGGGAAGAATAAAAATGTTTTAATATAAAATTACCATTTGTTATAGTATATAAAAAAACCTAATGTACATTTGGAAATACATTCCCATTATAAAAAAACATTCATCTCACTTCCATGGTGTCACCTTAAATATACGTCATCCCCCAGTTGAAGTTCCATGTGCTTCTTTTGATTATCAGTATAACTCTTTTTTATACTATAGGTTTATTTAATAATATCTAGATTATTATTTACATTAATAGTAATATACTCTACAATATTTGGTCAAAGTAGATTTATTTCTCTATCTTCATTACAATAGGTTGGAGTATGAAACCTCTTTCATTAAAATTCTTCCTATAGTGTCATCTTGGTGTTTGAATTGAATATATTACTATATTAAAATTACACCAATGGTGTATACTAATCCCACATAGAATGGAAGTCAAGATAATATGAATTATCATCTCTTACAATGTATAGATAGTCTATTAAGACTACCTATTAGTTTTAGGATGATATATGGTGTATAAATGTATCTGAGTTTCGAGATCCCTTTGAAGAATCTTCTCAAATGTTGATGTGAAGGAAGGGTCCCGATTGAATACAATTGATATAGGTTCCACATGAAACCTTGTAATTTCATTAATATATATAAAATAAAGGTACTCAATGTGTAGAGCTTCTCTTATCAATATTAAATAACTAGACTTAGTGAGACAATAAATGATGACCCTTATAGTATCTTTCTTCCATGAATTCACTAGTAGAGTAGTGACAAAGTCCATTGTAATATTTCACCACTTAAATAAAGGTATAATAAGTGTATACATGACTCCCTTAGGATGTGGAATTTCAACCTTTACCTGAGGGAATACAACACTTGTTGACACATAGTAATTTCACCCATCACACCATCCCACTAGAAATATTCTCTTAAATCCTTATACATCATTATACCAGAAGAGTGGATAAAAAAATTTGAGCTAATATGTTTATCTAGTAGTTCCCTTTTCAACTTTGGTATGAATGGAAAAGATAACCTATTTAAAAAACAACTCTCCATATCTATAGAAAAACTCTTCCAATTATAATAATTTACTAACTAAATATTCCTTTTTATGTTATCATCATCCATCTTGGACTTTTAGATCATTTCTAGTAAGTATGGTTTAACAAATTCTTGGAAAATGAATAATGGGTCCACTTTCCTAAAATTACAATATTCATATTTACCAGATCATTATGTATATTATCCTTGTTAATCCTCATCATGTTCATGAATCCATGATCCCTCCTACTAAATGCATCATCCACATTTCTTATCTTCCCAGGGTGATAGTGTGTTTAGAAATCATAGTCATTGAGTATTTCCTTCCATATTCCTTTACTCATGTTTACCTCATTCCAAAATAAGATATAATTCAAACTCTTATGGTCTGTATATATACCACATATCTCATTATAGAGGCGGTGTCTCTATATTTTCAAATTAATGATTACAAAAACTAGATCAAGGTCATGGTTTGGATATTTCTATTCATGTATTTTTAATTTATTTGATAAATAGGAAACCAACCTTTCATTCTTTATAAGGACACAACCACATACTTTTTTTTGTGGCATTGCTATATTTAAAAAATCATTCCTTATGTGATGGTAGATTTAATACTAGTTCATTAATAATTATACTCTTTATAACTTCAAAACATTCTTCACATTTTCTTTACCTTGTGAATTTAACCCATTTACATATTATCTTGGTTAACAAGTTGTCCAATCGGGTGAAATCATGAATGAACTATCGATTGTATCTTTGTAAACAAATGAATATTTAGATCGTGATTATGTTAATTAGTGTACTATATTCTTCAAATGCCATTGAATTTTAAGGGTTTAATGATATTATATCCTTGGGGATAATATGAACAGGACAAGAAACTTCATTGAGCCCAAATTCATAGTTACTATATTTCAAATATAAATGTTTTTTTTGAGGGTCTACCAATTTTTTTGAAGAATAATATTACACCCTTAATTACAGTTAAAAAATATCAATATATAATTAGTGAATAATTCCAAAAAAAATCAATACAATACACGAATACTCTATTTATCATATTTATAAAGATATATGGTTCATTAGTCATTCCAAAAAGGTGTTACCCTAAACTCATAATCTTGATACTTTATTTGAAATGTTGTATTTAGTATATCATCCATATTCAAAATTAGATGATAATAAATAGTTTAAAGATATATATTTCAAAACTATTTTACACCTTGAATGTAACAATAAAAAATATTTTTTAAACAATACTTTTCACGATAGACTGGTTAACACACAATGATAATCTTTAAGTGAATTTTGATATATGATAAATATTTTTCTTAAATGTGACTATTATAACCCGGCCATAAAAGTGATGGTCTTAATATGAATAAAAACATTATTAAAATTATGTATATTTTTTTATATTATTTAAATTTAATGATTAATTCCTAATAAATACATTCTCAATTTTTAGTAAAGTCATTTTATACTTGAGAAAATATATTTTCTTTAGAAATGTTTTTTATTGCATTATTTAAAAATAAATTGTAATTTATATATTCAATTTATAGAAATTTAGTTTGATAAAAATGGTATAATTTTTTAAATCAAGATATCAATATCATTATTTGGTGGTTTTATTTATTTTTTATAAAAGATTGATTTCTCTGTAAATAGTGGAAAACACTGATTTTTGTAAAAATATCATTCATTTTTATTAAATATTGTAATTAAAAGGTCCCAATATGGTTTTAAATTCATGTGAAAATAAAATAATTATACTTTAATTGGATATAATATATTTATTTTTAATGGAATTAGAATTATACTAGATTTTTTGTACATTCATATTTGGACATAATGTTTAATTCTTCTAAAAACTGTTTTCATTGCATTTTATGAATTAATATTAAATTTATTTATACCAACAATATAAATTGAGACATTAAAATTGGATTCCATGTTTTGAATCATGAGGTTTAAATTTTTCAAATAGGTTTTTATTTTTTGTTATTATAAATAGTAACCATAGTAAATATTTATCACCAAGGAAAATGTATATAGGTAAAACATGGTTAAAACTATAAGATATGGCCTAAAATACTCACTAACACTTTTTATAATTTTATTGGATTTTCTTTGGACCATAACCATCCATGGTTGGAAAATATGGAAATTTATTTCCACTTTCCATTGATAACGACCCTAATATGATTTCATGTAAAGAAAAAAAGAAAAATGTCACTCTATTTGCTTTAATATTTCAATATTACTTCATAGGGATAAAAAGTATTTCAATTAAATTTTAAATTTATATTTTAAATATGAATGAATCTCTTTATGATTTTTATTTATTTTTAATTTATACTTATGGAATAATTAACTTAAGTGTTAATGCAATGTCGACATAAATCTTGTTGAAGTAATAGAAAAATCAATAAAATGATTTCAAAAGGAGTAAATGTAATTCATATTAGATGAATTATAGTGTTAATATTTTTTTAGTTAAATATAAAATAATTTTATTGTTTTGAAATTTTATATTATTTATCCATTTCTATCTTGAGTTCATTAATTTCAAACTACTAAATAGTCTTGAGAATGACTTTAAGGATATATTATGTTAAATATTAATTTATTTAATGTTTTAAAACTCACATATATATTATTGTTTTCTAAATGAATGTGAAATTTTTTGTAATATCAATCATTATACAATTATTTATAACTCTTCATTCTATATTATCTTTCATTACACTTATTGAGTAAAAACATTATAATCGTTAAAAGGGTAGCGGTTAAAATGAGAAAAATGTGTAAAAAATAAAATAAAATTATCCATAATTTATTTTATGAGAAGAAATATAATAATCCACATATTATATTTAAAATATATCATTTTTTTCAACATGAAAATGAAAATTAATTTATATTAATTTAACACATTAAATAATTCCCAGGGTGCCGCCTCACTTATAAATGGGAACCTCCTATCCTATCCACCTCACACCTTTTGGTCACTCCAATTTAGCCAATCCCTAACTAAGTCACTCTTAAAAATCCTTCCCTATCCCATATATGTATTTTTATCATCATAAGTCTAAACTATAAGTATTAAGGTGTAAGACAAAGATGTTATATAGGGGATGGTATAAGTCTTAACTGACCCATTCCAAGTTCAGTTCTTCTTATACACCCATAAAGTCTTCATTATCTTTGATTAATTAATAACATTAGAATATTTCATATACTAACTTTTTATTATGATTATCGTAAAACCCTTTTTCATATCCTTTTCAATCCTATGAGAGATGATAACATTGTTTGTGTGTATGTGTGGATTACCACCACCACGAAGTGATGTGTTTCATTTTCCATCACCACATCACAAGGATGACCATTATGATAGATATAATTAATTTTTATGATATCTATGACATAATTATCTTTATATAATGATAATATATGTTCTATTTCCGTACCTTTACTCCCATTTAGAAAATTATAAGGTTATTTGTTAATATGTGTGGACTACCACCTCCACAAAGTGATGTGATTTGTTTTCTCATCTAATCATTTCATGGATGGTCGTAAAATTATATATGATATATAAAAATGATAATAATTTCACAATTAATATTCTGGATATTATTTAATAATTACCCCTTTGACCTGAGTCATTCTACTGATTTTATTTTATACATATGATCCGAACATCATAAAAAAGTCTGATATAATTTTAATTTATTATGTAACCAAATAAAACCTTATTATAAACGGAATAAAAGGGATAGTAAAACATTAATGAAAATGAAAAATTATTTTAAGAAAATATGTAACCAATAAAATTTTATTATTCAGGTGTTAAATAATTCTCATCACTAGATGGATTTTAATGTAAGTGATATGTAGTCTCGATCCCATTTCTTTTATAGTTAAGCTATTTTCACAACATGTTTTATTTTTTATGGTGTATAAAACTAATTTTGGATGTATATGATCATTATTATCAAAAAATTAAAATCTATAAACTCTATTCATAATTTTTTCCTTTATTCTTTCATTGGTTTAAATATTATCAATTCATAATGGTTTTTTATTTAAAATACTATTTTAATATTTTTAATGTTTTTATTCTATTTTTCTACCTTATAAATGTTCATTAAAATGTTTCAATAATTTTATTATTTACACATAAAATATTTTCAGAGGTGAATTTCAACTGCCTTTTACATTATTTAAAATGATTAAAAATGATTCTTCTAGTCATTTTTCAAATGAGTTACTTTCGCTGAATGTGTGAAATGAATTAGTGTATTTACTTTTATGACATAAAAATATTTCCCACCACCATGAAATTTCATTTCATTTTATTATCCTCTAAAATAATCAATGATCATTTTAAAATAAAATCATGTCCAAAATATTTTAGTAATTTTTCATTTTAATTAGTTTTAAAAAGAATGGGGTATTTAAACATATTTTTAGACAAAAAATAGAATGATCATTCCTTAGAGGTTAAAATTATTTTTTAAAGTTCACTATAAAAAAATGTGAAAAATTAAAAAATATTTGTTAATGATACGGTACATTATCATTATATATGATGATTGGTGAGTCTAATATAGCCTTTATATTTGGTGATTCTGATACAGGTTATACAATAAGTGATCCTGATATAGCTCTCTAATGCATTTTGGTAGTGTTCCTTTTCTTTATAGTCTATAAGGAGGATGTTAACCGGGAGTATTATCCTATATATTTAACTAAGATCTAGTTATTTATTATATGAGTGAACAAGGGTTATTATTATAATTCTATAACATTCCCACAAGGGAATCTATTTTGTTTTTATTGTTTTGAATTTGTTTATTTAGAAAAAGATAATTTTTTAACATAGATATGTTTCTTTTATGTGATAAATGTTTTATTTTGGAAAAGGTAAAAAAATTATTCATTTTTAATTTAATAACTTAATTGATGGTTTTATTTAATTTATATCACGTAATTATGTTTTTATCTAATGAACAATAATTAAATGGTTTTTATAGTTTTTAAGGATGATTAGGAACAAAGAATAAGACAGATTGAATGTCATTATGATTTTTCCTAAAAGAAAAACATGATTCATTTTAAATTTTTTATATTGTAAAAAATGATATTGAGTGGAAGTGTCCATATTGTAATATATGGGTCTTCTTGGTAAGATTAATGATCTAATTATCTAAAACTCTAACCAATAATGATCTTTCAAATTAAATAATTTGAATTATTATATAAAAACTCAAGATTATTAAATGTTTAAAGGTTTTTTCCTTATATTTTGTATCAATGGAAGTGATTAAATAATTATAGGGGTTATGGTATAACTAAAATATTTTGAAAACATTAAGGGTAATCAATTCGATTTGGGATAATAAGTTAATAAGTATAAAAGAATCAAACATAAGGACAATAAGTTCAAACCTATATTGAATCAAAATTTTACTAGACTAAATGAAGGGCGTCATAGAGTAGGACATTTATAATAAAAATTATTTTGTTGACCAAAAAGATTTCCATAATTAAATTATTTTTTATTTATCCAAAAAATTCTTTCATCAAGGTAAATTATTATCGTAATTATGGATAAAAAAATATACATCACAAACCTCCTTTATCTTATAGAGGTTCACTAGAAATAATAATTAAAATGTTTTTCACATGTAATTTAGACACATTTTCTAGTGTTTAACTTTCATGAAAAACATCCTTATGTTTCTAAATACTCTTCTATAAATTGATATCATAAATTTCCTTTAGATACATATGGTAAATTTTTGAAAATATAATTATCCTATCAGAATGATTCTATAAAATCTAATACGGGAAATTATCATGTTTTTACAATAGATGACTCAAAAAAAGTATTTCCAGCCCTCTACCCTTTATTTATGGAGGGTGACCTTCGTGTAGCTTATGTATTAATCTTGTTATTTTAATTTTTTGTTATTTTTTATAAACAACGTCCACTATTTAAAAAATATAAGTCAAAACATATCCTAATGTATCTTGGGAATCATGTTCGTGATGATATCTCAAATATATATATATATATATATATATATTAAAAACATGGAATTGCTTACAATTTTAAATATCTATCAACATAAATTTCATTTATGTTTTTATTATTATACATGAATAAAGTATAAAGAAGTACTTGGAAATGTTTTGAGGGATTTTGACAATGCACTTACTCAACTGAGTAGATAATGGGGCTATCTTCAAAATTTGTATTGGAATGAAATGTGATATATATATTTAAAAGTTATTAGTTTTTTTATGATTAATGTAGGAAACATGAATATATTGATATTGATGAGTATTAGTACATGATTCATAATTTAGTTTTTAGGAATTAATTATTATAGAATATACTAGAAATTTCTAAATAATAGATTATGAAGAACATTGAATGATTAAAATTGTATACATATATTTTTTCAAGAGATAAAACGTAGCAGAATTTTATTTAAGGGTTGATAAATTAAAGTATAATCCCATGATTAAATTACTTTATATCTCTTTGATGTTTTTTATGATGATAGTTGTTTGGGAGAAAATTATTTAGTTTTTAAAAATGCCAGGGTATATACAACCCTTGTGTTTATCTTTTGTTATAGTGATATGGTTTCTTAAGAGAAAATGATTCTGTATTTTGTGAATTTTTTAATGGTATTGGTCTTTTATTTTGAGGTTATTGAGGTTATTCGGGGAAAATGAGTATTAAATTTTAGGAACCTGTGACTTAATTCATAGATAACCATGGGATTGAAATGTGATTTGGTGACTGTGTGATTAAATGTTTTCTTGATGAATTTTAATATACTGGGAAAATTATATTATTAAGGTAAATAGAAATATTTTTGTATAGTATGTGGGTTTATTTAAGTAATAATGGTTGAATTAAAATTTGGAAGAATATGTGATTTTATTAGGCCTTAATTATAAGGCCCTAACCATAATCATTCCATAATATTGAGTTTATGTCATGAATTTTTATTTCTTTCACATTGAAGATATTTTCATGTTTAGAGTTTTAGAGAATCATGACATAAATCATACATAACAAAACCATAAAATACGAATTGTACACTTCCTATTAGTATCAATTTTTTTCCTAAATATAAAACTTTTAAAATGAAGCATGAATTATTTTCCTTGAAAATATCAATGACTGAAAATATTTCTTCCTCCTTTCTCATACCCTTCCTTAAAACCCTTTAAAACATTTTAAAAACTTAGGGCGAGCATAAAATACTTAAAAATTATTTAAAAATAAAGTAAACCATTAGTTTGGTAAATACATGAAAAATCATATAACGTTTTCCTTTATATTCTAATTTCTTGAGAATATAAAATTAAAAATTTTAATATGAAACAAAAAAAACACATTTTGATCATTGAAAAATCATTAAAACCCATGGTAATAAATTAAAAAACATTTGGTGGCTTAGAGAATCAAATTCATAAAACCCTTTCAAAATACTTTTAGTTGGAATAAAGATAAGGATGAATTTCAACATTATAAATATCTAATGTGTTAGAGAACTAAAATTAGGATAACTCTTCATATAATAAATAGAAGGCTCACTTGTGAGCTATAATGGTGCTCATCCCTTCGTACTATATCTGGATGACCCATTTCTTATGATCTATAATAGGGCTCAAACCATCTTATAAGTTATATTAGGATAACCCATGAGCTATAATGGGGATCAACCCTATATATAAGCCGCATTGAGATCAACCAATTCATATAATTCTAAAGTACCATATCAAGAGTAAAACAATATCATCATAAAAACCTTTCAAAAAAACCTTTTAGACCAAGATTAAAAACACTTTCAGATAAAAATTTCCTTTTCTTTTAAGAATCCATTTCAACACCAAAACGCTATTTTCATTGAAAGACCATTTCCAATACCAAAATAACAAAAAATATAAATATAGTTTTTCATTTACAGAAACACGAAATATTTAAATGGAATCCTAAAATAAAATAATGTCTATAGTGGTGTAAAAGTCATTTTCATCATGGATGTTAAGAATAGAACATTCCTTTTGTAATTTGTCAAAATGTTCTGTATAAAACTTGCAAAAAGATTCTATTTTGAAGACCATTGAAAGAAATTAAAAATATACATAAAATATCTATTATAATTATTTTTTATCCATATTAATAAACATATAAAATAATATTAATAATATTTATATGGAGGAAAATATTTTGAAATTAAATCCTTAAACATTTAAAAAGAGATTTTATAATCAAAGTGTCACATACCACTTCAAAACATTGAAATAACAAAAAACCTTAAATAATAGAGTTAATATAAAATTAAATATCACGATAATAGAGTAAATTCATGATAATATGAAATTTTTTTGTATATACACAATATAAGAGAATAAGGGTTCATAACAATAAAATATTCCTCAATGAAAGCAGATTGATACAAAGTCCCTAACCTTGAGAAACACTTGTCGTGTGTTTATTTGTCTTCCTGAATAATAAAATTATGTTAATTATTTACTTTATTCAGAAACTTTTTCAAGTTTATCATTACTTTTATTTCACATATTATAGTGTTTTATACAACTTATTAAATAATTAAGTCTACATCGAGTGTTTTGACCATATTCGATTTTTGTGTCAAAACGACCAAGGTTGCTTGACTATGGTCAAGGAGGTCATTACTTATTCATATAAAAATTAATAATTACGAAATATTTATCATATTTATACATAATTTCTAATTTTAAAACCAATTATAATATATGGTTATGAAAAATGTACAAAAATTACAATCATAGAGACGGTAGTCCATATGTTTCCATGTGTAACGTTCCCATTTTTTAATGATCGTTGTTGAAAGAAGGTAAGTAAAATTAATAATTAAATAATTATAATTATATAATTATAATTATATAATAAATACCATATTATTTAATCATATATAATTATATATTGAAATATTGTGTTGTAAATATAATCAGATCACTTTGAGGAGGAGGTGGCCCACATATCCACAAACAATGTTATCGCTTTTTTAGTGTGTGAAAAGGTAATGAAGAAAATGATATATTATATTTACATAAAGGTAATTATGTAAGGAAAATCATATATATGTAATTTATATAACATATTTTTATTAAAATCATACTTAATGCATTCCATGTAAGCTTTGAACATATCAAATTCCCTTGAGAATGTGGTTGTCCACACATCCACAAATGATGTTATCATATTCCCACAAAATATAAGGCATGAAGGTACATTTTATAAAATAATTATAGAAATATTAAGACATTATAAATATCATATATATCATATAAAAATTGTATTTAAATGATAATTATGAACCATAAGTGTATCTACCAAAGGATTAATAAAATTGAAATGCATGAAATTTTTTTTAAGTTGATATTTATAACTAGACTTTAAATATAATTTTTCTGCTTCTTTGTTTTGAATTTCAAAAAACAGTGGTCAAAAATTGTGATCAGTAAGTTATTTGGAGTCTAGTAGAACCAACTTGATTTTTTTATATAGTAACCTACCCTTATTAATAGTAATATGAATAGTAATATGACCCTAATGGATAGTAAATCATATTATTATTTTATTTTCTTATGGATATAAGATAATGAGATATCGATTAATTTTTCAATGTGTTAAAAAAAGAGCTATTGATTTAAAACTGTTAATTTTTAATAAATTATGATTTTATTTAAAAAATAAATTAATAATATTTAGAAAATAATTGTCAATAAATTAAGGTCATTTTTTAAATCTATACGTCGAAAAATGGTAAGGGTGAATTTATGGGATTTTTTCTGAAACAGTTAATTTTTTTAATGAATAGTAAAAATACAGTTATGAGTTTTCGATAATTTTAATGACATCATTAATGATATAAAAATGATGAAATAACTCTGGTCAACTTGTGTATAGAAAAAAAAATTATGAGGTGTCCCAAGTGTCTAATACCATTGGAAAATACCATGGGCAAGCCCACAGTTCTGCAAATACCACTAATAAGGTGTCCCTTGGAAATTTAAAAAAATATTGCCTCACATTTGCTATAAATACCAACTTATTCCTTCATTACAAATTCCTAATCAATGAAGATATTGTCTTCTTAACTTCCTATTAGTCCTCCCAAGGTGTCCTCAAGCCGCCAAGGTCCCTACCTTCACATCATAGGAGTTACTCTACAAGGTAAGAGAATTCTCAACTTCTTTCTTTTTTCCATTCATGTTATTTTTTGTGTGGTATAACTTTCAAGTTTCCATAACATGTTATTATTTTAATTTTATTATATCTCTATACTATATTATGATTCATTTATGTATGGGTTACCCCTATAACCTCCCATTTTAATGTTTTCTAAAACCATATTTCATAACTGTTAAGCTGTCGAATTTTCATAAGGGATTTCTCAACTAATCTTTTATGTCTTGTTCATTTATTTTCTTATTCATTATTTATATACCCTTATACAAGAAGGATGAATGATCCAGTATCATTAATATTTTTTATTTCATCATGTTTATTTAAGATTTAGAATTATACATCTTCTCTTCTCCCACCTATTCAACAAATTAAAACATCGTATGTGATGTGTTGATTTACCGACATCGTGGACGATGTGGTCTCCATTTCTTTTACTTATTTCAAGACTGGTCATGAAACCATATTTATGGTTGAACCAGATTATAATTTATTTATTGGAACTTATATAATGTCCTGGAATCATTTTTTACACATGTAATTAATTTATAAAACAAAATGAGTTCATTACGATCGAAGAATCGCCAAACTGAAATAAAACAAATATCAACAATGTTTTAACTTATGAATCATCATCATATCAGAATTCAAAATGATAAATGGTATAATTTATGGTTCTAGAAATATTTAAATACCATTCAATTCAATTTTTTTATTTTCACTTCTAATTGAAATGACTATCCATCATTAACCGGTCATGGAAACCATGTAGAGAACACAACCAAAAAAATGTAAATAAGAAACTATTACTAAAAAATGTGTGTAATTATGTTTTAAAATGATCATATGAGGTGTTATAAATATAAATATGTTTCATTAAGACATAAATAACACTGTTTTAACCTTTATACATGAGGTTTAAACACATTTTAAGTAAGAAGAACCCGAGGTAAGGGAATTCTTAACCTAATTTCCACTCTTTGGGTTAACCATATTCTTTATTCATTATGTGGTATTAATATTATTGGAGGGATGAATTTTTTATTATATTATGTATCACTATATGTATTTACAATGTATACACATATCTATTCCATTATATTAATTATCACTTCAATTATATTTTAAGGGTCTTTCCTTTTAAAATCATTTTAAAACTCTCTTTAATAAATTTCAAAAGGATTGTTTTTTTATATGTATATTTAATGATTGGTGTATCATAATTTCTAGATACTTTATTACAATTATATGTTCCTTATAAATTATTTGTATTGTATTTAAACCATTATAAGTTATGATATGTTGGTTTGAGCCAATTATAGCTCAAGATATGTTGGGTTGAGCCCATTATAGCTCAAGATATAAAGGGTGAGCCCCATTTTAGATCTCCAATGTATTGGGTACATCAGAGTTATAATTTAACCAAATGGTTATTCCATGTGTAAGGATGATTTTAATAGTGACATGGTAAATATTTCCAAGGAAACTACATGATGTTTCTATGCATATGAGTTTTTACGATTATGGGTTTTATTGGTTTTTATGTTATCAATTGACTAACAATTTATTTATTTATATCCCTTACTGAGTTTTATAATCATCCCTTGTATTTAAAATTTATTTAATATGATATAAGGATGGGTAAGATAAATAAATGAGTTACGATGTTTGATATGGAGTGTTGTCAAAGAAATCATGTTTTAAGTTTTAATGTTTTATATTTTGAAATAAATGGATACTGTTTTTAGTAGTATCCTCTTCGTCAGAATGTGGTATGTTATGTATGTAAGATAACCTAATTATTTAAAACTATAAAAATTAATGGATCATCATTATGTAATAATGTATGTTCTTATCTAATACTAAGGATTTATGTAACATTTTATGGTTGGGTTTTTATAGTTGGTATCAAAAGATGGTTTAGATAACTTTTGGGGTTAGAATGATGATAAAAGAATACCATAAATGATTTTTTATCTATGGTAATTTGAAATTATATATCAATTAAGTATTACCATGTTTCATCATCTATGGTATGTCTATTTAGAATGGTTTTCTGTAGAAGAAATATGTATGCTGAAGTGGGAAGGCATCAAGAGGATGATGTCTATCTACAGCCTAGAATTGTGAGAATCGAAACTGATTAGTTTTTGACAGCAATGGATCATATGACTCAAGAAATAAATGGGGGTGGTATCTATGCTAGATAGGAACATAATCTACCATGAATAAACATGTCTTTTGTGGAGATTTTTATGAGGCAACATCCTCCAGCTTTCAGTTGAAACACATATCCATTGATAGTCGAAGGATGGATCAATGCTCCAGAAAAGATATTTGATGTCATGGGATGTTCGGAACATAAAAAGTTAATACTTTCTGTTTATCATTTTGAAGTTGAATCTAATAAATGGTGGTCTCTGTTTAAGAATATGCGAGAAAGGGATGATCTTGATAGTCTGGAATGAGCTGATTTTAAGAGTCCTTTTCTAGAGAAATATTTTACCAAAACTATTCGAATCAAAATGGATAATCAATTTTTGGAACTAAAGAAGAAAGAATATGATTCTATGGTTACATATAAAGATAATTTTACAAGACTAGACAGGTATGTACCATATTTTACTCGGGATTTTTATAGTAAAATTAATATATTTTACACTGGTTTGAAACCATTTTTGTGAAGATATTTTACTTCATGATAGTTTAAAATCTATGAGAAGCTTATTCGTTGAGCTGAAAAAGTGGAGATGGTGTTTTCAGACACATATGTGCCTTGTGATGGCAAGAATAGTAAATTGTCAGGTTGGAAGAATTTGGGTATGAATTTGTCAAAGAAATATAAAGGTAATAAAATCAATTTCCCTTCTTGTGAAATGTGTGGTAAAAGTAATCCTAGTGAATGTATTGTAAATTATAGGAAATTATATTGATGTATAAAGTTTGGACACATGTCTTGTGAGTGAAAGGAAAAAGATCTGAAAATTAATGGGAAAACAATGGTTAGATGCTTTAACTCTATGGAATTAGGTCATTTTTCTAATTTTTGTCTAAAGCTAGTCACTCAATTAGGGAATCAACAATATTGGAAGCAGAAGGGTTTTGTAAAATCATTTTAAACCACTTTAGAAGTTGTTGATCCATAAAATGAGGTGGTATCAGGTAAATTTATTATTTTTACAGATTTCAGAAATGTGTTGTTTGATTCAGGGTCTACACATTCTTTCATTTCTGAGAACTTTTGTTAAAAATTGGGAATTCAACCTCATGAAATGAAACTAGTTCTCATCATAAAAGAACATAGAAAAAATATTGTGGAAAAAATAAATTAAAAGAATCTACCTATCATTTTCTATAGAATGATTTTACCTATAAACCGTGCTATTTTTCCTCTGGTATAGTTTCTTGTTATCCAGGGTATGGACTAGCTTTATTTTTGTCATGCTAAGATATATTGTATAAAAAAGAAGTTTTTATAAAGAATTTCAGTTTGTGTAAAATAATGAACCCATACCTTTGTTAACATATCAAGAAGCTAAGAAACTGATAAAGGATGGAAATGAAAGTTATCTTGCTCATATTTTTTAAGATAAGGGAACTATCCCAATTAATGATGTACCGGTGGTAAATGAATACCTGAAGGTTTTTCCTGATTATTTTCCTAGTTTTATTCTTAATCGAGAGGTTGAGTTTACTTTTGACATAGTTCCTAATGATAAGAAAATTTCTAAACCCCCTTATGAAATTTCCTAAATGGGACTTCTGGAATTAAAAAAGTAGTTGCGGGAATTATTAGATAAAGGGTTCATCTGAACTAGCACTTCACTACGGGCTGATCATGTCTTGTTTGTTAAGTAGAAATATTGTTCAATGTGACTTTTCATCAATTATATATCCTTGAATAACATTTCTATTAAAAATAAGTATCATTTTTCTCATATTGATGATTTGTTTGATCAGCTCCATGGAGCACAGTATTTTTTAAAGGTTGACCTGAGGTCGGGGTACCATCAGTTGAAAGTAAAGGATAAAGAAATCCCGAAGAATGCATTCCATACTAGATATGATCATTATGAATTTATAGTTATGCCTTTTGGGTTAACTAATTAACCTACTGTATTTATGGATCTTATGAATAGAATGTTTCATTAGTTCTTGGATAAGTTTGGATTTGTATTTATTTATAACATTCTGGTATATTCTAGAAGTAAAAAGGATCATGAAAAACATCTAAGGGTTGTTTTTCAAACCTTATAAGAAAAGAAAATATATGTAAAATTCAGCCAATGAGATTTTTGGGTGAAACATATTTCTTTTCTTGAGAACATTTCAAATAAAAATTGAGTAAGAGTTGATCCTACCAAAAAAAAGTTGTCGATGAATGTCCAATACCAACAAATGTTATAGAGATTCGTAGTTTCCATGGATTAGAATGTTATCAATGATGGTTTATTAAAAACTTTGCATGTTTATTTAGCTCACTAACTAAGTTTACAAGAAAAGGGGTTAAAGTTTTTTGGATAGAAGAATGTGATGTTTGTTTTCATGAACTGAAGAAGAGATTAGTGAATGATCCATTTTTTCCTTTCCTTCCTAAAATGGGGAATTTGTCATATAAAATGATGCTTCATTGAAGGGACATGGTATTGTTCTGGTGATGAATGATCAGGTAATTTCTTATGCCTCAAGATAACTAAAACCTCATGAGTTAAATTATAACACACATGATTAGTAATTGGAAACTGTAGTTTATTCTTTGAAAATTCAAGGAAACCATTTATACAGAGACAAATGTGAAATATATACTGACCATAAAAGTTGGAAGTATATATTCACTCAAAAGGAATTAAAAATGAGGTAGATCATATGGATTGAACTGATAAAGTGTTATTATTTCACGATAAATTACCACCCAGGAAAATAAAAAAAATCAAATGCCTTGAGTCGAAAATATCATGCATCATTAACCATGTTACACTTGGAACATCATCCCTTGATTAATGATTTGATGAATTTTGTCTTGGAAGTTGTTGGTGTAGGAAAAACATCTGTTTTGTTTCAGGTTTCAGATAAATCATCGTTATCAGATAGAATTAAGGAAGCACAGAAGGAAGACCGTGAGCTACAGAAAAATGTAGAATTGGATAAAATCGGTATGTTTCCCGAATTTAACTTTGATAAATATTATGTTTTAATATTAGGAAAAATGTTTTGTGCTCCTTATGATTCCCAATTGAAGAAAGATTTGTTGTGCGAAGCTCATAGTTCCCCATTTTCAGTTGATCATGTATGTACTAAGATTTAATGAGACCCGTGGGAATATTACTGATGGGATGGAATGAAAAGGGATATTGTAGAATTTACTATGAAATGTTTGATATGTCAATAGGTTAAAGTAGAGAGACAATTACCAAAGGGGATTCTTCAGTATTTTCCAATTCCAGATTGGAAATTGGAAAATATATCCATGGACTTCATGGTGGGACTACCTAACGCTGATCTAGGTAATGATATGATTTGGGTTATTATTGATCGAATGACAAAATATGCAAATTTTCATTCTATTAGAGAAACAATTTCATTAGATCAGCTTTATTGATTGTACCTCAAAGACATTGTCAGGTTACGTGGAGTTCCTATTTCCATTGTATCTGATTGGGATCCCATGTTCACTTCTAACTTTTGGAAGGGCCTTCATAAGTTGTTGGGAACCGAATTAAATTTTTGTACAGCTTTTCATCCTCAATCTGATGGGAAGATAGAAATAATGATTTAGAATTTGGAGGATATGATTTGATCTTGTTCAATGGACTACCATGGAAGTTGGGATCATCATCATACTTTAGTTGAGTTTTCTTATAATAATAGTTTTCACTCAAGTATACAGATGACACCTTTTGAGGAATTATTTGGAAAGCAGTGTCAAACTCCATCTTTTTTGGATGAAGTCAGGGAAAGGAAGTTGATGATTCTAGAATTAGTAGAGGAAGTGGCTGAGAAAGTGAAGATGATGCATCATCAAATGAGGAAAACTCAGAGCAGGTAGAAAAGATATACATATAATATAATGAAAGACTTATCATTTGAGGTAGGAGACCATGTTTTCTGTAAAATCACTCCTTGGAAAAGTGTGTTTCATTTTGTAAAGAAAGGAGATAAGTCCATAGTTCATCAGTCCTCTTGAAATCCTGTAGAAAGTTTGACCAGTTATATATCAAGTTTCTTTACCTTCGAGTTTGTATCAGGTACACAACATTTTTTAGGTTTCGATGTTGATAAATTATGTGCCAGATTAAACTCATGTCTTGATCCTAGAAGCAGTTCAGCTGGAAGAGAACCATTATTATTAATAGAAACTAGTTCAGATTCTTGATCGAAGGGAATAGGTATTTCAGAATATGGTAATCCACCATGTAAAGGTTTTTTTTGGAGAAACCACATGGTTTAAGAAGCAACAAGGGAATCTGAAAATGCTATGAGGGAATGGTACCCTCACTTATTTAATGAGTAAATATAATTGAAAGGACACAATTTCCATAAGGTAGGGTAATGTAACACCACATGATTTTAAAAAAATAAATTGAAATGAATGAAACTTTTTTTAATTATATATTTATAACTATCCTTTAAACATAATTTTGGATCTTCTATGTTTTGAATTTCAAAAACGGACAGCTATAATTGTGATCGGTAGGTTATTTGGAGTCTAATGAATCCAAATTGATTTTTGGTGAATAGAATCCAACCCTTATGAATAGTAATATGTATAGTAATATAACACTAATGAATATTAAATCATATTACTATTTTATTTTCTTAAGGATATAAGATAATGAGATGTCTATTAATTTTTCAAGGTGTTAAAAAAGAGTTATAGATTTAAAACTCTTATTTTTGAATAAATTATAATTTTATTTAAAAGTTAAATTAATAATAGAATATTATTTTATAAAAATAGAGTTCATTTTTTTAATTCTACACATCAAAAAATGGTTAGGGTGAATTTTTGGGATTTTTATGAAATAGTTAAATTTTTAATGAATAGTAAAAATATAGTTTTCAGTTTTCATTAAGTTTAATGACAACATAAATGATTTAATGATGATGTAATAATTCTTTTCAGATTTTTATATAAAAATTTTTATGATATTTTCCAAGTTTCCAATACCATGTAAAAATACCTAGGAAGCCCACGGTTTTGAAAATACTACAAATGTGGTGTCTCTTGGAAAATTAATAAAATATTCCCTCACTTTTTCTATAAATTCCAACACATTCCTTTATTCCATTGGTTCCAAATTAATCATCAACAAAGATATAGTCTTACTGCCTCCCTGGTATTCTTCCAAAGGTGTTATAAAGCCTCCATGTTCCCAACCTTCAAGTATTAAGAATTACTCTACAAGGTAATAAAATTCTCAACTTCTTTCTTTTTCCGTTTAAGTTCTCTTCTGTGTGGTATAACTTTAAAGTTTCCATACCATGTTTTTATTTACATTTTATTATAGATTTATAATTTATTATGATTCATTTATATATGGGTTACTCCTATCCTCTCTCTTTTTAATATTTTCTAAAACCATGTTGTATAGTCGTTAGGCTACAAAAGTTTCATGGGGGAATTCTCAACTATTCTTTTAATCCAAGTTACATTATTTTCTTATTATTCCTTCATATACCCTTATACAAGATGAATAAATGATATAGTATGTTAAATATTCTGTATTTAATCATGTTTATTGAATATTCAACATTATACATATTTTCCTCTCCCACTTATTCAATAAATTAAAACACCATCTGTGATGTGTCGATTTACCGACATTGTGGATGATGTGATTTCAATTTCTTTTACTTCCATCAATACTGGCCATGAAACCATTTTTATGGTTTAACCAGATTTAAAATTTATGTATTATATCTTATATAATGTTCTAGAACTATTTTCACACATCTAATTAATTTGTAGAACAAAATGAGTTCATTACGATCGAAGAATTGCCACAATGGCCAAAACAAATATCAATAATATTTTAACTAATGAATCATCATCATATCATAATTAAAACTGATAAATTGTATAATTTATGGTTTTATAAATATTTAAATACAATTACATTCCAATTTTTGAGTTTTACTTCCAATCAACAAGAATATCCATCATGAACTGATCATGGAAACCATGTAAAGAACGCACTTGAAACAATGTAAATAACAAAATATTACTAATAAATTTGTCGAAAGATGTCGTAAAATGATCATATAAGGTGTTATAAACATAAATATTTTTCATTAAGATATTAAAAACACTCTTCTAACCATTATACATGAGTTTTAAACACATTTTATGTAATAAGAACCCGAGGTAAGGGAATTCTTAACCTAATTTCCACTCTTTCAGTTAACCTTCTTCTTTATTCATTATGTGGTATTTAGATTATTGAGTGATGAATTTCTATTTATATTATGTTTAAATATGTGTATTTTATTGTGTATGCATATATAATTTCATTATATTAATTCTCACTTCAATTATATTTTAAGGGACTTTCCTTTTAAAATCCTTTTAAAACTCTCTTTAAAAAAATTCAAAAGGATTGTTTTTTTATTTATATACGGAATGAGTGGTTTATCCTGATTTCAAGCTACTTTATTACCATGATATGTTCCTTGGACATTATTTATGTTGGTTTGATCCCATTATAGCTCAAGATATGTTGATTTGATCCCATTATAGCTCAAGAAATGTTAGGTTGATCCCATTATAGCTCAAGATATGATGGGTGAGCCCCATTATAGCTCTCCAATGCATGGAGCACTTTGGAGGTGGAATTTGACCAAATAGTTATCCCATGTGTAAGGGTTATTATAATACTGATTTGGTAAATATGTACCAAGGTATCTACACTATATTTTTATGTATATGAGTTTTTATGATTATGGGTTTTATTGGTTTTTATGTTATCACTTGACTAACGATTTCTTTCTTTATATCCCTTACTGAGTTTTATACTCATACCAAGTTTTTAAAATGTTTTTAACATGATATAAGGATGGGTAAGATAAATAAGGGAGTTTTGATGTCTAATATGTAGTGTTTTCAAAGAAATAATGTTTTAAGTTCTAATGTTTTATATTTTGAAAAAAATGGATACTGTTTTTAGTAGTATCCTCTTCGTCAGAATGTGGTATGTTATGTATGTAAGATATCCTAATTCTTTTTAAAAATAAAACAAAAAATATCATAATTATGTAATAATTTATGTTCATATCTAATACTCAGGATTTATGTAACGTTTTAAGGTCAGGTCCTTATAATAAGAGGTGATAAAGGAAAAAAGGAACGACCTCATTTCGTGACGTGGTAGTCCACCATACACACGAATGATAATTTCAATACCCATTTGATAGAAGTGTTATTAGGTATAAAAATTAATATAAAAATAAAAGTATATTCAAGATAATTATATTATTATATAATCACGTAAACAATTAAACCTCTTTTTGTGACTCTAAAAATCATATTCATAATACCCTTTCAAAACCATTTTAATTGGAATAACTATAAGTTAGAATTACAAAATTATCATTACCCAATGAATTAGAAATCTATAATGGGGATAAAACATTATATTATCTATATCAGGCTCACCTGTGAGCTATAATATATCTCATCCCTTCAAATAATCTATATCGGGCTCACTTGTGTCTCATGATCTATAATGGGGCTCAACCCTTCATATAAGCGATATAGGTCTCAACTATGAGCTATAATGGAGATCAAACCTTCATATAAGCTGCATCGAGATAACCCATTTCATATAATTCTCAAGTGACATATCAATATTAAAAAACAATCATCATTAAACCCATTGAAATACTCTTTTGAAACCTATATGAAAATCAATTTCAGATAAAAATGCCATTTTCTTTTAAAAATCCATTTTCAATACCAAAAAAAACTTTTTATTTGAAAAAAATCCATACCAAAATAAAAAAATATAAATATAGTTTTTAATATAAGGAAACATGTAATATTTCAAAGGAATCAAAAACAATTATGGCCACAATGGTGGAAAAATAATTGTCTCTGTGTATATTAAGAATGCAATATTCCTTTTATTGTTTTTCAAAATGTCATGCATAAAACTCATTGAAAATATTTTTTTGAAAACCTTTTAATGAAATTAAAAAAATACATAAAATTTTCTTAAAAATGTTTTTATATCCATATAAATATAAACATAAAATAATTTCTATAATATTGGCACGAAGGAAAAATTTTTGAAATGAAATCCTTAAACATTTAAAAATATATTTTTAAATCAAAGTGTCTCATACCACATTGAAACATTTAAATCATAAAAAAATTAAAGAATAAAATTAAAAAAAAACTTTAATATATTGTGAATAGAAAAAATTATTTATATAAAATCTAAAATGGTTTGTATATACATCTTATAATAAAATAATGGTGTATAACACCAAGATATGCCTCAATGAAGAGTGATTGAGATAACGTATCTTACCTTGAGTCCAACATGTCACACATGTCTTTATATTCCCTAATAATAAACTTATGTTAATTATTTAATTGTTTCAAAAAAAAAATTATCATTACTTTTATTTCAATTATTACAATGTTTTATACAACTACTTAATCAATTAAGTCTACATCGGGTGTTTTGACCATATTCCGTTTAGGTGTCAAAAATGACTAAGGATGTTTAATTATGATCACATATGTCATTATATAAACATATCCATATTAATAATCATGAAATAATTTTTATATTTATATATCAATTATAATTTTAAACCCAATCATAAAAAATGTTTATGAAAAATGAACCAACATAACAATCAAAGAGACGATAAGCCATACGTACATATGAGTAACATTTTCATTTTTCAATAATCATTTTGGAATGAAGGTAAGTAAAATTTAACTTTATATAATTATTATTATATCATAAATAAAATATTATTTAATCATATGTGTATATATATAATTATTTTGATGTAAAAGTAATCACATACCTTTGAGGAGGCGATAGTCCACACGCCTATGAATGATGTTATCACCATTTCAGTGGGGGAAAAGTAATAATGAAAATGATATATTATATTTATATAAATAAAATTATTTCATGAATATATATGAATTTTTTGAAACCCATCCTTAATACGTTCCATGTATAGTGTGAATGTACCTCATCAGTTTGAGGAGGCGGTAGTCCACATATCCACAAACGATGTTACCATATTCCGAAAAAAATGGAAAGCATGAAGTTATGTTTTATATAATAATTAAATATGTATGAATAAATTATAAATATCATATATAAAATATTAAAAAGAATTTTCATCATAATTCCTAACCATAAGATGTGGAAAAGGAAAAATGAATGACATCATTTTGTGAGGCAGTAGTCCGCTATACACACAAAAAATGATTTATTAACGAATTTAATTGATGTCTGTATAAGTTTAGGTAGAAATATTAGCATAAAAACATCTCAGTATATTTACTATACTAAAATTATTATATAATCAAGGATTAATTATAATTTAATGGGTGGATAATAAAATAAAACAAAAGTGATCGTTAAAGAATGTTACCTCTTCTTCGGGTAACTCTTTTTGGTTTTCAAAAACGTAATTCCTTAGTTTGATTTATTCCAAAAGTGAGGCTTCATGGATGTTTGATATTTTTTTGGATCTTAATTTTGGTCTTTCTTAAGATCCAAAATACTTGACAGGTGTGAAGAATGTGGGAGAGTTAGATTATTTTTATAGTGGACGAGGAGTGATATCCAGTAAATAAAAAAGGTAAACACTATGGAGAGGAATACATTACATAATGTGCCTCTAATAATGAACAAAAGTATATAAAATTAGGTATATGGTCGAAATATGGCCATAAAATGGGATTCAAACATGTTTTGAGGTCACTTTCCCCATTAAGATTAATGTTTATCCACCAAGTAAACTAGTTTTACCTTAATCACTATAAATAATTATAATTACATTCACCAATAGTTATTGTCAAAAACTGTAATGCCCCAACCCCAGAATCTCGGAGTCGGTGAATTATTTTAATACATTTCCAAGATTATAAGGATTCAAGTCCCAAAGGTCCAATCAGTTTAGTATGCTTGGAAAATAGATTACATACATGAATGTTACATTACACATTCAAACATAAAACACAACATAAATAATCCATTGATAATGCCATTATTCCCCTAACTTAACCCTATATATAGAAAATAATATACTTCTTAGAATCCCGGGAAAACAAAACACAAGAAAGGGGTGATCTCAAATGCTCAGTAAGGGTAAATAATTTAGCGGAAGCTATAAACTTTTAAGAAAAGATGTGTAATAAAAAAATCCTTTTAAACCTAAACATGAACGTAATATAGAGAAAATAAATCGAACATTACCATATAAACATGCGCATGGATATTCTACAAGTTGAATAATCACATGTAATAATTAATTTCATAATGAGAGAATGCCTAACGTCAGACATCATTACCACATAGTCAAGGCCTCATGCCAAGACTACAAATAATGTTTTTGTAAAGGACTTGTTCCAAGACACTAATTTGTCTCATAAGACCTACCGATGCATCGAGGGACTATATAGGGCCCCAACCGTCACTTACTATGTCCATTTAATTCCTCATATGAAAATGTTGAAACATAACATAAACATTCATTATTAAAATTAGCATACAAAATGTCAATACTTTATCCATAAACCATGAATTGTATAAAAATATCACATCCATGGTAAAACATATCATAACTCATTTAATACAATATATAATATTGTATTATAATAAATCAACCTCAATCAAGAATAATATCCAGTTAAGTACGTTGATATAGTTGAAAATGATCAGTAAAACTCTTTGAGCGAAATACCCCCTTTTCATGAAATCATATAAAAGTCACACAATTTATAAAGGAATAAATTTACAAGATAGTTTTTAATCAAAGTTTCCCATACCACTTTAAAACTTTTTAAATGAATTATCATTTTAAAACATTCAAGTCCATATAAATTAATCCTTAAAACCATTTTGAAAACATGGACATTACCGAGAAAGATTTAGAAGAATAAATATTTAAAACATTTAAAATTATGTTTTAGATAAATTTTACCTTAAAAATAATCCTTTTTAAAACTATTTTATGAAACATGGACATGAATAATAAATATGTTCCAGTAAAAACATACACATAATCAATCTTAGATAATAATGAGATTGAGAAATAAACCCTTACCTTGCACTTTCCTTTGGTTGAGGGTACATTTAACCACCTATATAATGACCATAGTATGTTATTAAATTATACCGGAATCATATTCATATTTTTTATATCATAAATGATTCATTTATGACTTTATAATACCAATTTAATAATGATTTCCAGGTTAAATTAAGATTTCAGGTAACAATCGCTTTCTTTATCATACCTGTTTTACCTTGTTATTCTTGATCGTATCATTTAGATCATTATTTAAATAATTACCAAATATAAAACATTATTTATATATAATATATATTTATAATATAAATATGTATAATAGATATATATATATATGTATGAAATGGAGAACACCATTCATGAAGACAGTAGGTCGTACGTACGCATAAACGTTGTTTCTGTTTTCATATCGTATTGAACAGAAGTAAGTGAATAAGATATATGTAAGTACATAAATATATATATATATATATATAGTAGCATTATTATTTAATATATTAAATAATTATTAATAATATATATTTTTATAATCATCTTTGAATGGTGAACCTACAAATGAATCTCATTGTGTCCTGGAGATGGTAAGACATACGTATACAAGAGTGACGATATAATATCCTTAATGATTAAAAGGTGTAAAATTGGATGGTATATTAATTTTACAAAGAAATTATCTTGTTATTTCCATTATTTTCATACATATTACTCATCATTATATCCATCCAAATAACACAATGTTGAATAACAAATTACACCACGACGTGGAGACGGTAAGTCGTACGTACGCATGAATGGTGACATTATCATTCATAGGATGGATAGAATAATGAGAATGGTTTTCACATATTTATAATAAAATCACAATATGTATAAGGTACTGGATTTATTATTTTGTTATGTAAATAAAAAATAAAGAGAAAGTGGAAGAAGAAAACAACTTTGAAAGAGGTGATAAAATTATTACGTCTTTCTTGGGAGTTTCTTTTTGATTTGAAAAAAAGCGCTCCTTAGGTTGTATTTTTTCTCAATGGAAGGCCTATAGGTTTAATTGAGGGAAGTTTGGAGGAGATTTGTGCAGGTTTTGGCTGAGGAAAATGTCTTTGGAGGTGTGATTTTTAGAGAAGGGGAAGTACCCTTTTATAAGAGAAATGAGGGTCACTTTTGGAAAAGTTTGAAATATTATTTTATAATAAAAATATTTTTTCTTTTATTGGCTCCAAATTTATTTATTTAGAAGATAAGGTGGAGATGGGTCGAAATAATCTCATCTAATAGGGTTTATACAAGTTTAGTTCACCATATTAACTCCATCTTTTATATTTAACTCTTCATTAAATATTTTAACTTTTACGTTGTCCTCTTGTATTATTATAATAAATGGATAATAAACATACTATAAAAATCTAACAGAACCCCAAGAGTTTCTTTATTGATATATATGACCTTATATAAGTCCTTTTTCCAAACCTTATATTTTTATATATATTATATCAATTAATAATACAATATTTGTTTTAAAAACACATTTATGTCAATTTTGACACTATTTGGTAAGTTTTTTGTTAAAGTCATAACGCATTTATCACATCAGACAAAATTTATTTAATCAACCCTAAAATTTCATATTAACCTATAAATTTTTTGGATGGAATCAACATCCCCAATTTACATTTATTTTTATATTTGTAATATCAATTATTTTAATCTTACATTGATAAAGTAATTACTGCATCATCATTTTGTCATAAATAAATTTAATTATTTATTCTCTAAAAAGTATAAATAAAATACCATTATTTAGGAAATATTTTTATCCTTATAATTAATATTTATAGTCTAATATATCTTATGTATAACCCTATATTAAAAATGGTTTAGTTATTAAACTTTGAATTTGATACTTTTAACTCTTCTTTAAATAAAATAATAATAAATGTCCAAATATAATTCAAGTGGACCAAAAGGATAATATTTTATTCCTAAGGTTGTTTTTGGTCGAAGTAAACTTATACAATAGAATTAGGACATGTGTTAGGGTAATTATAATATCATTTTTACCTTTAATTACCCTACTTACTTTTAACTATGGTAAATAAAATTCAAAAGTTATTATTCACCAAAAAATATTTTCATCTTATTGAACCACATATTACATACTGCTTTCAACTGTGTCTCTCGGATTTTTGAAATTAAATTCACAGAAGTGGTAAAATTATGTTTTATGCTAATATGCAAATGTGCCTAGAAGGTGGAGAAAAAGACGTTAAAAAGATCAATAAAATTTTATACTTCTAATTTTATTATAAAATAACTCCAATTAATTACATTGAACATATATAGGTATTATATATCTATTTTGACTTAAAATAAATTTATATAAAATAAATAATTATTTAAATAAAAAGTCGGTTTTAAATAATAATGCAGTGTTTTTCACTATTAATCAAAAATTAAAAGTTTTCAGAAAAATACCAAAAATTCACCCTAATCTAATTTTGATATTACTAATTCAAAAATTAATTCTATTTTACCAAATTAAAAACATAGAAGTTGAATTAATTAATTTAATATTAATTCCCTGTTATCAAAACCAAAAAGAGGGTTTTTAAATAGTAAAATCTATCAAAAGATTGACATGTGTTTATGTCAAATTTAAATGTGAAATTACTTATAATGACTAGAATTGTATTAAA
This sequence comes from Viscum album, assembly GCA_963277665.1. NCBI lineage: Eukaryota > Viridiplantae > Streptophyta > Magnoliopsida > Santalales > Viscaceae > Viscum > Viscum album. The sequence continues at coordinate 1,045,245,196 of OY728161.1, read as the reverse complement.
TGATAAAAATATAATATAATTATACTTCCAAACCATTAAAATTTATAATTTAACACTATAAATTATTTCGATTAAAAAAGTTATTTTTCAATTAAAATTTAGTATTTTTTATTATTCATCAAAATATAAAAAATATCAGAAAAGTACCAAAAATTTATCCAATATAAATTTTTATGTCCTAATTATAAAGAAGAATTTAATTTCATTAAATTGAATATATTAAAGTGTCAAATATTGGTTTTAAAAAAGGTTCTCTATTAAAAGGCGGTAAAATTGTATTTTTTGAAAAATACTTCTTTTATCTGAAAAAAATGAATTTGTTCTTATATAATGTCTAAGAAACACATAATATGAATTCTAAAATTATATGGAGTATATAAAATTTAAAATTTAGTTAATACTATTCATAAACACTTTTCGAATGGCTAGTTTGGTAAGTCGTGGTGCGCTCGAACTCTGTCTCCTGTATAGCGCATGTTATTTAATTAATTTGAAGAGATAATGTACTGTGAAATCTTGTCATGTTACATTCTCACCTCCTTCAGATAAATTGCACCCTCACAATTTGAAATTGCTATTCGAAAATAAAAGGTTAAAATAGAGAAATACCTTTGTGAAAAACCACCATCAGAAATTGGGTTAATAAAATTTAATCTTAATAAGAGGGAAAGGGAAATGAAAAAGTCACCACCTAATTATGATCTCGATTATGAGAACATTGGTGGAAATCAGAGACACATAATTTTAGTTAAAGGTAAATATTTATAGGGATTTATTGTGTTCATGAATCAAAAACAAGTGTAAAATTGAGGGCCTCAAGGCCATCAATCTATGATGATTTAAAATATCACCAGTTCAACAAAACATAAGGTATTAGGACAACATTTTTTTTGTTTTAAGATCCCTTCCCTAAAGATTACGAATTAATTTATCCATAGAATTAGAGGAAAAATTTTACATGAAAAGTAGAGTTTCATCCTTCAAATAATTCCTACCCCAAACTCATCTTTCACTCCAAAAGATAATAGAATTAAAAAATATTCAATTTATCGTAATCTTATAGGGTCCCAAAAATAATGAATTTATAATTCATTTTTATTAATATTTAAAAAACTTCATTATACAAACCAGGAAATCATGTAGGCCAGTGGTAGGTGATGCACTCTTGTCACCCTTTGGTTGCGGTTCAAGTCTCGCGGCCTTTTTGAAAGCGACAGGTTGTCGCCTGACCTCCGGGTTTTCCTTTTTATAAAAATCAAAAAATAATGTTGAGAAATGATTTAACCTTGACAATAGTATCCAATGTCAAACTTAATCCATTCTAACTTTTAGACTTAACCAAAATACTTCTGTCCAAACTCACAGTCCAAAATTTATAAGGAAGGTAAACACAATGAAGAAATTATTTTCCACATAATTTCATGTGAATACCTTCATCATATATTCTTTTAAAACACGATAACACCTTGAATTACCGTGAAACCTTATTTATTACATTCATGCTCCCTTATTCCTTATAGAATAATGGATATACTCATTATATCCAAAAATGTTGTAAACTCCAACAATAATGGAATAAACAAACAATTAATTAGTTTCAAATTAGTCAAGATTATAGAATATAATTTATCCAAATCAATCATATCTTATTCCAAAATCACTACCTCAGTATTAGAACAATATTAAGGTTTATCCTTCCTTTAACCATGTATTTTCCAAAATGTTTAACTTTCTATTGAGTCAATTTTCTTAGAACCATATAATCTTAAATTCTCAATGAAATAGTAATGTAGTAAAATCCTCATTTATTTTTATGATTCATATAACCAATACATCATTGATACAACACACAAATGAAATAATTCATTAATAACAACATAAGAACACTAGTCATTCCTCTTCATATATGGTAGTATCATAACTTGATTATTATCCAATAGCATAATTTGGGGCATACTCATATGATTTGGACATTGATTTTCGTAGTGTCTAAACTCCTTGCAGATGAAGCATTGTATATATGAAAAAATTTTCTTGCCCTTTAAATCACGTACATGGTGTCCTTTTTCTCCACACTTATAAAAAACTCCCATTCCCTTCAAACATTTTCCAAGGTGATTCTTTCCATAGTTATCACATATGGGAAAATTCTTCTTTCCCCTCTTCCATTTATCCATCTTTATCTTTACCATCCTTTAATTCTCTTTCTTCCCTTCAAAGCCATATGACTCAGATAATTATTTACTTATCTTATTAACACATGATACTATTTATTCATATAATGAGAATACGTGGGAGATTATTTCCCTTCTAAATGTTGGTTTAATTCCATGAAATATATGATACTTTTTATTCTTTGGATCATGCGAATTGCTAAAGTTATCATTCCTTCTATTGGGCGACATTTCTAAAAAATGGCATACACTTGGTTAGTTTATGAATCACAATTTATAATTCCAAAAATGGAAAATACTTAACGTAAATTGAAAAGAGTATGAATATAATCTATAATCATAAAAAATGTTTTCTTTGAGAAAATATTTAATCCTAAATCCTTTATAATGGCTTGTAAGGAAAATATGAATTATCCTAAGAATATCCCCCGAGAGTTTCGTAACCAAGAGTGCAGAAATGCCCGTTGTCTTGTACTAGGATACCATAGATCAAGCCTGAAACACCTTTTCGGAGTTTCCACTCCTATGTACATCAGTGCCAAATCCGCCTCTACCTGATCATATCCAGAGAGGGATGTATTTCTTGAGAAATACACAAAATCTCTACATTACCAAAATTCTAGAAAGTTCTTCTATTCTAATCCTGAAAGTCTATCTTAGGGTAATTTTCTATAATTAGATTTCTTCTAAATCTAGTTTCCAAGGATTGTACTAAACTTCATCTGATACCAACTGTAATGCCTCGACCCTAAATTCTCAGAGGCGGTGCATTATTTTAATACATTGGAATGATTACATGGAATCATGTCTCAAAGGACCGATCAGTTTAGTACTCTTGTAAAATAGATTACATGCATGAACATTACATTACACATTCAAGCATAAAACAAAACATAAATAATCCATTGACAATGCCATTATTCCCCTTTCTTAACCCTGCATATCAAACATAATACACTTCTGAAAATCCTAGGAAAACAAAACATAAGAAAGTGGTGAGCACAGATGCTCAGAAAGGGTAAATAATTTATCAGAAGATATAAAATTTTAAGGCAAGATGTGTAATAAAACAACATCCATTTAAACATAAACATGAAAATAATATGGAGAAAATTAATCAAACATTACAATATAAACATGCACATGGATATTCTACTAGTCAAATAATTACATGTAAAAATTAATTTCATAATTAGGGAATGCCTAACACCGGACATCATTACCACATAGTCAGGGCCTCGTTCCAAGACTATAAATAATTTTTTTTCAAGGCCTTGTTCCAAGATGCTAATTTGTCTCATGATACCTATCGATGCATCGAGGGGCTATAGCGATCCCCACCCATCACTTACTAAGTCCTCTGCATTCCTCATATGTTAACGTTGAAACATAACATAAACGTTCATATTAAAACTAGCATAAGAAATGTCAATACTTTAGCCATAAACCATGAATGGTATAAAAATATCACATCCATAATAAATAATATCAAAACTCATTCAATACAATATAGAAGATTTTATAATAATAAATCAACCTCAATAAAGAATAATATCTAGTAAAGGATGTTGATATAGTTGAAAATGTTTAGTAAAAATCTTTGAGTGAAATACCCATTTTCAATGAAATAGTTTAAAATTCAAAAAATTAATAAAGGAAGACATATAAAATATATTTTTGAATCAATGTATCCCATGCCACTTTGAAGCTTTTTCAGGGAATTAATATTTTAAAACATTCATGTCCATATAAATAAATCCTTAAAACCATTTTGAAAACATGGACATTATTGAGAAATATTTAGAAGAATAAATATTTACAACATTTAAATTGATGTTTTAGTTAAATAGTACCTTAAAAAGAATCTTTTTAAAAACTCTTTTGTGAAACATGGACATAGATAATAAATTTGTCCCAGTAAAAACATACACATGAACAATCTTAGATAATAATGAGATTGAGGAATTAACCCTTACCTTGCACTTTCCTTTGGATGAGGGTAAGTTTATCCTATTTTATAATGACCATAGTATGTTATTAAATTATAAAAGAACCATATTCATATTTATTATATCATACATGATTCATTTACGACTTTATACTACCCATTTAATAATGATATCTATGTTAAGTTAACATTTCCGGTAATAATTGATTTCTTTATCGTACGTGTTTTAACTTATTATTCTTGATAGTATCATTTAGATCATGATTTAAATACTTATAGAATATAATAAATGATTTATATATAATATATATTTAGAATATAAATATGTATAATAGATAGATATATGAAATGGAAAACACCGTTTATGGAGATGGTAGGCCGTGTACATAGGCATAAACACTGTTTCTGTTTTCATATCGTACTGAACAGAAGTAAGTGAATAAAATATATGTAAGTACATATATATATATATATATCTTCAGTAAAATTATAATGGTATATATTACATACTTATTAATAATATATATTTTTATAATCATTTTTGAATGGTGAACCTGGAAATGAATCTCATCGCGTCGTGGAGACGGTAAGTCGTACGTACACACGAGTGACGATATCATTTCCTTAATGATTAAAAGGTGTGGAATTAGATGGTATATTAATTTTATATATATATTAGATTGTTATTTTCATTATTTATATACATATTACTCATCATTGTATCCATCCAAATAACATAGTGTTGAATAACAAATTACACCACGATGTGGAGACGGTAAGCCGTACAAACGCACACGTAGTGACATTATCATTCATAGAATGGATATAATAATGAGAATGGATTTAAAATATTTATAATAACATCAAAGTATGTATAAGAAATTGGATTTATTATTTTGGTATGTAAATAACAAATAAATAGAAAGTTGAAGAAGAAAGGAACTTTGAAAGAGGTGATAAAATAATTACATATTCTTTGGGTGTTTCCTTTTGATTTGAACAAAAGGGAAACATAGGTTGTCTTTAATTACAAGGAAAATCCTATAGGTTGAATTGAGGGATGTTTTGAGAATCTTTGGGTAGGTGTTGGCTGAGCCAAATGGGTTTGGAGGTGTGATTTTGAGAGAAGGGGAAGCACCCTTTTATAAGAGAGGTGAGGGTCACTTTAGGAAAAGATTGAAATATTATTTTATTATAATATCATTTTCGATTTAGAATGGCTCAAAATTGATTTCTTTATAAGATAAGGTGGGTATGGTTAGAAATAATCTCAAACCATAGGTTTTAAACAAGTTTAGGTCACCATATTAAACCTATATTTTAGATTTAACTCTTAGTTAAATAGTTTAACTTTTACCATGTCCTCTTGTATTATTATAATACATGGTTAATAAACATACTAAAAAAACCAAGAGAACCCAAAGTGGTTAATTATTGATATATCTGACCATATATAAGTCCTTTGGTCAAAAATTATATTTTTAGAAATATTATATCAATTAATAATATAGTAGTTTTTTTAAAAACTCATTTATGTCAATTTTGACACTATTTGGTATTTTTTTGTTAAAGCCATAACAACTTTATCACTTCAAAAAAAGTTTATTTAATCCACCCTAACATGTCATATTAACCTATAAAATTCGTTTATGGCATCAAAAGTCTCAATTTACATTAATTTTTATATTTATAATATCAATTATTTAAATCATTCATTGATAAAGTAATTACTGCATCATCATTATGTCCTAAATAAATTAAATGATTTAATCTCTAAAAATTATAAATAAAATACCATTATGTAGTAAATATTTCTATCTTTTTAATGAATATTTATAGTCCAATATATATTATGTATAACCAAATATTAAAAATGGTTTAGTTATTAAACATTGAATTTAACACTTTTAACTTTTCTTTAAATAAAATAATAATAAATGTCATAATCTAATCCAAGTGAACCAAAATGATAATATTTTATTCCAGAGGTTGTTTTTGGTCGAAATACACTTATCCAATTGAATTAGGACATGTGTTAGGGTAATTATAATATCATTTTTACCTTAAATTACCTTATTTATTTTTAACTGTGGTAAATAAAAGTCAAAAGTTACTATTCACCAAAAAATTATTTTCATCTTATTGAACCACATTTTACATACTGATATCAACCGAGTCTTTTTGATTTCTGAAATTCAATTCACAGAAGTGGCAAAATTATGTTTTATGCATATTTGGAAATGTGCCTAGAATGTGGGTAAAAGACGTTAAAAAGTTCAATAAAATTTTAAACATCTAATTTTGTTATAAAATGACTCCATTGAATTAAAATGAACATATATAGGTATTATAAATCTATTTTGATTTTAAAAAAATGTAAATAAAATAAATAATTATTTAAATAAAAAGTTAGATTTAAACAATAACGCAGTGTTTTTCACTATTCATAAAAAATTTAAAGTTTTCGGAAAAATACCAAAAATTCACCCTAAGATAATTTTGATATTCTGAATTCAAAAATTAATTTTATTTTACCAAATAAAAAACATTTAATTTTCATTAATTAATTTAAAATTAATTCTTGTTGTCAAAACCAAAAAGTGGTTTTTTAAAAAGTAAAAACTATCCAAAGATTGACTTGTGTTTATGTCAAATTTAAATGTGAAATTACATATAATGACCTAAATTGTATTAAATTATAAAAATATTATCTAATTAAACTTCCAAACCATTTAAATTCATAATTTATCAATATAAATTATTTCGATTAAAAAAAATTTCAATTAAAATTTAGTATTTTTTACTATTCATCAAAATATGAAAGTTATCAGAAAAGTACCAAAACATTATCCAAACTAAATTATTATGTCCTGCTTCTAAAGAAATATTTTAATTTAATTAAATTAAATATATAAATGTGTCAAATATGGGTTTTATAAAAGGTTCTTCATTAAAAGGCGATAAAATTGCATTTTTGGAAAAATACTTCTTTTATTTGAAAAAAATAAATTTGTTCTTATATAATGTCTAAAAAACACATAATAAGGATTCGGAAATTATATAGAGTATATAAAATTAAAAATTCAGTTAATAATATTCATAACCACTTTTTTAACGGCTATTTTGGTAAGTTGTGGTGTGCTCGAATTCAGTGTTGCGTGTAGCACATGTTATTAAATTATTTTGAAGAGATAATGTACTATGAAATCTTGGGGTGTTACAAAAATTAAGTTGAAATTAATAGAAATTATAAATTATTATGATTATAAATATGGAAACCATTTTTAAAATTTCCAATTACATAAGTTTTAGAATTAAAATTAAAATTAATATCAGAGACAGAACGGGAAAGCGGGTTTTAAAAGGAAAAAGTGCAAATGTTTGAAATTTTTTATCAAATTTAAATGTTTAATTGATTCCAATTACCAACATTATATTTAATGATATTAATTTTATCTAATTATACTACAGAAATCATTAAAAATAAAATTTATCACAATAAATTATTTAGACGAAAAATATGTTTTCAATTAATATTCTGTATTTTTCACTATTTATCAAAACATGAAACATCTTAGAAAAATACCAAAAATTAACCCAATGTAAATTTTTATATTACTATTTAAAAAATAATTTTTATTATGTCTATTATATGTTATAAATCTGTTCAAATTTATTTTTAAGACAATTCTTCCATCAAAAGGCGGCAAAACATTCTTTTAAAAATATACACCTTTATCTGCTCAAAATTAGACATAGTATTATATTAAGCCTATCTAACTTATTGGATAAATTTTGAATAGTTTTATTAAATATATAAAATATATTTTTAATTAATATATATCACTAATATTAGTTATTTTAATTTAATAAGATAAACTGTCATTTTATTCATAAAAATAATTTTTTTCATAAAAACACATCATTTATATTCAATTACTCTTTATTTTCATTTATAATAAATTGGTAACCAATGAATTAATTTTATAAATATATGTAAACTATAATATCATAAATTAGTTAATATCCTTTATTCAAGGTATTCTGATGAGTAGGTGATAATTATCATTATAATATTAATAGTATATCGTTGTTCGGTAAGACTTGGGCTTGTGTGTATCATAAGTCATCAACGGAACATGATGTTACATGAAACAGAAGATAAAAACGATTTCATGTGTTATGAAATATAAAATATATATTGCGTTGCATGAAATATATTAAATTATTTAAATTAATTTTAAATATTATATTTCATAAAATCATAGGATGTTACATTTATAGTTTATTAGGTTTTTTATGGAAGAGATTAATATATTATAGAGATTATATGATTAATGAATATAAATTATATATATATATTATTTTTGTGTGAATTATATTATTTGGAAATAATTTTTATTATGACCATGTAAGAATATACGATCAAATAATTCTAATTTATGGGTTTATTCTTTGTCTGGTATATTTTAAAAAGTTTTCATGATAAATATTTATGGAATTATTTATATTTAACATTAGGTGTTCTCATTGAGAAATTAGATATTAATATAATATTTATTCATATATTGGTTTAAAAATATTTTATATTATCATATTTAATACTAACCATTTTGGTTTAGATTATTTTCTAAAGAAAAAATAAAGATCTTTTTGTCCTTTTATAGATCTTATTATATGTTAAATTATAATTTTAGTGCTTTATGCATAAAAAAATATATTGAACATTCATTTCATGTATTAGGAGATATTATATATGTGAAAATTTATCATAGTATAACCAAAGGATTAAATTGTGATTTTTTAATGGATATAAATAAAGTATGTATCATTTCCATTGTTCGCTATCATGATAGTAAAAAAATCCCTAAACTCTAGGAAATTGGTCTAAAACTAAATAATTTACCTTGTTTCCTTTAATTATGAATAAAATATGATCCTATTTATCCCCTATATATTCATGTTTTTTGGGTACTAACTTTTGCATGACTATGTTCTTCACCACCATTTATTATTCCTTGGATGATATTTTTTCTCCATGTCCGTAAATTCACTTCTTGTTAATGTTATCCTTATATGAGAACTTGATTATGTGTTATTCTAGGTGGTCTTCATATTTCCCATTTCATATTTTTAGAATGATGTTTTATTATACAATTTTATTTTCTATTTTTTCAATAATAGTGTTTCTTATTATTAAAAATGTTTTCTCCTTCATGATCATATGTTTTATCATACACTCTAGAAAATCAATTTTTTAAATGATTCAAACAATTTATATATGAAATGTGATTAAATTTTGAGGTTGAAATATTATTAAGGTTGTATAATTTAATACTCTAAAAATTTATTTTTAAATAATATTATCCTCAATATCTTTCCTAAGAAGCAACATCGAGCTTTAAGAGATTTATGATATACTAAAAAATAATATTTAAATGTGACTGTCATCACATAAATTGATGACATGAATAGGAATAATAAAGATATTAAAAATCTGTATAAATTATTTATATATTATAAATTTATTTATTAATACAAATATTTTAGTACATAATTTTCAGTAAAGTATTTTATGCTTTAAAATTTTATTTTCTCAAACAAATATTTTTATTTCATTTAATTTATATAAATTATAAAAAATTTGTGCCATTTTTAGAAATTTTAATTCATAAAAAATATTTCATATTACATATCATCATATAAAAATTATCTTATGGGAAATTGTTTTCAATTTTTTAAAATGAAATATATTTCAATGAATATTGAAAAGTATAGATTTTTGTAAAATTTCCAGTTCATTCCATTAGTATAATTAATTTAAAAGTCCTATTATTTTTTTAGTTTGATATTAAATTTACAAAAAATAATAATTTAATTATAAATAATCGAATTAATAACATTTGAATTATAATTATACTAGATTTTTTTTATGAGTTAATTTTTTGTTGGAGGACACAATTTTTTAAAAACTTTTTTTTATTTCATCTTAAACATTTAGATTAAATTGAATTATTAAAATTATATAAATTTAATCTTGAAAATGGTTTCTATTTACATAATCATGAGTTTCAAATTTCTAAATAACTCCCTTTTATTTTTTTTATTATTAATAGTATCCATAGAAAATATTTATCACCAATACAATGGTAAAATGATTAAAACTGGGTTAAAACTATGAGATAAGACATAAAAATATCCCTAACACTTTTATTATTATTTATCACATAATTTTTTCGATATTAAAATTACAAGGTTAGAAATTTTTTTAATTTCTTTCAACTTTCCATTGATAATGACCTTAATATGATTTTGAGTAAAGAGAAAAAAACAAAATGTCACTCTCTTTGTATTAATATATATAATATTTTATCATAGTAATTAAAATAGGTTATGTTTGTATTTAAATGTTTATTTCAAAGATTAATTATTTGTTTTAATTTTTATAATTTTTTTTATTTTTATTAATTAAATTTTTACTTTAAGTGCTTATACAAAGTTGACACGGTGCTTGTTCAAGTAATTGAATAATCAAGAGAATGATTTTAAAAACATTATACATAAAAAAAATTGGAGGAATTATTGTCTTCCACAATATTTTTAGATAATTATAACATATTGTAGATTTTAAAAAGTTTATATTTTTTTCCATTAATATATTTTTGTCAGTAAAGTCAAAATATGTGAATAGTCTAGAGAATGACCACTTAATGTGTATGGTTTGGCCTAATGGTTGATTTTGAATGGTTCATTTATTGCACAATAATTAATTTCCAGTCACTTTTTTCATTCTTAATGGAAAATCCCAAAGGTTACCTCATCCATAATTGGGTACAGATCTACTTTCTAATGGAAGGTGGAAAATTAGGATTTCAAACTCAATGATGCTCAGGGTCTGACATTGGTCTAGAGGATGGGAGATTAGGTTAATTTCTCCATTTTGGTGGGAAATTGTTTCCTACTATGAGACCTTGTTATCGATTTAATATATGTATGAGAATCTCTTCCTAATCCTGATATGATACCAGTTTCCCTAAAAAACAATTATAGGTCATGCCACTTTTCATGGAAGAGAAAGAGGGATCATATTAGTGAATTCATCTGTTTGTAGGTGAGGTTTTTCATCCATTTCCCATTAATTAATAACTTATTATATGCTGAAGTGATATAACAAAAAATCAAAATTTTAGGTCATGTAGAGAGGCGGTTAATATTATAGGTAGGGGATTGAGCCATTATGAGGCATCCTACATATTTTATTCATTGTAGGAATAAAAACCAACATAGTTTGTTAAAAAATATGAAATATAACCTCATGCAGAAAGGAAATATGTGTGGGAACATAGGTACTGATTATTTGATCTCGAGCCTCAAGGAGAAGTCCTACGTGTCCAGGTTATAACTAGAATCAGAGTTATCATAGTTCGTTTATGCCCTTAGGACTAGCCCCATTATAGATACCCTTGTATAGATGGGGTGTTTATACCATTACACTCATTAGGGTTTACAAACTAAGATTTCCCTAGATATTGGAGATTAATTATGTGAATGATGTAACTACTGTACCTCCCTAGGATGATGTGAGCTATGCTCAATTTAAGAAACAATGGATATAAAGTATTTATCCTCAAAAAAATGGATTCAGGACTAATGTATTGGGAAAACCATTGGATTTTTTCATATGTAGCTCATGACTTTGGGAGTCATCCAACATATCATGGTTATGGTAGGAATCAGAGTAAAAGTGGTTCAGTTGGTTTCTTAGTCCGCTGATAGATGAGGCAGAATGATCGTCACATAGTAATGGTTGGGTCCTAATGGTTCAAATATCAGAGACATGATGGAAATTACACTAAAGTTGATTCCCAATTGAGTTTATTCTCAGGCCATATAAAGTCATCCTACATATCCTGATTATAAAAGAATCAGAGTCCTCATAGTTCAATTGATCAAGAATTACATGTTTTGGTTTCCTATATATACATGACATATCATATTATGCCATTTGTTCTGGGCTTACACTACAAGGTTTCCCTAATCCATGTAGAGGCTTATAGTGAAAATGATATGATCATTTCCACTCCATAAGCTCATGTGATCTATGCTCGAAGTGAGAAGGATGTGATATCAAATAATTAGTTTCATTGCTTATGGGTACAAGAATTATGTATTGGGACATCCCTTTAGAGGTTTGGTATAGAGGTTGGGCCTTAAATAGCTTTCATACATATCCTAGTTCCTCCAATGGCCCGAAGGCCTTCATTTTTTATTGATTTTGATAATCCACCTTTCAAGGGGTGAGGTGGAAGCCTTACAAGGCCCGTATGTGTATGTATTACATGTCCCGTAGGCCATAGAGGAATTCAATGCTCGTAGGCTTAAAAAATTACATACAACCCAGAGTAACTACTTGGAACTTCTCCTCCCCAGTATCTTCATCGTGAAATCATCTCTCCACCTTCGCATGACTGTTCGGCTAGGCTTTCACATGCATGCACAGGCTTGTCCTGATGGCAGGGGCCATGCCCTATCATTCTTGCAATTCATTTATCTTCTACTATGGTGAAATCACTTTGCTCCTCTTTCTTCTGAAGTTTGTTCCTTGTAGGTTGTCTGGTTTGCATATGCAATTATGGTGGCCCGAAGGCCTTGAGGTGGCCCGAAGGACTTAAAGGACTCCGGGACCAAATCGGTGGCCCGAAGGGCCAAACAGGGGAATATTCCCAGCTCCTAGTTATGGAATGAATTAGAGTCACCATAGTTCAGTTTGGCTGAGTCTTACACACTAGGGATGGATATGTTTATCAAGTCCAAGGATTCCCTATTTACTTAGCCTTCTCATCTCCCTCAAATGATTTTATTGTCTCCTCAACAATCCTTGATTGTCTGCGTTATATATTGGAGGATGTATTCATGAAATTCCCTAATAAAATCATATGATCCAATTGAATTATTAGATACATATCACATATCATGGATGGTATGTTAATGTTTTATCACATGATCAAGGATTAATTTTTTGGAGGACATCATGAGACTTGGTTGGAAAATCCTAGAAGCCATCGTATGATCCTGGATTACATTCCTAGATGGAATTATATGATCTTGATGACCTGCACTAGTGTCATTTTGATAGCTATTTGACATGCTTAGAGGGAATTGTGAGAGTCAGTGCGACATTTCTAGAGGGTGACACATGATATAGGCTGACATGTAAGGGGTCATCATGAGATCTGGTTGGTGTACCCATAGGGTGTCGTGATATTCAGTTGACATGCTCGGGTTCTATCATGATACATATCTAACATGTGATGGTGCTGCCACATGAGTTAAGAGACATGTTTGAAGGTCACTACAAGGCTTTGATGGTGAGCTCAGAGGGCTTCACATGACTTGGGTGGAATTCCTGGGAGGTTCAATGTGACATGATTTCACATGTACATAAGACATCGGATGACCCCAATAGTATACCAAATGAGCATCATATTACCAGTGGGACATGTCATGGTGTTGTCGAATGACCTGGGTGGTTCACATGAAGCACATTAGGATCAATGTATATGTTCTCTGCATAAGTATCTGATCTTTTAGTATTTTTTATATCCTTTTATTTTAAATGTATTAGATTAATTCAGTATTGTATTGTTTTAATTCTCATATGATCTATTAGATAGGAAGTATGTTCCTCACATTTTCTTGTAGGATTCCTTTAAGGACCTATGAGTAATCACATGAAGTGTTTTTGCATGTTGCATGATCGCTCTAAATGTTCCCTGGATCCTACCTAATGAAATTCTTCTACATTAACGATATCAACCACTTCAAGAAATACGATCTGGTTCTTGGGTGTGAAGATGTGTTGGGATGAAAAAATCCAACCCCTTCCTTGATGTTTGGGTGAGAGATTTAAAGGCCCCACCACATCTGTTGTTTGTCATTATGCGTGACGTGTATCACAAAAATCTAGGATGGATTCAATGGTGGGATTTGGCCTCCTATGATTCATGAGATCCCTTTGTATGTTATTCTAAGGGGATTTCATGATTTTTAGTAACTGTGAAAACATCCCATAAACTCTTCATTTATTTGATTATTTCCAATTATGGGTATATTTTTGAATCATGAAGACCTTTTGAGGTACTTTCTTATTATACGGATAACATGTACAAGTGTCCTCAAAAGATCAATACCTCCATTATATGTCCTCGTGAGCTTAGGTGAATTTTATGGAGTCTTTCATGAGATAAGTATGACTTATTAGGGGGAATTTGGGAAATCCAGCCTTCTTTATAAAGGGTTCTATGAGACTATGATGCAAATATCATAGGTTCATCATGATATTTGTATGACTGAGAGAGGATCCCTTTATTCCCTCTTTTATTTCCTTTTTCATTTTACAATGGTTAGGGATATCATGAGTATTTTCAAATACAATCACTCTATATATTGGTGATGCGTCACATGACAAAAAAATGGTATTGGGGAGAATCATGAAAATTTCATGGAAAACAAAATCCATTTTTGTTTATGGAGCCAAAGTTGTAGTGTGAGGTCACCTAGACATGTATGAAGCCATTCGTGTGATAAATATTTTATTTAAATAGTCTTTCAGATGATGGGGAGTACATGTCACTGGGTTCTCACAATGTCTTCAAAATCGAAAGGGGCACATCACATGATGTTTACAACTACAATAGACTCCCACCTTCTCCCCTTTTTTATTTTCATTGTTTTATTTTAAAAAGCTCTAGGGGTGTGAGTTTTCTTGAATGATTTCAAAGAAAATAATTCTCCCCATCAGTGATGTGTCACATGAATTTTACGACCACAAGAGGCTCCCACCTTTTGATATTGTTAACCTATTTTCAAAGTAATTTCAAATAGTTTGTCATGTGCCCGCTGGTTGAAAATCTGTGTGACCAAAGAGAGCTTATCTGGCTACCACCATGTGATAACTTGTTTTCCAAGGTGTTTTTCAAGTGTAGAATTATTTTATAAGGGACTTCATGAGGCCTTCCATTAACTATACTCTGCACGTGACCGTCTGTGTGACCTTCCAAAGGTCATGTGATCGTGTGTCTTCTGGGGGTTCACAAAATCCATGTGATCATGTCCACCTTCCTATTCCTTTTCATTATGGGGAAAATATTACCCATATTTAAGTATTCATTCCTTTTTAGATTTTTCAGTGATCATTTAGTGGGCATCAACAAATTCCCCGCTAAGGACCAATGTCTTTGGGGAAAAGGGCTTGGTTCTGAGAAAAGTAAATGACCACCTATGTATTTGGAATTATCACCAATTTGTATTGGAATTATTTTTCTACCAATGAGAGGTGATTAAATGATCTTGAAGATGAGTCACCCCTCCTTGGATAGATGAAGGAGGCATCAGAGGCATTTGAACTAAGCCACCAACTTATATCTAGATTGCAAGCCAAGATGGATTTCTAGAGTGTACATATATAATGATATAAGGAAATACTAGCACGAATGAGGTATGACCTTTCAACATCATCATCTTTGTTGGAATCTACTAGAAAGGGAGTTGAGGATATGACTATTTTTCTCAAGACTCCCTTTCCTAGGGAAGAAGTAGAAGAGGTGAGGCAAGTGGAACTTAAATGTTCAATTGATTCTTTTCATCAAACCCTTACTGACTTAGCCAGCTCAATTGATCATATCTTATTATAGTTCAAACATTTGATATTCCATATATATTTTTATGAGATTATTGGAGATACTTTAAAATTTGAATATTCCTCCTATTTAATAGTTTTCAATGAATGAATTTTCTGAACATTTCATTTTACTATCTAGTTTTTATTTCATCCCTAATGTGAATGACCTTTTACTAATCTGATATTATATGAATCTCCAATGATACCCATCCTTTGCATAATATCAAGAAAACCTGAATTTATTATCCTGAATGTTTAAATTATAATAGATTATTATTAATAAATGATCATGAATTCCCACAAACATGATACACTTTACTGTTATATCTTTTCTAGTTATCTTGAGATTACCTATTTCACAAAAATATAATTTGTTCAGAATACATGTCTTGGAGTTAGAGTTCTTTATCTTTTACTGAAGTCAATAGGATTGGTGAGTGTATCTTGATCTATACTAAGGCCATATGGTGGGACTTTGAATATTTTCCATTTTTCCCAACCGAATCACTATTGGGATGTAATTTTGGGTCTTTTAGCTTAGACCTCATATTCATTTAGTTCATAGTATTTTAGCTCAGATATTCTATTTCTTTGGTTTAGGATATTTTATATTAGACGTTTAATAAGTATAGTTTAACATCGTTTATCTCATAACATTTATCATTGTATTTTATGGTCTTTTAGTTCAGGCCTTACATCGTTGTAGTTTAGGGTATTTTAGCACGGACCATCTATCTCTTTAGTTTAGGGTCTTTTTGCTCACACCTTCTATCGTTTTAGTTTAGGGTCTTTTAGGTCATACTTTTTATCACTGTAGTTTAGGGTCTTTAAACTTTAACCTTATTGATGGTCATGGAATATGGTTCATACATGTCAAGAATGACCCAAAACACTCTAGAGTGTGGAGTTCTACTGTGGTGTTTCCAAGGCTCATGGGGATTAGAGATCCTTTCCTATGATGATGATATGCATGTGGTTGGTATGTAAAATCCATTAAATGTCAGTTCCATTTCCAAAAATAGGTGTCTATACTCTTTTCCAAGTCTCATGGAAGGGTTATGGGTATAATATTGGTTGAGGGATATATAATAGGGATTCTAGGTCTTCATGGATAGTTGGAATGTCACACCCCGACCGCAGATATCTTTACTTTACTTCTTTTTTGGTCCCGATTAAAATTTTTGAAGTTTAATTGCATTGGCGGTGTCGCGCCGGTGCGCGGTCACCGCATCGTTAGCGGTGACCGTGCGTTCAGCCCGGGTGACGGTATGTTCACCCAGCGTTTTAAATATTATAATTTTTATGTTGATATTTTGTTATTATTACTTTTTAAATTGTTGTTGTCAATTTTGATGTTATTATATGTTTATTGTATATATGACTACACATATATATATGTGTATACATGTATGTGTGTATATATATATGTATATGTATATATATATATATGTTTATATGCGTTTATATAGAAGCGTACATGTTTATATGTGTATATATATATATATGTTTGTATTATGTTTAGATTATTTTATTATTTGATCAAAATGATTATTATTAGAATTAACTAAGGTATTACTATTATTATTATAAGTTCTATTATTATTATAAGTTTTATCATCATTATCACTAATGTTATAAAGTTTAATTATTTTTATTATAAGGGTTTTATATCATTATTACTATGATGTTTTAGTATTATTATTAATATATTAAGGTTTTATGATTAAAATTATACTTATTATTATTATTCTTATTATTAATAATATTATCATTATTTTTATCACATATATTTATATATATATAAATCTAATCAAAACCCTATCCTCCCTACTCTACCCTATCGCCGCACACCTCCCCGTAGCCGCCACCCCTTTTCTCCCCTCTCCCAGTTTCTTTTTTTTTCGTTTTCTTCTTCTCCCTCCAGCCTCCTGGTCCCGGCCTTCTCCGCCAGTTCCCTTCACCGACCCCAGGCGGCCCTGCTCCCGTCCAGCCGCCGAAGTCCGGCATCCCGGCCTCCCTTCGACCCCGTCACCGGCGCTCCGCCGGCCTCTCCCTCCCCTTTCCCTCTCCTGCACGCAGCGCCTCACGCCGCTCTCCATCCCGATCCGTCGCCTCTCCGCCGTGCCCGCGCCCGACCGCCGCACCGTCTCCCTCCGGTTTTCCGGCGGTCCAGACGGCAGCCCCGTCTCCTCCTGTCCGGCAGATCTCCCCTCCCCTCCGCCCTCGCTCCACCTTAGCACCTCGGCTGCGCGCCCTCTCCCCTGCACCCTCGTCGTCGTCCCGGCCCGGCTTCCCCTTGCGCACCGCCGCCTCCGCCTCCCGGTTTCCAGCCCCCCTCTGTTGCTCCCAGCCTCCCCCTTCCTCTGCCTTGCGCCGCCGTCCCGGTTTCCCCATACCGCGCCTCTTCCTTCCCCTCAGCCACACCCAGCGGCCGCTCCGGCCTCATACCGTCACCGCCCCGGCTCCCCCGCGCGAACCACCCTGTAAGTATATTTTTTTTTTATTTTTTTTTTAAGTTAATCTTATATAAAATTTATTACTTTTATCATATTAATAATATTATAATTATTTCATTATTATTATGTTAATATTATTCTATTAACATTATTATTGTATTACTATATTATTATTATTATTATTATTATATTATTATATTATAATTGTGCAATAATATTGTTGTTATTATTATTATTATTATCATGATTACTAACATATTATTAATATTATTTTATTATGTCACTATTATAATTAATGTATCTTATTATAATTATTATTATATTATTATTATTACTATTGTTATTATAATTATTATCACATTAATATTAATATTAATATTATTATTATCATTATTGTTATAATTATTATTATTACTCAATTATCATATTATTATTATTATTGTTGTTGTTGTTGTTGTTGTTATATTATTATTATATTATTATTATATTATTATTATTGTTATATTATTATCGTTATTGTTATTATTATTATTATTATTATTACTATCATGTTATTAATATTAATATTATTATTATAATTATCATTGCGCTATTATATTTATTATTGTTCTTGTTAGTATTATGTCATTATAATTATTCTTATTATTATGTTAATATTATTGTTACTCTTATTATTATTATATTATTATTATGTCATAATAATAATAATTATTATTATTATTATGACATTATTATTACTACATTTTGGTTATTATTACGTTATTATAATTATTATTATTATTAGTATGTTGTCATTAATGAGCCTGCTTAACGGCCTATTGTTTTAGGACCAGTTTGACGACGCAATACGCTGCGACCTTTACGCAACAAGAGTTTCGCGTCGTGTCGTTCTTCGTTCCGATTCGAGGTAGGTCTCCCTATGCACTTGCCTCTAAATTAAGAATTTATTTATTCCTTGTCCTTTTACTAAATTTCAGTAAATTTAAGAAAATAATATTAAGTAGTTTTTATAGTGTGGTGATTTGCTGATAATGCAAACTGTTTAATTCCAACATTTCATTAAAAGTGTTTTATTGGTTTCAATTGTGTGATTTCATAGTAATGTCGCTAAATGGTTCTTTCTGAGTAACGAAAGACATGTTGAATTGGGTTTTGAAATGTTTTTGGCATGTGTAAATTAGAAAATGTACTGTTTATGGAAAATGGTGTTTTCTTATAATCTTGATCAGAGAAAACGTCGTGTGACCTTTTGAAATTGTTTTTGGAAACTTTACGTGTGGTTCTTGGTTGACGAAAGATGTTTTCCCTTATTGTGTTATTAAAAATAATGCTTTCTGGGTTGTGAAAGTTGTTTATGTTCTTGTTTGAGTGTTTCCAAAAAGGGGTTTTTGCGAAAAGATTGGGTAATGACATTTATATTTTCAGAAAGGTATTTTTGACATGCGTGAGTTTTGAAATATTGTTTGGATGTGGAAATGGTGACTTTTGTGTGCGATATCTGGTTTGGCCTGCGATATGAGGAAGTAATATACTATATGAATGTGAAACTTGTTTGAGCACACGGGGAAACCCTGGGTATCTAGGTGGGCGGACTAGAACTAGTGCGCTAGTGAGCCGGATGGGTGTCGTCCCTGTTTCACTTAGCTGGATTGACGTTTGCAACACTAACTAAACATATGTTATCTGAGGGTCGTGGCCTTCTAATCCACATGTTCTGAGGGTCGTGGCCTTCTAAGCCACGTTTTCTGAGGGTCGTGGCCTTCTAAGCCACGTTTCACCGAGACACGAGGTTCTAGGGTCCCACGCGAGCTAGATGAACCTTATGGAATTTACCCATAGTGCTCTACCATCTCTGGCGTGGTGCCTCCCGTCGGCATACAGGGGACCACTTGGGTGTGAGTGTGTGCGTGTGTGAGTATGTGTGTGTGTGTGTGTGAGTGTGTGAGTGTGTGTGTGTGTCCATGGTTTTTGCTGATAACTTCTGGCTTATTTTTACTTGCACTTGATTTTACTTTCCTGTTTACCTTTACCTGCACTTGTTTTCCCTGCTTGTTTACTTTCAGTCATCTTTCACAGCCTATACTGTTAGACTTTGGAAAAAATGGGTTTTCAAATGAAAATGCTTAATTCTCTTTGGGTGAGATTTGAAAATGTAACACTTTTCTTTTCAGAATGAGTTCAAAACTAATGAAATGGAATTAACTTTTAAAAAGGAATAAGGGTGATGGCTCGTGTTTAGTTTTTCTAGTGAAACATTATAAAAGAATACTTTTATACATTGTAGTTCAAACCTGGAATAGGTAGATTCTTTATTTACTGGCAGTGCATTGGGATTTGTTGTGGGGATCACCTACTGAGTACTTTTGTGCTCACGCCTATCTTTGACCTTTCTCAGTTGCAGGTCCCTTATGTCTAGGTTTTTCCTGGCTTGAGTCGCTCAGTGAGGGAGCGACGTTGGTTGTAGTTGGGTGGTGACCCGCGAGGTCACGTGGAGGTATGTCGTGGTTTAGTTTTGTTTGTGTCTTTAGTGTCTGTTTGTTTGTTTAGTTTATATTCGTTCTTTCGATCCTGTTTTTAGCTTGGGCTGAAATCGTTCCCAACGATTAAAGTTTCAATGCCCGGCACTTGTTGCCATCTCGGGGGGATCGGGAACGCCCCTCAGGACTTGCCGCGGACCGGCTCAGGTGACCGGTTCAGGGTCGACCCGGGCTGGTTCGTGACAAAATGGTATCAAAGGCAGGTTCTTGTTATTTGGGTTGTCCGGTAGAAGGAGATTAGGACTGTCGGAACTCGAGGGGTAAGTACGGGAAGAGCGTCGCGAACTCTTGCTCGTACTGATCCTCGAGTTACCAGGGGTAGTTCGGGAATTGTGTGTTTGTCTTTTCTGGTTTTTCTTGGATTGAGAGATGATAATGGAGGCAAGCCGACGTTACATCGCGATTTCACATGGAGTAGTGACCCATGGGGAGTCCGAGTACGTGGTTTGAATTGCTCCTAGTGGTCGACACTGACTTGGGACATGGCCCACTACCATGTCGCCAGGTTGAGTGTGACTACTAGTCCCTCATTTTAGTGGTTGATGCAAATTTGGATGTTGTTTCCGTTTTGGTCTGTGTGAGTGCGTAGTTGGAAAGGAAAAAGGGTTTTTGAAAAATTTGACTGGTTTCTTTTAAAGGATTTTAAATGTATAAAATGTGTTTTAGAAACTGAAATCTCTTGATTTGGAAATCTGTTGTTTTCTTGGAATTGGATAAGAATGGTTTGAGTTGAAACCTCGGTTCCTCTTTATGAACGTTTGCACATGTGTGAGAATGCATGGAAAGTGTGTGTTGACGCACGTATGAATGGAATGTGGATGAAGACATGTGCAACGGGTCATGGGAGTACTTGGGTGTGTATTTGAAGTTAAAGGCTTGACTTTGTTTTCTAAATTGGTTTTAAATGGGAAACAGTTTTGGAATGTTTTGGTTTGAAAGTGGGTTGGTTTTTGGAAAGTGATCTTGAAAAAGGGTGGTTTTGAAATCAAAAATGAAATGGAAATTTTAAAGAGGAGATTTTGTTTTGGGTTGTATTGTATTTGTTTGGTCCTTGTGCTGACTGTTTTTGATGAAGGCGCTTTTATTGATGTTGCTTTGATTTGATGTTGGTTTTGGCTTTGAGTTTTATATATCGCTCGGGAAATGCCGCCCAGAAAGGTCCCTAAGGATTCGGATATGTCATGCCCAGTTTTTGGTCCTCCTCAGACTTTGCCTATTCTCCATGGTGATCAGGGTCCGTTAGAAGCAGTGAAATGGCTCGAGGAAGTGGAACGTGTCTTTAGAATATTGGGAACTCCCGATAGTGTTAAGGTCCGTGCAATTATGGAGTTGTTTGAGGGTCCAGCTCTGGACCAATGGAAGAGGGTTACCCCAACATCAATGTAAGGTGAAATGACGTGGGATGTCTTTAGAGTTGTTTTCATCCAATGGTTTGTACCCGAGGAAGTGAAGCTGGAGAAAAAGAGGGAGCTTGTGCATATTCAACAAGGTCGACGGACGGTGAAGGCATATGTTGACCATTTTAAGGAACTAATTCCCTTTTCTCCAGATGTACCATCTCATGAGCTCATGAAGGTCTCTCTTTTCACTGGGGGTCTTCGTCCAGAGATCAAGGAGCGAGTCCTCCCTTATAAAGACTTTTGTTTCGAGAAACTGGTGGAGGAAGCTTTCTTGGCTGAGTTAGTTTCTGGTGTGCGGGTGGTTAGTACTTTAGCATCCCCAGTTGTTCGTAAGAGTTCCTCCTCTGGTGTGGAAAATATGCCAGAGATACCTGTTCCTAATGAGTTATCCCCTTTGGTCCCAGCTTCCAGTTCATCAGATCATTCGATAGTATGCTTCCAGTGTGGTCGTTCCGGGCATTTAATGTCATCTTGTCGCAACCCTCTGAAGACGTGTCATCGTTGTGGTTGTCTAGGTCATATGGAGGTGTTTTGCATGAAGCGTCGCTTGAAGAGGACACTGTTATGGGAGAATGTCAGTACCTGACTGTGAGGCAGAAGATGCTTCAACCATCAGAGCCCCAGCCACAAGTCTCGGGGTGAAGCTCGCGCACAGTCAAGAGTTTCCCAGGGTTGTGAAGCCTTGGTCCAAGCTCTGTATTCCGTGTGGACGGTGGAGCAATTAAAAACCTTTTCATGTTTGTTTCCCTGCTATTGAGGTCCCAACAACGTTGTAAATGCGTAGTTTTTCTATAAAGTGATGATGGACTGGTTCTATGATAATCTAAGCAGACTTGTCGTGTGGAGGTGATATTCTAAATCGTGTGTCCTTCTTAAAAGTGTGTTTGACTCTCGTGTGGGTTGACCTCGTTTTAGTTATGTTTAAAATGTGGTTATGTTTCGTGGACTTCAGTGGATTATGTCTCCAATTGGATATTGATTAAATGTTTTTCTATGGGTTTTCCCTGGTGTTGAAGTTGATGACTCTAGTCGTAGGTTCAAGGTTTCTACGGAGGTGTAAATCTTAGCATGCTATAAGAGTTGGTTTAGATCTGTTGGGAGTTCCCGCGTCGACCCCCCCCCCTTCCCGGGGTTTTCTATTTAAATGGTCATCTTTTCTGCACTAGTTAAGTTCTTGTGGTGGGGAGAACCCCTTCGTGTTCTCCCCTCAATCTCGGACCTTAGTTTCCTCTTCGATCGGTCGGGTGTGACCTGTGTAGAATAAGGTCATCCCCGAGATTCTCAGTTTTCTTCAGCTCCTTTAGTTCTGTTTGGGAATAGACTTGGTTTTTGTCTGACTAGTGGCCTGGTGACTTTCTGGGGGCAGAAAGTGTCTGTGGTGGGGAGAATTGTCACACCCCGACCGCAGATATCTTTACTTTACTTATTTCTTGGTCCCGATTTAAATTTTTGAAGTTTAATTGCATTGGCGGTGTCGCGCCGGTGCGCGGTCACCGCATCGTTAGCGGTGACCGTGCGTTCAGCCCGGGTGACGGTATGTTCACCCAGCGTTTTAAATATTATAATTTTTATGTTGATATTTTTTTATTATTACTTTTTAAATTGTTGTTGTCAATTTTGATGTTATTATATGTTTATTGTATATATGACTACACATATATATATGTGTATACATGTATGTGTGTATATATATATGTATATGTATATATATATATGTGTTTATATGCGTTTATATAGAAGCGTACATGTTTATATTTGTATATATATATATATGTTTGTATTATGTTTAGATTATTTTATTATTTGATCAAAATGATTATTATTAGAATTAACTAAGGTATTACTATTATTATTATAAGTTCTATTATTATTATAAGTTTTATCATCATTATCACTAATGTTATAAAGTTTAATTATTTTTATTATAAGGGTTTTATATCATTATTACTATGATGTTTTAGTATTATTATTAATATATTAAGGTTTTATGATTGAAATTATACTTATTATTATTATTATTATTATTATTATTATTATTATCATTATTTTTATCACATATATTTATATATATATAAACCTAATCAAAACCCTATCCTCCCTACTCTACCCTATCGCCGCACACCTCCCCGTAGCCGCCACCCCTTTTCTCCCCTCTCCCCGTTTCTTTTTTTTTCGTTTTCTTCTTCTCCCTCCAGCCTCCTGGTCCCGGCCTTCTCCGCCAGTTCCCTTCACCGACCCCCGGCGGCCCTGCTCCCGTCCAGCCACCGAAGTCCGGCATCCCGGCCTCCCTTCGACCCCGTCACCGGTGCTCCGCCGGCCTCTCCCTCCCCTTTCCCTCTCCTGCACGCAGCGCCGCACGCCGCTCTCCATCCCGATCCGTCGCCTCTCCGCCGTGCCCGCGCCCGACCGCCGCACCGTCTCCCTCCTGTTTTCCGGCGGTCCAGACGGTAGCCCCGTCTCCTCCTGTCCGGCGGATCTCCCCTCCCCTCCGCCCTCGCTCCACCTTAGCACCTCGGCTACGCGCCCTCTCCCCTGCACCCTCGTCGTCGTCCCGGCCCGGCTTTCCCTTGTGCACCGCCGCCTCCGCCTCCCGGTTTCCAGCCCCCCTCTGTTTCTCCCAGCCTCCCCCTTCCTTCCGCCTTGCGCCGCCGTCCCAGTTTCCCCATACCGCGCCTCTTCCTTCCCCTCAGACACACCCAGCGGCCGCTCCGGCCTCATACCGTCACCGCCCCGGCTCCCCCGCGCGAACCACCCTGTAAGAATATTTTTATTTTTTTTATTTTATTTTTAAGTTAATCTTATATAAAATTTATTACTTTTATCATATTAATAATATTATAATTATTTCATTATTATTATGTTAATATTATTCTATTAACATTATTATTGTATTACTATATTATTATTATTATTATTATTATTATATTATTATATTATAATTGTGCAATAATATTGTTGTTATTATTATTATTATTATCATGATTACTAACATATTATTAATATTATTTTATTATGTCACTATTATAATTAATGTATCTTATTATAATTATTATTATATTATTATTGTTACTATTGTTATTATAATTATTATCACATTAATATTAATAATATTATTATTATTATCATTATTGTTATAATTATTATTATTACTCAATTATCATATTATTATTATTATTGTTGTTGTTGTTGTTGTTGTTATATTATTATTATATTATTATTATATTATTATTATTGTTATATTATTATCGTTATTGTTATTATTATTATTATTATTATTATTATTACTATCATGTTATTAATATTAATATTATTATTATTATAATTATCATTGCGCTATTATATTTATTATTGTTCTTGTTAGTATTATTTCATTATAATTATTCTTATTATTATGTTAATATTATTGTTACTCTTATTATTATTATATTATTATTATGTCATAATAATAATTATTATTATTATTATTATGACATTATTATTACTACATTTTGGTTATTATTACGTTATTATAATTATTATTATTATTAGTATGTTGCATTAATGAGCCTGCTTAATGGCCTATTGTTTTAGGACCAGTTTGACGACGCAATACGCTGCGACCTTTACGCAACAAGAGTTTCGCGTCGTGTCGTTCTTCGTTCCGATTCGAGGTAGGTCTCCCTATGCACTTGCCTCTAAATTAAGAATTTATTTATTCCTTGTCCTTTTACTAAATTTCAGTAAATTTAAGAAAATAATATTAAGTAGTTTTTATAGTGTGGTGATTTGCTGATAATGCAAACTGTTTAATTCCAGCATTTCATTAAAAGTGGTTTCTTGGTTTCAATTGTGGGATTTCATAGTAATGTCGCTAAATGGTTCTTTCTGAGTAACGAAAGACATGTTGAATTGGGTTTTGAAATGTTTTTGGCATGTGTAAATTAGAAAATGTACTGTTTATGGAAAATGGTGTTTTCTTATAATCTTGATCAGAGAAAACGTCGTGTGACCTTTTGAAATTGTTTTTGGAAACTTTACGTGTGGTTCTTGGTTGACGAAAGATGTTTTCCCTTGTTGTGTTATTAAAAATAATTCTTTCTGGGTTGTGAAAGTTGTTTATGTTCTTGTTTGAGTGTTTCCAAAAAGGGGTTTTTGCGAAAAGATTGGGTAATGACATTTATATTTTCAGAAAGGTATTTTTGACGTGCGTGAGTTTTGAAATATTGTTTGGATGTGGAAATGGTGACTTTTGTGTGCGATATCTGGTTTGTCCTGCGATATGAGGAAGTAATATACTCTATGAATGTGAAACTTGTTTGAGCACACGGGGAAACCCTGGGTATCTAGGTGGGCGGACTAGAACTAGTGTGCTAGTGAGCCGGATGGGTGTCGTCCCTGTTTCACTTAGCTGGATTGACGTTTGCAACACTAACTAAACATATGTTATCTGAGGGTCGTGGCCTTCTAAGCCACGTGTTCTGAGGGTCGTGGCCTTCTAAGCCACGTTTTCTGAGGGTCGTGGCCTTCTAAGCCACGTTTCACCGAGACACGAGGTTCTAGGGTCCCACGCGAGCTAGATGAACCTTAGGGGATTTACCCATAGTGCTCTACCATCTCTGGCGTGGTGCCTCCCGTCGGCATACGGGGGACCACTTGGGTGTGAGTGTGTGCGTGTGTGAGTATGTGTGTGTGTGTGTGAGTGTGTGAGTGTGTGTGTGTGTCCATGGTTTTTGCTGATAACTTCTGGCTTATTTTTACTTGCACTTGATTTTCCTTGCCTGTTTACCTTTACCTGCACTTGTTTTCCCTGCTTGTTTACTTTCAGTCATCTTTCACAGCCTATACTGTTAGACTTTGGAAAAAATGGGTTTTCAAATGAAAATGCTTAATTCTCTTTGGGTGAGATTTGAAAAAGTAACACTTTTCTTTTCAGAATGAGTTCAAAACTAATGAAAGGGAATTAACTTTTAAAAAGGAATAAGGGTGATGGCTCGTGTTTAGTTTTTCAAGTGAAACATTATAAAAGAATACTTTTATACATTGTAGTTCAAACCTGGAATAGGTAGATTCTTTATTTACTGGCAGTGCATTGGGATTTGTTGTGGGGCTCACCTACTAAGTACTTTTGTGCTCACGCCTATCTTTTACCTTTCTCAGTTGCAGGTCCCTTGTGTCCAGGTTTTTCCTGGCTTTAGTCGCTCAGTGAGGGAGCGACGTTGGTTGTAGTTGGGTGGTGACCCGCGAGGTCACGTGGAGGTATGTCGTGGTTTAGTTTTGTTTGTGTCTTTAGTGTCTGTTTGTTTGTTTAGTTTATATTCGTTCTTTCGATCCTGTTTTTAGCTTGGGCTGAAATCGTTCCCAACGATTAAAGTTTCAATGCCCGGCACTTGTTGCCATCCCGGGGGGATCGGGAACGCCCCTCGGGACTTGCCGCGGACCGGCTCAGGTGACCGGTTCAGGGTCGACCCGGGCTGGTTCGTGACAAAATGGTATCAAAGGCAGGTTCTTGTTATTTGGGTTGTCCGGTAGAAGGAGATTAGGACTGTCGGAACTCGAGGGGTAAGTACGGGAAGAGCGTCGCGAACTCTTGCTCGCACTGATCCTCGAGTTACCAGGGGTAGTTCGGGAATTGTGTCTTTGTCTTTTCTGGTTTGTCTTGGATTGAGAGATGATAATGGAGGCAAGCCGACGTTACATCGCGATTTCACATGGAGTAGTGACCCATGGGGAGTCCGAGTACGTGGTTTGAATTCCTCCTAGTCGTCGACGCTGACTTGGGACATGGCCCACTACCATGTCGCCCGGTTGAGCGTGACTACTAGTCCCTCATTTCAGTGGTTGATGCAAATTTGGATGTTGTTTCCGTTTTGGTCTGTGTGAGTGCGTAGTTGGAAAGGAAAAAGGGTTTTTGAAAAATTTGACTGGTTTCTTTTAAAGGATTTTAAATGTATAAAATGGGTTTTAGAAACTGAAATCTCTTGATTTGGAAATCTGTTGTTTTCTTGGAATTGGATAATAATGGTTTGAGTTGAAACCTCGGTTCCTCTTTATGAACGTTTGCACATGTGTGAGAATGCATGGAAAGTGTGTGTTGACGCACGTATGAATGGAATGTGGATGAAGACATGTGCAACGGGTCATGGGAGTACCTGGGTGTGTATTTGAAGTTAAAGGCTTGACTTTGTTTTCTAAATTGGTTTTAAATGGGAAACAGTTTTGGAAAGTTTTGGTTTGAAAGTGGGTTGGTTTTTGGAAAGTGATCTTGAAAAAGGGTGGTTTTGAAATCAAAAATGAAAAGGAAATTTTAAAGAGGAGATTTTGTTTTGGGTTGTGTTGTATTTGTTTGGTCCTTGTGCTGACTGTTTTTGATGAAGGCGCTTTTATTGATGTTGCTTCGATTTGATGTTGGTTTTGGTTTTGAGTTTTATATATCGCTCGGGAAATGCCGCCCAGAAAGGTCCCTAAGGATTCGGATATGTCATGCCCAGTTTTTGGTCCTCCTCAGACTTTGCCTATTCTCCATGGTGATCAGGGTCCGTTAGAAGCAGTGAAATGGCTTGAGGAAGTGGAACGTGTCTTTAGAATATTGGGAACTCCCGATAGTGTTAAGGTCCGTGCAATTATGGAGTTGTTTGAGGGTCCAGCTCTGGACCAATGGAAGAGGGTTACCCCAACATCAATGTAAGGTGAAATGACGTGGGATGTCTTTAGAGTTGTTTTCATCCAATGGTTTGTACCCGAGGAAGTGAAGCTGGAGAAAAAGAGGGAGCTTGTGCATATTCAACAAGGTCGACGGACGGTGAAGGCATATGTTGACCATTTTAAGGAACTAATTCCCTTTTCTCCAGATGTAGCATCTCATGAGCTCATGAAGGTCTCTCTTTTCACTGGGGGTCTTCGTCCAGAGATCAAGGAGCGAGTCCTCCCTTATAAAGACTTTTGTTTCGAGAAACTGGTGGAGGAAGCTTTCTTGGCTGAGTTAGTTTCTGGTGTGCGGGTGGTTAGTACTTTAGCATCCCCAGTTGTTCGTAAGAGTTCCTCCTCTGGTGTGGAAAATATGCCAGAGATACCTGTTCCTAATGAGTTATCCCCTTTGGTCCCAGCTTCCAGTTCATCAGATCGTTCGATAGTATGCTTCCAGTGTGGTCGTTTCGGGCATTTAACGTCGTCTTGTCGCAACCCTCTGAAGACGTGTCATCGTTGTGGTTGTCTGGGTCATATGGAGGAGTTTTGCATGAAGCGTCGCTTGAAGAGGACGCTGTTATGGGAGAATGTCAGTACCTGACTGTGAGGCAGAAGATGCTTCAACCATCAGAGCCCCAGCCACAAGTCTCAGGGTGAAGCTCGCGCACAGTCAGGAGTTTCCCAGGGATGTGAAGCCTTGGTCCAAGCTCTGTATTCCGTGTGGACGGTGGAGCAATTAAAAACCTTTTCATGTTTGTTTCCCTGCTATTGAGGTCCCAACAACGTTGTAAATGCGTAGTTTTTCTATAAAGTGATGATGGACTGGTTCTATGATAATCTAAGCAGACTTGTCGTGTGGAGGTGATATTCTAAATCGTGTGTCCTTCTTAAAAGTGTGTTTCACTCTCGTGTGGGTTGACCTCGTTTTAGTTATGTTTAAAATGTGGTTATGTTTCGTGGACTTCGGTGGATTATGTCTCCAATTTGATATTGATTAAATGTTTTTCTATGGGTTTTCCCTGGTGTTGAAGTTGATGACTCTAGTCGTAGGTTCAAGGTTTCTACGGAGGTGTAAATCTTAGCATGATATAAGAGTTGGTTTAGATCTGTTGGGAGTTCCCGCGTCGACCCCCCCTCCCGGGGTTTTCTATTTAAATGGTCATCTTTTCTGCAATAGTTAAGTTCTTGTGGTCGGGAGAACCCCTTCGTGTTCTCCCCTCAATCTCGGACCTTAGTTTCCTCTTCGATCGGTCGGGTGTGACCTGTGTAGAATAAGGTCATCCCCGAGATTCTCAGTTTTCTTCAGCTCCTTTAGTTCTGTTTGGGCATAGACATGGTTTTTGTCTGACTAGTGGCCTGGTGACTTTCTGGGGGCAGAAAGTGTCTGTGGTGGGGAGAATTGTCACACCCCGACCGCAGATATCTTTACTTTACTTCTTTCTTGGTCCCGATTTAAATTTTTGAAGTTTAATTGCATTGGCGGTGTCGCGCCGGTGCGCGGTCACCACATCGTTAGCGGTGACCGTGCGTTCAGCCTGGGTGACGGTATGTTCACCCAGCGTTTTAAATATTATAATTTTTATGTTGATATTTTGTTATTATTACTTTTTAAATTGTTGTTGTCAATTTTGATGTTATTATATGTTTATTGTATATATGACTACACATATATATATGTGTATACATGTATGTGTGTATATATATATGTATATGTATATATATATATATATATATGTTTATATGCGTTTATATAGAAGCGTACATGTTTATATGTGTGTATATATATATATATGTTTGTATTATGTTTAGATTATTTTATTATTTGATCAAAATGATTATTATTAGAATTAACTAAGGTATTACTATTATTATTATAAGTTCTATTATTATTATAAGTTTTATCATCATTATCACTAATGTTATAAAGTTTAATTATTTTTATTATAAGGGTTTTATATCATTATTACTATGATGTTTTAGTATTATTATTAATATATTAAGGTTTTATGATTAAAATTTTACTTATTATTATTATTCTTATTATTAATAATATTATCATTATTTTTATCACATATATTTATATATATATAAACCTAATCAAAACCCTATCCTCCCTACTCTACCCTATCGCCGCACACCTCCCCGTAGCCGCCACCCCTTTTCTCCCCTCTCCCCGTTTCTTTTTTTTTTCGTTTTCTTCTTCTCCCTCCAGCCTCCTGGTCCCGGCCTTCTCCGCCAGTTCCCTTCACCGACCCCCGGCGGCCCTGCTCCCGTCCAGCCGCCGAAGTCCGGCATCCCGGCCTCCCTTCGACCCCATCACCGGCGCTCCGTCGGCCTCTCCCTCCCCTTTCCCTCTCCTGCACGCAGCGTCGCACGCCGCTCTCCATCCCGATCCGTATCCTCTCCGCCGTGCCCGCGCCCGACCGCCGCACCGTCTCCCTCCGGTTTTCCGGCGGTCCAGACGGCAGCCCCGTCTCCTCCTGTCCGGCGGATCTCCCCTCCCCTCCGCCCTCGCTCCACCTTAGCACCTCGGCTGCGCGCCCTCTCCCCTCCACCCTCGTCGTCGTCCCGGCCCGGCTTCCCCTTGCGCATCGCCGCCTCCGCCTCCCGGTTTCCAGCCCCCCTCTGTTGCTCCCAGCCTCCCCCTTCCTCCGCCTTGCGCCGCCGTCCCGGTTTCCCCATACCGCGCCTCTTCCTTCCCCTCATCCACACCCAGCGGCCGCTCCGGCCTCATACCGTCACTGCCCCGGCTCCCCCGCGCGAACCACCCTATAAGTATATTTTTATTATTTTTTATTTTATTTTTAAGTTAATCTTATATAAAATTTATTACTTTAATCATATTAATAATATTATAATTATTTCATTATTATTATGTTAATATTATTCTATTAACATTATTATTGTATTACTATATTATTATTATTATTATTATTATTATATTATTATATTATAATTGTGCAATAATATTGTTGTTATTATTATTATTATTATCATGATTACTAACATATTATTAATATTATTTTATTATGTCACTATTATAATTAATGTATCTTATTATAATTATTATTATATTATTATTGTTACTATTGTTATTATAATTATTATCACATTAATATTAATATTATTATTATTATTATCATTATTGTTATAATTATTATTATTACTCAATTATCATATTATTATTATTATTGTTGTTGTTTTTGTTGTTGTTATATTATTATTATATTATTATTATATTATTATTATTGTTATATTATTATCGTTATTGTTATTATTATTATTATTATTATTATTATTATTATTGCTATCATGTTATTAATATTAATATTAATATTATTATAATTATCATTGCGCTATTATATTTATTATTGTTCTTGTTAGTATTATGTCATTATAATTATTCTTATTATTATGTTAATATTATTGTTACTCTTATTATTATTATATTATTATTATGTCATAATAATAATAATAATTATTATTATTATGACATTATTATTACTACATTTTGGTTATTATTACGTTATTATAATTATTATTATTATTAGTATGTTGTCATTAATGAGCCTGCTTAATGGCCTATTGTTTTAGGACCAATTTGACGACGCAATACGCTGCGACCTTTACGCAACAAGAGTTTCGCGTCGTGTCGTTCTTCGTTCCGATTCGAGGTAGGTCTCCCTATGCACTTGCCTCTAAATTAAGAATTTATTTATTCCTTGTCCTTTTACTAAATTTCAGTAAATTTAAGAAAATAATATTAAGTAGTTTTTATAGTGTGGTGATTTGCTGATAATGCAAACTGTTTAATTCCAGCATTTCATTAAAAGTGTTTTCTTGGTTTCAATTGTGGGATTTCATAGTAATGTCGCTAAATGGTTCTTTCTGAGTAACGAAAGACATGTTGAATTGGGTTTTGAAATGTTTTTGGCATGTGTAAATTAGAAAATGTACTGTTTATGGAAAATGGTGTTTTCTTATAATCTTGATCAGAGAAAACGTCGTGTGACCTTTTGAAATTGTTTTTGGAAACTTTACGTGTGGTTCTTGGTTGACGAAAGATGTTTTCCCTTGTTGTGTTATTAAAAATAATGCTTTCTGGGTTGTGAAAGTTGTTTATGTTCTTGTTTGAGTGTTTCCAAAAAGGGGTTTTTGCGAAAAGATTGGGTAATGACATTTATATTTTCAGAAAGGTATTTTTGACGTGCGTGAGTTTTGAAATATTGTTTGGATGTGGAAATGGTGACATTTGTGTGCGATATCTGGTTTGGACTGCAATATGAGGAAGTAATATACTATATGAATGTGAAACTTGTTTGAGCACACGGGGAAACCCTGGGTATCTAGGTGGGCGGACTAGAACTAGTGCGCTAGTGAGCCGGATGGGTGTCGTCCCTGTTTCACTTAGCTGGATTGACGTTTGCAACACTAACTAAACATATGTTATCTGAGGGTCGTGGCCTTCTAAGCCACGTGTTCTGAGGGTCGTGGCCTTCTAAGCCACGTTTTCTGAGGGTCGTGGCCTTCTAAGCCACGTTTCACCGAGACACGAGGTTCTAGGGTCCCACGCGAGCTAGATGAACCTTAGGGGATTTACCCATAGTGCTCTACCATCTCTGGCGTGGTGCCTCCCGTCGGCATACGGGGGACCACTTGGGTGTGAGTGTGTGCGTGTGTGAGTATGTGTGTGTGTGTGTGAGTGTGTGTGTGTGTGTGTGTGTCCATGGTTTTTGCTGATAACTTCTGGCTTATTTTTACTTGCACTTGATTTTCCTTGCCTGTTTACCTTTACCTGCACTTGTTTTCCCTGCTTGTTTACTTTCAGTCATCTTTCACAGCCTATACTGTTAGACTTTGGAAAAAATGGGTTTTCAAATGAAAATGCTTAATTCTCATTGGGTGAGATTTGAAAATGTAACACTTTGCTTTTCAGAATGAGTTCAAAACTAATGAAAGGGAATTAACTTTTAAAAAGGAATAAGGGTGATGGCTCGTGTTTAGTTTTTCAAGTGAAACATTATAAAAGAATACTTTTATACATTGTAGTTCAAACCTGGAATAGGTAGATTCTTTATTTACTGGCAGTGCATTGGGATTTGTTGTGGGGCTCACCTACTGAGTACTTTTGTGCTCACGCCTATCTTTTACCTTTCTCAGTTGCAGGTCCCTTGTGTCCAGGTTTTTCCTGGCTTGAGTCGCTCAGTGAGGGAGCGACGTTGGTTGTAGTTGGGTGGTGACCCGCGAGGTCAGGTGGAGGTATGTCGTGGTTTAGTTTTGTTTGTGTCTTTAGTGTCTGTTTGTTTGTTTAGTTTATATTCGTTCTTTCGATCCTGTTTTTAGCTTGGGCTGAAATCGTTCCCAACGATTAAAGTTTCAATGCCCGGCACTTGTTTCCATCCCGGGGGGATCGGGAACGCCCCTCGGGACTTTCCGCGGACCGGCTCAGGTGACCGGTTCAGGGTCGACCCGGGCTGGTTCGTGACATGGAATACTAGTGATATAAGTCATAACCCCAATGTTTGAGTCAGTTAGAATTGGATGGGGAAGAATTATCAAGGATGACCTGTAACACCCTGAGATACCATGTTCTGCTGCGGTGTTTCTAGGGCTCATAGATATTTAAGGGAATTTCTTACAATGAGGATATGACTTTATTTGGTATGACAAGGCCCTTATGCATTGGTATCATGCTTAGGAAAAGATGATCTTCACTTATTTCCAAGGGATATGAAATATTTTTGAAGACTCAAATGTATAGATGATGGGGTTGGGTAAAGGAATAAAGGTATAAAAAAGGGTTCTAGCACCCCAAGGTAGCTCAAATCTTAAATTCTAAAGCTCAATCCCTATACCATATGGTTTTGAATCATGATTTGTGGGCCATCATAGGTTCAGGAATATATCATAGCAGTACAACATTGATAAAAGGTAATAAAATTTGATGTAACATTGGGGATGTAGAATCCATATGAATAGTTTGGTATGAAATTTTTAAATCATGGTTCAATGTTTTTGGGTTATGAGGATGATTTGGGATAGTCGTACTGGGAACGACCTATAACACACTAAGGTGCTGGGTCTTGTCATGGTAATTTCAGGGATCACAAGGATTAGAAATTCCTTTTTGTAGCGTGATGAATTTGGTTGAAGACCATTGGAACATATGTATGAGCCATGGACATATAATCTTTGTCAAGAAAATGGTCCTTGAATACATGTATCCTTTACAAGGGCCTTGGAATATTGAGGTGATCCAAGGCACTCAAATCATGAAGTCTGATTTCTAGAAAGTGTAATATCCATGTAGGGTTCTAGATCCATAAAAGTTGTGTCACTGCCTAGAGGACAGATACTCATGGTGAGGATATGTGAAAAATAATTACTCTAACCTTTTCCTAAACCTAGGGATTCAACATGCATTACTTGGCTTCTACTAGGGCTAGAGAGTATTCCCTATGATCTTTATACCCTATTTATTCGTACCGAATTTTTTTACTAAACTCTGGAGATGAAGATTTTAGCGAGAAAAGGATTGAATTTTGACCATGCCTCACTTTGTGGGTTTTCAAAATGAAATTTTTTGTGCCTATTTCATTAGTAGTTTAATGTATTGTGATTTGGACCATTATGGGCTAGAGTTTAAGGTCGTATAGTTTTGAAAAAATTACATGAAATTTAAGGTTGTGATGCACATGGAACTAATATAGGTAATTATACATAAGATCCTAATTTTGATAACTAGGGTCAATGGTACCCCAATATCATTCTGAGTGGGAGATGGGAATATTGTAAATCATGTATCATGTTTCCTAGGTCATGAAAAATTATATAGGACAATCATACCGAGAGTTGTTCAGATCACACTGAGGTGTTGAGTTCTTCCACGGTGATGTTATAGATCACAAGGATCAGAAATCCCATTTGCAAAGTTACCCATTTGTTTAATGACGATAGGTGAATATTAAGGAGCCATAAGTATACATGCATAGTCAAACAAAGGATTTCTTGCAGCTGGGTTTCTTATCCAGGGGTTCATGGAAGGTTTTGGAAACTCGAATCACTTGAGACATGAAGTGAAATTTATGGATTGAGGTGCTTAATAGATTATGGAATGAAATCCTACTCTGGATAACCAGGGTAAGTCTCTCAAGGTCCTTTGATATGGGATAAAAAATGGGTGATGGTCTGCACAGTTTGACATCACATAGTGGGGATGTTTTTGTCTCCATACAGTTTAAATTCATGTTGTAAGGATGTTTTCTGTGCAGTTTACCATCATGTGGTAAGGAAAGTTTTATTGTGAATTTTAAATTTCATGCGACCAGTACATTTTCTTTGAAGCTTAACATCATGTGGTAAGGAAATTACCTTGAAGTTTAGCGTCATGCAGTACAAAAGTTTTTGTTGTGTAGTTTTAATATCACGTGACCATGATGTTTTCCTTGCATTTTAACATCATGTGGTAAGGATGTGGGAACCAACATGAAACATTGTTCAAGG
This sequence comes from Viscum album, assembly GCA_963277665.1. Taxonomy (NCBI): domain Eukaryota; kingdom Viridiplantae; phylum Streptophyta; class Magnoliopsida; order Santalales; family Viscaceae; genus Viscum; species Viscum album. Next base: position 1,045,208,835 of record OY728161.1, on the reverse strand, counting down.
AATATTATATGTGAAAGTAGGTCATATGAAGATCTAACTCACATGTAGGGAAAATGGATTTTTATAACTCTGCCTCTATGCAACTTGGGTTGACTGTTTTTATTGGATGTTGTAGATAGACCCAGGAATGGAGAACCTAGATTCATTATATATCCTATGATGACAGGAATAAAGACACATGTAGTTATTTAATGGGAAACACTCTTAACAGGTCCGGCTATACGTAGAGGTGGTAATGTTTGTGTGTTTTGTGACTGAACCTAGAATTGAAGATCTGGGTGTCACTAAGTTTCCTGTGATGTTATAAATCAAGTCACACAAAGTTCTTGAATGGATGTGTGGTATGAAACCAACCTAATAAAAATTGTTCCTCTCGGGCAAGGCTTGCATGAATGTGCATTTTTATATCGGGAGTAGGACATCAAACATGAAGTTTAATTTCATGTGGAAAGGACTAATGGTATTCCTTTTAAGGTCTTATATTCAAAACCATGATGATTTTCTTATAAGTTGTTATGCCCCGTACTTGAATCCCTTACTGAAATTCATAAGCTCATGTGATCCATGATCAGTGTGAGAAATAAAGAATGGAGAAGGTTCATCTCATCATGAAGAGGCAGTTAAGGATAATAAAGGATACTTTTTCATCATGTGGTGTCTAGACCAAGATATAGGATCCAAGAATCCCTACGTATCTCATTGAAAATGATAATCAATCCATACGTAGTTCTAGAAATCTATGCATTATAATTTTTTTTTGGTAAGGACATCGTCCGTGAAGTTTAATATCTAGTGGTGGGGATGTTTTCTATACAATTTAATGTCTTGTGTTGAGGATGTGGGTCACCTGATGTGAAGGAAAATTAAGGATGTGGATGGGCCCATGACTATATGTTCGGGCATCCCTACGTATCTTGTAATGGAAGGAATCAAGTCTTACATAGTTTTTTGAGGAAGATATTCCCTATGTTGAGATATCTATCACACAACGGATGTGGGAATATCATCCCTCACACAGATATAGCTAATTTATGGTGATTCAATAGTGAGATGGTGATTCATGTGCAGTTTAAAATCATGCAGTGAGGATGTGCTCCAAATGGATTAGTTTTATGTAGCGAGGACATGAGACACAATGTAATTTAACATCTTACTTATAGGAAAAGAGACATTGTGCAGTTTAAAATCTTGCTGCAAGGACGAGCTTCGTACAATTTAAACTTCTTGTGGTTAGGACATTTTCTGTATAGTTTAACGTCATGTAGTTAAGGAAAACTCTATAAAATTTAACATCGTGTGGTTAAGACATAATCTGTACAGTTTAATGTTGTGTAGTTGAGACATGGGATATCATGTGGTTTAGAGTCTTTATATTATTAATTTATGATTTATGACATCTATAAAAATTATTTTTTAAGGAAAACTCGCATTGGTGGGGGTGTGATAAGATCCACATCCATTATGGCTAATGAGTAAGATCCATTGTGATAGACCATATGTATGATGTAAGGCCCTTCCCATTGGGGTTACATCTTCATAGGATTATTTCCTTGTATTATTGGGGACATGAGAAGAAACACCAATTCTCCTTAAAGTAATGACCTGATGAAAACCTTCTTATTAAAGGTTCGTTTGATCTGATTCTGATGGACAAGAAGGCTTTCCATTGTACGCAACCTGTTCTCATCGAGCTGCTTCAACTCATCCATACAGTTTTTCAATTTATCATCATTCGAGAGTTTTATGAAAATGGATATTTGGAGTGGAAGAAGATGTAACTATATGAGTAACACTAACTTAGTCTCATATACCAATGAATATGAAATTTCTTATGTTGTAGTATGTGTGCTGGTATGGTAGGCCCATAAATCATGTTGGTGATTTTCCATCCAGGACATCTTATCCTTGTTCAAAATATTCTGGACTATAATTGAAAGAGTCTTATTGAAGGCCTCTATCTATCCATTTGTTTCAATATTATAGTGAGACGAGTGATTGGACTCAATATTTTACTCTTGATACAGTTTATTCAACTATGTAGAATAGAAGTTAGTGTTGTTTCCATAAATATTGTGCAAAGGACTCTGAACCTAGGGATGATATTGGAATTTATGAATTTTATGATAGTCCTCATCCCAACATATATGAGGGTTATTTCATCAGCCTATTTGCAAATGAAATTAGTATTAGAAAGGATTTACTTGAACTTCTTAGCTATGGATGGGTGATATGGCCCCACAATATCTATTCCCCAAATGAAAAATGACTGGGAATATTTATATGTATGTCATAATTCAAGGGGTTGATGTATGATGTTTTTTATCTAGAAAGAATGAAATTTCTTGGAAAATTCCACAAAGTCTTGTATTTTGGATTTCCAATAATAAACCATCTTCTTGATTTTGTGAGAGAGCCTATTCCCAGACTAAAGAGCACTGTAGGATCCTGCATGAAATTCTTCCATGATGATGAGGATCTCTAATTATGGTATGAATATGAGGAGGATTCCATCAAAGCCTCACTTTTAGAGGATGTTTTTTCATTGGGGCCATCATGTATGGTATAGTTCACTTCATATCATCAAACTTTTTCCCTTCCAGCTCAGTCTATCAGGAGGAATCCATTTGGAGATGAGCAATTATGTGGTCCATCCATCTAGGGATGGATATCAGTTCATCACACTTTGGAGTGGTGTTGACCTATTTGATTTATTATATATTGTATATGATGATAAACAAGATCATTCTATAGTGCATGATATAGATGATTGATTCCACCTGATAAGGTTCATCCAGGACTGTGGCTACATTAGCCAATGCGTCGGTGTGAACATTTTGTGATTGGGGGACATAATGCAATATGGGATCATAAGGGAACTATGCCTTTAGTCCCCTAACATAGGTAACTATAGGGGATAGTTTTTTCTTTTTAATGTTATTTTCACCATTGATTTTGTTTATCACTAGATCTAGATCCCCTTTGATATTCAGGTAGTCTATATATATCTGTAGGTCTAGTTCTAACCCATTGATTAGGACTTGGTATTCTACCTAATTATTCATATAAACTGTGGATAGTGATAAAGAGTAAGGAAAAATTAATATGTATGGAGAGAAAATTACAATTCTAATGCCAACCTGATTGAGCTATGGGGTTTCCATCCTTTTTCTAATAGGGCTTTGGGAGGCACCATCAAGATACATCTCCCATGTACATGGAGTGTTATGGTCATAGAAGTCCCCTCATATTGAAGATCGGTTTACACCTTTGTATTCTATAGGGAAGGATGTGATGTAAGGAAATCAGCTAGGGATTTCCTTTTCACCAATTTCTATGATATGAACTGAATGTTGTATTGTTCTAGAATGACTTCCCATAAGGACAAGTGTCCAGTCCAAATAGGACAACCAAAGATATACTTGAGTAGATCAGTACGAGTGACCAAATATAATTTACGGTGTTGTAGGTAATGCCTCACCTTTTACACTAGGAATATGAGTGAAAAGACGTTTTTCTCAACATTAGAGTACTGGGTCTCAGTACCTAGAATCATTCAGATAAGGTAGTAGAGGCTGTTCTCACTCCCCAATTCATTTTTTGATGTGAGGAGGGCTCCCAGTTACTATTACATGGTATCCACATACAAGATGAGTGGACTCCCTTGAACTGGAGGCATCTGAACCAGTGGGGGTAACAAATATGTCATGAGACTTTAAAAGGATTATTGGCAGTCATCATCCCAATGATAAGTGATTCCCTTCTTCATCAGCCTGGTGAAAGGGAGAGATTTTTAAGCCACGATGGCTATGAAACGCCTAATTTAGGAGAGGTTCCCTTAGAGATACCTTAGTTATTTTGTATTTCTTGGTTGTGAAATTTCTAAAAATAGTACTAGAATTATCTAGGTCTACCTCAATGTCATGGAGGCATAACATAAATCCAAGGAATATCCTTGATGTTACACTGAAGACACATTTCAGTGGATTCATCTTTATATTGTGATGTTGAAGCTTATCAAAGACTATATGAAGTTCACTTAATTTACCACATCACTATCAGTATTTGACCACTAGGTCATTTACATAATATTTAACTATTATTCCTAAGAACATTGTGAAGATATGATTCATGGTGCACATATAAGTTGTGCCAACAATCATTAACCCAAAGGGAATGACCTGAGAGTAAAAGATCCCATGAGGAGATCTAAAGGAAGTGGAGTCTTCATATTCAGTGGACATCTATATTTTATTGTACCATGAGTATCCATCCATGAAGTAAAGGTCTTAAAAGCTAGTTTTTTTCATCGAGCAAGAGTTCTATGGTCAGAAATGGGACGTTTTCCTTTGGAAAGTGCCGATTAAGGTCTCTAAAATTGATGCATACCCTAATATACCCATTCTTTTTCTTAATTGATATGATTTTTGTGATCCATATTGGATATTACACTTCTCATACAATGTTTTATTTGATCAAATTTTCAAATTCCTCCTCTATTATGGTGGCATGAGAGGGGTGCATCCTTCTGGTTGCAAGCTTGAATCCTTGATGATCATTGGCTAATCTGAGATGCTGTGTATCCAAATCTGGATTAATTATTAGAATATTTGTATAGTTCCAAGTGAACACATACTTATGCTTCTTAAAAAATGCAATATAAATATCTCTCTCTTCAAGGGGCTTGGTGAAACTAATATGTATAGGCCACGAGTTGTCTTCTGTTCCCATATTTACCTACCCCAACTCATTAATGGTTGTGGAGAAACCTTCCTCAAATGATGGAGTGTAATGTCTTGGAAATTCTGTATAATTTTTTTAAAATACATGGAATTATTTTGAGATAGCGAAATCTGACGGCGCGCGATTCTGAGACCCGGAGTGCCCGGAATGATCCTTCGAAGATTTGTTAACGTTTAATTAGCGGGTGTAAGCAGTTTTCCTGAAAAAGTGAAAAAAATCTTAAAAGGTTACATGGATCAAAAATCCGAGGACACAATTGTGCTCTAGATGGTGGGTTTACCCTAAGTGTGACTTAATTTTAGTCGGCGCATGCCTCCTGTGAGAAAACCCGAAAAAATGGCATAATTGTAAATAAAATAATTAAATAAAGTTATTTTATTTTTCAAATGCTTATAACTCACAAATGGTATATCATATTAAAAATATGATACCACCGTTGACCTTGTGAGGGAATGCTTTCTTTAGGCAGATACTAACATTGGTCGGTGAGGGCCATCAGTGAAAGTTAGTTTTTGGTCGTAAATAAAATAATTATGTGACAATTGATTTATTGTAAAATCCAAAAAAATTAAATGGTAACTCAGATTATAATTCTGAGAGTACCGTTGGGTTTGTTGGGGGAGTGTTTCACTTAGGCAGAGCCTATCCTTGACCAGTGCAGGTCGAGGGTGACTGTTAATAATTTTCCAAACTTTTTTTCGGGTACGTTCAGTAAACGTGTGAGCGGCCTTTTCTATCTTTTGAAACGGTGCTCAGATTAAAAATATGAGCACACTGTTGAATCCACAGGGCTAGGATTCTCTTTAGGGAGACTTCAATTTGACCGCATTAGGTCTATAGAAAAAGTTATGTTTTGGTACTTTTTAAAAGAAATAAATAAAATATTTTTGTTATTTTATTTTCATTCCGTTCTTCCAACGGAAAAGATGCAACGTGGGACCAGCAACGTGTCAAGCCAATAATAGGCTTGACCTTTAAATTCTATGTAATTGCACCATTGTGGAATTAGGAATGTTCCTAATTAATGTTCCTCCATTAATCCCACAAACGTTGCACACCCTCCCCCTCTCCTATTTATATGGAACTTGGGGAGATGTGTCGGAACTACTTCACCAAGCATCAAAGTGCTGACAAAGTGCAGTGATGCCAAACCCTGGGAGAATAGAGCTGGTACCAGTGGGGAGGTGACGAGAAACACCGAAACTCATAACCGGATATCAACAAATGAGTGACGTCGTTGGAGTCTAGTTGCGGGGGATGACGAACACTGACCCACTTCCAAAAAAGCACGTTCACCATCGTTCTTAAGGAATGGATTTTATTTATGTTTGAATTTACTTTATTGATTCTTCATATCCTAAATTCCTGACGACGATAACCAAATGAACATGGCCATCATCCCGCACATAAACCATTCTCCTCTTTCTTTTTATTCTTTGTGCGTTCTTCATGAGTTCGTCAACGACTAATATTTATTGACGCTAGAAACACTGTGTTTTTCTGAGCACAATATATAGATATGGATTAATTGATGAAATGATCATGAATATGCTATCGTTTAATTTTTCGAGCTTGGAATGAAGCCTTAGTGGCTCATAGAAGAAGGCGGCAGCCAGCACCCGGTCAGCCGTGAATAAGGAAGGGAGGAGGCCACGACCCATCAGCCGCGGCAGGGCAGGGTTGAGGCTGACGACTAGCCGGCCGCATGGCAGAGCGGCAATGCGCGTCCGCACCACCAGTGGAGCAGGGGTCCGGTGTCGCTTGGTCGCGGTAGAGGCCGATGGGCGGCTATCCTTCCAGCCGACCATGGTGGAGCACAGGCGCGCGGCCGCACCACTGGAAGGAAGACCGGCCCTGCACGCCAGAATGAGTGGGACCCCTCCGGTTGGTCCCACGTGCTACCCAGCCAAATGGTCTGATGGATTGTTCGTGAAAACCGGAAGGGGAGCACTCTCCCTTTGGTGCCAGCTCGGGCAGACGATGGGCCCAGCAGGCCGCACCACAGTGGGACGTGCCACTGGGCCGTGCCAGTGGGCCGCGCCAGTGGGCTGAGTCCGGCCGGACTACCACCAAGTAGGCTGGGACCACCAAGGCCCAGGCCATCCGAGCCAGACCTGGACCGGGTCGGGTCATCCCAGTTCGGGTGGGTCCGACCCTGGTTGGATCGGACTCGGGCCCATCTAGGCCAAGTTTCACCTTTTTTCCCTAACTTGTGATTTGAGCGTCTGTTTGACAAATCGTCAGCAGCACCATAATCCTTGGATTGAGATAGTACTTTTGGTATAATCCATTGAGTTTTGGATAAGTTTGGAGTATGGATGGGTTGGATCAGACCCCGATTCCAACCGGGACCTTGGAGTGGAAATGCTAATAACTTACAGATCGGGCGTCCGATTGACGCATCGTCTATTGAGTTGGGTCTCTTTTTACGTGACCGACCTTTGGGATACTATTTCATGTATCTTCATGGTGTTTGAGGAATTACCGATGGCTTTGAGAGCGGTTCTCCCAAGCGTGATACATACGGAAACCTAGGACTAGTTGAGACCTGACGACTACTGACCATTTCGACTCAGAGTGACTCGATAGGCCCAATGGGGAGCACCTCTATGTGACGCGGTAGACCCACGGTGGGGATCACCTCTATGTGACATGGCAGACCAATGGTACTCAAAAGTAGGAGTACCTCAGTAGGCCACGAGGGGGAGCACCTCTGTGTAACGTGGTAGACACACGGTGGGGAGTGCCTCTGTGTGACGCAGCAGACCAATGGTACTCGACAAGAGGAGTACCTTTGAAGTTCAAGTATAGTGGAAATTGCCTTTGTGTGACGTGAAAGGCCCATTTCACTCGATAGAGGAGGAGTTCTCCAACAGTCTAGGTGTCTGAAATTGTGACTAGAAATGTTACTTGTTACTATCCCTAGAGAATCTCGGGGCTGGCTGTCAGCTTCTTTAGCGATCCTGTGTGGGTCAGCTTCTTAATTATGTTTCACAGAGATTTATACCTAGTGTTAGTTGATTCCTTACCGTTGTGGTATTCTAAACTTCATGGAACAATCTAGCTCTGGGAGAGCGGGGCCACATGTTTCCTCAAGATTGAGATGGGTATACTCGACAAATTAGGTATATGTATGGGCATATACCTAAGTAGGTTTGAAAGTTGTTTTCATGTTTTGTGGTTTATCCTTTTTGGATTTTTTTGAGACCTTTGAGGGTCTTGGGGTCCCTACTGAGTATCGTTATACTCACCCATGCACGGGCTATGCTCGCACCTTGTTGTATTTGGTGCAGACGATGGACATCACTGACTGAGGATGAGGGTACCAGGACTAGAGGTAGCTCGGAGGTGGACAATGAGACGAGGCGTACCGCAGAGACGAACGTTTGAGAGCCGTACCTACGCTTCAGGTAGGATCCTTGGTGGGTGTTCATAGTAGTTGTTTTTAGTTATACTTGTACTTTTCACTTTTACTTGTACCTTTTAGTTGGACTTGTATTCTGGACCCTTTACTTTCTTTACACACCCTATTTACATTATAGATTACTTTTTTCTTAGTTGTGTGAGTTTATAGGTTAAAAAGGAAATGTCTTCCCAGTTTTAGGTAATACGCCTTTCGGTGCTAGTCGTCAGCCCCTCACCTATGGAAGGCGGGCTTGGGTTAGTCACGACACAAGCCCTAGGGGACGAGTCGTGACATGGAGGGGTGTTCTTGAGGCTATCATCATCTTATTCCATATCTGAGTCTATAGATACATTTTCAGACAATGTTGGAAATATAAGGGATTCTCTTTCATTATCATGGTGAAATTGTCCATAAAGTGATACATTATCATCCCCTAATACTGGAGTCATTTTGGCCAATGTCGAAACTGATTTTCTTTTACACTGTCATTGGGGATTTAAGGGGCCTGGACCTCTTGGACCTGGTCCATTACATCGATTAGATTTATGGGGAGCACATAGTCATTATCGAACATACTCTAGGGATTTGCAGGGAGGTCCCCAAGCTACCGGGGAATGCAACCTTTATATCATAATCCACCATCAGTAGTTATATCCCATTTTTTAGAAATCTTGTTCAACATGTGTTTCTCTTTAGGTATCGAAGGGAGTGTTGTCACCATGAAGTATTCTTACATCTCAATAGATTGGCTATTTTAGAAATTGATAAAATGTTGAAGATACCACCATGTGGCAGTGGATCCAGGGCCTTATGAGATATAAATTTCATGTAGTGTCTTGTTGGATAACCATAAAATCATCATTAGATGTGACATCCCCAAACAATGTTTTGATTATTTCTTTCCAAGGGCTATTTTCTTAGGCTTAACATACCCTTGAGTGGTCAAATTTGTGGGTGAGGAATCTTCTTAACTATATCCCAAATGTAAGAGGATCCAAACTAAGAATAGGCTGATCCTAGATCCATTATCAATCATTTCCCTTTGGAATCTAACATTTTTACTGTTCTTGAAATATTTAGGTCCCTGATGTGTCCCGGAATGATCTCTACCCAATCCCAGTCAATAATTGAGATAGAGACATTGAATACTACTCTCATGGTCTCCATTTGATAAACCTTGGTTGTAATGACCTATGTATCAAAATTTTGTGGTCTCTGTATTATTCAAATATCATCTCCATAATTTATTTTAAAATATGGAGTGTATATAGGATTTACAGTTTGTCTAGGGAAACCTCCAACTGTTTTAGAGTGTCATAGTTTTTTTTTTCCATAGGTCGGTGCTTCGTAGGAGAAGGTTTTTCCTTAATATACACATCAAGAGCTAAGTAATTTGAGGTGTACAAGTCTGATTCTTATGTAGAGGTCTAGGTAGGATATGTTTCTAATGGAATAGGCAATAATGGCCTTCCCTGTTTCCTGGGTTGATCGAATAATTGAACCCCCACTAGGTATTCATATAATACAACTGAGTTGGATGACTACTAAAGGGTTCCAAGATTCCCCCATGTCTCTTTTTGGGTGGTTGGAATTATTTCCCATGATCATCGGCTGCATATATATTCTATATGGGGACATGATTGAAATATTGGGTCCAACCACACATTCACTGTCCCCTGTATCCTCTGTTCCTATGCATGCGGCCTCATGTTCCCCAATTATGTTTGAGAAACATGTATATTGATGCATATTAATCATCATATTCCATTTGTATCACATTGAAATAACAAAAGGCGATCTCTTCTTCTTATGGTGGTTCCATTTTGTGTGGCAGTTCTCATTCTTTGGATGTCACGGGGAAGAAATATGCAAGAGTCCATGCTTGCATTGGAGTATAATCCGACTCAACCTCTTCTATTTCATTCTTCTCTCAGTTATCACACCAAATTTTGGGAGGCGTATCCAATGTCACCTTCTAAGGTGGTGAAGTTATTTGGGGGTTTTAACAGCTATTCTATCAGGGCGACATGTTATCGGTCAACTGTTTTTTGAGTCATTAAGCTGTTGAAGTTATGGTCATGCATGGATGGGACTTTCTACCAATAACCCACTTCTTATGGATGGGAAATAGTTATTTATAAAAATTTATTTGGGGATTTTATAATTTACCATACCTTGAACGAAATTTTTGAAGATGAAGAAAACATATATATTATGAAAAGATTTCTATGGAATGGGTAATAGTCTCGATGGTCGGTGAGGTTAACCTAACTAATATTCCTTTTCTGTAATATATTGAGAAGGTTATTTTCCATGGTTTCGAGTAAATAACCAAAGATTTTTTTATTTCAGATAGATTATTCTTTAGTCATTCATTCCTCAAATCCTATGAAACCCTGATTTCTCTTTATTTCTGGTAGAGGGATATTTTGTGGTTTTATCTGCTCGATATGAGGTGTTTGGTTGTTTGAGACCTGCCTAGATGAATGGATGGGTACTACTACTAGATTGATAATGATAGCTAAAACTTATGATTTACCTATCCTTTACCTTTTGTTGAGGGTATGAGTGAAGATTTAGATCGGTTTCACTGAATGGTGTCCTCGAGATGTTGTGTTGTTTCTATGAACTCATGGACCAGACCTAGATATTTCATTTGGATTTTATGTGTCCAATAATAATCCTAGATATATTAATTATAGAGTTCTAAGATTTTATCCTCTCAGATAGGGATATTGAGTGAATAGGTTAACCCTTTACATATGTATATGAGGTTTAAAACCCTCTATTTTTTTGAATTGTTTGATGTTTTTTAGGTTAATGATTTTCATTTTTAACAGTGTGGAGCTAAATTGATAAAGTAACTGATGATGATGGACTTAGAATCCTACAACAGATACTTTTGGAAGACTACTATACTAAACAAAGGATATCCCTTTTAGAGTTTATACAAAACACCTCAGCTATATTTCCTCCAATTGATCTCGTTGGCCCATCCTCATCCAACATTTGGATAAAAAGTGAATGAGAAGTATCATGGGGTGACCTACACCATCAAAGGTAGAGAAGGAAGGACTTCCAAAATTGGGTGGGGGAAAGGTGTTGTAAACCCACTCATGATATGGATTCTTCTTAGACCGAACATGTTCGCATCAACCTTCCTTTGCTTCCATTCGATTTGTTAGGGACTCAATGATCTTATGTACCTCTGTGGATATTGTTATCAGAGACACCTCCCATTTACAGGGAGCAGGTGGATGCTGATGAGGTGGACCCACCTTTATGTCCGATTGATTCTAAATTTTCCATAAGACTGAATGATCTCCCTAGAAAGGGAGAGGTTATCTCCATAATGGAGGGAAGTCAAGACCAGTTTCAACTTACTCATTTATATAGTCTGGATTCCTGGATTTGGAGCTAGTCTAACACTCAGATTCTGCTCTTGATGGTGGATTTAATTTTTCTAGATATATGAGAGGATTAATATTTACCTCAACCTAAATACGATACCAGGTGGGAATATTTCCCCTCATTATATCCACATTGAGTCTTATGAGAGTTTGTCCCTCACTCTGATATTGTAGCAATTGTTCCTTCATAGAAGGAACATCAATTATTATAGGTGGTGACTGGGATGCGGCGACACCTTTCCCTTTTTCTTTGTAATTTTTCCACCATATATGAGAAAAAATGTTATTCATAGGTTCTAGATTTTATATCCTCCTCTACTTCTAGGTGTATGAAGCCTCAGTTGGTGCATACATATCACCCTCTTATTGGGGTAGGTTTTCTATGTTGTAGCCCTATACAATTTTTTCTAGATCCACAATGTCTTTCATGTTGACTGTGGTGATATTTATAGAGGTGTATTAGACAATGGTGGTTGTACCAGTACTTTTGACACAATGATCTTATTCTGCACTACCTTCATTGGGGTCTTTATTTGAACCCCTGAACATATTGGGCTATCATATCTTATAAAACCTGAAGATGTCTGTTCGAATTTGTCATATGTTCCACCAATCCTAGCCTATGATTAATTACCTCAAGGGAGTTTCCAATCATGATATATGAGTGGGACCCAAATAGAAGAGGATTTTCTTGTGGCTGGGGGAACAAACGAGATGTCAAACGTCAATTTTTACCTCCCAAACTAGAGATGAATGATTCTCTCTATGGTGATGAAGAATATGAAAATGACCCCATCCCTATAGGATGAAGGTTATTTGATGACATGATTGGAATTGAATAATCCTATTGTTGAGGATCTAGTGATTCTATCAGGGGATTTGATGACTCCCAAGATAAAAATTGACATATAAATTCCCACAACCCAACATGATAGGATTGATATGGAATCACCATTGATTTCCCCAGCACCATATCAGTGGATAATGAACCTAGTAATCGTGATTGAGATATAAATTCCCCCATCCAAGTGGGCTGAGTTTTGTTTTTAGCTGCCGAGGATATGTCATGAATCTTCTTGGTAATTGATGACCTAGGAGGTAGAGGCGGAGGTAGATATCCCCCCAACCTGGTGGGTTGAGTTTTTTCCTATATTGATACTATGGTAGCTGCTACTTTAGCTCATGTGATATGAATTAGATACGATTGTGTAGGAGCTGGGTACGATGGAAGTACATTATTGGAATCATTCTTCACAGGAAAGTTTTTGATTGATCACAAATTTGGATTTCGTGTCAAAAATGAATTCCTATCACTTTGAGGGGACTAATTCAAATGAATGAAGACTATACTCTCCAACAATTTTTGATTTCTAGGAATCACTGAAGTGGGTGAATTCTATTTTAGTTACAAAATACCTCATGCATTACCCATTCCTCTGATTTCACTAGAGGATATGACAATATAGGACACCGTATCTAAAGGGTTCTCATATTCTTGGCACATAGTGAAGTGTAATGTTCTATATTTTACCCGTCATTGGATATGAATGTCTGAAGACACTTGGGAAATCAGCTAGAGGATGGTTTTCATGACACTATGACAAATGGTACATAGGTATTTTCCATTATCTTCCACTACCAGGTTCTAAGAAGGCATCCATATCCAGCTGACAACAATGTGTATTGATGATCTCAAGGTGATACTTGTATATTGAATTGGGGAGATGTCTACCCTTGAATTTATGATGAGTATCCTATATATTTTTGTGTAGATAAGGCATGAAATCCCTGTATAGATCATTTGGGACCTCATAGTTAGAAGTAGTGGGGGGAAAGAACATGATGGGGAGGTTTGTTTCAGCTAACTCTCTCCATATGTCAATTTCAGTCACCTCTAAATCAGAGTTCCATGCCTCCATCCATCCAATCCATAGAATATGATTATGATGGTCTCATTCTAACTAGATTTGAGAGCCACAAGAAGTTAATGGGGAACTATATGTGGTTGACCCTCATGATTCGAGCACCTCTCTATATGAAGGCGTCTATGTTTTGAACACCTCTCTATACATAGGTATCCAGGAAAGGGGAGGTTTTTATTTTCCAAGGGATATATTTTCATGGGGAGGTTGATTATGGTGGATGTACGGAGTAGAGTCCCTATGATCCATATCTAGACTACCACGAGGACTATCATGGTAATGATTCTCATTTTCTTCAATTGAAGAGTTGACAAAACCTTGTATTGTTGATAATGTGTCTCTAATGACGTCAAAGGAACTTATATTGAGTAGATTATGAATATGGGTTTAGATTTTTGTCATGGTCAGATTATTCCAACATACCTTTTAGTATGGGGTAGTGATATGAGCCATCTATTTGAAAATTTCAAGAACTTTTTTATAACCTTCTTGTGAATTTGGAATATGATCTCGTTACTAAGAAGTTGCTGGAATATACAAATGATATTACTCATTATTTATGAGAATATGATCCTTTACCATGGCTTGTGTCATTCTCAATTGGTGAGACTCAATAAGAATGGGAGTATGATCCCAATCCTCATCCTTTAGAATATTCCACTAGTCTTTTGTGGTAGGGATATGAGAATTCCCCAAGGAATGTTCCCCTATCACCTGGTGATCCCCAATCGGAATAGGAATATGATTCTATTCTGTATATGTATTTCCGATTGGAATATACTGATGAACCTCCAGAATGGGAGAAGGGATACATTCTTCCTCTTAAATTTCCTCAGAATGATGTTGTTGCAGATGTTCATCGGTAGAAGTAGGAATATAAACCTAGATTTTGTTATTTTTTTGAATATTTCAGGAATATTCACTGATAGGAATATGACCCTATCTTAAGGAATGTGTTATTATAACATGGTTATCCATAACCAGAATAAGTATATGAGCCTGATCATGGGGCTTTGGAGCATGCATCTAGACTTCTTCAATAAGAATATGAAATTTTCTTGAGGCACGTGCCCCTCTCATTTGGTGAGACCCAGCCAGAAAGAGGATATGAGCCTCATCCATTGCCTTTGGAATATGCTCCCATAATTTTTCGATAGGCATGTTCCCCTATCCCAAGGGATGTTCCACTCTATCCTATTGATCCATAGTTGGAATGGGAATTTGAGCCTAGTTTGGTGCCTCAATTTTTATTGGAATATACCGATAATCCTCTTTGGAAAGGGAAATAATGCAAGACTTCTCCATAGAAACCACTTGTGCATAATGACCAGAGTGTTGAGATTCCCTAGATATAGGGATACGAATATGCACATGTCCCTATATTTGTACTAGATCCTAAATATGTTGGAATAGTTCTTCTTCTGTTTCAAAGATATATTGTAATTTTAGAAAAGTGTGCACAATGATATAAGCCTGTACATTTTCCGTGCCCACTACGTACTGTAAAATAACTTCGATTGAAGTGGGGAAATGATCCCACTTCTTTCCACTTTATTCTATTGGAATATTTTGAAGGACTTCATGCATGGGGATAGGGATATGCACCTCCCCCATGCCTTCAATAGGAATTTTCCCACAAACTTGTTCTGAGTGAGTAGGGATATGAGCCTGATCGCTAGTTACTAAAAAAACATACTAGTAGGAATTTTTAGTAGGAGTAAAGATATGATACCATTCATAGATATCTAGAACATTCCTCACAAAATGAATCTTCCTTACTACCTATGAATGGGAGTTAGATGTGGTAGTGTGTCCGGTGGTACCCTCAATATGAAACTAGTGGGTACCAATGGGATGGTTCTAGTAATGGCAGGTGGCAGGATCCCTCCATGGTGGCTCCTAAAATAGACGGGAGTTGTATTTGAATCCATGGTATACCATCATTAGATATTAAAGGTGGTGATTGTCGTTCTCAAGGGATAAGTTTCATAAGTGTTTGGTTGTGGGGATGAGGGACAGTAGTTTAGATGAAACTTTTTTGGGATGATGAGGAATCACCAGCTTCAGTACTCAGAGACCCTCAATGGAATCTTCGAGGGTCGATGTTCCACCACATTAATTTTACTCTTGGAACATAGTTTTCATCACCTAACATTGAAGTGGAAGGAATGTGATATTATTTTGAGACCTGTGGGGTTTGCAGCCACAAATGACTTTCCAGAGTATTCACTAAATGATGACATTATCTCGGATCAGGATATTTTTGATGTGATAAGTATATGCATTCATGTATAAAATAATGAATTTATGGTTCCAGGAGCAGCAGAAGAACCTCAGTGGATGATCCCACATGGATTTCTTTCATTAGTAATGATCAATTCGGGATCAATACAATGATAAACGTCTCTCTGCACGGATCAATTCAATGAAATAGACAAAGAAGAAGAAAGGTCCCAGAACCACAAAAGTGGATCGTCACAGGTTTATTATAATTAATTTAATTAATTGACAAGAAGTACCTTTAGGGTGTTATTTATTCGTTGATATTCTTGATCACATTATAATGGGATTCATCATTGCGTCATAGAATCCAAGGGTAGACTTCCTCTAGCAGTGATCCACACATGCACCATGTATCTCTGGATGTCGCCAAAGGTGTCTTCGGGTGCTAGCATGGAGAAACCTTTTCTTGCGTTGTCCACCTTAGATCATCTTTATCCAATGAAGAGGATCTCTCTCAATCATGAGAGCATTCTTGGAGGAATGAGTTCTCTCGGTCTTGAGAACATTCTCCAGAATTGTTGTGCACACCAATTCTTAGGAAAAGAGTTGGGTTTGTGAGGATATTTATAATCAGGTTTGAGGTTGTAGAGTTATGACTATAAAAAAACACGTTACGCATTTTTTTATTTCATTAAGTCTTTTGAAATCCCACGTCGAATAATTAATTTCTTGACATGTGCCCAGGCTGATTATAATTAATATCATTTAATAAAACGATATTTTCTAAAAATCATGACTGACAAATATACACAGTGTGTAATCATAAATACACGGTGTGTACTTGTTTTTCATTAAAAACTACACGGTGTGTAATCATTAATACACAGCGTGTACCTGTTTTCAAAATAAAAACTACACGACGTGTAATAATTAATACACGGTGTGTACATGCTTTCATTTTATTCTTCCTCCAACATTAAAATAATTTAGTCTTCCTTGAATAATTATTAAACCACGTATGAGAATAATTTTATTCTGCTTGAGATACTTTGATACACTTAGTGTGTGAACCTCTAGGCCTCTTTCTCGTTGGCATTAGGCGGGCTTGCCTAAAGTCCAAGATTACTATCAAGCAACGGGTCAAGGCACCCAAGAGAAAGAAGTTGACACCGCATTGACGTGTCACATCAAATGAACACTTTGTAATTTAAGCCCTTTGTTTCAATATCTCATCAAGTAGGTTTCATGGAAGTGTCATAAACCTATATTCTTGATCTGTCATTCTTTGAATTCTAGAAATAAACTCATCATGACACCATGGCCATTGAATTTTTGCGATAGTTCTATTTCAATCAAAGGGCCCGAGATATCTACTTCCATAAATATGGAAGGTACAAATCCTTCCTTAACTTATCCATTAACAACATGTCATTCATGACGCGCCCAACGTACCGTACTTCCCGCCAACTCTATTCGTGACGGTTTTTTCCAGAAAATCTAAGTGCGTGAGTCATGACATGATATAATGATGATCTACCATTCTAAGAACCATTACACACGCTTGTAGATAGCAATGTCTGATGACACCAAGACATGCGGAATGGCTACTGGTGGGTTTGTTCTCATAATCTCCCATCTTGGAGATTACTAAGTGAGAACTCCATGAGAGAGAGTCTCATCTTCTTACGAGTACTCGCACATGACGGTCTGTATACTATGTGTCCTATCATAGTATGTCATCCAACCATAGAACTTTTTTTAAGAATATTGTTATAGAATTTCAAGGTTCTCATCATAGAGGGGATCTACCATGACCTTATTAATGCAAAAAATATTCCAGGACATTATTATATTATATTCATGCTGAACAATGAACAATATATAATAAGAGTACATTCATGTAATCAAAGTACAAACCACTTGGTTCTCAGGACACCAACCCTTACAAACTCCCACATGGAAAAGAGCCAACTACCTACGACTTTTAGTCCACTAGACCTCACATGATGATCATGTTTCTGCTAAGTCGAGGCTCTAGTCAACGGTTCCACCATGTTGTCTTTCGTGGAAATACTGCTCACTACAACTTCACCTCTCTGAGAAAAATCCCTCAAGAGATGATACTTATTATGTTTGTGCTTTGTCCACTGATGTAACCTTGGCTCTTTTTCCAGTGCCACCACTATAGTATTATCACAATAGAGTGTGATAGGATCTTAATTTCACGGTACTACATCCAACTCTTAGATGAATCTTCGCATCCATTCTTCTTATTTAGCTGACTCAGAAGCTGCGATATACTCAGACTCCACTGTAGAATCTTCCACCACACTTTGCTTTGAGCTCTTCAAGCTCACTGCACCTCTATTCAAACTGAAAATGTATCCAATCTACGACTTCATATAATCTTGATGAGTCTGGGAACTAGAATCTGCATGTCCTCTGATGACTAGTTCCTCATCTCCTCCATAAACCAAGAACATATCCTTAGTATGCCTCAAATACTTAAGGATAGTCTTGACTGCCATCTAATGGCGGTCTCCTAGATCAGCTTGATATCTTCCTACCACACTTAATGCATAAGCAACATCTAGCCTTGTACATAGCATAACATACATGACTGACCCAATCGTGGATGTGTAAGGGATCCTTTCCATTTTCATTATTTCCTCATTTGTTTGAGGACAAATTTTCTTGGAAAGATAAATGTCATGTGATGCTAGAAACAATCCCCTCTTGGATTGTTCCATACGAAATCTCTTCAGTATGATGTCAATGTATGTACTTTGACTCAGGCCCGGCATTCTCTGGGATCTATCACGACTGATCTTGATCCCAAAAATATATGCTGCCTCACCTATGTCTTTCATGGAGAAGCATTTATCTAACCATGCCTTAACTGACTGTAAGATAGGCACTTCATTTCCAATTAGTAATATGTCATCTACATATAATATTAGAAAAACGACTTCACTTCCACTAAACCTCTTGTAAAACCAAGGCTCACATTCGTTCTTAACAACGCCAAATTCCGTTACAGTTTCATAAAAATGAATGTTCCATGACCTTGATGCTTTCTTTAATCCATAAATGGACTTCTGCAACTTGCATACCTTGTTTCCATCTTTTGGAGTCACAAACCCTTCCGGTTGTGTCATGTAGACATCTTCCTGGAGGTTCCCATTAAGGAATGTTGTTTTGACATCCATTTCCCCAATTTCATAGTCATGGTAAGCGGTAATGGACAATAGGATTATGATGGATTTCAATATCGCAACTGATGAAAAGGTTTCATCATAGTCAATTCCTTGACGCTATCTAAAACATTTTGAAATGAGTCGTTCCTTATAGGTGCTGACTTGCCCCTCCATGTCCAATTTCTTCTTGAATACCCATTTATTACCAATAGGATTTGCATCAACTGGAGGATCTACCAATATCCAAACCTGGTTTTGGTAAATGGAATCCATTTCAGAATTCTTGGCTTCTTGCCGCTTGGAAACATCTGTGCCTTCAACTGGTTCCTTGTAGGTAAGAGGATCACCATTTTCAACCAATAATAATTCACCATCCTCGGTGACAAGAAAACCATATCGTTCTGGTTCTCTGACCTCTCTCGTGATTCTACACAGTTCTTGTGTCTCAAGAACAGCTTTGACTTCCACAGGGCTTTGCTGAATCTGTTCTTCTACTAACTCTTGTGTATCTTGAGTCTCAACTTCATCAAAGTCTATCCCACTCCCACTCTCTATTTTGGAGATGTTCTCCCTCTCAAGGAATATGACGTGTCTTTCCACTGTAACCTTTTTGTTTGAGGGGTTTTATAGGTAATATCCCCTTGTCTTCTTGGGATATCCTATAAAGAAACAAATTGTGCCTCGGGGTGAAATTTTGTTACCTAAAGTGACATTAAAAAATTATTTTCTACCCCACACATGTAAATTATATAACATGGATTTATTTTCACTCCATAACTCTTATGGAATAACATTTATCAATTTAGATGGAACTTGGTTTATAATGTGTGATTCTGTTTGTAATGAATATCCGCAAAAGGATAAGAGAAGAATCGAATGAATCATCACTGATCTGACCATGTCCAACAAGGTGCGGTTCCTCCTTTCACTTACACCATTCCACTATGGTGTCTAAGGAGGAGTGAGTTGAGATAAAATCCCAAACTCCTGTAAGAAATCAATGATGTCCTGATTATGATATTCTCCTACTCTTTCTGAGTTGAGTTTCATAATCTTCTTACCAAGCTCGTTCTCAACTTCATTCTTGTATTCTTTGAATCGATCAAAAGAATCTGAATTATACCTCATTAAGTAAATATATCCATATCTACTAAAATCATCAGTAAAAGTTATGAAGTACGAGAACCCACCCCTTTATTCAACTGGAAATGGTCCACACACATGTGTGTGAACTAATTCTAGAAGCTCTTTATCCCTTTCACCTTTCCCAATAAATGGGGTTTTGGTCATTTTTCCTTGTAGACACTCATGACATACACCAAGTTGTTTTAGTTCGAAAGAATCTAAATACCCATCTTGATGTAATTTTTTCAAAATTTTCTTATTGACGTGACCTATCCAGTGATGAAAAATTTAGGTGTGGTATGAGTCATGTGAATTAACTTTTTCATTGATTTCCATTACATGGTTTGTGTAGTCTAACACATAAAGGTTGTTATATAAATGTGCCCTACCAAAACAAATATTATCTTTATAAAAGTAGCAACATCCACTTCCAAACATGAAGATGAATCCATCAGTATCTAATCTGGATACCGAAATAATGTTTTTGGTTACAGAGGGTATATAATAACATCCTTTCAAAACCAAGACCATCTAAGTAGGCAATGTGAGGTGGTAGTCTTCGACAACTATAGCAGTGAGTCTGGCTCTGTTGGCTGCACATATATCCACCTCACCTCGTTCAATCTTTCTGAATCTACATGGTTCTTGTATTTGGATATAGATGTGAGCACCACAAGAAGTATCTAATACCCAATTCGTAGAAACAGATATGTTACCTTCGATAACAAAATGCACCTAAAGCTTCCCCTTTGATATTTCTTTTCTTGGATGTCCTTGAAGAATCTTTGGGCTTAAAACTCTTCGCCTTCCCTTTCCTTTTATTCACCATGAGGACATAAGGCTTTTCACGATTCATGTCATTGTCCACTTGGTGAATGATGATAAGACGATCAGACAGATACTTCTCAATATTATTCATGTTGAAGTTCACAACAATGTTGAGAAGCTCTGGGGGAGTGATGCAAGAGTGAGATTGGTACCCAGTTCTTTGGGGAGTTTAAACCCTAGAACCTCCAATTACTCAATGTAGACAATGATATTGACTACATGTAGCCCAGCTGGGGAACCCTCTCAAAGCTTCCTATGAAATAGATCCTTTTAGATCTCAAACCTTTCTTATCTTTCTCTCTCCAGGCATAGACCACGTGGGTTCTCAACCATGCTATAGGAATCCATGTCTTCATGAGACTTCAAGAGCTCACTAGACATTGGTGATAGAATCAAACATTGAACATCGAGTGTGTCGTTCAAATGTTGATCATAGACCAGGAAATCATCATCACTCGCCCCTTGGGTAGGCGAATCAGGAAGTGAGGACTCCAGCACGTAAAACTTTCGGTCATGGCATAGGATAACCTGAAGGCGCCTAAACCATTCCTGAAAGTTACTGCCAGTGAGGATATTGTCTTTGTACAGAATTGATCACAGAGAAAATGTGGTTGATGAGTTTTTCATATTAATTCTACAAATTAAAAGATCAGATTTATCAATACCTTTTGATTACATTTTATGAAAAATAATAAATGAATCTATTAATTCTCCCACTATTTTATCAAGTCCCAATGGCTCTCACCATTGAACCTAGAATTTCTAGTTGGTTGGACATTCTAGTGTCAAGGATCCATATTCCCCTTCTCATAACCACAACAAGGGTTGGTCAAGCTATTTGAAGGTATTTAGGTAAGTTGGTCTTTTCCAACTGTGAGCTTACAGTTCCTTGATCTGTTGAGTGGACTCCCCAATCCTGAAATCCTAACTTTGATTTCCCAAACTCTTGCCTCCAATATTACATCAAGTCTAGCAAGGGATGCTCCTCTTGATGTAATATGGTTAAGTCAACAAGAAACCCTTTATAAGGGATTCCTTTATAAAAGTAAGTGTCCCAACAAGTGTTGGTCAAACACATAGTTTTATTGAGTCTAGACCTTAATCAATTAACGGAAGGCTTGGTCTGACATAATATGGTATTGAGTTATTTTAATCCTTTATTTGTAGTTTCGCATTAGAACATGCTTATTAATATTAAGTTTTTCTTGCTTAAGTGATTAACTATCTTCCGATAATGTTTACGCATAGTTCGGTTTTTATTTTATTTCGTCGTTGCATGCTTGTTCATTTTATTAACTATATGATCGCAACAACACATACATAATAAATAAACCATTTAATCAGATAGAAATAAAATAAGATGGCATGATCATGAGCTTTTATTGGGTAGCTTATCTAGAGGATTGATAAGCTAACCCTGACCTAGGGAAGAAAACCTTGAATCGATGGTTCGTGTTCTGTAGCTCCCACCTGTCCGCCTTTGTATCTTCTTGGGTTGGTTTCACCTCAACTTCAGGTTTTGAACCATTTCCTCTGGCTTGGGAGATCCTCCATTACATGGGGTTTACATTAATGAAACCATGGGCATGCATGCCCTACATTTTTTTGGAAGAAGGCTCGCAGGCCAATGATTTTAAATTAAACAAATTTAAATGAAACCAAACAAACATAAAAAGCATATTTGGTCTATCTCATGATCATCCATAGAAAGCAACGACATTTACGCATATTTATAATTCAAATTCTTTTACTTGTTCTATTATTATCGATAAGTCATGCTTGAAATTAATTAATAATGATCTTATAATTAATCAATTATTTATCTTAAATTACATTCTGAATTTCCTTGATATTATTATCATCTATATCCCCTGTAGAGGTCTTTGTAATTTTGGAGGAAACCTGGTGAAATTAATTTTATGGAAAGTACACAGTGTGTAGTTTATATTTACACGGTGTGTATTTCTTTTCACCCTTTATCCAAAGTACACGCTAGGGGATTTGGCGTGTTTTCTCTACTTTGGAAATTTTGGAGTACATGGTGTGTAGATTAATATAAAATGGTTTGTACTTCCTTGTTACACAGTTACCAGCCTAGAAATCCCGTGTACGCAGAACACAGCTTCTCTTTGTACACGGTTTCCCTTGGCCCAGATCGGACTACACGGCGTGTTGATTCAATATAAACCCCATGTATTCTGGTTCCATGTGTCATTCATTTCTAGTCAACACAGTATAATAAAACTTAGGTATACTCAATTCACACGGTGTGGTTCGGAGGACCAGTACCGGTTCGTTGAACCTAAGTACACGGTGTGTAGTTTTCATTACACTTCGTGTATTCCAGTGTTGTACAGATAGAAAGAGTGGCTCCTCTAAATGAGTTCCTCATTTTATATTTTAATCAAAATTAAAATTAAAATGTCATTTCTGTGATGTGAATTGTGAAACAAAGGAGGAAGAATAGATCTCGTTCATTCAGTTTAATAGAATGATTTATCACGAATTGAATCAAACATAAATGCATAAATTATCAATGAAAATTAAATAACTATAATAAACATTTTAACCTCCCTATGATACCATTTGAAGGTTCCAGGCGCAGCGGAAGCATGTGGGTGGATATGCCCACTTGGATTTTTTGTCATTAGTAACGATCAATCCGGGATCAATACGACGATAAACGCCAGTCTCCACGGATCAATTCATAGAAATAGACAAAGAAGAAGAAAGGTCTCGGAACCAAAAAAGTGGATCATCACAGGTTGATTATAATTAATTTAATTAATTGACAAGAAGTACCTTTTGTGTTTTCTTTATTTTTTGACATTCCTGATCACGTTCCGATGTGATTCGTCATTGCATCACAGAAGACAAGGTTATACTTCATCTAGCGATGATCCACACGTGCACCATGTATCTCTGGACGTCGCCCAAGGTGTCTCCAGGTTCTAGTGTGGAGAATCCTTTGATTATGTTGCCCACCTTAGATCGTCTTGATCTGATGAAGAGGATCTCTCTCGGTCTTGAGAGCATTCTTTGAGGAAGGAGTTCTTTAGGTCTTGAGTGAATTCTCCAGAATTTTTTTGTACAATGATTATTAAGAAAAGAGTTGGGGTTGTGAGGATATTTATAATCGGGTTTGAGGTTGTAGAGTTATGACAATAAATAAACGCGTTATTTTTTTATTTATTTCATTAACTCTTTTGAAAACCCCAAATCGAATCATTAATTCCATGACATGCGCTTACGCTGATTAGAATAAATATCATTTAATAAAACGATATTTCCTCAAAATCCCGACTGGAAAAACTACACGTTGTGTAATCATAAATACACAGTGCATACTTGTTTTTCATTAAAAACTACATGACATGTAATCATTAATACACCGTGTGTAATTGTTTTCAAAATAAAAACTACATGGCCTGTAATCATTAATACATATCGTGTACTTGTTTTCATTTTATTCTTCCTCCATCATTAAAATGATTTAGGATTCCTTGAATAATTATTAAACCATGTATGTGAATAATCTTTATTCTACTTGAGATACTTGGATAAACTTAGTGTGTGACCCTCTCAGCCTATTTATCATTGGCATTAGGTGGGATTGCGTAAAGTCCAAGATTACTGTCTAGAAACGGGTCAAGGTACCAAAGAGAAAGAAGTTGATGTCGCATTGAAGTGTCACCTCATACGAATTCTTACTGTGTAATTTAATCCCTTTGTCTCAATATCTCACCAAGCAGGTTTCATGGCAGTTTCATAAACCTATAAGCATGATCTGTCATTCTTTGACTTCTAGAAATAAACTCATTATGAAACAGTGGCCATGGAATTTGTGCGACAGTTCTATTTCAATCAAAGGGCCCGAGATATCTACTTCCATAAATATGGAAGGGAAATATTCTTCCTCGACTTATCCATTAACAACATGTCATTCATGACGCATCCAACGTACCCTACTTCCCACCAACTCTCTTCATGACGGTTTAATCAGCAAATATAAGCGTGTGAGTCATGACATGAGTTAATGATAATCTTCCAGTCTAAGGACCATTACACACGCTCGTAGATAGCAATGACTGATG
The DNA here is from genome assembly GCA_963277665.1 of Viscum album. Taxonomy (NCBI): domain Eukaryota; kingdom Viridiplantae; phylum Streptophyta; class Magnoliopsida; order Santalales; family Viscaceae; genus Viscum; species Viscum album. The sequence continues at coordinate 1,045,183,890 of OY728161.1, read as the reverse complement.
ACACCAAGACATTCAGAATTGCTACTGGTGGGTCTGTTCTCATAATCTCCCATCTTGGAGATTACCAAGTGTGAACTCCATGAGAGAGAGTCTCATCTTCTTGCGAGTACTCGAACATGACGGTCTGTATACTATGTGTCCTATCATAGTATGTCATCCGACCATAGAACATTATTTAAGAATATTGTTATATCATTTCATGGTTCTCATCATAGCAGGGATCTTCCATGACCTTATTAATGCAACAAATATTCCAGGACATTATTATATTATAGTCATGCAGAACAATGAACAATATATAATAAGAGTACATTTATGTAATCAAAGTACAAAACCGTTGGTTCTCAAGACACCAACCCTTACATGAACAAGGTCACATATTTGTGAAATATCATAGGAATGTCGTTCTCAATCAAGTATTCATTGATAAAACAATTTTCATTTTATTTCTGATATGGTCATTCAATTCGGGTGGGCTGGTTAATGCAATGATGGACTTGTTCATGGTAACCCGGTTATTGTGGTCCATTTTTAAGATTTATTTCAATATTATCATCATTTTTTGTGTTGGATATTACAACAAAGTGGCATGAAATATATAAAACCAACCATCATTCCTTGTTTAGTTTTTCTCATTGGGTTTATTGTTTTTGTCTTCCTATGTAATGCAAAAAAATGTGCCAATGTATAATAACCTAATCATTTTTTTATTTGATAGTTTAATCTTGGGTTCACATTTTTTTGGAGAAGTGAATACTTCATGGTGCCTATGGTTTGTCTTGAGAGTTGATTGTGAATGGTTCATTTCTTTCATAATCATTAATGTCATGTAGCCATTTTCATTTTTAACGGAAAATCCCAATGGTTCCCTCATTCATAGCTGGGTATAGAGTAGATTTATAAAGGCAGTTGGCTAATTGGGGTTTCAGACCCAGTAATGCTTAATGAATTTCATTAGTCAAGAGGATGGAAGTCTAGGCTCATCACACCTTTTTGTGAGGAAATCATTGAATACTATGAGACACTCTTATATATTTATGATATGTTTGAGAATCTCTTCCTAATCCCGATACAACACTAATTACCCTAAAAAAATTATTATAGTCCAATCCCATTTTTATGAAAAATAAAGGGGGATAAAATGAGTGAATCCATCTGTATGGATCTGAGAGTTTTCATCCATTTCCCAGTAACAAATAACTTCCTATATGATTAAGCTGCATAACTAGACACTTTGGAATTTACTACTCTGAAAGGAGCTTCTTAAAATTCCTAGGAGGTGATTGAGACAATATAAGTCATCCTATGTATCATGATTAGTACATGAATAGAAACCCATGTAGTTAATTAAATTACATGTAGTTTAACATCATGAAGAACATACAAATGTGCAGGAAAATAATCAATGAGTATTTGATCTCAAGCCTTGAAGATACATCCTACATATCGTAGTTATAGTGGGAATCAAATTTATCATAGTTTGTTCATGACCTTAAGACTATCCCTAAGGTAGATACCCTCATACGGTGGGGGTTTTTATATCATTCCACTCATTTGGTCTTTCATACTGAGAATTCCCTAGTTGGTGGATATTAATGTTGTGAATGATGTGACTATTGTACCTCCCTAAGACCACGTGAGCTAGGATTGGTGTGAGAATCAATGGAAAGAAAATAATTAGCCTCTTTTCACATGTTTGTGAAATTATGCATTTAGATAGTCTTTATGGAGATCGGGCCTCAATGAGGCATCTTATATATCCTATTAACAGCAAGAATAAAATTAATAGTAGTTCAATTGGTTTCCCATATCACTGATGGATGAGGTTAAATGATCATCTAATAGGAATGATTGGGGCCTAATGGTTGAAATATCGGAGACAAAGAGGGAATTAAATTGAATCGTATGCTTATTTAAGTCTGGGATCATGCCTTAGAAATGTGTCCTACATATCATGGTAATGGAAAGAAACAGAGTCCTCATAGTTCAATTGATTAGGGCCTACACACTAAGGTTTTCCATATATGTAGGACATATAATATTATGCTTCTATATGGTGGTTACACTCTAGGATTTCCATTTTCCTTGTATTGACTTATAAATAAAATTTTATGATCATTGAAACTCCCTAATCTCACGTGATCTATGATCAGTGTGAGGAAAAAGGGATGGAAAATAATCAGTATCATTGCTTATGGGCATAGGAATAATGTACTAGGAGGGAACATTAAATGGTTGGTATGGAGGTTGATCCTTAAAAAGGAATCCTATATATCCTAGTTGTGAAAAGAATGAGATCCTCCATAGTTCAGTTTTGTTAGGTCTTAGACATGAAGGATTGATAAGGTTATCGAGTCATATGATTCCCTGTTGACCTCGAATGCTCATATACCTGACATTCTTTGTTTTTCCACATGAAGTGAATCGATTATCTACCTGGCATGTTAGAGGATTTCAGCTAGATTTTCGCTAAGGAAATTTAATGATCCGGTTGACTTTTTCAAGGGACATCACATAACCTAGATTGTATATTTTGGGGTCATCACCTAATCAAGGATGACTTGTTCAGAGGACATTGCGAGACCTGGTTGGTTGATCTTGGAATCCACCACAAGATCCTGGATGACACACTTAGTTGGATTCACATGATCATGCTAACATTCCATGGGGTCATTGAGAAAGATGGTGTAACATCTCAGGTAAATAAAGAATATAAAATTTTTATATTTATTAAAATTTGTGAATTAAATATTAATTTTACTTTAAAGGTTATGATATATTTGATTGTGTACCCGATACGCAACAACGGGTTTTCTTGAAATATTATGTTGCACACAATGCTAAGTCATAGTGAATAATAATAGTATAATATTATATTAAATGGTAGTTAACGCTTTGTCGTTGTAATGGCAGGAATGAAAAAAACTAACTAAAATATGATTATACATGTTTTTTAAATGTTTTTACATTTATCCAATAAATGTTAGATGCTTAAAATAAGAAATAATTCGATTTTAGGCATAAATACTCTAATATTCATTAAAAGATTGATTTACCACCTATTGATGGAGAACCCCCTTAAAATCAAGTTTTTGGTCACTTTTATATGTTATATTTGACAAAATAAAATTATGCTTTAGAATCAGGACATCAAAAATTACTTTGGATGAAATATTTATTATTTTTCTGATATAATTCATTTTTAATGAATGGTGAAAAATACTGTATTTTAATTCAAAACTGCCTTTTAATATAATTTATTTATATAGTTAGATTATCTTTTTAATTTCTTTTAATGTGTAATTAGATTATATTTTTCAAATTTAATCTAATGTTGGTCATTGGAATTAATTTCATTTTGAAATTTGACAAAAACTAGTGTCAATCTTTTGATAGTTAATATTTCTAAAAAACACACATTTTGTTTTGACAACGGGTGTTAATTTTAGATTAATTAATCCAACTTATATGTTTTTAATTTGGTAAAATAGAAATCATTTTTTAATTTTGAATATAAAATATAGCTTAGGATTAATTTTTGTTATTTTTATGAAAAACATCAATTTTTAAGTATAGTAAAACCACTAAATAGTTGTTAAAAACCGACTTTTTCATTTAAATGAAATTTTACCGCTTATGTGAATTGAATTTTTAAAATCTGACATAAATGGTTGTTATTAGTAAGTAAAATGTGGTTCAATAAGATGAAAATAATTTTTTGTTAATAGTAACATTTGACTTTTATTTACCACGGTTAAAGGTAAATATTGTAATTCAAGGTAAAAAGAATACCATAATAACACAAAATTACATTAAAACGTGTCCTAAACATATTGGATGAGTCATGTCCGACCATGGGCATCCTTAGGTCGATTTGGGGACCCCATGGAGCCTCTTGGGAGTGATAACGAAACTTTATATTAATTAATTTAATGTAAAGACAAAAATCGAACAAAGAAACATCGTTTAGTAAATTAATTTTTACATGGGGTTAAATAAGTTATCTTTTCGACTATAAATATTCATTGTAAATATATAAATATTTCTTACATCATGGTATTTTGTTTATAATATTTAGAAATCAAATAAATAAAATTATTTATGACACAAAAATGATGCAGTATTTACCACATCAATAAATAATTTAAATAAATAAGATTATAAATATTAAAATAACTTCCAAAACCTGTACAATTCTTATTTTATGAATTTATTTCAAACAGGAGTCATCTTATCTTCAAAATTAATGAGTTTTGGACCTTCTTAAATGTAACACCCCGACCCTAGTTACCAGAGTCGGTGCATGATTACATAACATTGGCATGATCACAAGAAAGATCAAATCTCGAAAGACCGATTGGTTTAGTAGCCTTGGAAACACTAGATATATTCATAAGTTTTACATTACATCATAAAGTGAAAAACTACTACGACAACATAATGTCTCCATAGTCCACACTATTATCCCCTCATAATATCCCTACAGGTCATTCATAACTTACTTCTTCACATCCTGGGAAAAATAAAACATAGAAAAGGGGTGAGCTCAAATGCCCAGTAAGGATAACAACATAGCGGAACATTCAAAATAAGTATAAACATTTAAGGCAATGCATTACTAAAACAAAAGCCTTTTAAACCTGAACTTCAACATAGTATGGAAAAGGTAAAATGAAATAATGCCATTTACTTATTCACATGGATATTCTACTAATCGAATAATCACATGCAATTTCAATAACCACTTTCATAATGTTGGAATGCATAATGCTGAACTTTAATTTCTTTGTCAAGGCCTCATCCCAAGACCTAGGGGCTAACTGTAACCGGAACCCAACCCGGAGTGCCTCTAATAACCGGACACCAACCCGGAGTGCCTCTAATAACCGGACACCAACCCAGAGTTCCTCTAATAACCGGAGACCAAACCGGAGTTCCTCTAATAACCGGAGACCAAACCGGAGGGCTTACTTTTACCAGTCACCAACCTGGAACATACTTCTCTAACACATTCATTTGAATGAAAGGTTGAAATATAACATAAACATTCGGATTACAAATAACTTATGAAATGTCAATACTCCGAACAAAAACCATGAGTGACATAAGAATAACTTATCCACAGTCAAAAATTTCACAAAACCTTCAATAAAATATGGATGTTTTGTATCATAATAAATCAACTTCAAATAAGTTTAAAATCCATCAAAGGATGTCGACATAGATGAAATAATGACTATTTTAGAAAAATATCTCTTTCTATTTTGAAATCATTTAAGAGTCTTATATTTATGAAATAAAACATTTTTTTTGAAAATATTCTTATTATCTTGTAAGGGAAGCTTCGATGATTTTATAACGGCGGAAAATAGCCACACCCACCGTATAAGTTAAAAAAAACATTCTTACCATAATTTTGTCGAAAAGGTTAAAAAGCACCTTGTTTGGAAAATGACGGAAAGATTCCTTTATAAACCTCTTATAAAAAGTCAAACAAGGGTATAAATGACTTTAACCCATATTCTAGTAAATTGTAAAAATGTTTTGAAATTCATTTTTAAGAAACATGCATGTGGATGATAAAAAGATCCCAGTAGATTATTACGTATAAACAACCTCGGATAATGAAGAGATTGTGAAATAACCCTTACCAATTTGGTAACTTATGAAACATACAACCCATAAAAGAGGTATCATACAATTAATATGTAAATACACATAAATTAGAGTGTATTACACAATGAATATAATTATGGGCAGTACATACACCACACAAAAGGTGATGGTGGCAATATGGCATGAATCTCACGGGAATAAGGAGTGAGATGAAAACCCCTTACCTTGTACTTTTCCTTGGTTGGGGTAGGTTAACCTCCTGTATAATGGTGAAATAATTGTTATTAAATTATTCAAGAATCATATATATTAATATGATATCATATATGATCTTTTAACTTTTCTTTGTTAATAATATCTTAGTATTATCGTTGTTTCGGGTGTTAACTTACTCGTTTTCTTTTATATGTTTTGTTATGTAATCCATGTTTGTAAGGGATAGATTGTATATTATTAATATCCAGAATGATATCAAGTCCTTAAACATCATTTTTAAATCATCAAATGATAATTATACTTGAATGGATACGATGGAGAATGAATCTCATCGTATTCGTGGAGACGGTAGTCCGTACGTACGCACGAGCGACAATATCATTTTTTTGAAATTAAAATAATATATAAATGGATGGTATATCATATATACAGAATCATTAACATGTTATATTTATTATTTACATGAGTTACACATCATTATTATACCCATCCAAATAATAATATATTGAATAACAATTACACCACAACGTGGAGACGGTAAGCCGTACGTACGCACGTATAGTGACATGTTATTCAAAGGGTGGATAGAATACTGAATATGGTTGTACCATATTTATAATAACATCACAGTATATATATGATACTGGAGTTATTATTTTAGAATGGTAACAACAAAGGAAGAAGAAGTGGAAGAAGAAGGAACTTGGAAAAGGGTGGTGAAATCATTACCTCTTCTTCAGTTTCTTCCTTTTGATTTGATCAAAAGGGCTCCTTAGGTTTCATTTTGATCAAACTAAGGCCACTATGTTTTAGTGAGGGAAGTTGGGAGAGTATTTGGGAAGAGTTTGGCCGAACCAGAAGGTTTTGAAGGTGTGAAGAAATGAGAAGGAGGAGTACCCTTTTATAAGAGGGGCGAGGGGAACCTTTGGAAAAGCTAGAAATATTAGTTTATAATAAATTCATATTCGGTTTATAATGGCTCCAAAGTTGATTATTTATATGTTAAGGTGGTGAGGGTTCGAAAAAAACTCAACCAATAGAATTTAGACAGGTTTGGTTACTTATATTAACCTTATCTTTAAGTATTAACTCTAAGTTAATTAGTTTCACTTTTACAATGTCTCTTTGTATTTTTATATAATATGGTTAATAAACTTACTATAAACATCCAAGAGACCCCCAAGTGATCCATTAATGATGAACCTATCATGATATAAGTCTCTTGGCCTATCCTTAGATTTTTAGGAATTTAATATCAATTAATAATATAATATTTGTTTTAAGAACTCTTTTATGTCAATTTTGACACTATTCAATAGTTGATTTTTTTGAAACTCATAAAAGATTTATTACTTAGAAAAAAGTCAATTAAATCAATCCAAATATATCATATTATCCTATAAAATTAGTTTAATTCATTAAAAGTTTCATATTATATTTATTTTGGTATTTATAATATCAATTATTTTAATTTTTCACTATTATAGTAATTAATTCATCATCATTGTGTCATAAATAAATTAAATTATTTAACGTCTAAAAATTATAAATAAAATATCAGTATGTAGGAAATATATTTATATTTATAATGAATATTTATAATCTAAAATACAACATATATAACCCTATGTAAAAATTGTTTTCCTAAAAGATATATGCTTGTGTCATTTTTGTATTCATTTTAACTTAATTAAAATAAAGTGTCCCTATCACCTACAAGTGGCACCATGGGGTCCCAAAATCGACCCAAATATGCCTATGGTCGAACAGGTATCAACCAATAAGGCTAGGACACGTTTTAGGGTAATTTAGTATTATTATAATATTATTTTTTAACCCTTATTTACCATATTTACCCTTAACCATGGTAAATAAAATATTTACCGCAGTAATTATTCAAAATGTCTAAAAACAAAAGTTACATGTTTACACAATTTGAACATCCTGATTCCAAATATGGAATCCATTTTTCTAAATTCAAAACAAAGAAGTGGCAGAAATTAATTTAAAATTAATTCTCGCTGTCAAAACAAAAAGCGTGTTTTTAAGAGATAATAACTATCAAAAGATTGACACTTGTTTATGTTCGGTTTAATTGTAAAATTATGTCCAATGACCAACATTATATTAAATGGTAAAAATATATTATAAATATAATTTAAAACCACTCAAATTCATAATTTATCACTATTAATTATTTTGATTAAAAAAGTTGTTTTTAATTAAAATGTAATAATTGTCACTATTCATCAAAATATGAAAGTTATCCGAAAAGTACCAAAATTTAACCTTAGGCTAAATTCGATACTCCGAATCCAAAAATGAAGTCCATTTTGATATATAAAATTTCTAAAATTTTAAAAGTTAGGTATTACTATTCATAATGGCTAGTTTGATTGGTTGTGGTGTGTTAGAACTCGAAGTTGCATACAACACACGCTACTGTATTAATCAACGAAAAACATGCTGTGGAAGCTTGGGATGTTTCATTTTAAATTTTTTGATGTCCACCATTTAGTAAAAATGTTTAAAATATTTTATTTAAAAAGGTTTCACTATTAAAAGTTGATAAAAGTGCAATACTGAAAATGAATCTGTTCTTACATTATGTCTAAGAAACTCATAATATGGATTCTAAAATTATAAGGATTATATAAAGTTTAAAATTTAGTTAATACTATTCATAACCTCTTTTTAATGGCTTTTTTTTGGTAAGTCATGGTGTGATTGAACTCGGTGTTGCGTGTAGTGCAAGTTATTGAATTATTTTGAGGAAATAACACACTATGAAATCTTGGGGTGTTAAATTCTCCCCTCCTTCAATAAATTGCCTCCTCGCAATTTGAAATTGTTTTTCGAAAATAAAAGGTTGAAAATAGAAAATATATTTGTGGGAAAACCCACATTCGAAATTGGGTTACTAAAATTTAGTCTTAATATGAGGAAAAGAGAAATGAAAGGGTCACCACCAAATTATGATCTCAATTAGGAGAACATTGGTGGAAATTAGAGACATATAATTAGAGGAAAAACGTAAATATTTATAGGTAGTGATTGAGGTCATCAATCACAAACAAGTATAAAATTGAGGTCCTTAAACTCATCAATCAATGATGATTTGAAATACCACCGGTTCAACAAAACATAGGGTATTGGGATAACACATTTTTAACGTTTCAAAATATCTTAGTTGAAATCCCACATCGAAAAATGAATTAATGAGGCCTCTATTTAAAATAAAGAGTGGAAAGTATGAAGATTACCGAAAATAACACATACTAGGGTTCCATGTAAGAAAATATGGATATGGAAAAGAAATCTAACCATCAATTATCTGATGGAGAGTGGTAGGGAACATGGCTATGAAAAGGCCAACAATCCCAAAGCCATAAATTAGTGATGATTTAAGGTACCATCTAGGACAACATTTTTGTTCTAAGTTCCTTTTATTAATGTTGAGGAATTTATTTATGAGATTTGCTAAGATCATAAGGAGATATACTTACTTTATAATTTGAGTTTTATCCATTAATAAATTTCTACCAAAAACTCATCTTTCACTCTAAAAGATAATAGAACGTAATTTTTTTTTTCTATTTATACTATTCGTACAGGGTTACAAAATAAATGAATTTATAATTCTTCTACCAGATCTTTTAAAAAAAACTACATTATTTAATCCAGGACATCTCGTGGGCCAGTTGTAGGTGATACACCCTTGTCACCCTTCAGTTGCGGGTTCAAGTCTCGCAGCCTTGCCAGACGCGACGGGTTGCTGCCTGACCTCCGAGTTGTCCTTTTATGGCAATCCAAAATAATCCAAACTAGAAGTATCCAAAATACTTCTGTCCAAACTCACAGTCCAACATTTATAAGGAAGGTAAACATAATGTAGATCCTTTTTACCCCGTAATAGCATATGAATACCTTCATCATGTATTCTTTTAATACACAGAAACATCCTGAATTACCATATTCCTTATTGATTACATTCATGCTCCCTTATTCCATATAGAATGTTGGATATACTTCATCAATCCAAAAATGTTTTAAACCCCAAAAATTATGGAATATACAAATCATTAATCAGTTCCAAGGTATTCAAGAATATCCAATATAATTTATCCAAAACAATCATGTATTATTCCAAAATCACTACCTCGGTATCAGAACTATATTATGGTTTATCATTCTCTCAACCATATATTTTCCAAAAATTTATCCTACTATTGAGTCACTTTTCGTTGTTCCACACAATCTCAAGTCCTTAATGAAATATTACTGCAGTACAATCCTTATATACTCCATAATTATTATAACAAGTACATTGTTGATACAACACTCAATTGACATAATCAACATAAGAACTCTAATCATTCCTCTTAATCTGTGGTAGTATCATAATTTGATTATTATCCAATAGCATCATTTGCGGCATAGTCTGATGACTGGGACATAGGTTCGCGTAGTGTCCAAACTCCTTGCAAATGAAGCATTGTACATTTGAAACCATTTTCTTACCCTTGGAGTCACGTACTTTGTGCCCTTTTCCTCCACACTTATAAAAAACTCCCATTCCTTTCAGGCAAGTTCCAGGGTGTTTCTTTCCACAGTTATCACATATGGGAAAATTCTTCTTTTCCCTCTTCCCTTTATCCATCTTTTTCTCTTCCATCCTTTTCTTCTCTTGCTTCCCTTCAAAGCCATAGGACTCAGTAAACTCTTTACTTATCTTATCAACACATGATATTATTTCTTCATATGATGATAATACATGCGAGACTATTTATCTTGTAAATTCTGGCTTAAGACCATAAAATATATGATCCTTCTTTCTCTTTGTATCATGTGTATTGCTAGAGTTCTCATTCCTTCTACTGGGCGCCATTTCTAAACAATGGCATACATTAGATTAGTTTATTAATAACAATACCTAATCCCAAACTTGTAAAACACATAACATAAATTAAATAGTTTATGGATATAATCCATAATCATAAAAATGTCTCCATTGAGGAATTATATACTCATAAACCCTTCATAATGATTTGTAAAGAAAATGAGATTTATCCTAAGCATATCCCCCAGGAGTGTCGTAACCAAGAGTGCAGCAAGGCCCATTGTCGTGCACCAGTTCCCGTTTGAGTCTAGCTCAAAGTGGTATTTTCGGGTTTTACCCATAGGTACATCTGTGCCATAGCCGCCTCTACCTGCTCGTATCCAGACAGGGATGTATTAATCGGAAAACTCACAAAATCTCTACAATACCAAAATTCTAGGAAGTTCTTCTATACTAATCCTCAAAATTCATATTAAATCTATGTGCTCTAATTAGAGTTTATCTAAATCTAACTTCCAAGGTTTGTACTAAACTTCCTATGATACCAACTATAACGCCCCGACCCTAGTTACCCAGAGTTGGTGCATTATTACATAACATTGGAATGATCACAAGAAAGATCAAATCTCGAACGAACGATTGGTTTAGTAGCCTTGGAAACACTAGATATATTCATAAGTTTTACATTACATCATAAAGTGAAAAACTACTACGACAACATAATGTCTCCATAGTCCACACTATTATCCCCTCATAATATCCCTGTAGGTCATTCATAACTTACTTCTTCACATCCTGGGAAAAATAAAACATAGAAAAGGGGTGAGCTCAAATGCCCAGTAAGGATAACAATATAGCAGAACATTCAAAATAAGCATAAACATTTAAGGCAATGCATTACTAAAACAAAATCCTTTTAAACTTGAACTTCAACATAGTATGGAAAAAGTAAAATGAAATAATTCCATTTACTTATTCACATGGATATTCTACTAATCGAATAATCACATGCAATTTCAATAACCACTTTCATAATGTCGGAATGAATAATGCTGAACTTTAATTTCTTTTTCAAGGCCTCATCCGATGACCTAGGGGCTAACTGTAACCGGAACCCAACCCGGAGTGCCTCTAATAACCGGACACCAACCCGAAGTGCCTTTAATAACCAAACACCAACCCGGAGTTCCTCTAATAACCGGAGACCAAACCAGAGTTCCTCTAATAACCGAAGACCAAACCGGAGGGCTTACTTTTACCAGTCCCCAACCCGGAACATACTTCTCTAACACATTCATCTGAATGAAAGTTTGAAATATAACATAAACATTCGGATTACAAATAACTTATGAAATGTCAATACTCTAAACAAAAACCATGAGTGACATAAGAATAACTTATCCACAGTCAAAAATATCACAAAACCTTCAATAAAATATGGATGTTTTGTATCATAATAAATCAACTTCAAATAAGCTTAAAATCCATCAAAGGATGTTGACATAGATGAAATAAAGACTATTTTAGAAAAATATCTCTTTCTATTTTGAAATCATTTAAGAGTCTTATATTTATGAAATAAAACATTTTTTTTGAAAATATTCTTATTATCTTGTAAGGGAAGCTTTGACGATTTTATAACGGCGGAAAATAGCCACACCCGCCGTATAAGTTAAAAAAACATTCTTTCCTTAATTTTGTCGAAAAGGTTAAAAAGCACCTTGTTTGGAAAAGGACAGAAATATTCCTTTATAAACCACTTATAAAAAGTCAAACAAGGGTATAGATGACTTTAACCCATATTCTAGTAAATAGTAAGAATGTTTTGAAATTCATTTTTAAGAAACATGGATGTGGATGATAAAGAGATCCCAGTAGATTATTACGTATTAACAACCTCGAATAATGAAGAGACTGTGAAATAACCCTTACCAATTTAGTAACTTATAAAATATACAACCCATAAAAGAGGTATCATACAATGAATATGTAAATACACATAAATTAGAGTGTATTACACAATGAATATAATTATGGGAAGTACATACACCACACAAAAGGTGATGGTGGCAATATGACATGAATCTCACGGGAATAAGGAGTGAGATGAAAACCCCTTACCTTGTACTTTTCCTTAGATGGGGTAGGTTAACCTCCTGTATAATGGTGAAATAATTGTTATTAAATTATTCAAGAATCATATATATTAATATGATATCATATATGATCTTTTAACTTTTCTTTGTTAATAATATCTTAGTATTATCATTGTTTCGGGTGTTAACTTACTCGTTTTCTTTTATATGTTTTGTTATGTAATCCATGTTTTTAATGGATAGATTGTATATTATTAATATACAGAATGATATCAAGTCCTTAAATATCATTTTTAAATCATTAAATGATAATTATACTTGAATGGATACGATGGAGAATGAATCTCAGCGCATTCGTGGAGACGGTAGTCCGTACGTACGCACGAGCGACAATATCATTTTTTTGATATTAAAATAATATATAAATGGATGGTATATCATATATACAGAATAATTAACATGTTATATTTATTATTTACATGAGTTACACATCATTATTATACCAATCCAAATAATAATATATTGAATAACAATTACACCACGACATGGAGATGGTAAGCCGTACGTACACACGTATGGTGACATGTTATTCAAAGGGTGGATAGAATACTGAATATGGTTGTACCATATTTATAATAACATCAAAGTATATATATGATAATTGAGTATTATTTTAAAATGGTAACAACAAAGGAAGAAGAAGTGGAGGAAGAAGGAACTTGGAAAAGGGTGGTGAAATCATTACCTCTTCTTCGGTTTCTTCCTTTTTATTTGATCAAAAGGGCTCCTTAGGATTGATTTATGATCAAAATAATGCCTCTAAGTTGTAGTGAGGGAATTTGGGAGAGTATTTGGGAAGATTTTGGCCGAACCAAAGGGTTTTTAAGGTGTGAAGAAATGAGAAGGAGGAGTGCCCTTTTATAAGAGGGGTGAGGGGCACCTTTAGAAAAGATAGAAATATTAGTTTATAATAAATTAATATTCGGTTTCTAATGGCTCCAAAGTTGATTATTTAAATTTTAAGGTGGGTAGGGTTAGAAAACAACTCAACCAATAGAATTTAGAAAGGTTTGGGTACTTATATTAACCTTATCTTTAAGTATTAACTCTAAGTTAATTAGTATCACTTTTACAATGTCTCTTTGTATTTTTATACAATATGGTTAATAAACTTACTATATACATCCAATAGACCCCTATGTGGTCCATTAATGATGAAACTATCATTATATAAGTCTCTTGGCCGAACCTTATATTTTTAGGAATTTAATATCAATTAATAATATAATATTTGTTTTAAGAACTCTTTTATGTCAATTTTGACACTATTCAATAGTTGATTTTTTTGAAACTCATAACATATTTATTACTTCTAACAAAGTCAATTAAATCAATCCTAATATATCATATTATACTATAAAATTAGTTTAATTCATTAAAAGTTTCATATTATATTTATTTGGGTATTTATAATATCAATTATTTTAATTTTTCACTATTATAGTTATTAATTCATCATCATTGTGTCATAAATAAATTAAATTATTTAATGTCTAAAAATTATAAATAAAATATCATTATCTAGGAAATCTTTTTATCTTTCTAATGAATATTTATAATCCAAAATCCAACATATATAACCCTATTTAAAAATTGTTTTCCAAAATGATATATGCTTGTGTCATTTTTGTATTCATTTTAACTTAATTAAAATAAAGTGTTCCTATCACCTACAAGTGGCACCATGGGGTCCCAAAAAAGACCCAAATATGCCTATGGTCGAACATGTATCAACCAATAAGGCTAGGACACGTTTTAGGGTAATTTAGTATTATTATAATATTATTTGTTAACCCTTATTTACCGGATTTACCCTTAACCATGGTAAATAAAATATTTACCGCAGTAATTATTCAAAATGTCTAAAAATAAAAGTTACCTATTTACACAATTTGAACATAATGATTACAAATATGGAATCCATTTTTCTAAATTCAAAACACAGAAGTGGCAGCAATTAATTTAAAATTAATTCCTGCTGTCAAAACAAAAAGCATGTTTTTAAGAGATAATAACTATCAAAAGGTTGACACTTGTTTATGTTCGGTTTAATTGTAAAATTATGTCCAATGACCAACATTATATCAAATGGTAAAACTATATTCTAAATATACTTTAAAACCACTCAAATTCATAATTTATCACTTTTAATTATTTTGATTAAAAAATTTGTTTTTAAT
The DNA here is from genome assembly GCA_963277665.1 of Viscum album. Taxonomy (NCBI): domain Eukaryota; kingdom Viridiplantae; phylum Streptophyta; class Magnoliopsida; order Santalales; family Viscaceae; genus Viscum; species Viscum album. The sequence goes on along the minus strand of OY728161.1, from coordinate 1,045,168,882 downwards.
TAAAATTTAATAATTTTCACTATTCATCAAAATATGAAAGTTATCCGAAAAGTACCAAAATTTCACCTTAGGCTAAATTCGATACTCTGAATACAAAAATGAATTCCATTTTGAGAGATAAAATTTCTAAAATTTTAAAAGGTAGGTATTACTATTCATAATGGCTAGTTTGATTGGTTGTGGTGTGTTAGAACTCGAAGTTGCGTACAACACACACTACTGTATTATTCAAAGGAAAACGTACCGTGGAAGCTTGGGATGTTTCATTTTAAATTTTTTTATGTCCCCCATTTAGTCAAAAAGTTTACAATATTGTATTTAAAAAGTTTTCACTATTAAAAGTTGATAAAAGTGCAATACTGCAAATGAATCTGTTCTTACATTATGTCTAAGAAACTCATAATAAGGATTCTAAAATTATAAGGATTATATAAAGTTTAAAATTTAGTTAATACTATTCATAAGTTCTTTTGGATGGATTTTTTTTGGTAAGTCATGGTGTGATTGAACTCAGTGCTGCGTGTAGTGCAAGTTATTGAATTATTTTGAAGAAATAACACACTATGAAACCTTGGGGTGTTACAATAAACCGAAAATCATTATATAATAAAATAATATTTTCACACTTTCCTAAAGAACCCCTCCTCCCCCTTATATAAATCCCTCAATTATAACCCATTACACACACCTCTCAAGCCCCTTGCCTTATCCAACCCCAGCCAAACAAATCTCTCAATATCCCTATCTTCCTCCTAGAATTCTTATCTTAGGCAGAAGAAACTTCAAGAAGTCCTTTTGGTTCAAACCAAATGGAGTTACCCGAATTAAAGGTAACAGTTTCTCTTAAATTATTTTCTTTTATTTTACTTCTCCAACCCCTAAACTGTTTTCACTCCATTATTTTACAAAAACACCATTATAATCAATATACTATGATTCCTTTATGATAGTGATTCGAACTAAACATACACAAACCTCCATCTAATGGGTAAAGAACATATTTTTTCTGTGGGTGGCAAACTAACGCCTCACGAAATGATGATTGTTCAATTATATCATACCACCTCTAATGGTAGTCATTTTGATAGAAATGTATTTATATATGATATATATTATGTTTATGTTTTCTTTATGCATATTTATTTTTAATTTACATAATACCTTTATGGTTTCCATTATGAGTAAACGCGATAATTTCATTTGATGAAATGCGGACTACCACCCCCTCAAAGTGATATGACTCATTCATACCATACATGGGACATATAAAGGATGGAGTTATTAAAATTATATATGATATTATACTGGAATTATAATATAACTATGCATCATTAAGTTTTCATTCAATTAAAATATTAATTAGAAATTGAAAGTAGTATTCATGCGTACGTACGACTTACTGTCTCCATGAATGGTGCATTTCATTTCTTATCTCCAAATGTTATGTACAATTTTAAATACATATATATACTGGATATATATCATATATAGGATATCTAAATCATGAATATCATTCTGTAGAAAATTTAATCTTGACCACATGGACAACATGTAGTTATAAGTTGTTCATTTTTGACTCAAGTACCAAATATCGACAAAACAACCATTATTAACTAAAATGATTACATAATGTTAATAACATGGTAATAAGTTATTTAAAAGTAATAATAAACATTAAAAATGGTTCTTAATCAATTATAAAACTAGATTATGTTTATTATTTAGGAATAGCAAGGAACAAACAAGTCAAGTCAGACATGAGGTAAGGGATTTCTTATCTCACTTTTTATTTCATGAGATTTCCATTGTAATCCACTTATTTATTTATTGTGGTGTATTGTGTACGAAAATTTGATATATATTATCATTATTCTATTTATATTCATGGTATTTTAGGATTCCTTTTGTGGTTATTAACTTTTGGTTATATGACTCAATTGATTACAACAGGGTAAGGGGTTTTCATCTCACTTTTTTATTCCTGTGAGATTCATGCTATATTGCCACTATTTCATTTTGTGTGGTTTATGTACTGCCCGTTATTTCATTAATTGTGTAATATAATAAAATTTATGGGTATTTACATCTTCATTGTATGATCCATCTTTCAGGGGGTGAATGTTTCGTAAGTTACCAAATCGGTAAGGGAACCTTTCACCCTCCTCTTTTTAAAAGACTTCTCTTTGTTATGTCTTTTAATTAACATATTATTATGTTGGGATATGTTCTTCTATATCTTTATTGCTAAAAATTTTATTTCCATGTGATGATATACACTTTTCTCTCTCATCAATTCATTTTCTGAATTTCAAAGTGACACCGTTAGGCTGTCAAATTTCTGTAAGGGAACTTCTTCACCCAATTTCAATTCTTTGGGTTAATATTTTACTTCTTGATTATGTTGTGCTATGAATATGTGTGAATAAACTCTGATTGTTTCACAATTAATATCCACTTATATTGAGTGTATATATATTTTTCACACATTATTATGTAATTGATTTTTCCTTAATCTAAGGATACAGTTTTTATAAGGGATTTCGTCTCAAATTACATTCCATTGAGACTTTATTGTTGTTATGAACCAATTCACTCTTATATGGTGTATATAATATCCTTTGGCATATAATAGCATGAATCCCTTTATTCTCATGATACTATAAAGTTCTGATTAAATTTTATTCCTCAATTATTTGTATTCAAGCATCTCTCATTTTGTTAAAAATTCTTTAACTAAAATATCATTTTAAATGTTTTAAAGATTTATTATTTTAAATATTTCTCCTTAATTTCCATGTTTTAAAAATGGTTTTAAGGATTTATTTATATGTACATTAATGTTTTCAAATTATAATTTATTTAAAAGTTTCAAAGTGGTATGGGACACTTTGATTTCCAAAATATCTTTATTAAATGTTTTAAATGGGTTTGAAAATGGTTTGATAAAGCATTGTTTATTTCAATATTTTGATTTGATATATTGTGATTAGAATGTGGAAATGTTATCATTCCATTATTCTTTTGTTATGTGTTATTATTATGTTATGATTGTTGGGAATTTTTTTACGTATACATGTGGTTCTATGATAAACCTAGGACAGGTGAGCCCGAGATAGATCTCCAATGCATTGGGTAACATGACAAAGGTAAACATTAATGTTTCTCTTAATAGATTTAGGGAATATACTGTGATGCGTATTCCAAAAGTGACTCCATATATATCTGTGATAGCTACAATGTGAGTATGTTATGAATGCCATTAGTTACCTTTATGATTTATGATTTCTATATGTTATTTGTAAATATTATGATTTCATGAGGTATGTTATGATTGAATAGTATGGTTTCATTGATTTGTATTTATTGATGGGATTATGTTTCATTTCATTATTTTATAACCCTTACTGAGCTTTTTATGCTTATCCCAATTTTTGAAATGTTTTTTGTTGAAATTGGGTGCCCTAGACCCAACATGTATTTTACTTTGATTAAGGTTACATGTAATCAGTTTGTTTTATACATGTGTTTATCTTTCCATGATAGTGTAGATACTTTTGCGTCCACTTGGTTTATGGAAATTTCCTTAGATTACCTATCACATAAAATGGTTATAGCAGGTCTCAGGCTATAATGAGAACCCTGAGATTCCATGAATGTAATCTTAAAGTAACGTCCTATGGTCTAGTTACATCAATCTGAAAGGACACAGATGATGTGTGACAATCAAGTGGTGGGGGCTGATAATAATTGATACTTCTTCTCATGATGTTCACACTTGATGACCTATAGCTATTGAGATCATGAGGACAAACCTGCTTAGTAGGAACACCACATGTTTCTGGTGTCATTGGTCGTCCCTATATACGGACAAGTGTAATGGTCTACTGACTTGAGATCATTATCAATGAATGTCATTTAATTATTTACATTTGATATAAGGAGAAAAACATGGCGACAAAGTCATGGGGAGGAAGTTTGTATCAGGTATTTCATTAATGGCATGGCATTGATTGAATTATTGAGAAAGGATATGTCACTTCTGAGTTCAGGAAGAGATATCTCGGGCCTGGTTGATTAGGATGGTTCCACCTTCAATAACTCCATGTCCATGGTAGTCGAAGATAAGACCGTCTGGACAATTCAACAAACAAAATAAAGCAAATAAAGAATGAGATACCAGTATAAATTCAACTTTATTGAGATATCGACGGCGAAGATATTATATTACATGGACTGTGTTCGTAGGAAGGAAGTCGTTGCTTTGACTTTGCCTTATCTCTATAGGGGACTCGATGGGTTTCTAGACACCACTCTAGGTCAGTGATATTATTCACTGCAATTGAGATAAGGGCCTAGAGGTTCATACACAATAGCACCTTGAGAATCTACCCTATTCTGGGAATAGTAATTTAGAACATAGTGGGCCCCGCCAAAGGGTCCGAGCACTATCCAAGTTATATGGATCACCAAAGAATAAATAAATTCATTAATTATTTGAGTTTAGAATAATTCGTTGAATTTATTTATAACATGTATTTACAAGTTATATAGTAAATATAAGTATTAATATTATTTGAATGTATTTAAATATCCTAGGTCCATTTAATATTAGCAGAAGAAATGAGTCGTGTAAAAGACTCAAATTTATCACGTAATATATTAATATACTACAAGTAAGTGATAAATTGTAAATATTATATATGGCATAATTTTATTTGTCATAATTAATTATTTATATCACTTATATAGCAGACGTCTATTACACGAGGGCCGGGAACCTATACTGTGTGTTTTAAACACTCCCTATATATGTGAGAGAGAGGCTCTCCCATAATCACTATTCATGTGTCAAGATTGAGAGCTTCTCTCTCCTCCTGGAATCTAGAGAGAGAGTCTCTCAAGCAAAGAAGGATCTTCAAGATCACCCATCTCAGATTGAAGCTCATTCCTTTACGGTGATCTTCACTGCACTGAATTGAGCATCAAAGATCTGTGCTAAAACCCGGATCCCGACGAACGACGCATGAGCAGATTCGCGAGGTGTGTGTGGATGATCTAGAGGGCTTCGACGTCGGAGTCTTCGAACAATGATCTTCGGCGTCCTACAGCAGACTTGCACATGTCAATTCTGAACAAGGTAATTGTTCAGTTTAATTTTTGTGCACTGTATAAACCTTGCGATATCCTCGGACCATGCCGGGGAAGGATCACAGTAGATGACATGGTTATGTCCCTCCGGTGAAGACAAAAATTTTAAATTCCCGTCCCACCGGCTTCCGCTACGCAGTCCAGGTACCCAATAGTGGTATTAGAGGGATCTCAAGGTTTTTATGAGTCAACAACAATAAAATGCATTAAATGTAATTGCAGGTTATTAATACAGTTCATTCGGGTTCGACCGCGCGTCGTTTCGTTTTCGAATGATCAAGTTATGATCATTTAAAATATTTAATTGGATCGACGTAATGTTTTTCCATTCATTTGATGTCATCTCAAATTGAGAATTAACATCAAATATTTATTTTATTATATCTTGTAATAAAATATTTTATAATAAAAATTTTATTATATTTTTTTATAATAATAAAATATATGAGGGAGAGGACCAAGACCAAGAACCCAAATTGGGGTCTTCTTGCTTTTAAATAAAAAAATGGGAAGAAAAGTCCCCAAAATGGGGTGATCTCCCTTTATTTAAAAAAACAAAGGGGGTGGCCTTATTTGTCTAAAGGAAAAATAAAATAAAATAAAATAAAGGAGGAGGAAGACCCAAAAGAGGTCTTCTCTCACACGGCGCATAGGAGAGGGAGGCCAAACCCTAGTCGGCCTCCCCTCCACCGGACCTCCTCCCTGCCAGATCGACTATGGACGGCTGCCGCCAGCCACACCGACCTCCCCTTTGCTGGACCGCCCCTACCCGGCTACCCCAAGCCCCCGCGCCGGCCTCCTCTTCCACACCAGATGCAGCCAGCGTCGGCCTCCTCCTTTCGCGCCAGAACCCCCTCCGCTGGACTTCCTCCCTCTCCCTCTACCGGACCTCCTTCGAGCCGAGCCCCATCCGGCGAGCCACCTTGACCTGCGACGGCCTCCTCTGTTGTGCCGCCTCGGACCCTGCCTCGCGCCGGCCAACCCCTCGCACTATACCTTCTCGGTCTGACCGCCCTGAGCCCTCGTCGGCCTCCTCCTCCACACCGAACCGGTTCCATCCAGCCGCCTCGAGCCCACACCAGACCGGACAACCGCCTCGCCAGCTTGCCGGAGCAGCGGGCTACCGGCCATGTGGCTGGCCGACCTCTTTCCCGGCCTCTTTCCAATCCCCTAGGACCACACTGGGAGATGCATCTGCTGTGGGAGTCATTGGATGCCACGGTCACGCTGCGGTCATGCTACAGTCACACCACAGCCACGCAACGGTCAATCCATGGTACCCGTTCTAGGACGAAACCCCGCGGCGGTACGTAGTCCTGCCTGAATCCTCTCTAGTTAGAGGCAACCCTTCATTAAAATTAATTTTAATTAATTTAATTTTTTAAAGTTAAATTAATTTTAATTAATTTAGGGGTTTAAATTATTTTAATTCGAAATATTAATTTAATTTAAGTTTATAATTAAATTAATGGTTTAATTTAATTTTTGGAATTAAAATAAAATTAAACAAATGGAACCGATAAAAATAAATTATTTGAATTTAATCAAATTCATTTAATTTATTAGAACACCATCACATTATTTCAATTTATTGCAATTTTATTTTATTGCGCATTTACCCTAACTTGTCTTGAGCAAGTGACCGACCTGTGTATGTCTGGAATTTATTTATTTATTTATTTATTTATTCAATGTGTGTGATGATTGTAATATTTAATTAGATAAATGATAGTCGGTGAATCGTCTTTTAATTCAAATATGTATAACGGCATGCACATCCATTGAACTATTTGTATTTTCTACCCCAAACCCCCTCACCTGCGTGTGAGTATATTTGTAATTATACGGTGATGATCCGAGAGGTAGACCCTGCCATGTTGAGGCGGTCATCCAGACAGGAGTTGGACGCTTTGCACAGGGGCCAACAGCGACACGAGTCATGTATTGACTCAGGTATGGATGCCCCTGGGTGATGATTGACCAGTTATCGATCGATCATTTTAAAATTATCAAGACCAGTCGGAATGCATGATTTAATTTTTTTCATAGTTTATTATTTTATGCATCTGCATGATTATTTCATGATAACATAAGATAGTAAACAAGATAAAATTCATAAAGTTATGACGAAAAATTTTCTATTGAATGTTCAGTTGTGAGCACGACAACCCAGTTTGAACATAATAGATAGAAAAGGATTATATTCATCAATTAATATTAAAAATCTCCCAATGATATATTAAGTCTAAATTCCTTCCATTTCTCACATTTAAACAAAACCAGCTGTTTGGGTGCTCGCCATTGTTAGTTGAGAGTGCCTCTTACTACCGGGGCATTTTCATGAGAGAAATGGGTTGACTTAACTAATGTGAGTAGTCAAGGATTAGCCTTAGCTAACTTTCTATCAATTTAGAGGCAAGAGGTTGAGGTAATCAAGTTCAGATTCCAAAAGCTAGGACTTTACTCAACAACAAAAGGAACCACAAGAACAAGTGGTTGTCTAGCATAGCACCTTCCTTGAGACCCTCCAAGTAGGTTCCTGGCCCTAGCATGTAGACTACGAGGGAGGTTTCGAGGATACTTTCCACTAGAATGATCAAGCGATAGAGTATTCTGAATCTAATAGTGAGGGATATTAAGGTTCGTTAAAATAGTAGGAGACATTAATTGATACAATTATTTATTAATCATAGAATGTAAAAAGATAATCAAGACAAAGTACTAACTGATAAATGTTTATCTGATGTAGATTCAAAATGGAAATCACCAACACCACAAGTACTTTATCACTGCAATCGATCTTGGATAAAGAAAATATCCTGAATGGCAATAACATCCAGGAGGGGTACAGGTGCTTGCGCATAGTACTATGACAGGAAAGGAAGTTATATGTGCTGGAATCCCCAATTCCTGTTGATACTCCTCAGGGAGCAAGCAAGATGGAAAAATATAAATAGAGAAAGCATGTAGACGATGCGCTTGATGTACAATACATCATGTTGTCATCCATGTCCAGCCAATTGCAAAAAATGAATGAGGAAGAGGATGCCTACAAGATGCTTTCATATCTCCAATAACTATATGAGGAGAGGGCTAGGCAAGAATGTTATGAGATCTCTAGTGCACTTTATAAGTGAAAGCTAGTAGAAGGGCACCAAGATGGTCCTCATGTACTCAAGATGATTGGGTATATTGAGAGGCTTGAAGCCCTTGGGTTCAAACTGAACCAAGAACTAGCAGTGGATCTCATTCTTTCCTCTTTACCGTCAATCTTCTCAACTTTCATTGTCAATTATAATATGAATGATATGAAAAAGTCACTCCTGGACCTTTTGTATTTAGTTCACCAAGATGATATGGACATGAAAATCACCAATTCAACTATCCTTATGGTGAACAAGAAAAACAAGGGCAAGGAAAAGGGATCTAAGGATAAGTCAAGAACAAAGACACCAATTCACCGTTCTGAAAAGAAGCCAAAGATTCAGAGGCAAAGTAATGAGCAGAAGGATGTCTACTTTGGATGTGGCAAAAAATTCCATTGGATGAAGAATTGAAGAGCTGAGAAGAAGAAGAAAGCTAATGCTTCTACTTTCGGTATCTTTGTCGTTGAATGTAATATATCTTTATCTACAAGTTGGGTATTGGATAAGATATGTGGCTCACACATTTGTATTCATATACAGGAACCATGTAGGTTCAAGAAGATTGCAAAAGGTCAAGTGGATCTCTGAGTTGCAAATGGTGCATGTCGGGACGCCTTGGCAGTGGGAGACTATCACTTAACTTTACCAAATGGTTTGGTTCTTGTTTTAAACAATTGCTATTATGTACCGTCTGTTACCAGGAACATTATCTCTGTGTCAAGTTTAGACACTATGGGTTTTTATTTCAAGTTTGGAAATAAATGTTGTCTCTTTTATAGGGATAACATATGTTACGGTATAGCACATCTTAACAATGGTTTATATATTCTATAACTAGAAAACTCAGTAATGGAAATCAATGAAAAAACAGCCATCATGACTCAAATAATACCCGCCTATGGCACTTCAGGATTGGTCATGTACACGAGAAGCGATTACGAAGATTACGTCAAGAAGGGTATCTAGACTCAGTGTAGTTAGAACCCTTATATGTATGTCAATCATGTTTACAAGGAAATATGACCAAAGAACCTTTCTCATGAAAGGGAGAAAGAGCTAGTGCAGTGCTGGAATTAATACATACCGATGTATGTGGTCCATTTCTAGTAGAGGAAAGGGGTGGTTTTCTATACTTCATTACTTTTACCGATGATTATAGTAGGTGTGGCTATATCTACTTAATGAGGTATAAGTAAAATTACTTTCGTTTCGTTAAGGAATACCAAAATAAAGTAGAAAACCAACTTAGTAAGAAGATAAAAGCACTTTGCTCAGACCGAGGTGGAGAATATATTAACCAAGCTTTCATTGATCACTTGAAGGAGTGTGGGATAGTATCCCAACTCACTCCTCCTTATACACCACAATGGAATGGTGTTAGTGAAAGGAGGAATAGGACCTTTCTTGACATGGTCAGATCAATGATGAGTCATACAACTCTTCCATTATCCTTTTGGGGATATGCCTTGCAGATAGGAGCATATACCCTTAACCGAGTACCAACTAAAGAAACATATGGGATTCCATAATAGTTATGGTATGGAAAGTAACCCAATTTGACACACATGCGTGTGTGGGGGTGCGAGAAATTTGTCCATACTTTACCAAGTGACAAATTAGCATCCAGAAGAACTAAGTGCATCTTTATAGGTTATCCTAAGGAAACTAGAGGATACTACCAATATAACCATTTAGATAGAAAAGTCATTATGGTAAGATACGCCCCATTTCTAGAAAGGGATCAAATGTATACTAGAAATAGTGGGAGCAAGATTGACTTCGATGAATTTAATGCTCCATATGCACAAGAGTTAGTAGATGAACAATCTCCACAAGAACAAGTGGAAGAAGAAATTGGTCCTGAGACACAGATATTGTGTAGGTCTATGCGAGAGGTTAGAGGACCAGAGCATTATGGTTTTCTTGTCATCGAGTCATGTGACACAATAATCCTTGAGGATGATGATCCTCTAACCTACAATGAAGCAGTAGAAGGAAAAGAAGCTTCTAAATGGAAAGATGCCACGAATTCTGAGATGGAGTCCATGTACCAATATCAAGTTTGGATATTGGTAGACCCTCCAGCTGATGTAAAGCCCATTGGATGTAAATGGGTATTCAAGAAGAATATGGACATGGATGGTAAGGTTAATACCTTTAAAGAAAGACGGGTTGCAAAGGGTTTCAAACAACATCAAGGCATTGACTATGATGAAACCTTCTCACCCGTGGCAATGCTTAAATCCATCAGAATATTGCTTGCAATAACAACCTTTCATGATTATGAAATTCGGAAAATGGATGTCAAAACTGCTTTTCTAAATGGGAAGTTGGTTGAAGAAGTCTATATGACTCAACCCGAAGGGTTTGATAAGTCAAAGAATGCCAATAAGCTATGCAAGTTGTAGAGATCTATATGGATTTAAGCAGGCATCATGATCATGGAATGTTCGCTTTGATGAGGCCATAAGAGATTTTGGTTTTGTCAAAAATGAAAGCAAGCCTTGTGTCTATAAAAAGGTTTAAGGGAATGGTATTTTTTTCCTAGTATTATATTTTGATGACATATTAGTCATGGAAAACAAGGTGGAAGTCTTATAGTTAGTTAAGACTTGGTTAAATGAATGCTTCTCCATGAAAGACTTAGGTGATGCAGCCTACATTATATGGATCAAGATCTATTGAGATAGATCTCAAAGGACGCTTGGCCTAAGTCAAAGTACATATATTGACAAGGTACTCAAAATTTTCAATATGGAACAATCCAATAGAGGATTGTTACCTATGTAACATGGTGTAAATCACTCCAAGGAAATGTGTCCACAAACACAGGAGGAGATTGACAGAATGAGTAGAGTCCCTTATGCTTTGGCAGTGGGTTCTATCATGTATGCCATGTTATGTACTAGGTTTGATGTTTCCTTTGCTTTAATCATGGTGGGTAGATATCAATCCAATCCAGGAGAGCTGCACTGGACATCTGTTAAAACTATCTTAATGTACTTAAGGCGTACTAAGGAGATGTTCCTGGTGTATAGAGGAGATGAAGAACTAGTTGTGAGGGGATACACTGATTCTAGTTTCCAGACAGATCATGATGATATGATATCGTGGTTAGGCTACATCTTTTCACTGAATGGTGGTGCAGTGAGATGGAGAAGCTCAAAGAAAGCAGTGGTTGCTGATTCTACAGTAGAGTCCGAATATATTGCAGCTTTCGATGCAGCAAAGGAAACAGTCTGGATAGAGAGCTTTATCTCATACATTGGTGTTGTACCTAGTAGTGTAGACCCTATTCTAGTATATTGTGATAATACTGCTGTAGTGGTTCTTGCCAAGGAGCCCAGGTCTTACCAGAGAACAAAGTATATTCTTCGGAAGTTTTATCTCTTGAGGGATTTTACTCAAAGAGGTGAAGTGACGTTTAGCAGAGTAGCCATAGAGGAAAACGTAGTAGACCCCCTAACTAAAGCCATTTCTCAGCAGAATCATTATTCACATGTGAGAGCTAGCAGATTGAAACCTATTAGCAGTTGGCTCTAGTGCAGGTGGGAGTGTTTAAAGTGGGTGACCTAGAACCAACTTTTATTGTATTTTGATTACTGTTACATGTATTCAGTTTATTTTATACATGTGTTTATCTTGCTATTATAGTGTAGATACTTCTGCATCCACTTGGTTTATGACAATGTCCTTAGATTACCTATCGCATCAAATGGTTTTAGCAGGTCCCAGGATATAATGAGAACCATGAGATTCCATGATAGTAATCTTAAAGTAATGTCCTATGGTCCAGTTACATCATTCTTAAAGGACATAAATAATGTGTTACCATTAGGTGATGGGGGCTCGTAGGAATTGATACTTCTTCTCATGAAGTCCGCACTTGATGATCTCTAGTTATTGAGATCACGAGGACAGACCCGCTTAATATGAACACCACATGTTTCTGTTGTCATTGGTCATTCCTATCTATGGACATGTGTAATGGTCTCCTGACTTGAGATCATTATCAATGAATGTCATTTAATTACGTACATTTTATATAAGGTGAAAATGATGGTGACAAAGTCGTGGTGAGGTTGTTTGTATCAAGTACGTCATTAATGGCATGGCATTGATTGAATGATTGAGAAAGGATTTGTCGCTTCTGAGTTCAGGAATAGATATCTCAGGCCTGGTTGATTAGGATGGATGCACCTTCAATAAATCCATGGCCATGCAAGTCGAAGGTAAGTCCATCCAGAAAAATCAACAAACAAAATAATGAAAATAAAGAATGATGACACTAGTATGAATTTTTCTTTATTGAGATATCAATGACGAAGAGATTATATTACACAGACCATGTTTGTAGGAAGGCAGTCATTGCTTTGACTTTGTCTTATCTCTATAGGGGCCTCGATGGGTTGCTAGACCCCGCTCTAGGTCGGTTTAATTACTCACTGCTATTGAGATAAGGGCCTAAAGGGTTACACACAATAGCGCCTTAAGAATCTGCCATATTCTGGGAATAGGAATTTAGAACTTGGTGGGCCCCGCCAAAGGGTCTGAGCACTATCTATGTTCTATGGATCACCAAAGAATAAATCGTTGAATTTATTTATAACATGTATTTACAAGTTATATAGTAAATACAAGTATTAATATTATTCGAATGGATTTAAATATCCTAGGTTTGTTTAATATTAGCAGGAGAAATGAGTGAAGTTAAAGACTCAAATCTATCACGTAATATATTTATATATTACAAGTATGTGATAAGTTGTAAATATAATTTATGGCATAATTTTATTTGTCATAAATAATTATTTATATCACTTATATAGAGGACGTCTATTACATGGGGTCGGGAACCTATACCGCCTATTTTAAACACTCCCTATATAAGTGAGAGAGATGCTCTCCCATAATCACTATTTATGTGTCAAGATTGAGAGCTTATCTCTCCTCTTGGAATCTAGAGAGAGAGAGTCTATCATGCAAAGAAGGATCTTCAAGATCATCCATCTCGGATTGAAGCTCCTTCCTTTGCGGTGATCGTCACTGTGCTGAAGTGAGCATCAAAGATCCGTTCTAGCACACGTATCTTGATGAATGGAATGCGAGAAGATTCGTGAGGTGTGTGTGGAAGATATAGAGGGTTTCGACGTCATAGTCTTCGATTAATGATCGACGGTGTCCTGCGGCAGACTTTCACACGTCAATTCTTAACAAGGAAAATGTTCAATTTATTTTTGGTGCTCTGTATAAACCTTGCAAGATCCTCAGGCCAAGACGGGACAAGATCACCAGAGTTGACAGGGTTATGTCACTCCGGTGAAGTAGAAAATTTGAAATTCCTGGCCCACCGGCTTTTTCTGTGTAGTCCCATTACCCTACATTTTTCACAGGACATAAAGATGAATAGGGTCAAGGATGAGATCCAGGAAAAGTCATGCTGTCTACAACTTGCAACTAGACATGCCTCTTTTTTTCAAGAGTTTTTATTTCATGAAAAATGGACACCGAGTAGTAGTGTCTACATGTAATATTCATGTTGTTATGTAATATTTATGGCCTAATTCTCTAAAACTCTAAACCTGAAAAGATCCTGAATGTGAATTCTTGACATAATTCAAGATTATGTAATGTTTAAGGCTGGTTCCTTAAAGTTGGATTACAGGTTTGGAGGGTGTCGCAAGAGTTAGAGTGACATATCTGGAGGGTGACACATGATCCATGCTGAAATTGTAATGTCTCAGAATTTTTGTGTATTTTTTTATTATATGGTATTATTTTGAGACTACACTCTCTGATGGCATGTGATTCCAAGGCCCAATGATCCTGGAATGGAATATTGATCTTTTTTAGTTTCTCTTATGTAAACGTGAGAGTGGGTTTTTCTAAATTTTGAACTAATTCTCGGATAAAAAATATGAGGGCACCATTGAACAGGGAATGTTGGCATTCACCTAAAAAAGATATAAATTTGACTGATAAGGGTTAGACAGAAAAGTTAATTTTCAGACCTTTCAGAAAAAATAATTAACTTTAAAAAGATATTTTATTTCTTTTCCTACATCGAAGAGCGGCGACGTAGAGACGATGTGATGCGGTGATGAGGCGACAACAAGATGCATTAATGGAAATCGTTAATGGATAGTAAACCCATAGCATAATAATGCATTAAATGATGCATAACAGGTAAATTGTTTCATAAATGAAACAAAATAATGGCGTAGTGTGGTAGCGTAACTAAAACCCTGCAATGTGTTTTCTTTTTATTTTTTTGGCACATTAGAGGGATGGGAATTAAACCTTAGAAATTATCTGATGAACCACCAATGGGTTTCCTCTCCAATAAAGAAAAATGAACACCATCGAAGAATGATGAAAAATTCCATTAATGAACGTCGTCGAACGATAAAGGATCGAGGATTGATGAAGGATCAGAGCTCCACCCCTCATTAGCGACAAATCCTCAATCTAGGTAGGGGTTGTGTTTATGTTTTTTCCCCAATCTTAAATTCAATGACAAATGCGGCCCACGAACAGGCAGATCCATAGATCATGCGTTCTTGTGGGATGGTGGATTTTTTGGATTTCTTTATCCGGGTTTATACTATCACTTATTTGATTGAACTACAATCTTCGAGCCTCCCCATGTTTTAAACCTCTAACGCGGAGGGAGGGAGCCAACATGAACAAGGCTTGAGTCCCTCTACACGTGCGTTCTTTTTGTCCATATCCTCAAGTGGCGATAAGAGGAATCCACGTCCAATGATGGGATAGAAGTAACCCGAGAGACGTAAAGGCACAGATGGATCAGAGATCGGATCACCAGAGCAGACCTGGTGGCCCGCGAAAGGATTCTCTGGTGCAGCACCACAGATGACCAGTGGCGGCGGCCCACATCTAGGCCACCCTGCCGAGCCTCGGTTGCTCACCTATGGCAGACTGAGGCCCTGAAGATGAACAACGGGCAATGGATGGGACACAACGGTGGCTGCAGCATCCTAGGTGAAAACCACTGGTCTGCCCCTGGAAGACCGGGCCTAAGCTAGCAGGTTGTGCCCCTAGCTAGTGGGCCGGTCCTATGGCCTAGCAGTCTGAACCCACATCAGTAGGCCAGATCCAAGTCCAATGGGTCGGTCATGCACTAAAAGGTTAGACCCGCACCCTTCGGGACAAGAATGATGAGACCAAGTCATCGGGAGACCTGGCAGGCTCAACCCTCAGCCAAACTGGGATTGGTCCAATGAGGCCCATTGGACTTGGCCTATTGTCTAGGCCAGACTGGACCAACCCAAACCCGAACAGGGTTATGTCGGGTCGGTCAAATTAAACTGGGGTATGTGGGACCCCCAGGCCAGGTTGGCCAGGTCAGTCCAACGGGGTCAGACCAAGCCCAGAGGCAACTATCCCCTATTTACTAAAACTCTAACAACATGAAAAATGATAGTCATATGTCGAATATGTTTATGGTATTGAAATCCTCTTGACGAGATGGATGTTTTGGTATGCCATGATGAGGATTCTATGGATGTTTAAATGTGATGAATGGCTTGAGGGATGATCCTTCCAAGCACGCTGCGTATGGAACCCTGTGGTGTCTAAGACCAGAAGACTGTGGAAAAGCGACTATGTGTGACTCGACTACGACCCAGTGGGAAGAACCTCTGAGTGAATTTGTATGCCCATGGTGAGAGAGAGACGGTGTGAATTTTCATACCCACTGTACATGATGTGGAGGAGTACCTCAGTTGGCCAAGGTGGGAAACACCTCTGTGTGACTTTGCAGGCCCATGGTGGGAGCCAAACTATGTGACTCGGCATAACCACAGTACGTGATGGGGAGGTGTACCTCAGTAATCCAACGTTAGTGGTAAGTGGCTCTTGTGTGACCTGGTAGGTCCACTGTACTCATAGTGGAGTAGTTCTCCCACAACTGAGTTGTTCGAGGCTGTGACTGATGATTATACTATTAGAATATATCTGGTGTGAGCTATCTTGTGATTCATTCTTGTGCTTCATGATTATGATTCATGCTTTTCTTTGAAGATTTATTTGTGGTCTTTCCTTTGTGTTTCAGGGTCCCATACTGAGTATTTTGTTACTCGCCCCCGCACAAGGTTCACCCACATGTGTTGTGTCTAGAGTAGACGATCGACGCTTCGATGGAGAATGTGGTGGCCTAGGACCAAGCGAAGCCCAGTCGGTTCAGGTGAACATGACGTACTAAATTAGATTCCAGTAGCTACAGTAATCTTACCATCAGGTGCGGTTTTCCGTTTATGGCAATCCAAATTCCCTTTGTACTTTTCTACTTTCAGTTCTTCTATTGGGTTTGTATTCTCGTCAACTTGTTTTCAGT
This sequence comes from Viscum album, assembly GCA_963277665.1. Taxonomy (NCBI): domain Eukaryota; kingdom Viridiplantae; phylum Streptophyta; class Magnoliopsida; order Santalales; family Viscaceae; genus Viscum; species Viscum album. The sequence continues at coordinate 1,045,152,232 of OY728161.1, read as the reverse complement.
TTTACTTGTACTCAATACATATTTCGATGTACTTGTTTCCCACTTTCAGTTTTTGGGATGTGGTTGGGAGTTTGTGTGCATATATGCACTCAGAAAATGCCTCCCACTTGCAGGTTGATGCCTTCAACACTAGTCTCCATCCCCTGGCCTTCGAGAGGTGGGCTTGGGGTAGTCAAAACATGGGCCATAGGGGACAGGTCATGACAAGGTGGTATCAAAGGTGGTCAGTTCTACCTCAGAGACCGGGATTCTGTTGTTTTGTTTTGGGGAAACAGTGTGAAATGTTTTCAGTTTTACTTTTAGATTTGGGGAGTCCAGTGTTAGTGCGGTAGCTGACATATCCATACACGAAGACCCTGAATTCATCTTTTTATCTCTATACATGAAAACACTGGTTTCGTATGTGTATCCTTATGTTACTTTAAAATATGAGTCAGCTCACCAGTTATAACATTTTGACGGTGGTCCATCTTGATCTATCTCAGGATTCCTCCACATGGACGACTAACCGGGATCTCGATGCATGATCATGTAGAAATCCTTATTAGCTATTAGGCATCGATTTAGGGACCAGTGCTAGAGATGGACCCGCTATGTGGTGCACCAGTATTTCCACCACCCATTGATCAGTAGTTACTACTGTAGGTACTGGTACAGGATGCACACAGGCTCAGTGCCTTGCACGAGTTCCAAAGATAGAGACCTCCCAGGTTCAGGGGAGAGACAGATCCTCAGGTTGCTGAGGATTGGCTAGAGGTAGTGAAATGAGTCTTCAAATTAGTGAGGAAACTACTTGACCAAATGGATAACATAGCTACAAGTGTTCTTCAAGGTTAGGTAAGGAGATAGTAGAATATGACTATTCAAACTCATGATGAGGTGAACCTCACCTGGATGGACTTTGGGCAGCTTTTCTGAGAGGAGTTGTTTCCCACTACCTTGTGCTCTGTGTGCATACAAGAGCTGCTTCACCTGAATAAGGTCATCATGATAGTGTTTGAGTACTCAGCGAGGTTCACAGAGCTTTTTCACTACTCCAAAGACATGTTTTAAGACTATTTCTTAGGGGATCGAGCCTTTGAGGAGGGATTCAGGCGAGAGATTAGGGAATCAATGTTGTCTCTCAACATCCCTACCCAGTCCAGGGTGCTAGAGGGATCCCTTCTTGTGGAGAGATTATTGGCAGTGCAGGAGGAGACATCCATAGTTACCAGCAAACCCTAGAAAAAGGAGTCTTCAGCTGATCATAGATAGCTAACATGAGGGCCCAAGTGGGATAGGTCTTTCATGGGATAACCCTAGGAATCAAGGTCGGCAGTGCGAGTATCCCATACTAGAGGGAGTCAGCCGGGAGCTAGGATTTGATTCATGTGCAGTGGGTATGGACACATGAAACGTGACTACCCGAATCACCATGAATATGACCAGTAGACAGTTGAAGGGCCACCGAGATAGAGGCAGAGGTTCGAGCAAGGAGGTCCACAGGGCGGAAGATGTGGCAGGAAAGCAGGACGAGCAGCAGGCAGTGGGTGACAGTTCGAGATACTCTCACCACCACCCCCAGGTGGTCCACCCCGACCTTAGGGGGCATGTAGATAGGGGTGAGCTCAGCTTCAGGAAGTGGAAGATTATGACCACGGTGCTACAGAGATGATCCGAGGTATGATTTTTGTCTTCTCCACCCTAGTTGTAGTTCTTATATACATAGGTGCTAGTCACTCGTTCCTTTCCTTGGCTCTCGTTCAAATCTCAGAGATTTTGGTGGATCTATTGGCTCGATACTTATGGCTAAAGACTCTTATGAGAGAGTTTTCGACTATTACACACTAGTGATGGCAGTATGAGCTTACTCTAAGAGGCGAGTGCTTCGACTAGGATATCCTATCTATAACATCGAGGACTTACGATGTCATCTGGGGTATGAACTGTTTATACATAGTCCACACTCAGATTGATTATTTTTGGTGTGCATTATGCTGTTTCCATAGAGATGGGACCAGGTTTTCCTTCACTGGTAAGAAGGAAGCCCTTACAGCACTAGACATACTTTATCAAAGGAGGGTGCAGCTGATCACTCACCAGTTATATAGCCTCACCCTCGGTGTAGTGGATGAGAGGATTACAAGATTTCCTATAGTGGTGGACGAGTATGATGATGTTTTTCCTAAGGATGTTCCAAGACTACCTCCTCATAGATAGGTAGAATTTTGCATTGATTTGTACCCCGGTATGACACTGATATCCACATTGTCATATCAGATGACTCCCATGGATCTTCATGAGATGAGGGTACTACTGGAGGGATTTTAGGAGAAGGGGTTTGTAGGGCCCAGTGTTTCACCATGGGAAGCCCCATTACTTTATTCCAAAAAGGAAGAAGGGAGTTTGAGGTTGTGCATGGACTTACAATGCCTTAACTAGGTGACCGGGAAGAACAAGTATCCACTACTGAGAATTGATGACCACATTGATCAGATAAAGGGAGTGATGCAGTTCAGCAAGATAGACCTCAGATCTGGCTATCACCAGCTTCAGGTACAAGAGGGGGACGTACTACAGATGGATTTCAGGTGCCAGTATGGCCACTATGAGTTCTTGGTGATGCCTTTGGGAATGAACAACTCCCCAGTAGTGTTCATGGGACTCATGAACAGTATTTTCCAACCTTACAATGACTAGTTTCTCGCAGTCTTCATTAAAGACATCTTGGTGTACTCAATGTAGAAGGGAGATCATGCTACACACCTATAGATTGTACTGTATACACTCCGAGAGCACTATCATTATATTAAGATCTTGAAGTGATAGTTCTAGATTCGGGAGGTCTACTTTCTGGGACATGTCATCTCAGAGGTTGAAGTTTACGTGGATCCAAAGAAGATATAGGAAATTCTCACTTGGGAGCCACCCAGGAGCATGAATGAGGTATAGAGTTTCTTAGGGTTGTGTGGTTACTATCTGAGGTTCGTGCATGACTTTTCTAGAGTGGCATCACCCTTATAGGCTTTGATGCGGAAGGGACAACCCTTCGCGTGGATGGAGAAATTTCATAAGAATTTCCAAGTGCTGAATATGATACTGACTAGTGAACCCATCTTGAGACTACCAGAGGAGGGTGTTGAGTATGTAGTTTTATACAATGCGTCAGGGTTCGGACTAGGTTATGTGCTGATGAAAGAGTGAGAAATGATCGCCTACGAATCAAACTAGTTGAGGAAGCATGAGCAGAACTACGCGACCCATGACCCGGAGTTAGAAGTAGTGATATTTTCTTTGAATATGTGGAAACACTACTTGACGGGTGAGTAGTTTACAGTTTACTCTGACCACAAGAGTCTCAGGTATATATTCTTCCATAAGGACCTGAACCTAAGGTAGTAGTGATGGATAGAGTTCCTCCAAGACAATTAATTTGAGATAGTCTATACTCTTGGGAAGGGGAATGTGGTAGAAGACGTTCTTAGCAGGAGGACCAGTTTACAGTTGTTGAGTGAGGTGACAGAGCAGCTAGCCATGGTATAGATATCCTTCGTGGATAATGATGGAGAATCCTAACTTCTGTTGTTTACTATTACTCCCCTACTCTTACAGATATTCAGGGAGGCATAGCTAGTGGATATTGACTGCGAGGCCCAATGTTCTCAGTTATCCTCAGGGCATGCTTCTGGTAGAGTTTCACTAGGTGGTGAGCATGTCATCATTTTCATAGGGTGCACCATAGTACCAGTGGCACTGAAAGAGTAGGTATTGTGGGAGTTCCATACATCCCCTTTGGTGGTACATCCTGGAGTGGATAAGATGTACCAGGACCTCTGACTCTAGTACTGGTGGCTAGGAATGAAGAAAGAAGTGGAAGAGTTTGTCTCATGATGCCTCATTTTAGAGAAAGTGAAGGTTGAGCATCATGTTCTAGTAGGCTTGGCTCATCCACTTGAGGTACCAGAGTCGAAGTGGGATAGTATCTCGATGGACTTCATGACTGGGTTACCACGTACATCCAGAAGCCATGATTATATATGATTGATCATTGACCGACTCACCAAGTCAGCCCACTTCCTACCCATCTGGGAGTAAGGACTGGTAGAGTGTTTGGGACACCTCTATATCCATGAGATAGTATGGCTCCATGGAGTGAGATCGTCAATCGTCTTAGAATGTGATGCATGATTTACATCCAAAATGTCGAAGGAATTACAGGAGGCGTTTGGGACTCAACTGTGCTTGAGCACATCTTTTCATCCCCAGAAGGATGGTTAGACGGCGCAGACCATGTAGACCCTGGAGGACATGATTTGTGCTTTTTTCCTTGATTTTGGTCATAGTTGGGAGGACCACCTGCCACTGGTGGATTTTTTATTGAACAAAAACTATCACTTCATCATTGGAATTACACCATTTGAGGCCTCGTATGAGCAGCCTTGCAGATCACCCCTATGTTGGAAAGTCCCAAGGGAGTCGGCACTCATGGGTCCATAGTTGGTACAGGCTACCCCTGAGAAGATACAGGTAAACCAAGGGTGGACGAGGAATGTGCAGAGTAAGAAAAAGTATTATGCTGACATAATACATAGACCCTTGGAGTTTAAGGATGGAGATAATGTATTCCTTCGAGTCTCACCCCGACGGGGATTGTAAAGATTTGGCCAGGGTGGGAAGCTATCTCCAAGGTTCATCAGACCTTTTCATATCCTGGTCAGAGTTGGTGAGGTGGTGTACCTTCAAGCTCTTCCCCCACATATGCATTTGGTGCACAATGTTTTCCACGTGTTGCAGGTGAGGAGATACGTGCATGATCCATCACACATCATCAACTGGGGTGAGATGGAAATTGATTATGGGGGGAAATTTGTGGTGTTCCTGATGGAAATAGAGGATTGAAAGGAGTGGGTCCTACATGGGTGGTCGATTACTCTAGTGTGAATTTGGTGGAATCATGAGAATATACAGAGAGAACATGGGAGCAGGAGGCTCATATTCCTGCTCAATACCCCCATTTGTTGGTTTATACATTGTTTTAGCTTTTGGGGATGTAAAAAATTACGGTGGTGAGAATGAAATGACTCAGAATTTCAGTGTAATTTTTTTATTATATGGAATTGTTTGAAGACTACATACTCGGACGACACATGATTTCGAAACCTGATGACCCTAGAATGGAATTTTGAACTTTTTTTAAGTTCAGTTAAGTAAACGTGTGAGAGGGTTTTTATAACATTTGAAGTGGTGCTTAGATCAAAAATATGAGGGAACTGTTGAACTTGGAAAGCCGAGATTCTCCTAGAAAGGACATAACATTGACTGGTAAGGGTCAGATGGAAAGGTTAATTTTTGGACCTTTCAGAAAAAAAATAAAATAACTTTAAAAGTATATTTTATTTACTTTCATCCACAGATGAGCGGCAACACGATGACGCTGCGATACGACGACAACGAGGTGTATTAATAGAACTCCTTAATAGATCATAAACTAGCAACATAACGATGCATTAAATGAAACATAACAGCTATGCTATTTCATAAATGAAACAACCTAACAACACAGTGTCGCAGCGTAACTAAAATGTTGTGAAATGATTTATTTTTATTTGTTTGGTGCATTCGAGGTATGATAATTACACCTTATCAATTCTCTGACAAACCACCAACAGGTTTCCTCTCGAATGAAGAATGAAAAATACCATTGACGAATGGAAAAGAACTCCATCGATGAATGGTGAAGAATGCTAACGGACCAAGAATCGACAATAGCTCAAAGCTCCACCCCTCGTTAGTTATAGATCCTCAATCCAGGTAGGGTTTGGATTTAAGTTTGTTATTCCATATTCTTAAATTCAATGACGAACTCAGATCAAACCATGAATATGTTGATCTATGGATCATGAATTCTTGAGGGAGGGTGGATTTTTGGGATTTATTTACCTGGTTTAGACTATCACTTATTTAATTGAACTAAAATCATCGAGCCTCTCTATATTTTAAGCCTCTAACATAGAGGGTGTGGGCCGACACGAATAAGGCCTAGGTCCTTCCACACGTGAGTTCTTTGTGCTCGTATCCTCAAGTGGTGGTAAGAGTAATCTAGGGATATGGATGAGATTTTGGTGACCCAAGAGGCCCAAAGGTGCAGAAGAATCAGAGATAAGACTACTGGAGTGGACCCGGGGGCCTGCAGAAGGTGCCTCTTATGTGGCACCATCGACACGGCATCACCAGTGCTGTGGTGACCAGCCCTCATTGGATGTGTGGAGGAGGAGGCGCCACCCTAGGAACCGCATGCTAGATGAGGTGAGAACCCCACACCGGCTGTGCTGGAGGAGGCGGTGCGCCCATGCGCACTGCGTTGGAAGAGGTTGTGGCTTGTCGGCCGTGGTAGAGGCAACGCCAGCCTAGCACCGCATGGAGGTGGCAGCCCGCGTGTGAACCACCATGGCGAGCCGCGGTCACTTGACTATGTCAGCTAGAGGACTTGCGAATGAACTGTGGGGAAAGGAGGAGACAGAACAGTAGCTACCGCGTCCCAGACACACACCACTGGTTCGCCGATGGTGAACCGAGCCTCAATTGGCAGGTTGTGCCCCCAGCCAGCGGGCCTGTCCCATGGCCCGATGGGCTGAACCCACACCAGAAGGACGGACCCATGCCCAGTGGGATGGACCTGAGCCGGCAGGCTGGACTGGTGCCCTTTGGGCAAGGCCAGACGAGACTGGGTCATTGGGCGACCCAGCGGGCTGGACCCTCATCCAAACTGGGGCAGGTCCAGTGAGACCCATTGGCCAGGCTGGATCAGACCGACCAAGCTCAAAACGGGTCAAGTCGGTTCAGTCAAATTAAATCGGGGTATGTGGGGCCTTTAGGCCGAGTTGGTCGGGTCAGTCTGACCAGGTTAGACCGGGCCTAAACACAACCAGCCCCTATTTACTAAAACACTAATAACATGAAAACTATGCGTTCGATTGATGAGTTTTTGTGGTGTTGGGACCATCTCAACAAGAAGTATCTTTTGTTATTCCTTGAGAAGGATTTAATGGATATTTACATGCGATGATTGTCTTGGGTTGCGGACCTCCCAAGTGTGCTATGTATGAAACCCTACAGTTAGTTGAGACCTGGAGACTATTGACAAGAGACTCAGTGTGACTCGCTTATCGGCCCAGTGGGAAGCACCTATGTGTGACTTTGTAGGACCATAGTGGGAGTGAGACTGTGTGACTCAATAGACCCATGGTACACGTTGGTAAGGAGTACCTCAGTTAGCAAAGGTGGAAATCACCTTCTTGTGACTTTGTAGGCCCACGATGGGAGCCAGACATTGTAACTTGGCATACCCCCGGTATGCGATGAGGAGGTGTACCTCAGCCGTCCATGGTTACTGGGAAGCAGCATCTATGTGGCTCGGAAGGCCCACCATTATCATAGTGGAGGAGTTATCTAACAACTGAGGTGTTCAATGATGTGACTGATGATTCATTTATCATAACCCTATAATATACCTAATGTGAGTTGTCTTGTGCTTCATGCTTGTGCTTCATGCTTGTGCTTCATTCTTATGCTCCGTGCTTTGCTTTTAGGACTTCTTTGTGGTATTTCCTTTGTGTTTTAGGGTCCCCAACAAAGTATTTTTATACTCACCCCTTCACGGGTTTCACCCACACGTTTTTTGTCTAGTATATACGATCGACGGTTCGAAGGAGGACTTGGTGGCCTAGGACCAGGAGGGTCCTAGTAGGTTTATGCGGACAAGATGTATTACTTCGTCTTATAGTAGCTACACTACTCTTACCATCAGACGGATTTTTTCATGGATGTGGTATCCAGGGTCCCTTTTTTTACACTACTATTTTCAATTCTTCTATTGGGTATGTATTTTAGACCACTTTTCTTCAGTTGTACATGTACTCAGCACTTGTTTCAGTACACTTATTTCCCCCTTTTAGTTTTTGGTATGTGGTTGGGAGTGTTTGTGCACACATGAACTCAGGAAAATGCCTCCCACTTTCATGTGGATGCCTTTGGAACTAGTAAGCATCCCGTGGCCTTTGAGAGGCGGGCTTGGAGTAGTCACGGAATGGACCTCGGGGGACAGGTCATGAAATACATGACTAGGGATCATTGTGAGATCTATATGGCAAGCCTGAAGTCATCTTGAGATTCATTTGACACGTTTGGGTGCTATCGCAAGACTTAACTAACATTTTCTGGTCCCACCATATGTGTTAGGATACATATTTGAAAGAGGCCACATAGTTTGGATAGAGAGCCTGAAGGGCTTCATGAGACTTGTGTGGCATGCCCAAGTGGTGATATGTGACTTACTCTGACATGTCCATAGGACAACACATGATCCAAATAATATACCAAAGGAGTGTTTCATGACCTGGGTGACATGTCATGGTGTAGTCACATGACCTGGGGGTCCATGCGAATTACATGAGGACTAGCATATATGTTCTTTGTAAAAATTTCCAATCTTTTAGTCTTTTTTCATGACTTTTATTGTAAATTACATAGATTTATTCAGTATTAGTGAGTTTTAAGTCTTTCTTGATCTAGAAAATATACAGGATGTTTTTTATATGTCCTTTCAAGAGTCCTTTATGTGATATATGAGTGATCATGCGAAGTGTTTTTGTATGTAGCATGATTTCTCTAGCTGTTCCTCAGATATTACCTAATAGGATTCGTTTTCAGTATCTATATCAGCAACTTCGAGAAATCCACTTTGGTGCTTGGGTGCACCAGTGCATTTGGATGAAAGAAGCCAACCCATTCCATGATGCTGGGGTGGGGTGTTTATTGGCCTCACCACCTCCGTTATTCAATTCTTTTCATGGAGTGTATCATGAAAATATATACTGGAGTCGGTGGAGGGATTCAGCATCATGAACTTCATGATTTCACAACATAATTAATTTCAGCAGCATCACATGATTTTCAGAAACATTAATATTATCCCATCATCACCTCCTTTATTAGATTATTTCCAAATAAAGGGGGTCTTCTTGAATCATGCAGACAGGATGAGAGACATTCATATTTACTGGTCAACACAACCAAGTGCCTTTATGAGATCAGAATGCCAATTAAAAGTCCTTCACATGATATTAGGTGACATTTCTAAAAAAATTCATGAGATAATGACAACTTGTTAAGGGTCCTTCAAAAATTTGGGCCATCATACTAAAGGGTTCTGTGAGACCGTTATGGGATATCCTAGGTTCATCGTGAGAGTTTCATGACATCGAGAGGATCCTGTCATTCCCTATTTTATTTACATTATTTACTTTACAATGTTTAAGGATATCATGAGGCTGTATGAGTCTAGTCAAAGACAATCACTCTACATATTTGTGATGCATCACATGACCAATATAGTGTCTCATGGATATGAATGAGTATTTCAGGGAAAATTCCATTTTTTTCCTTATAGTCTCAAAGGGTGAGTGGGAGATCACCTATATATGTTTGAGGCCCTTTTCGTGATGAATATGTCATGCTAGTGGTCTTTCATGTGATGAGAAGGACATGTAGTTGGGTGGTCAAAGTGTCTCACAGATCTCTAGGGGCACATCACATGATGTCTATGACCACACGAGACTCCCACCCTCTCCCCTTTCTGTTTCTTTTGTTTATTTTAAAACATCCTAGGGGGTTCACAAGTTTTATCAAATGTTTTCTAGGACAATCATTCACCCCATCAGTGGTACATCATGTAAATTTTATGACTGCAAGTGGTTCCCGTATTTTAGATATTTTTCTCTTATTTTTAAAGGACTTTTGGATGGTTTGTCAGTTTACCTTAATTTGAAATGCCTCATGACCAAGGAGATCTTATCTAGATACCACACCAGGATCGTTGGTTGTCTGGGGAACTTTCTCAATAGCATAAGGATTTGTCGAAGGGAATTTGTGGGTCCTTCCGTAGGCTATGCGCTCTATGTGACTGTCCATGTGAGCTCCCAAAGGTCATACAATCATGTGTCTTATTAGTGTTCCTGTTATACAAGTGATCATAACCACATTGATCTTCATTTAAATTGTGGGGGGAAATCATACTCATATTCAAGTATTCCTTTGTGGATTTTCCAATGCTCATTTGGTGGTGTCAATAATGGAATATTTTGATAAATATTTTTTTTAATTATTTATAACTCATTAAAATATTCTAATTGGATAAGTTAATGGGATATGGTCTAGAATATAAATTTTTGTGCACTTATATATCACTTTTCCTTTCATAGTAACATTCCGGACTTATATAGTATAAAAATCATTTATATCACAGTAATCATTAAAAGGGATAATTCGGGGTTAAATATAAGATATAAGGGTGGAAAATTCACCTAAACATGTTTAAATTTTATTGGATGATATAATTTTGACTCATCCTCATTCTTGAATTTAAATATATGAATTTTTTTTTGCAAATATAAAATGAAAAATAATTTATGTTAATTTAATAATTTTAGTAATTTCGAGGGTTCCCCTCCTATCACTTCTAAAAGGGAACCTCCTATCAACTCTTTATCATAGATTTTGAGAAATATATTTCATTAAATACCTAAAAGGTATCTCACCAGAATCCGTACCCATGTTTTAGTTGTTCTGGAATCACTAAAAGGAAAAATAAATAGGGATTTAGGTTTTATCCAAGAGGTTTTCTGAAGAGATAGTACAAGTCTTAACTGACCTATTTCATGTTTGTTTCTTCTCTTGCATCCATAAAATATTCTTTAAACATGATTTAATAATAAAATATTTATAATAAATATACTTAATTGTTATTATGATTTTTTTAAATCATTTTTCACCTCTATTTCCATCATATGGGAATGAAAACATTTCTCTTGTGCATGTGTGGATTACCACCTCCACGAGCGACACATGTTTTTTCATCACGACATCACAAGGATGGTTATTATGAATGTATTTAATTAATATATATTATATTATTTAGGAATCAAACATTGTTTAATTATATCATATCAAATATTTTCTTACCTTTCCATCTATTGAAAAATGATAACGTTGTTCTTTTGTATGTGTGAACTACCACCTCCACGGAGCAATGAGATTTGGTTTTTCTTCTTGAAAATATATTGGTGGTTATAAAAATATATATTATGTCTAAAAATTATAATAATGTCAAAAATATTTTCCTTGAGATGATTTAAAAATGACCTCTTTGACCATATTCAACATAACAAAGTCATTTGGGACATATGGTCCGAACACCCCAAAACGCATGATGTAAACTTAACCGATTAAGTAACTAAATAAAACATTTTCCAAAATGATGTAATAGTTATAATGAAAATAGAATGAATATAATTTTTTTCTTAAACTAGTAAATAACTACTATCATTTTATTATTTAAAATTTAATGAACGTACGACACCAGATGATATTTACGGTATGGTATTTCAATTCTCAATTCCCTTTCTTTGAGACATAATCTATTTATCACCACATTTTTTCTTTTGTGTGGTGTATAAAATAAATTATTAATGTAATATGTCATTATTATATAAAAATTAAATCAGTCAAAAATCTAAACAATTTTTCTACATTTAATGTTTCATTGGTTTAATATTTATCCAGTTGAAATGGAATTTTTCTCTAAAACCTTATTTTAAATGCTTTAAAGTTGTTATAATATATTTCCTCCATAACCATGATCATTAAAGTTTTTCAAGAATGTTCTTATTTACCATTAAAATACTTAATTTCATTATCAAATAGCTTTTAATTTCATTAATTTTTTTAAAAATTAATATACTAGTAGTTTTCTCAATGATATACTTTTATTGAATGCGTAAAAGGAATCATCATTTTATTGTATGCCACATGAAAAAATTTATCACCATCTTGAAAATTATTTACATTAAATATTCCTTTAAAATTTTATGCAGTTGTTTTCAAATAAAATAACTTACAGAATATTTGGTAATTTCCGATTTAAATTATTTTTCAAAAGAATGATATATTTATCATTATTTTTATGAAAAAATGGAATGTTCATTTCTTATGAGTTAAAAATATGTTTTCAATGGAATTATAATGAATAAGTGAAAGACGAAAAAGTTTATAACCATGATAAAGTTCATGAGAATTATTGATTATTGTAAGTTATCTTGATAGTTCTTACACAATGGGTGAGCCTAATACAGCTTGTACAACAGGTGATACCAATATAGCTCTACAATGCTTTGGGAAATATTCCTTTTCTTCAATAGAAAGAATGAGCATGTTAACCAAAGTATTTTATTATATAAATTTAACTAGGATTGATTTATTCTTAACATGATTGTCTATGGGTTATGAATATAACTCTCTAATACTCATATAATGGTCTCTATTTTTCTTTCTATAGCTTTTTAAAGGGTTTATTTGAGAAAAGGATGATTTTTAATGTTTGATTTATTGTATTTATGTGGTCAACACTTTATTGTGAAAAAAGTCAAAATTTTATAATTTTTTATGGTTTTTAGTTGATTAATTTTTTATAACTCTTACTGTGTTATTTTTTCTCATCCTAATTTTTTTAATATTTGTCAAAGGTTTTAAGGATGAGCATGAACAATGAAAAAGATAGGCCAAATGTCAAGATGAGCTGTCATGAAAATAAAATGTGTTTAATTTTAAAAGTATTATATTGTGGGAAAGATGGATACCAAGTGGAAGTTTCTACATTATAATATATGGGATTTTTTTGTGATAAAGATGACTTAGTTTTATAAAACTATAAACTATAATGACCATAAAAATGAAATAAAGTGAATTCTTTTCTAAAAAATAAAGATTTTGTTATGTTTTAAGGTCAGGTCATTATATTGATGTTGATCAAATCAATTATAAATATGCGATAAAAGAAACTTATTCTTTATATAAATTTAATTTATCTCCCTATAATTGATGAACAACCTCATTGACCCATCCTTAATTTTTACAAATAAAACAAAGGCTACCCATAGTGAAACAATAGGGTGTATAAATCCCTTATTAATCAAATCCTAAAACTATTTTTTCAACTCCACCAACTCCATTGGTTCCATTCTATAGGGAGAATCATATATATACCTTGCATTAAGAATGAGTTTAATAAAGAATTCAACTACACACTATAATGTATGACTAGGTAATTATTCTAGAAAGAAATCAATGATTATTTGTACCATGGGTACATCCTCTATTCTAAGGTTATATTCATTATATATAGATTACAAATGATATTATTATCTCCCTATAATTTCATTATGGAGAACTACTATAGAGGATCCATACATGATTTTATTGTTGATGTTTCCCATCAAATGATAAGATATTCCACCTCACCTACATGGATTGTAATCTCCATCACTTAAAAAAAATCATTATAATATGAAATAAAATACGTTCCATTGACCATATAAAATTTAACCATAAGTATATTAAACCATGTTTTCAAATAGGGTATTCCCATTCATCATAATTGGAACTACCTAATATGTATTTACTTCAATACGATTTCCAATTGTTGTCATAATTGATACCTCCATTACTAGGGTTATAGGGAAATATTTTATGTTTTTGGAAAAATATATATATAATAGAGTGTGAAGATCCAGAATCAAATAAAAACATAGCTAATGTTGAGGATATTATAAAAGTGCCATCCACCACATTATTAGGAACTTCAACTTTAGCTTTGGTAAATTCATAAGTTCGGTATTTCCCCCTTTTCTTTTTCGAAGGTTAATTCCCTTTATGTTTGGGGAATCAGTTCACATAATATCCCTTCTAATTATAGTTAACATATTTAAAATAAATAGAATATCCCTTAACTTTTTATTTGTGATATTGAGGGCCCTTTCTCCACACTTGTAAAAACTCAATTTAACTTCTTAAAACACCTAAGGTGTTTCTTCTGGGAAATAACCCTTCCTTTTACCCCTTTCCACACTATTCATCCCATGATGATAAGAAAAACTATTCTTCATATATTTCCCATGAATAAGTAATTCCCAAAGATATCATTTTATTTCATAATGAAACGTGATACTATATCCTCATATAATTAATAGGTTTGAGAGATCAATGAACTTCAAAGGATTGACATTAACCCATCAATGAAATGATCAGTATTTTTTTCTAGTTTACATATATAGTCCTTAGAATGCCTAGAAAAACGTCTAAAGTTACGATCTTACATAGTAACATTTTCCTCCTTACTTTGTCTAATATTAAGGATTTGGATTTCCATTTGTTCTATTTGGTTATGAGGAAATTATTTTTCATCAAACCCCACCTTAAAATATTTCCACTCCATGAAATTTATCTCATCTTTCTCTTTAGTGTTTTGTACTAGAAAATAATATTGGTTTGTATCTACCATTAGAAAATAGAATGACGTGATATATGTTTCCTTTTAAATACTTCCCAAAGAGGGAAAGATCTTATCTACGTAATTTATTCATTATTTAACTACCAATGGACTATTAGTTCCACTGAATGTAGAAAGTTGTTATCATATGAAGCAGTGTAACGTAGTTACACCATGTTGTGGACCAGTATGTCACTCAATGTCAGAAACAATATTTACCATGACATGTCTTAAATTCCCAAATATTCTTATGAAATTATTAGCCTCCACTCTAGCTTCATTGACTTTTTTAGGTAGGATATCCCTACATTAAGTATGAGTGTTGATAAAGTTCTCATTCCTCCTATCAGTATCCATATTTTTAAAATGTAATACACATAATAAAGTCATGATATTGAGTTACAAAATAAAATTCCTATTATGTTTACTAGAGTGAACCCTATAAATATTGAGGGGGTTTTCATAGTACGTGTTCCATCTAACTGTGTTACTCTAAATCTAGTCGAAAAAGTTCCTTCTAAATATTCTATTATACCAATTGTATCATCCCAGACTCCAGAATGACATAGACAACAGTTATATTATATTATTGGAAAATAAAAAAATAATTTCCATAGGATCCAAAACATTAATATTTTTTGAAGACTAGATACATACATACATTATATTAAAAAGCATAAGATACTATAGGAACACATGATGAGAACATTATTATCCTTTCCATAATATCCTTCAAAATAAAGCATAGTTCTCATATTGGTTTCATGGGGAAGGAGTAAAAAATAAGTGTGAGCTCAAATTCTTAGTAACGTGTAACATACAAAAAAAGTTATCATAACATAAAAATGGAATACATGATATGGTAGAAATAAATAAAAAACATGAATCTATAATCAATAAAAACCACGGGGATTCTATATCAAGGACAATAAATGTAATCATGGGAATAATAATCCAAACTCTCATATTTGTGGAATGAATAATGTGAGGCATCAAAACATATTTAGAAAGGCCTTGTGCCAAGAAAGTATACTAATACGACGAGAGGTATAAAAAACCAATGCTATTTATTCTCATGAGACCTATTGATACATTGAGGGGATATATAATTCCCAGCCCCACCCATCACATGATTATGTCAAATGCGGTCACCATAAGATTCAATCATACATCCCATACCATTACCTAAGGATCTTGAAGAAGAATAAAAATATGTCTATTTATATAATGCAAATATGGAAAAGAAATATTTCTTTATTCAATAGTATAATGCGGAAGTTTAGGAAAACACCCCTTAATTAACTTACACTACGGTAAAAATGGCCATTTCCGACAGGCCCATTGTCCCGTCGCAAATAATATGTTTTTGCGATGGGTATGTAAGGACTCGTCAGAAAAGGTTTGGCGAGAATGCACGCCCAAGCACAGGAAGGGCATTTGCGACAGGTTACCTATTCCCGTCACAAATCCACTGCGGCGGTTTTTACTATTTGTGATGGGAAAAGCATCTCGTCGCAAATAGTGTGTCGGGAGGGAGACATTTGTGACGGGTTCCGTCACAAATACTTTTTTTTGAGAGACAGTAATTAGTGCGGGCGATGTGCATTTGAGATGGGTCCCGTCACAAATAATCTAACCAATATATTCCCCCACCTGTTTTTCTTCTGATTTTACTTCTTTCTCGACTTCTCTCTCTATCTCTTTTGAAAAAATTTCTTCTAAAATTTTTCATTGTTTAAACATTTAAATGGGAGCACAATACGTGGCCTTTATACTTAGAATGCTTCAGTTTGAAGATATTTATCTATTTTTTCTATTGTTTAGTTAATTTATTTTATTTTAAATTATAGATAATTTTTATTAGATAGATGCTATTAAATTTAATTAGAATTAGATATTTGTTTTTCAGTATTAATTTTTATGAATAATTACGTCGAATTGTTAATTATAAATAATTAGTAATAACTAATAATATTTTGTTATAATTAGAAATAATTTGAATTAATTAGAAATATTTATTAATAATTAGTAATAATTATCAATAATTTGGATTAAATAGTAAAAAATAGGATTAATGAGAAATAATTAGGATTAATTAGTAATAATTCCTAATAATTAGTAATAAATTGAAATAATTAGTAATAAATTTTAATAATTATTAAAAACATTTAATAATTAGTAATAAATCATAATAATTAGTAATAAATAGTAATAAATAGTAATAAATTGTAATAATTAGTAATAATTTGTAGTAATTCATAATAATTAGTAATAATTCATAATAATTAGTAATAATTCATAATAAATGGTAATAATTTGTAATAAATGGTAATAATTAATAATAAATGGTAATAATTTGTAATAATTAGTAATAAATGTTAATAGGTAGTAATAAATGGTAACAATTAGTAATAAATGGTAATAATTAGTAATAAATGGTAATAATTAGTAATAAATGGTAATAATTAGTAATAAATGGAAAAAATTTGTAATAATTAGAAATAATTTGTAATCGTTAAAAATAAATTGTAATAATTAGAAATAATTTGTAATAATTCGTAATAATTTGTAATAATTAGTAGTAATTTATAATAAATAGTAATAATTGGTAATAATTAGTAATAATTAGTAATAAATGGTAATAATTAGAAATAAATGGTAATAATTAGTAATAAATTGTAAAAATTAGTAATAAATTTTAATAATTAGTAATAATTAGTAATAATTAGAAATAATTTATAATAAAATTTAGTAATTAGTAATAAACTGTAATAACTTGTAATAATTAGTAATAATTATTAAAAATTAGTAATAAATTGTAATAAATAGTAATAAATGGTTATAATTAGTAATAGATGGTAATAATTAGAAATAAATTGTAATAAATTGTAATAATTTGTAATAAATTGTAATAATTACTATAAATTAGTAAAAAATAGTAAAAAATAGTAAAAATTAGTAATAAAATGTAATAATTAGTAATAAACTGTAGTAATTAGTAATAAACTATAATAATTAGTAATAAACTATAATAATTTTTAATATTAAATGGTAATAATTATTAACAAATTGTAATAACTAGTAATAAATGGTAATAATTAATAATAAATTGTAATAATTTGTATTAAATTGTCATAATTTGTAATAAATGGTAATAATTTGTAATAAATGGTAATAATTTGTAATATATTGTAATAATTAGTAACAAATGGTAATAATTAGAAATAAATACTAATAATTAGTAATAAATGATAATAATTAGTAAGAAATGATAATAATTAGTAATAAATGGTAATAATTAGCAATAAATGGTAAGAAATTGTAATAAATTTTAATAATTAGTAATAAATCATAATAATTAGAAATAGTTATATATAAGTAGTAATAATTATAAATAATTAGGATTAATTAGTAATAATCCGGATAAATTAGAAATAATTAGGATTAATTAGTAATAATTATCAATAATTAGTTATAAATTATAATAATTAGTAATAATGAGTAATAATTAGTAATAATTATGATTAATTAGGATTAATTAGTAATAATTAGGTTTAATTACTAATAATTAGGGCTAACTATTAATAATTAGGAGTAATTAATAATAATTAGGATTAATTAATAATTAGTAATAATTAGGATTAATTCATAATAATTATGATTGATTAATAATAATTAGAATTTATTAATAATAATTTGGAATAATAAATAATAATTAGGATTAATTTGTAATAATTAGGTTTAATTAGTAATAATTAGTAATAATTAGGATTAATTAATAATAAATATTAATAATTACTAATAATTAAGAGTAATTTATAATAATTAGAATTAATTAGTAATGATTAGAAATAATTAGTAATAATTATGATTAATTCGGAATAATTTGGAATAATTTGTATTAATTAGGATTAATTTGTATTAATTAGGATTAATTAGGATTAATATGTATTAATTAGGAATAATAAAGATTAATTAGGATTAATTGGTAATAATTAAGATTAACTAGGATTAATTTGTGAAAATTAGTAACAATTAGTAACAAATAGTAGGAATTAGGACAAATTTGTAATATTTAGTTACAATTGGTAATAATTAAGATTAATTATTAACAATTAGAATTAATTTGTACTAAATTGGTATAAATTTGAGTACATTGATAAACTGGCACAATTTCCTGTGGATTGGTAGTATTCCTTTTGATCGAAGCCTTATCTCCTTGCAACGTTCTCCCACTAAAATTAGTTTGAAAAATATGATCGGTCGTACGTCGTAGTAGATTTTTCATACAAAGTTTAGTCTAATAAAGTTGTAAGGAGGTGAGACATCATAAAAAAAATAGAGGCTCTTTTGACTGAAAAATCAACCCCTTGGAAATTCTCTGAATGAAATAACTATAAAAAGTATGCTTCAACATACATATATTAATTTTCATATGCACAGGTTTGGAGAGAAGCATGGCGAGGACTCCCTTCTCTCCATCCTCGTGAGTCAAAAAATGGATATATGTACATAATAGCATACTTTTCATAGCGATTTGAGTCACATAAAGTTGCAAGGGGGTGAGTCATCAAGAAAAAGATGTGCCGCCAATCCATTGGAAATTGCGTCGCTTGTAATTAACAATAATTGGTAAAAAATACTTTTAATCAATTATAATTAGTGGTAATTAGTATAAGTTTTTATAAATGAGTGAAAATTAGTATGAATGCTTAAAAAATAGTATAAATAACTATAAAATAATAAAAATTATTATAAATTGATAGAAAAGAGAATTTAATTGTCTTATATTTTTTGGATAGTGTTTATCTTATATCTAATTATACAAAATAACTAATTATTTCAAATTTTTTAGAAAAAAATGGAACAAGAAAGTCAACAACAATCATTATTAGATGATTTCGCTTAGATAAATCAGTATAGTAATCCAAACGGTTCTGGTTTAAATATTGTATATATTGAGGGTGTTCAAGATTTCTTATCATTTGCATCATCACAACAATAATTTATTTAAAAAGGGACATTTAAGTGTCCATGTAAAAAATGTGCTCTGAGGATGTATGACACATTTGAAAACCTTTGCGATCATTTATTTCATTTTGGTTTTCAACCATATTATGTTTTTTAGTATCAACCTGGTGAACACAGTTCCAGAGAAGATATTAATAATTTGGTTTCAAAACTAGCAAAGTTTCAAAATTTAGTACATGATGTGGCAGGTTCATATTTTCAACAAAAAGAAACTCATGATGATATTGATTTAACTCTTGAGTCGGAACAATCTCATTTATATGAGTTATTAAGGTCTATTGAAGATGCCTTATATACTGGTTTCAAGATAAGAATTTTAAAGTAGTTACTAAATTTATGCCCATTAAATCAGAAAATGGAATATCAAATAGTTGTTTTGATCAGATATTCTATTTGATAAAAACACTACTACCTGATGGAAATGTGTTTCCTGTATATTCCAATGAGAGCAAGAGGCTTGTTTGTAATCTAGGTCTTGGTTATCAGAAGATTTTCAGATGGTCAAATGATTTCATCTTATATTATGGTGAAGAAGAGTCATTTGATATTTTTCCTACATATGTACAATCAAGGTATAAATAAGCTCAATCAGGGAAGTCTGTATTTGTTCTTGTAAAACAATTGATATATTTCATGATCACACCGAGATTGCAATGTTTATTTATGTCTTAAAACACAACATCAAGGATTTATGGAACAAAACCATAATTTCAACCAGTAAAAGATTAAATCATCTCTCTGATTGTGATTCATGGAAACCTTTTTACAAAGTGCATTTGTATTTTGATTTAGAAGTCCAAAATGTTCAATTGGGTCTTTCTACTGACAGTTTTTGTCCATTTGGTTCTTACAATAGTCAGTATTCATGTTGAAATGTATTTATAACTTTTTATAATTTACCTCCATGGATTTTCATGAAGGATCCATATATCTTTTTGACCTTCTTAATTCCAGGTCATCTAAAAAAGAATATCGATGTTTATTTGAAACCATTAATTGATGATTTGAATTCATTGTGGAGTAATGGTGTCTATACATATGATTTTGCATCGAAATAGGACTTCCTACTAAAAGTTGTAGTGATGTGGACAATTAGTGACTTCCTAGCATTTGGCATGTTATCTGGATGGAGTACACATGGTCCAAAAATATGTCCATACTATATGAGAGTCAACAAATCATTTATTCTTGTCAATGGAAAAAACCTTGTTTTTTCGACTATCAAAACAAATTTATTCCAAGTGGTCATCCTTTTTTGAAGAAACGAATATCATTTCAGAAAAGGAAAATTTGAAAAATATGGTCCTCTGAAAATGATCTTAGATACAGAGTTAAAATCAATTGTCTCTCCATTACCTCCCATTACATTTGTACAAACAATAAACCAACAACAAATTCATGGGTTTAGAAAAGAGCACAATTGGATAAAACATAGATTTTTTGGGATTGTCCATATTGGTCTGACTTGTTGGTCCATCACATGTTGGATGTGATTCATATTGAGAAGAACTATTTTGATAATTTATTTCATACAATTTTGGATACACCAGGTAAGATCAATGATAATTTAAAGGCATGGTTAGATCTCGACCAAATTTGCAAGTGCCCAGAACTTGAACTGATTGAAAATGTTAGATCACAGAAGCTAATGAATCCAAAAAAACATCTTATACACTGTCTAGTTGATAATTATTTTGTTAGTGGCTTGCATATTTGATACTTTCAGATGGTTATGCTTCCAATTTGGGAAGATGTTTCAGAAATGATCATATTACCGAATTGAAAAGTCATGACTATCATGTTTTAATGGAAAATAATTCTTCCAATTGATTTAATAGGTTTGTTAAATCCTACGATTTGGGAAGTACTAGAAGACATATCATATTTTTTTGGAGACATTTTTGAATCAAAAAAAGACTACGATGTTGTATGAAAACTGCAAGAAGATGTTGTTTTGATTTTATGTAAACAGAAAAAAATTATTCCTGCCAGGTTTTTTTGACTCAATGAAACATTTGATATTATATTTTATACATGAAACAAAATGTAGGGGTCCGATATAGTTTTTATGGATGTACCCATTTGATAAATGAAGGTAGAAATTGAAAAAAAGTATGTATCAAAGCATTAGTTGAAGGTTCAATTGCAGAAGTTTATTTGTAAGAGGAAATGTTTTTTATTGCATTTATTACTTTAAATTTGAATATCCCTCAAAACAAAACTGCATGAGCCATAATTTGGGAAATTTTGACGATGACATGAGAAATCAATTATCAATTTTCAATCATCCCAAAATTTTCTTCAATGGAGTTCATGAGCGATGTATTTTAGATGATGAACATCACAGACCTCATATATATATTTTTCTCAATTGTGAAGAAATTAAACCATTTGTACTGTGAGTTATCCTTTCACATATTCTATAATTTTTATTATAGTATATTAATCTTATTTTATTTGTAGGGTATATAATATTCCTATCAAGAAATAGTTTCCACAAATTATAGAATCTTCTCTTGAAAGCATCATAAATAAATCCTACTGGTTTCAAAAACTGGTAACATTAATTATTTTTCATTTCACATAATATATCAATTTAATAATTTTTATATTGATAATTGTTTTACAACTTTTGAGGTATCTCAACATGCTGATAAAATTGATAATTTATTGTCTATATTGAGTTACCCACCATAAAAAATAGTTATATCTTATAATGCACATGTGGCGGAGGGTTTTTCATTTCATACATGTGTATATAGGGAATAAAAAAACAATGAATAATTGTGTTTCCTTGAGAGGATTTCATCATAGAGAAACTGAAGTAAACTATTATGGCATGCTAAAAGAAATCATTAAACTGTGTTATCCGGGACAACATTACATAAAAATGTTTAAATGTCAATGGTTGGATACTAAGAGATGATTTTTTGTTCGTCTGATCCATAGAATTGCTGATATTAAATA
Organism: Viscum album; assembly: GCA_963277665.1. Lineage (NCBI taxonomy): Eukaryota > Viridiplantae > Streptophyta > Magnoliopsida > Santalales > Viscaceae > Viscum > Viscum album. Next base: position 1,045,129,875 of record OY728161.1, on the reverse strand, counting down.
TAAAAGTCTTCTTGTAGTAAATGAACCATTTTTATTGGCTCATCAGGCACATAAAATCTATTATTCAAATTACTATGAAACATCAAGAGAGTTGGGTGATTTGTGGAGCATAATAAAATCTAACCCCCAAGTGAATCAATTAACTGAAAGTGAATTTGGTTATGCAGAAGTGCAAGGAATTGAAACTTTTTAAGAGATTTCTCTGAATCCATTTTTTACACGAAGAGACACAAATATCATTGTGACACCCCACAGTTAAGGGTTAATGGTGATGATGATGTTAATGATGTTACAACTGAATTTGAAATGGAAAGAGATAATGAAACTGAAACTAATATGAAAATTGATGATGCTGAGGAGGAAGATGAAGACATTGACATCGACAGCTATGCAGATGAGGATGAAGATGGAAATTGACTTAGTTAAATGCAGTTTATAATCATATATAATATATATCTATATATAATAATTATTTTCAACTATTTGATAAAAAAATCATTTTGTGTTTGAGATGGATGAGTATCTGTATTGTATGTTACAAGAGGATCATCTTCTTTTGGACGAGCAGGAGGTTGGATCAGCCGACCCTCAGACTTTTGGTGGTTCAGGGGGAACTCGAAGAAGGTGTGGTCTTTCCCGACTAATGATTCCCAACCATATCCCTGAGCGACATCCACATATTGGGTTTGATCGACACATGCTTAGGTATGTTTACCTATTTATTTTAGTAAGTTTCCATTAATTTTATTATATTATAATTATTGGATTAATTGTTATTTTGTTCTTATCTTTAGGCATATAACTATTAGACAGAGGATCTCTCTGTTGCAAAATTATTTTTCTGATGCATGGGTGTCATGGGATAAAATTCTCATTAATGTTCAGCAGCGCATGTTCGAGCATTGGATGGTTTATAAATAAATAATATTTATTTTGAAATTAATTTAACTAATAAATTGATATAATAAATTATTTTTAGGGTTTATGGTATCCCATTGATGAGAGCATGTGTGAGGCTATCTCGAAGGCATGACAGGGAGCTATGCGTCCGCATTGCACTCAGTTTTTGAAAATTTTGAAAAGGAATGCAATGAAGAAAGAAGGAGTGAAGGAGTTTGATGAGACATGCATCGTCCACCGACCTGATTATATTTCATATGAGGTTTGGGATGGATTATGTACACACTTTTTGAGTAGGCGGTTTGAGAGTATATCATTAGTAGGTTGGAAAAATCATAGGAGACAGTAGGTGACTCATTGAGCTGGTAGTCGTACATTCAGTACACATAGGGAGCATATGGTAAGTACATTTTTTTTAAAATAATGTATATAACTTTAAATGAAAATAGTTTATTTTATATCTATATAGGTAGCTGAACAACCCGATATTATAGACTACGACCTTTATAGGAGGATGTACAGTGATCCCGCCATATGAGATATTAGAGGTGCTCGCCAACATCAGATTGGGGTATATATAAGTTATTTTTGAGTTTTAAATTTAACTACTAATAATTTTTTTAATATTTTAATTTTAAATTGAAATTAAAGGAGTCATATGAGGTATCAATGTATCATACACATGTTGAGAGTTAGGTCAAGACCGATGGTCAGAATAGTTCCCCCTGATTTGATGGGCCTGCATGGATTCATGCGACCCGATATAACTTCTAGAAAGGTTAATTTATTGGTATCCACTCTCGATTGTCCCCTGGGGGTTTTTATGACACCTCTGCGATGTCAGCGTCTAGCTCGAGAGGATCTCTCAGAGAGTCATCATAATCTCATGCACATTATGAGGATCAGCTGTGAGCATAGAGTGATCTCATAGAGATTATGCATATGAAGCATGAGGAGATGTGTCAGTTGCAGAAGTAGCAATAGGAAGATTTCAAATGAATGTAGCAGGAACAACATCAAGAGATGTAGGATGAGATGCATCGATGGCGGCAGCAGCAAGAGCATGAGTAGATGGAGTACCTGCGATGCCTAACTCGCAGTTTAAGAATGGAGTTCCCTCCACCATCTCCTCCAGCTCTTCTAGATGCCCACCCCCTAAGTGATGTATTTATATTTTATAATGAAACATTTGAATGGAATTCTTTTAATATTAAGTATTAAAAGATTTATATTGTGCCTTTTTATATTGTCTCAAATATTATTATTTTTCATTATATTTATTTTATTATTAATTAATATATTTTTATATTTTTCTTAATACTCATGTTTTTGTTATCTTACTAATATTAATATTAATAATAATATTATTATGTTGTAAAATTATTTTATAATTAATTTAATTTTACGAATTATTAACATTATTATTTTATTTATAAAAATATTAAAATATTATATTTATAAATAATTTTATTATATTAATACTATGATTTAATTATATTAATATTATATTATTATTAATATTATATTATTTGTTTTATTTGTTTTATTTTATTCAACTATTTTCGATAGGACCGTTGCAAATACTATTTTTGACGGTCCGTCGCAAAAAATTTAAAATGTGAAACTCTATTGCAGCGGGAGGTCGACCGGTCGCAATAGAGTTTCATGAAAATTCACCGAATGTTTTTTCAATGGTGTTATTTATCATCGCAAATATTACTTTTTGATATGGTCTATCGAAAAAAGTTATTTTTGTGACACCGTTTTCCGCAATGGGTCATTTTCATTAGGACCCCATTACAAAAGACCATTTGCGATGGGAACCTTTGCAAATGACCCATCGTAAAAATCAATTTTTTTAGTTGTGTTAGAAGATATGGGAGTATCATTAATGTGGATTTAATCACACATATCAAAGAAATTTAGGTTAGAGGGTACTTTTAATGTAATGGGTTATCAATTAAAGATAGTAATTGGGATTAATAACTTGTAATGGTATGATAAGAAGTCAATGATTGGAAAGATCCTTTATCATGGATAATAATGTGACTACGAATAATCCAAAGCATATCTCTTATGACTACAAAGCAAGGTGTGCCATCTTATGCCCATTTTCCATGCATAAGAGTGGTGATTGAGTCAATTATCAAACAAAACATTTCAAGGAAATTAACCCTAGGTGAATTTGTTAGGTATCCATATCTGCTTTACATTATCCATATACATATATATTAATAGGAAGCTATAGACACTTTTTATTTACCAAAACATAGGTTGGTTTTTCCACCAATGAAAATGTTGAATTTTACAATAGTTATGTTATCTATTGAATCAAAAGAATATAAGGGAGGGATATCTGTATATATTTTTAAATACCTTAATATTTACAAGGAATATTGTAAAAATTATTTCAAGGGAATTTATGTAGCACACAAAAGTTAATAGGTGGTTAATATAACATGATCACGAAAGAATGCAAATTGATTTGAAAAAACATACTTATGGATTCATTCAATGAAAACCAATTAAAAGTGAAGGCTTAAAATTGAACATTAAATACCTCAAATGAACTAAATTTTATTATATTAAATTTCTAAAAGGATGTCTACACACCACGTAAATCAAATTTTTTGTATTGTACAAAACATGTCTTGGTGAGAAGAATTTTAGATGAAAACCCATACAACTTGAGGAGAAAAAAACCTATTGAAAGAGATTGAATTAAGATGAAATTAAATTTATGGTAATGAAAGGTATTTCATCATATAATATCTAAATTTTTATATATATACACATCATAAATTATATTAGGTACCCAATAAAAAATATGTCTCAATGAGTGGAATTTGAGGTGAAAAAACTTACTTCATGGATGAATTTTATTTGAGTCTATGATTATGTTACTAAATAATTAAATTAATCTATTTAAATATACACGAAAAAAGAATTATTCACCTACATTTAATTTTATAAAGTTCATTTAATGTTTTTTGTTAGTAACATTTAACATAATTTATACTTATGTTCGTTAATCAGTGTTGTTCGGTTAATTATTTTCATAACACTTTTTTTTACTATGGTCAATGGTGTTATAAAATAATTTCAAGATCTCCATAATTTTATAGGGATTTTCCCTTATTAATCCATTATAATAGTAATTATATAGTTTCAAATGTTATCCAAAATGCAGACCAAAATTAAGAAAGGCACCCTGATAAGTCAATTTATGGTAGATAAAGTTACTAGGATTTCTTATTGTAAATCACACATATATAATTACAAATATTATTATTATAGTGTATTAATAGTATATAAAATATCATATTAGTTAATTAAATAACCATTTTTTATCCTCCTGTTTAAAGTGGTGATGGAAAATTGAACACATCATTTATGGAGGTGATAACCCGCACACACACTACTGCAAATATGACCATTATCAGTGCTAGAAAAGGGAATTAACAGCGCTCTAAAAGCATTGTTAATCGACGTGAAGATAGGGGTCCCTTTTATCAGAGCTCAGAAAAACACTGATAAAGGACCCTTTTATCAGCGCTAAAAAAGTGTTGATAAAAAGTTCTTTTATTATCTCTTTTTTTAGCATTGATAAAAGTCAAAAAAAATTAAAAACAAGTTAAAAAGAAAACACAATACTCGGGGATCTTTTAATATTACTTTCCCACCCTTTCGTCGCAAGGTGGACTACCTCCCACTCTTTGCAGGATGCACTTGCTCGTGCATCCACCACTTGCCTGCACGCCCCTGCTTCCACCCAATTTCAAACCCGAAACATCCCCCCTTGCGCGCTTGCACCTTAACGACAAAGCTATTTAGTTTCTTCTCTATTTAATGATATATATATTTACATATATTGTTATATTTATTCATATATTAATATAGATTCATATTAAAATAAATATATTTAGTTATATTAATACATATATATTTATTCATATATTAATATATATATATATATTTATATATATATAGTTATATTTATTCTTATATTAATATAGATTCATATTAATATAAATATATTTAGTTATATTAATACATATATATTTATTCATATATTAGTATATATATATATTCATATATTAGTATATATTTATATTTATTTATATATATTTTTTTGTTATAATTTTTTATCTGTATATTTATTTGTATTTTAATATATATTTATAAGATTAGCATTAAATACATTTATAAAATATTTTTTTTATGTGTGTTTATAAATAAATACAATCATACATATATACAACACACACACAGACACACAGATATATATATATATATATGAATAAATACATATATATGTTTATCTGAAAATTCATAGAATGTTCAAATGACCATAACTTCTAATCCATCAGTCTGTTTCCACTCCACAACTAGTCAAACTGAATAAAATGAAATAATATTCGATATGATATATGGTAAATTCCTAGAGGACATCTGGATCAGAAGTTATATCAATTTGAATGCTAAACAATTGTGGAATCCCAAATAAAAACTCAGTTTTGGAGGACTTCTGGGACTTTTTGTTGCTTGAAAAAATGCGATAAATGGTTCCTTTTGGTCACTATCATGTAAAACTCATCGCAAGATTCGATTTGATATACTGTAGAGCTCAAACGAACACCCAGAGAAAAAGTTATGGCTATTTGAAGTATGAGTTACATTTTCAACTTATTTTAGATATTTTAATAATTTTTTTGATTTTTTTTGTTTTCAAATTGTTTTTAAATGATTATTAATTGATGATAATTTGAAAATTATTAATTAATAATATTTTTTAAAAAGTTTTAAATCCATTTTCAATAAATTTCTTATATATTAAATGTAATAGTCTATTTATAATTATCTAAAACATATTTAAAAATATATATATTATATTTATATCAATATAAATATACTTATACAAAAATATATTATTTTTCATGGTTTTTTTAATATACAATTTATCAGAGCTAGGAAAACGTTTTGATAAATCCCCCCTATCAGCTCAACAAAAAAAAGTGTTGATAAAGGGTGGTGTTTCGGTAACCCATTTTTGAGGTAGTGACACAAGAAAACATTTTATTTTTACTCAATTATTTTGGAGGAAGGTATAAAATAGATATTACATTAATATAAAAAAACTTAATCCTTGTAAACATTATGGTTTTATCATTCCTTCATGGATAGAAATGACTTGAGGGGTTTAGAAAAAGAAAAGAACTTGAAAAGTTCGGTTGAGAGTATTACCACTCCCTTGTAATTTATCCATTGGATAAATCCTTAAGGATCCTTAGATTGATGTTATGGAGTCAAAAAGGATTGAAAATGTATAAAGGATGTTTAAAAAATAATAGGTCTATGTTTTTTTGATACTATAGTTTATAATGGTTAGTTAAATGGTATAAAGTAAGATACTTTTTTAAGTAAAAAGATTGTATGTTTTGTAAAATCTCTTTACTTTTTAATAATTCCAATCGATTATTAATGTTGAAAGGATAAAGAATGGAAAATAATGGTGTGGTGAAAGAGATAAGGTTAACCCCCCTACAAAATATAATATCATTAAATTATTTCACATGTTTTATCCACTTACACATTGTTTAAACTATTTCCCCTTAATAAAAAGATTACCTCTATAGCTATAATTTTGACCTCAAAAAACAAATTTTAATGGAAAAAATTTATGTTAAAATTATTTACTAATTTCAACATAATTATTTCAAAAATATATATCTTTTTATAATATATAATTTCAATGATTTAGTGGAATTAATAATACAATTATCACATATAACAGGTAAAAAGGGTTGCTTATAAAAAGATTATTTAAACATATAATTTAATCATGGGATAATATTATCAATGATTTTGATTTTAAAGACATAAATTTATTTATTATAAAATAATAAATTTTATATGTATTTCAAATGAAGAAAAAATAATTTTACCAAAATAACAAAAACTATTTTTTATTAGAATTAAAATATTACTTTTTTTATAGGGATACACATAAGTTTTACAAATTTTAGAAAATATATTTAAAATTAATAAAATAATTCTTCAAATAAATTGAAATGTTTTATAAAAATATAATTCACGCTTATTTACTAATATAGTTATAAAATACAACATTTAAGAAAAATTCTCAATATTCATCTAAAAATAAATTATATTATAAAAATACAAAAATTCCATCTTAAGACAATATCTTTGCAATGAATTCATAGTTTTATTTTATATTTATAAAATCAAAATATATAATTGAGGAACTAAAAAAATAAAATATACTCATGAATAAAGGCTCTTAGAGTGTGCATTATGTGATAGTGTAGGATAAGGTGTTAACCTACTATTATAGGGTCTTAGGTATTACACATGTTAGATCCTGACCTTTTCTAGAGGTTCCTAGACCTTGTTCATAGGTATTTATTTCTTGTTTTGAGTATTAATTGTTTTGGTCTAATCTTGGGTAAATTTGGGTGAAAATTGGTGAATTTTTGAAGAAGAATATGCTTTTCATGGTTTGAGCATGGTCAATCAAAGTGTCCTGCTAAATTGTGCAAGGGTTGCATGGTTTGCACATGGTTTGAACATGGTTAAACTAAGTGTGCTACCTGGTCACATGGTTTGCGCATGGTTTAAATAAGTGTGCAACCTAAGTGTGCAACATTTCACTATTTAGGCACATGGTTGGTAGTAACCGTGCAACTTAACCCAACAAAACATGCATGAAAAAAATTAAAGTTACAAAAAATTAATTTTCAAACTTCCCGAACCCCCATATTATCTTTAAAACAACCCTAGATCACCCCTAATTTATTTCTCTCAATTACAGAGCCTCTTAGAGGGTTTCCTAAGAATCATGACCTCCATTCTTGGTGATTCTAAGCTCGATCATTAGGTCCTCATCTCTCTATATATGTTGTTTATTCCCGATTGATTTCTCATCTCTCTTCCATTATTCTACCATTATTATGGTGGGAGTTTTATCCTATGTTTTTTTAGATCTAGATCAATATTTTTTGAATCTAGATATAGGTTTTTTTGATCTATATCTACAATTAAGAGATCATTTTTTGTTTAAATCTTGGATCTAGGAATTTAATCAAGATCTCATTATTCATCATGTTCCTGATTATTCTATTAAAAATTGAGGATTACCTATTAGTGAGAGTTCATCTCTATTCTCGAGGTAGGTGGTCTCATATTCAATTCCCATAGTCATGATTTTGATTACACGTATGAAAATAATATAATTACCAGAGTTGTTTAGGAATTGATGTTCTTGATTAAATTAATTAATTTGGGTAAATTAATTAATAATAGAATTTTGAATTATGGGATTTGAGAATAATTAATTATGAAATTAATTACGTGATATTGATGTTTTCAATTGGGGATAATTAATAGAGGAATTAATTATATGAAATTGATATTATGAATTAGGGATAATTAATTTTAAAATTAATTAGGATATATTAATATCATGAGTTGAGATAATTAATGGTAGAATTAATTTTGGGATACTGATATTATTATTAAATAATTAATTGTTGAATTAATTGTAAGGAATTGACATTGTTGAACAGTATTAATTAATTGTAGAAATAATTAATAGTAATGGTTGGGATTATGAAATTGTGATCTTAGGTAATTAATTCTTGAATTAATTATGGAAAGTTAGATATTATTATAATTGAATAATTAATTTATGGATTAATTATTATTACATTGATGTTGTTGAATAGGAATAATTAATCAATGAATAAATTATGGTTATTGAATTTTATAAAGTTGGATTAATTAATTGATTAATTATTTGGTTATTGAATTGAGTGATATGGAATAATTAATTAAGGAATTCATTACGGGTTCATTGAATAAATTAAGTTGGAATAATTAATTGATGAATTCATTATGGGGATGTTAATGATGGTGGGATTGATTAATTAGTTTTTAAATTAATTAATGCGAGTAATGATATTATTTAATTATGAAATTAATTAATGTAATTGAGTTAGATTAATTATTTGGATAATTAATTAATGGGGATTTTTGTGTTATTGTAATTGAAATAGTTAGGATAATTAATTAAATAATTAATTAATACGGATTGTTGTGTTAATGAAATTTAATGAATTGGATTAATGAATTGGTGAATTAATTAATCTGGAGTTTTGGGATATTGAATAGATAGAATTTGATAATTAATTGTTTAATTAATTATGGAATATTAGTATTATGAATGTGATAATTAATTGTGGGATTAATTATGGTATTTTGAGTTTTTGGGTATTGATTAATTAATTTACGTATTAATTAATTGGATTTATATAATTAATTTGGGAATTAATTAACGGGACTAATGTAAAAATCTAATTGTTGAATTAGTATTGAAATTAGTTTGATTATTTATTTTTTTAATTGAATAAATGAATTAAATTTGCCAATTAATTATTCAATTAATTAATGTATTTGATGTGATTAATTAATTTTTGAATTAATTAATAGTATTTATCCGATTAGTTTACTGTTGAATTAACTAGAGGAGATTGGTGTGACTAATTAATTGTAGAATTAATTAGTGTTATTTATGTTATTAGTTAATTATTGAGTTAACTAATAGAAGTTATGTGATTAGTTAATTGTTGGATTAACTAAGGTGATTGACATTATTAGTTAATTGTCGAACCAATTAATTTTATTTATGTAATTAGTTAATTGCTAAGTTAACTAATGTATAGATATGATTAATTAATTGTTTTATTAATTAATATAATTTTTGGGGTTATTTAATTGTTGGGTTAGTTAATGAGATTGGAAATATTATCTAATTTTTGAATTAATTAATGGGCTTGGATTAATTAATTTGTGAATTAATTAATGGAAGACTGTGATGGTTTATTATTATAGGAGGATTAATGTGGATTAATCACGCTTGATGTGATATAGTTATATATGTGATATATGGGATATAAATTATTGTGTGATATACATGTTCAAGACATGGTCTACTACTTCCTAAGACCATAGGGATAAATTGTTTGATAAATATGTATGTGCCATGGTCTACTACTTCCAATAGCCCAGGTGTACGGGACATGGTCTTCTGCTTCTAAATCCCACATAATAAATTGTTTGAAATTTTTTTGATCGATATAGTCTGCTACATTTGAAGCCTATAATGATAAATTATTGTTCAAACAAATGTGGGACATGGTCTACTCCTTCTGAAGCACACAAGGTCCTAGACATGATGATCTAGACGCCAATTTTTATCATTAGACTACGGTTCCAATTATCCATATTAATAATTTCAATATAATGAATAATGAAAGACCAATTATTTAATGAATTCAAAATTGATAATGTGAAGTGGTTTATAGTCCAGAATGGGCCGAAGTAGGTATTATGATATGAGTGCCGATGCGAAATTAGGGGCTTATGGGGTTAAATAAAGAATAATTGAATAAATATAAACAATTTAATTTATTACTTTTATTTTATTCTTTATATAACTTCATAAACTCTTATTGACTGGATTGTTTTTCGGTTCCATTAGTGGTGAAAAACTGAGTTGTAATCACACCCTACTCGAGCTGTCTGATTGGTACCTAAATAGACTTTTTGTTTTTTAGACACGTTAAGGGAAAAAGACCTATGTTAGATGGATGAGTTGGGATGGATCATGTATTAGGGATCCAGATGTAGTTCATGACCCTCTTGGGAGTTGTTAGTGTCTTTACATTTGAGATTTTATATTGACACTTGGAATGTACATTAACATGACACGTTTTTTGTCCATTTTTTATATTTTCATTCTAGTTATGTTTCATCTTATGATACTAAAATTATTCTAGTTATGTAATACCGTTTAAGTTATTTATTTATAATTTCCACTGGTGTTTTACTCTAATAAAGAAAAAAGTGGGTATAGTCTCCCCATGAACAAATTATCAGACTCTTGGTACTATTTGGTAGCCTCTAGAGTATAGCGAGGAACAATTGAGGTCACGTGGTGAACCAGATCAGGGCACCAGGGTGTGGCACCAAGGCCAATATGTTGTAAAGTGGTATCAAATGAATGTTTTTTTCTTCTTATTTTGTATTACTGTTGGGTAATGATAGAAATGAGTCTATGAAGAGTTAGACCATTGTTATGAGCTCGTGCATGGTAGTATCTTACCCATTTATGGGGAAGAACCCCAATACCCATGGTGGGATTGTATTTATTGTTGTTTTCTATTATAGTTGAACATTATTTCACCTTCAGTGATGTAATTTTTGTGTGATGTGAATATTTTTCTAATATTTGCTGATAGTTCACTTGTAGCCCAGTAAGGCATGAGAGTTGAGTATGAAATTTTTTTCTAATAAATTAAGATTATATTGTTACATGTATCATTTTAGGAACACAAGAAAAATGGGTTTCGAGTAAGTTGATGAATTTGGACTGTCCTTCATTTCTTATGAATTTGAAATGAAATTGTGCCTAATGTGAAATTGAGAATTCAAAAATGATGAAAAATTTGAATAAATGGGTGCCTAATTTGAAAACATAAAAAATGAGAAATTTTTTACCCTTATTAACCATAACATAGATGTGGGATGATTAAGGGTAGTGATAGTGCCTCAGTTTTGTTCGTGTGGTGGGAAAAATGGGGAAATACTTATTATGGTTTTTTGTAAATACATATTTTTAACTGTGTTAATATTGTGAAATGAGAATTCATAGTGTTGTTTGTTCGGCCCTTGATATTGGTGGTTTGTGTAGTAAGAATTACCTAGTTTGATAATTCAATGGTAGGTTATAAAAGAGAATTTTTAGTCTCGGATCGGTGTTGTGAGATGTTGGTGGTTAGGGAAGCCTGGGATATGTGATGGGTTCTAGTGTTTACGTAGTGGGAGGTAACATTGGTGATGGATAATTGTTGGTGGTGTTCACTGATAAATTCGTAGCATACATTAAATTAGTAATGATCAAGTACCCTACCTTGACATCATCCAGGGTATGCTGGTAAAGCTATGATTTATTCCTAGCAACCTGAATGTGTGTTTTTTTGGAAATGGGGCCCCTTAGAGTCTATGCATAAGAAGTGTTACATGTAGAGATAGATGGTGAGAAGTATTTCATTGAGAATTTATGGATGAGTTTTGTTGGTGAGATTGTAGGTCGATGAATACCATGTTGGATGTGTTTATTAAAAAAATGTTGCTAAAAAATCTCCAAAGATGGAGAGCGATGTATTAATAATTGGTGTGTGTAGAAAGATCATGTGATAAATGTGGTGGCATCAGAGTGAAGATTTTAGATGGTGATTTTATAGTTGTCGGGCATGATGAGTTGGAAAACATGCAAGGTATTTTGTGGAAGTTTAGATTGAGAATGATACTTCCTTTGAGGAGTATTTGATACGTGTTTTGGATCGTAACGATAATGTGTTTCGGAGAAAGATTTTAATGTTATATCATGTTTTGTGGAAACATGGATGTGTGTAGGAAGAAACTTGTGGGAGAGGAACATATATGAGGTATCAATGACCTCATACTTTTGACTTGGATGCTTAGAAGTTCTATGAATTATACCTCGGGGATGAGCTGTTATAAGGTGGGGAAATTGAAATATACTGACCTTTTTTGGTGGTGTCTTGACCTCGTTCACAGGTATTATTTTTCCTTATTTTGAGTATAACATGATTGGGTCTTATCTAGGGTTCATTCGGATGAAAATTGGGGAATTTTGGAAGAAGAAGAGGCTTTGCATGGTTTGAACATGGTTAAACAAAGTGTGAAGCTTAATTGTGTAAGGGTTGCACAGTTTTCAAATGGTTTGTACATGGTTAAACTAAGTGTACAACCTCATCGCATGGTTTTTTTTCATGGTTAAACTAAGTGTGAAACTTATGTGTGAAACATTGCACGGTTTTGGTGCATGTTTCGTAGTAATGGTGTTACTTCACCTAGAAAACCACGCATGAAAATATTAATGTTATGAAAATTGATTTTAATGTTTCTTGAACCCCCATATTATTCTCAAAAAACCCTAGCTCAACCCTAATTGATTTCCCTCAAATCTAGAGCCTCCCAGAGGGTTTCCTAATGCCCTTGACATCTTTTCTTGGAAATTATAATCATGGTTATCAGATATGCGTCTCTCCGGGTATGTGGTTTATTCCAGATTGATTTATCATCTCTATTATATTCATCTCCAATTATTTTTTTGGGGTTTTATCCTCTATTTTTTTGGATCTAGATCTAGAATTAAGATATCTTGTTTCTTTTAAATATTGGATCTAGGAATTCAATCAAGATCTCGTTCTTTGTCATTTTCTTGATCATTCAATTTGAAATTTGGGATTATCTGTTGGTGAGCATTCACCACCGTTATTGAGCTAATTGGTCTAATATTCAATTCCCATGCTCATGATTTTGATTACGTGTATGCAAATTGTAGAATTGTTAGAGTTTTTAGAAATTAAAGTTCTTTATTAAATAAATTAATTTAGGTAAATTAATTAATAATGGAATTGTGAATTGTGGGGTTTGGGAATAATTAATGATGAAATTAATTATGTGATACTGATGTTATGAATTGGGGATATTTAATGGTGGATGTAATTATGTGATACTAATATTATGAATTGGGGATAATTAATTGTAGAATTATTTATGTTGTATTGATATCATGAGTTGAGGTAATTAATGGTAGAATTAATTAGAGGATATTGATAATATTATTGAATAATTAATTTTTAAATTATTTAGGAGGAGTTGATATTGTGTAACTTGATTAATTAGTTATAGAATTAATTAATGGGAATGGTTGGGTTTATGAAATTGTAATTTTAATAATTAATTTCTGAATTATTTATAGAAAGTTAAAGATTGTTGGAATTGAATAATTAACTGACAAATTAATTATTGTTACATTGATATTTTTTAATAGGAACAATTGATTGATGAATTAAATGGGGTAATTTAATTGTCTAAAGTTAAAATAATTAATTTATGATTTATTTAAGAGGTTACTGAATTGGGTGAGATGGAATAATTAATTAAGGAATTAATTTTAGTGTTATTGAATTGATTAAGTTGGAATAATTAATTGATGAATTAATTATGGGGATTTTTATGATTGTGGGTTTCATTAATTAATTGAAAAATCAATTAATGTGATTATTTAATTGTGGAATTAATTAATGGAATTAACTTAGATTAATTAATTAATTAATTAATTAATGGGGATTTTTGTGTTATTGCAATAAAAATAGTTAGATTAATTAATTAGAGAATTAATTAATGGGGATTTTTGTGTTAATTTAATTGAATAAATTGGATTAATTAGTTGGTGAGTTAATTAATTTGGATTTTAGGGATATTGAATTAATAGAATTTTATAATTAATTGTTTAATTAATTATGAAACATTTAGATTGTGAATGAGATAATTAATTGTGGGATTAATTATGGGATTTTGAGTTTGTATATGTTAATTAATTGATTGATGAATTAATTAATGGGATTGAAATACTTAATTAATTGGGTAATTACTTAAGTGGAATAATGTGGAAAACTAATTGTTGAATTAGTAATGAAATTGGTTTGATTAGTTAATTTTTGACTTGAATAATAAAATTTAAGCGACTAAATCAAATTAATTATTGTATTTTATGTGACTAATTAATTGTATAATTAATTAATATTATTGATGTGATTAGTTAATTGTTTAATTAACTAGAGGATATTGATGTGATTAATTAATTGTATAATTACTTAATCATATTGATGTGATTAGTTAATTATTTAGTTAGCTAATGGAAGTGATATGATTAGTTAATTATCGAACCAATTAATGTTATTGATTTAATTATTTAATTGATGAGTAAACTAATGAATAGATTTGATTAATTAATTATTGAATTAATTAATTTAATCTTTGTGATTAATTAATTATTGGGTTAATTAATGAGATTTTAAGGAATAATTAGTTTTTAAATTAATTAATGGATTTGATTAATTAATTTTTGAATTATTTAATAAAATATTTTAATGGTTAATTGTGATAAGGGGTTTAATGTTGATTAATCATTCTTGATTTGATATAGTGATATATTTGATATATGGGATATAAATGATTGTGTTATATATGTGTCTAGGACATGGTCTTATACTTCCAAAACTCGTAGTTAGAAATTGTGTGATAAATATGTGCGGGACATCGCATGCTGCATAAAAATGTTCACGTGTGTGGGATATGGTCTGCTAAATCCCAATCCCATGGAATAAAGTGTTTTACAAACATGTGTAGTACATAGTCTATATCTTCCAAATCCCATAATGATTAATTGTTTTTCAAATGTGTGTGGGACATGTTCTGATGCTTCTGAAGGCCACGAGGTCCCAAACATGATGATCTAGACCAAAATTGATGGCATTTGACTATGATGCCAATTTTCGATTTAATAATTGAAATAGAATGGACAATGAATACCAAATTATTCAATGAGTTTTGAATTGATAATGTGAAGTGGTTCAGACTCCGGCACGAGCCGAAGTAGGTTTTGAGATACGGGTGTCCATGGGAACGCTAAGGTTTATGCGATTAAATAAAGAATAAATGAATAAATGTAAACAATTTACTTTATTAATTGTATTTTATTCATTATAAAACTTCATACACTTTTATTGACTAGATTTTTTTATATTCCATTGGTGGTGGCCTACTAAGTTGTACTCACTCCCTACTCGGGCTTCTTGATCTTTATCTGAATAGACGTTGTGTTTTCTAAACATGTTAATTGAAAAGGCCCTATGTTAGATGGCTAATATGGGATGGAGAATTTATGTGGGAACAATACATGTTTTGGGACCCTCTTGGGAGTTTTTAGTGTCTTTACTTTTGAGTTTCCTTATTGACATTTGCCTCGTACATTATCATGGAATGTTATATACTGTTCAGTCTTGATATTATCTTTCCAATTTTGGGTCATCTTGTGACACTGATATTATTCTAGTTATTTTATTTTACCATTTCTATTATTGATTTGTTATTTCTGTTGGTATATTATTATGATAAAGAAAAAAGGTTGTATTGTCTCCCCATGATCAACTTATCAACACCCTCACCGTTAGTCGGTAATCTCTAGCATATGGGGAGGTGCGCTTAAGGTCATGTGGACAATCGGCTTGGGGCACCATAGCATGTCACTCAGTCTAGGACATTACAAAACATATAATCAATACAAATTCCCATAAAACCATCATTATTTTTAAAAAATAGAAGAAGATCGCCCCATGGTGACGTTATAGGGTAGACAAAACCCTTATCAAGAAACTCCCGTAACTTATTTTTCAATTCCAATAGTTATATTAGTGCCTTTAAATAATGGGGTTTTTAAATGGGCTTATAAGTTTACACTATGTAAATAATAAATTCAACCTCCTATTTTGGAAAAAACTACGAAAATCATTAATAAATACCTCTAGATATACATTTACTACGTGGAGATCCAAAATTTGAACAATACATTTATTTTAAAAAAAATTAAGACAAATATTACTTCCATTTTTTTTATTAGTTTCCAAACATCTTGATATATTAGCAATCTTATAATTTATTAATTATATAAAAAATGACACTAATTCTAAAAAATAACTTTTTTAGCTCCCAAAAATATCTTAGTATGAAAAATTGCATTTTGATCTATACCCAGAATAATATCAATCTCTACAATGGGAAATGGAACAAGGTTTGTAGGAAAAAACATTCTTCTTATGATAAAAAGTGGTTTTAATAAAATATTTTCAGCTTTATGACCCCTAAGGTATTTTTTCCCATAATTCTAACATCATTACTTGACTTAGTATTTAAATTTTACATGAATATTTATAATATATAAAAAGAATTTATATATCCTAAATTAAACAAGACATTGGCATAATCTAAAGAAACATGTAATTTACTTTCCACCACTTAATTTTAGGGTACTACATTTTCCATAGTTGTAGAAAAAATCATTGACTCACCTTTCTGTTTACAATCATGATAATTTCCAACCTGAGTAACTATCTTTTGAAATTCATTAACTAATTTTCCTACTAATTGTAATTAAAATATCTTATTATTGGTAGTTTATCTAATTTACGTTTACTATTGTAATCAGAACTCTTTTCCTTACATTCACACAACAAATGACTAATATTACCACACTAGTAACACTTCCATGATCATATAAAACTGTCATTAAATTTCCTTTTTCTTCATTTGGATCATTTTATAGGCTTACCATTATATTTTATGGTTGATTGTTTCTCCTTCATTTTCCACCTTAATCTCTTTTTATCCATGTTTTCATGAAGTACCTAAGTGTCATCCAACTCTATATCAACTTTCCCTACATAAAGTATAGCCACATATTAATAATGAAATTATTTATAGGCCATTGATCCTCATAAACCATTTTTATACCTGTTTAAAATATAATTAATTTATACTCATGGTCCAAAACAAATATCACTACATACCTAGAAAATCGAGTAATATTTCATTAAAAATCAACCACATAGGGATTTTCTTTTGTTTTCTTTAATTATAGAAATTTTCATTCAATTCCATATCAAATAAAATTTGAATATAATTCTCAATGGAAATATTATTAAATACCATCCAATCTATGAAATCATTCCGATCCTTTTACTTGGTATTTTTAATCAGATATAAACTGTAACGACCCGAAATTTCATTAATGGAAATCCATCTTGATCTAAATAAATTTCTCTTTATGTAAAATTTTTATATAAAATGACATCTTATTTAGTTTTATGTTTTTGGTTTTAAAATACTGTTAAGAATTGTGATCGTTGCTAATATAGTTTTTGAACATTGATCACATGATTAGTATAAATATAGGGTTTTAACAAATCAAATTTACTCAAATAAAGGAAGCGATGACCTCATCCAGTAGACATGCCCCATAAAAATCCCATTTGTCAGAGCTCAAGAAGTAGGTTGCGTCTTTGGGCTTCACTCTTGACCAAGACCAAGCCAATCTTTAATATGTTAAGCTCAAGCGGGACCGCCTACAAGAGAAGTGGATGTTGATAAAGATTACCACCCGAGCAATGTTATCTGAGTGACCCCAAGAGTCTGTCACCATCAAACACCTTACTCTTCGGTCTTATGCGGGTGTTATAACACATTATGTAACAAGACCTTATCACTATGATTATGTACATTATTTTTTTATATAATATTGAATATACTTTAATTTTATTATTGTTACCTTGTAAATAGATTTTGAAGCACAAATAATATTTTTAGTTAATGTTCAACTAAGAAATATATTTTGATGAATTAATGTATTTTTAAATTAAATAATATTTTAATAAAATATTATTATTTTTATTAAATTATTTTTTATTAAATATAAATGATCATAAAAATTTATGAATGCAATTGTAATTTTTATTAAGGTTTGAAAGCCATTTTTGTCAAAACCCCTGAATTTTTGATAAATGTCTGTTTTTATTTTAAATGTACAAATTAACATATTTAGAAAATTATTTAGATAAAATGAATATTTTTTCTGGAATCAGGATGTCAAAATTATCCAATGGTGAATTTTTCATAATTTTCTGAGAGAGTAAAATTTCTTGGGTAAAAATTAAATACCGTTTAAATATATTCTGTGTTTTATGACATCATAATGACCCAATAGTGATGTAAACAAAATAATTTAAACCTTATGTTCGGAAATATATGTTTTACCATTAAAATAATGTTATTTTGGGTCTGTTTGATTTATTTTACAAACCTTTAGTGGACCCTTCAAGACTTATTAAACATTTTGTATTTTTAAATTATTTTCCTTGGGAGTGTGACTCACCTACACATAAGCAACCCCATTATTTTAAGAATTTTGGAAATTTTACTTATAAAATATTTTTTTCCACTCTCATTTGGAAAAAACCATGGGAAAAAACCATGGGCTGGTTTTTGGTTTTGATTAGTTTAATGTGTGGGGTCTCAAACATAAATAATAAATAGTTCTGTCTCCTTTCCTATATAAACCCACCCAAGATCCCACTTCCTCCTCACTAAAATCCTTTGGGGTTTATTAAACATCTTCCCTCCTCTCTCTCTAATACTCCCAAGGTTCCCCAAGATCCCAAAATCCTCTCTCAATCCTCTCTCAAGCCTTTGGAAGCACACTTCCAAGTAAGGGTTTTTCTTCCTTTCTCATTTCTGTAAAATTTTATTAATGTTGTTATGACATTTTAATTTCAATTATAAATGTTGGGGTATAGATTAAAACCTCTCCTATATTTCGCTCTTTATGTTTGAATTATGAGATACCACTTTCTCACTCAATAAATGCCTCCCATGTACACCCGTTACTATACTGAAATTCCAAAAGGAATTTGTCTCTCCTCACATACATTCAAGCAATTATTTTGTATCATGATTCTAAATTCCATTACAATTGTTGGGAAAAGTATCCATATCACCCCTTTACATTCCATTTCATGTAAATATAATGATACACCCCTTTATCTCTCATCAACCATTTTTATTAATTTTTGCATCATGTCGTTACGCTGCCGAAATTGCACCGATTTTCCAAGCCAAAGTCATTGTGTAGTGAATACCATGCCCATTTATCTATCTTGGGTATTCAACTTTATGAAAATTTACTTAATGGTTATAAAATATCATGTACGAATTCCACATTCCTTTATCATGGAAGAAATGATGATTTTTTATGAATCCATGTTATATGATCCATGTGGCACACTTATGCCTGAAATGAAATGTTTTAGAAGGGTGCGCCCTTATAGCGCTCCAATGCATTGGGTAAAGTATAGTATCATGATATGTCATGTTAAATGGGTGCTTACTCATTCAAATTCAAGTGCAATGAGGTTTTACTCATGCTTCATGTGCAATGAGTGTTTACTCATGTTCCATGTGCAATGAGCCTTGGCTCATGCTAATTCCATGTTATGTGCTGTTGCCACATTTTCATGTTATGATGCATTATCATTCCTTTATGTTTATTCTTCTCTTGTACTCTATTTATATGACTATTGTCTAACATGTATTGTATTCATCTTCTTATTTCATGATTAATCCCTTATTGGGATTTATAGCTCACCCTTTTTTATGCATGTCCTCAGGTTATCCCATGAAATGCTAAGTAAGAGAGAATGTAGTGGTCATGTAAAGGATGTTTTCAATAAAGATGTTGTTTTTTAATGTTTTAAGTTGTTATTTAATGATTTTAAGCCCCAAATACACTATACCTCTTGATCTTCTATGTTGTATCAAATGAAGTTTATGTAATAAATTATGTTTAATTGTGTAATAAAAGATCTGGGTTGTCATAGTTGGTATCAGAGGATAGGTTTAGTTATTATTAGGATTAGGATTAGAAAACCCTAGTAATGACTTAGAGACAATACTATGTATAATAAAAACATCCCTATGTTTTGCTGAGTATAGATTAAGTGTTTTATCAAACAAATACATCTCTGTATGGATACGAGCAGGTAGAGGCGGCTCTGGCACAGATGTATCCTAGTGGTAAAACCCAAAAAAAACTACTTTGAGCTAGACTAAAATAGAAACTGGTGCACGAATATGGGCCTTGCTACACTCTTGGTTATGACACTCCCGGGGTATATGCTTTGGTAAATTCAAAATCTTAGTATGAACCAATATTAAGGGAAAAAAATTCCCTAAGAATATATGTCAGAAAGTAGATCATGGATAACATAGACTGAAGCTAATAGATTCATATGGTAAGGAAATAAATGTTATTTATAAGTCATCCGTTTTTTCCTTGTATTACCCTTTATGTGTTACCCCTAACTTTCCATTTATTCCATCCAATAGCCAGTAATAGGAGGACTTGGGAAAACAAACAATGTGAAGATCAATGTGATGACTGTACTAATGAGATGTCCAATCCAATGGGAGCGGGAATCACGAACTTTGTCACGCTTCTCTCTCAGCTAACTCAAGCTTTGAATAGAAACATGGGTCAAGAGGAAAGTTCAACCCCCCCCCTAAGAAATAACAAGTCGCTATCGAGATCTTCATGGGACAAAGGACTCCTACTTTTAATGGATCATCTGATCCCTCAATCGCTGAACAATGGATCAACTCCATTGAAAAGATCTTCCCTATCCTTCAATGTTCTGAAAAAAAGAAGGTTCTCCTGGCTTCTTATCATATGGAGGGTGAAGCTGATCAATGGTGGAAGTTGATAAAAAATATGAAGCCTGAGGAGGGGATCAAGGAGTTGGAATGGAATGATTTCTGGAAGATGTTTTTCGATAAATATTTTCCGCACACCCTCTGGCTTAAGATGGAAAATGACCTCATTTCCCTCAAGCAAAAAAGATGAAGAATCTGTTGGAGAGTATGAGCCAAACATCAAAAGGCTTGCACGGTAGGCTTTCAACTTTGTCATTACTCCTAAATGCAAGGTTGACTGCTTATTTAGTCGGTTGAAACCTAGCCTGCGGAAAGCGCTGGAAATCTGTGACTTCGACAGCTATGAGGAAGTTTTCTGATGTGCCCTCAAGGTCGAAATGGATATCGGAGAATCTCAAGGGTATCATGGGGATAAGAAGCATAAGTAGGAATTCAATTCTGGCAGTCCGATGGATAAATCCAACGACACTAAGAAGATCCAACACCCCACTTGCCAAAGGTGCGGAAAGAAGAACCTCGAAAATTTCTTGAAGGGGATGAGGAAATGCTTTAGGTGTGGAAGAGAAGGTCACCTAGCTATTAACTATTGGCAAGAAAGATCCGCAGCTACATCATAGGAGAGTAATTTTCCATTCGAACCTCAACGCATTGTTCATTGATAAAACTGCAAATAACTTGGGCATCTTGAAAATTAGTGCCCTAATCCAAGGGTTTTCGGAGGCAACGAACAACCTCCATTGCACCAAGGGAGAGCTTTTTCCATCACTACTTCCAAAGTGAACCCCAACTAAAATGTGGTGACATGTATGTTGGTTATTCATTCAATAATAGTGTACATAATTCTTGATTTAGGTTCTACGCATTAATTTATATCTCGAAAGTTTAGTAGAACAATCCTAGAACAACCACAAATCATGGAAGTGAAGATGTCGGTGAGTACGGAAAATGGGGAAATTATTGCATCCCATGAATATAAATTCTCCCCTATCATAATTTGCAGATTGAACTTCCTGGAGAACCTCTTCATACTCCCTCTAGTGGAATTTGATTCAATTCTTGGCATGGATTGGCTTTCCTTATATAGAGCCAACATAAATTGCAGTGAGATAGAAATCACTCTCCATGTATAGAATCGACCCCCGATTCTTTACATGTGCAAGGAGGAAGATGAATCTTCTTTAGCTCCATCATCTCAAGCATGGATATTTCTACCCTATGGTCATACGTATTTGGCTCAGATGATTGAGTCTAAGGTGGAAACCGTCCTATAACACATGTATATTTTGAGGGAATTCCCTGAAGTGTTTCCCGAGGAATTTCCCTGTCTTCCTCCTAGAAGAAATGTTTAATTATGAATTGATATTATACTTGTGAATTTCCAATTTCCAGGAATCCATATAGAATGGCTACTCTGGAACATGAGGAGCTGAAGAAAAAACTACAGGAGAATCTGGATAAAGGGTTAATACACCCAAGTGCTCCACCATGGGGTGCACCAGTCCTCTTTGTCAAAAAGAAGGATGGGTCAATGCGCCTTTGCATCGATTATCGTGAGCTTAACAAAATCATGATAAAGAATAGGTATCCTCTCCCATGAAGTCATGACTTTTTCAATTAGTTGTGTGGAGCACAATACTTCTCCAATGTGGATTTGTGGTTGGGATATTATCAAATAAGGGTGAAGAAGGAAGATATCCCCAATACTGCTTTTCGCACAAGATACGGGCACTATGAATTCATAGTAATGTCTTTTGTACTCACTAATTCTCCAAAAATCTTCATAGACTTGATGAATAGAGTCTTTATAGATTACATAAATTTTTTTTGGTAGTATTTATAGATCATATTCTGGTATACTCCAAAACTAAGGAGGATCATGAAGAGAATCTTAGAACTGTACTAGAGACCTTGTGGAAGGAGAATCTATAAGAAAACTATATAAAATATGAGTTCTGGTTGAAGGAGGTATCATTATTAGGCCATATCATCACAAGCAATGGTATATCAGTGGATCCCTCCAAAACAGATGCAATTGAGGGATGGACGAGGCTAACATTGATAAAGGATATCCGTAGATTCTTGGGGTCAGCCAGATATAATCAATGATTTTTGAGAGATTTATCATGATTTTCCAACCCTCTTACAAAGCTAAATCGGACGGTAGTAAAGTTTTCTTGGAGTGATGAATGTGAAGAAAGCTTTAAGGAGTTGAAAAGGAGGCTTATCACTACACCCATGCTCACTTTACCCACAAGTGGAGAACTTTTTGTGGTATTCAGTGATGCTTCAAAGAAGGGCCTGGGATGTGTGTTGATGTAAAATGGAAAATTCATTTCCTATGATTCAAGGAAATTGAAAGTTCATGAACAGAACTATCCAACACATGACCTCGAGTTGGCTGTAGTGATCTTCGCATTGAAAATTTGGCAAAATTATCTATTTGGAGAGAAGTGTGAAATATATATGGACCACAAAAGACTCAAGTATATATTCACACAGAAAGAGTTGAACATGCGCTAACGAAGATGGTTAGAGCTGATCAAAGACTATTACTGCTCAATCCATTACCACCCTGGGAAAGCGAACAAGGTGGGGAATGCCCTAAGTAGAAAGGGCCCAATGATTCTATCATTGATGAGAATTGAAAAGGATCCAATCTTATTAGATTTAATGAAGATGGAAATAGGAATCATAAATAAGAGAACATCATCAATCCTTTCATAAATGATTTCTCAACTGTCACTTTGGGAAAGGTTAAAATATGCTCAAACGGATGATGTGGGAATTCAGAAAAAAGGGGAAGTTATCAAAAAAGGTAAATCCTCAGAGATTAATGTTAATGAAGAAGGAATTGTAAGATTTGGGAAAATATTATGTGTTCAATCATGTCCGGAGCTAAAGAATGAAATTTTGGATGATGCACATAGTTCAAATTTCTCTATTCACCCAGGAAACACAAAGATGTATCATGATCTACAAGAGCATTATTGGTGGGATAACATGAAGAAGAAGATCACTGAATATACATCAATGTTCTTGGTGTGTTAGCAAGTGAAGGCAGAGAGGCAGACATCTAAGGGGATGATGCAACCATTGCCCATACCAGAACGGAAATGGGAGAACATCACCATGGACTTTGTCACTGGACGTCTAAATACATCCAAAGGCAACAATTTAATTTGGGTTGTTTTGGATCATCATACAAAGGCTGCACACTTCATTGCTATTCGAGAGGATTTCTCATCGGAACAACTGGAACTGATATATCTCAGGGAAGTGGTAAGGCTTTGTAGAGTAACACTATCTATTATGTCTGATCGAGATTCAATATTCACCTCTATGTTTTGGAAGATCCTTCAACATGCTCTGAATACTGAACTGAACTTCAGTATAGCCTATCATCCTCAAACTTTCGGCCAATCCAAGCAGACTATCAAAACACTTGAGGATATATTGAGATCATGCTCAATGGATTTTAAAGGAGGATGAGATCAACATCTTCCTTTGGTTGAGTTCTCTTATAATAACAGTTTCCACCCGAGCATCCAAATGGCACCATATTTATCCCTTTATGGGAAAAGGTGAAGACCACTGGAATGTTGGGATGAGGTCGATGAGCGTAAGAGGCTTGGACCAAAAAGGGTCTAAGAAATTGTGGAGAAGGTGAAAACCATTCAACATCATATCAAGGATGTACGGAGTCGATAGGAGAGTTATAAAGATAGTTGTCGACGAGACCTTGAGATTAAAGTTGGGTACATGGTATTTCTATGCATATCTCCGTGGAAGAAGGTCATGAGGTTTGGAAAGAAAGGGAAGTTAATTCCAAGGTACATTGGCCCTTTCAATATTCTTAATCGTGTCAGGGCTGTGGCCTATCAACCAGAACTTCCACCTACCATGGACAAAGTACATGATGTCTTTCATGTATCCCTCTTAATGAAGTACATACTATACCCTTCATATGTACTCTTTTCAGAGTTCATACAGTTAGAGGATGCTATTTTTTATGAGGATCAACAAGTGAAGATCTTAGATTGTAGAGAAAAAGTTCTATGAAATAAGACAATGCCCCTCATCAAGGTGTTATGGAGAAACCACAAGTTTGAATAAGCGACATGGGAATCAGAGGAAATGATGAAGCAGAGTTACCCACATCTGTTTTAGTGTGGGAAAATGAAATTTCGAGGGTGAAATTTCTTAAGGGGGGATGATTGTAATGACCGAAACATTCATTAATGGAAATCCCACATGATCTAATTAAATATCTCTTTATGTAAAATGTGTATATAAATTGTCAACTTAATTGGTTTTATGTTCTTGGATTTTAAAATACTATTATGAATTGTGACCGTTTCTAATATAGCTATTGAACAGTGATCAGATGATTAGTATAAATATAGAGCTTTAACAAATCCAATTTACTCAGAAAAAGGAAGCGATGACCTCATCCAGTAGACATGCCCCATATGAATCCCATTTGTCAGAGCTTGGAAAGGAGGTTGCATCGTTGGGATTCGCTCTTGACCAATCCGATGCCTAACTTGAATATTTTATGATTGAGTGGGACTGCCTAGGAGAGATGTAGAAGTTGATAGTGATTACCACATGAGAAATGTTATCCGAGCCACCCCAAGAGTTTATCCCCATTGCACACCTTACTCTATGTTCTTATGAGTGTGTTATAAGGGGTTATTTAACAAGACCTTATCACTATGGTTATGTAAATTATTTTTTTATAAAATAATGAATATACTTTCATTTTACAATACTTTAGTGGACCCATCAAGACTTATTAAACATTTTGTCTTTTTAAATTGTTTTCCTTGGGAGGGAGACTCACCTCTACATAAGCAACCCAATTATTTTAATATCTTTGGACATTGGCCCTATAAAATATTATTTTATACTCCCCTTTTTCAAAAACCATGGGCAAAAACCGTGGGCTGGTATGTGGTATTGTTTAGTTTAAATTGAGGTGTCCCAAACCTAAACAATAAACAATTCCCTCTCCATTCCTATATAAACCCACCCATGATCCCACTTAATCCTCACTCAAAGCCTTTAAAGTTGGTCCAAACTCAACAATCCTCCTGATAGAATCCTCCCAAGGTTCCCCAAGCTCCCAAGAAGCCTCTATCAAGCCTCTCTCAAGCCTTTGAAATCACACTTCCAAGTAAGGGTTTTTCTTCCTTTCTCATTTTGTCCAATTTTCATAATGTTTTTGTGCCCTTTTAATTTCAATTATAAATGTTGTGGAATGGTTCCTCACCTTCCCCATACTTCCCTATTTATGTTTTAATTATAATATACCCCTTTCTCTCTCTCAATAAATTCCTCCCATGTACACCCGTTACAATGCTGAAATTCCGAAAGGAATTTATCTCTCCTCACTTACATTCAAGCAATTCTTTTGTATCATGAATGTAAATCCTATTAAAATTGTTGGTAAATGTATCTATATGACCCCCTTACTATAAATTTTATTTATATACGATGAGACACCCCTTTCTCTCTAATAAACCATTTTTATGAATTCTTACGTCACGCCGTTACGCTGCCGAAATTGAACCGATTTTCCAAGACAATGTCCTTGTGTAGTGAATACCATTACAATTTCTCTATCAAGTGTATTCACCTTTATTAACATTTAATTAATTATTATAAAG
Organism: Viscum album; assembly: GCA_963277665.1. Taxonomy (NCBI): domain Eukaryota; kingdom Viridiplantae; phylum Streptophyta; class Magnoliopsida; order Santalales; family Viscaceae; genus Viscum; species Viscum album. The sequence continues at coordinate 1,045,103,092 of OY728161.1, read as the reverse complement.
TTTAAATTATGAATTCCACATTCCTTTATCCTGGAATAAATGATTATGTTTTATGACTCCATGTTATATGATCCATGTGGCACACTTATGCATGAAATGAAATGTTTAAGAAGGGTTCCCCTTATAGAACTCCAATGCATTGGGTAAAGTATAATATAATGATATGTCATGTGAAATGTGTGTTTAATCATTATAATTCAAGTAAAATTAGGGTTTATGTGTGATTCATGTGCAGTGAGGGTTTACTAATGCTTCATGTGCAATGAGCCTTGGCTCATGCTAATTCAATGTTAGGTGTGGTTGCCACATTTCCATGTTATGATTCTTTATCCTGCCTTTATGTTTATGCTTAGCTTGTGATATATTTATTTGACTATTGTCTAAAATGTATTGTATTCCTCATGTTATTCCATTATTAAACCATTACTGGGATTTATAGCTCAACCATTTTTTATGTATGTCCTCAGGTTATCCCATGCAATTCAAGTACAAGGGAATGCAGTTGTCATGTAAAAAAGGTTTTCAATAAATATTTTGTTTCTTCATGTTTTAAGTTGTTATGTAATGATCCTAAGCCCCAAATACACTATACCTATCGATCTACTATTTTGTATCAAATGTATTTTATATAGTAAATAATGTTTAATTGTGTAATAAAAGATCAGGGTTGTCATATAAAAACTGGTTAGTTTCATCTTTAAAATGATAAATTTAAATAATTACTTTTTTTATATTATATATATCAAAAAAATATAATATTTTCACTAATTTATTTACCCATAAATCATCTTTCACTGGGTTTGAATATCCATGAAAAGCTAGAGGGTGATGTTTCATGAAATTCTATGCTATTGATATGTTCCATTATGGGGAATTTGACCACTCTATTTATGGGTTCTGATATTAATAGTCTATTTCAATTAATATAATAGAACCACACAATAATAGTTTCAAACCATTAATATTATATAATTTTGAAGGTTATTACCCTATTGAGCCCTTCCTACTTCAACAACCTTTTTTCCTATGCTAAAAACCAATCTGAAGAGACATGGTTTAGATATACCAACATAGAAATCTTAAAAATCTATCTCATAACAATGTAAACATTAATATGAATCCCTATAGAGTGTATTTTAATATTCTACTCACCTTTAAATATATTTATATCATTTTTTAATACTATGTATAATAAACCATTAATTTAACAACCCATGATTATGAGTTTAAAATCAAGGATTTCCCATTTTATATATCTGGGTTAATTTAGGATTATAGTTTTATAGAATTTCTGAAACCATTACATAACAATTTGTATAATTCCTCACAATGTATATTTTTTTTCATAATAATGGAATTCAATTTATACCCATGTTTCATTCAAGACACTATACTTTTAAGATGAGTCAAAATAAGAAATTTTGACATTTATTTAGTTCATACTCATCTGAAGATCTTATGGAAATCATTTAAAATGATGTATAAGGGAAAAATATTATTAATTTATATATAAATAAGGGAATACATATGTTTATTTAAAAAATGATAACCGTTACCAATTATTACATTTTTTACAATAAATCATCAGTACAAAAATTCATATTCATACGAAAAAATAATCTACTTCTAAACGAAAAACATTGAACCCATTATTAAAATAGAAAATCATGAAGTAAACCTCATATATAAGATAAGTCATGAAGAAATTATTTGAAAAAAAAATCATTCAACATTTAATGTTTTTTATATTTTATTTCCTCGTTAAATAATATTATTTCCATAAAAAATTTAGAAAACATTAACTAAGTATCTTGGAGAATTATATAAAATTTTTGTGTTCACTCATGTTTAATCTATATAAGAAATAACTATGGCCCAATTATTTCCAAATGTGTAACTTACCAGGTTATGTTCGACATTTTTTCTTTCAAACACTATTCATTACCCAATGTATTGGAATGATATATTAGGATCACCCATTATCTTTAGATATATTAGGATCACTATTCATTTTCAAAAATCCCAAAGTACTATATAGTGAATAAAAATTTCCAAAATTTCACTTTTACATGGTAAAACCCAGGAAAAAATCATTTGAACCCAAAAGAAAAAGAACTTTACATGTTTTTATAAATTTTTTTATAAATATCCCTTTCTTTAAAAAAAATAATGAAAAATTAATGTAAGGGAGGGAATAATATATTCATTGAAAAACCATATAAACTATTAAAGGAAGCATAAAAATTAATATTTACTATAATCATGGTAAAATAAAATCAAGTTGTATAAGTTAAAATAAACATTCTTTTTTACATTTGAAAAAATGTCAAAATAACCATTTGGAAAATCTTAAAAAGTTTTTTTATTAAGAATGTTTAAATAATATAGAAATCAGTAAAAATTGAATTTTAAAAATATTTAATTTATAAATAATAACTTTTCTTACCATTATCATGAACATTGATATAGTGGACATCAAATATATAGGAATACATGAAAATAATGCTTTAATGAAACAACCCTTACATTAAGTCTTGTCTTTATTTATATGATCTCAAACACCATAATAATAAAATTATATTAGTTATTTATTTTCTAAAAAAAGTCAATTTCACTTCATTAACATTATTCCTTTTATTTCATTTATTACCACGTTTTATTTAGTTACTAAAATCGTTATGTTCACGATGGTTGTTTTTGTGTCGTTTAGTTTATAACCTCATAAAACATCAACATGTTGACCATTGAAAAAGGGTTAATCATTAAATCATCCCAAGAATTATAAAAATGATAGAATTTTAATTTATATGCATTCAATGTTATTTTATAACCATCCAAATAACATGGTCATGAAGAATGAATCACATTGTTTCATGGAGAAGGAGTCCATATGTATGCATGAATGATATTTTCATTTTTTGTCTCGGTGGAAATTATTTAATGTATATAATAATTTTCAATTATTGAATCATAAATATGTTTTTACATTCACATTTATTCATTAGTTCCATCCTTATTAAAATCTATGTGAGACGATAATGAGAAACAAATCACATCGCTTCATGGAGGTGGAAGCCAACAAATACACACGATCGACATTATCACTTTAAAACAGATTTAATTGTTGTATGTTAACTAATATCTTATATTTTTAAAACCAAAATTATTTCATAAATATCATATATATTAATTATATATATATATATATATTTATTTATTTAATAATACCTATGATATATTGATGAAAAATAAAACATATCGTTTCATAGAGGTGGTAATCCACACGTATGCATGAGTGAATCATTCATTTACTAGAGGATGGAAGTGGTGGTGAAAATAAGGTTGACATAATCATAATAAAATCTATGTATATTTTATATACTTATTTTATTATATCATACTAGTTAATGAAAATTTTTATGATGTAGAAGAATAAATAACTATTGAAACTCTAGGTTAAGAGTTATACCTCTTCTTTCAAAACCACTTTGGATTAAACTTTAATACATCTAGGTTTGGTAATTTTTTATTAAAAGGATTCATATAATTTGGGAAGGTATGTATTTATGTTATTTGGGTAGGAATTGGTTGATATAAAATTTTTAGGGTAAGTGAATATGAGACAAGAGGGGGTGACCTATTACATATAAGGGGAGTGACACTCTTGTAATTATAAAAAGATTCAAAATAATAAAAAGAGTTTTTATATAGTAAAGTGGATAAAAAATAATAAAATTTTATATATAAGTTTAAAATTATTTAAATAATATCATCTAATAATAATTATGATATGTGTTCGACCTTATAACTTTTTTTACACTAATTAACCTATTTTACAATTTATCATGGTAACTTACTATTACCATTGTAACTATTCATTTTGATCAAAAATGAAATTGACCATAATAATAAATATTAACCTATTGATTATAAATTTTAAATCCATTTTAATGATTAAATATATATGAGTTTTATAAATTAATTTCAAAAGAGGTTTTCATAACACAATGGAAAATATTTTTTAAGTAAATATGTTTTTAAATATGAGTAAAAATAAAATATATTGTTGATTCATATAGATTTAATTAGATTTTAATTTGTAAAAGTGATATTATGATACTCTAAAACCAAATTAAAAACATAATATTAATTTAAAATTTCTTTATTTAAACAAATCAAATGACAATATTGAAAAAATTCCCATTTTTCATTGTTCATAAAAAAATCAATCATTCCCCAATAATCTCAAAAAATTAACATGTGATTAATTTGATATGATAATAATAAAATATGAATTACATTATATAAAACTAAATTTCTAATATTTAGATATATATATTTTGATTTTAAACCCTATAATTAATGAAAAACATTATTTAGAAAAATCTAATTCATTTTAAATTGAAAAATTTATTAAAATCAGTGTCATGAATATGAATTCATAAAATATAATAATAAATATTAACAAGTCATGAAATTGATTAATTATTAACACTAACTAGATTTTCAAATAATGTTTCAATTTTAAAATGATTGATAAATTCTTATCAAAATTATATAAGATGAATCATGCTAATACTGAGGATGATAAAAAAATAACACGAGAGAAGAAAAACATAGCTAGTGATAACAATGAATGGAATTTAACAGAAGTAGAATTTATGGAAAAATCACTATTTAAGATGAATATTATATATAATCATGGTGTTTTATTCTTTTAAAAAAAATTTAAGATGAAGTTGAATTATCTAAGGATTAAAGAGTTCATAATTTTATGGTATAATCTGTACACTCTATCAAAAACTATATTGAATATGAATGTTACAAATATACTGATGGTGAAAATAAATAAGAATATGATTTTCAATTGAGGATGGAGAATATAGTTTAAATCAAAAACTTATAAAACTTATTATGTATTATTTATCATTGAATAATCCCTCTGAAACATAAAATGTGACAATGGGTTTTGAGATGGAATGTGAATTACTAAAAAAAATATGTGATCTCAACAACATTATTACTGAATAAAATAATATACTGGATAATATGATATTTAGTATGATTTCAAGCCAATTTGAAATCCACTCACATGATGTGACGTTACATGAAGATTAATTTTATATGATGGAAATTCAAATTGATTTCAAAAATTCAAATAAATCCAAGGAATAATCCTTTATATAATGAAATTATATTATGAAAGACATTATAAAACATAAAAATGTTTCTAAAAGTACTGAATAATTACACTATTAAGAATTAAATTATAATTAATAATAGTCATGTTGATTAGGATGGAAAGAAAGTTTATGATTCCTTAAAAAAAGATATGTAAAATGATTCATCATGTGATTTTGATAGAAATTATATTAAAAATATTGTGTTTAAGAAGATGTTAAATTCCAAGCCTAATAGATAATATATTGAAATTAAATTATCAAGAATCATGATAACATTGGTGGAAATTGTGTTCTTTAATATTTTAGTCTTATAAGGATATTATTATTTGAAATAATATTATGTTTTTTAGGGTGTGTAAAAAATGGAATAATTTTTTTCCATACAACATGAATGTTTTCTAAATAAAATAGCCTTTTTTTACTATTTTAGGATACAATTAATATAAAAATTTTGGTATTAAACAAATTAAAAAGATAATTAAAAGTTTAAATGATTAAAATAGTTTTTATGCATATGAGGAGACTTGTTTTTGTGTGATAAATAAGAAGTGACATCTCATCCCCAAACCACCAGTTGAGCTAAGCACCCCATTGCCTCAAGTGCACCTCCCCATACACTAATGATTTTTGAATAGTGGTTTCAGAATTACCTATAACATGGGGATTCAATTCCTTATAATCATAGGTATATAACATTTTAGAAATAAATAGAACAATGTATATCAAAATCATATTATTCTTAAATAAATAATCAAAATAAAATATCAAAATATACCAAGCAGAAGAAAAAATCATACATAAACAATTAAACCACTAGTAATATCACATATAAAAAGAAACTATAAATATGAACCAAGAACATTGGCCCTACTTCCATCATAGGTCTCCATATAATATGTCTCTAAATACCCTTCATGCTCTACTAGCCTGATATAATGCACATACAGTACTCAACCTAATAGCAAACATATAGTCTGCACACACACCAATGTGCCCATTCATGGTATTAGAAATATATCTCAATAGGGTATCATCGTTTTCCATTAGTTTATTCCATTATATACCCTCATGCATTTGGAATAATATAAACACATCACATAAGATATTTGGATGTTGTTTCCTAAGAAGACCATAACAAATCCATGTGTGTCAAGTCACTATGATAGGTCCCTATAGACTAACCAGGCCACCATGACTCACGAATATACAATCATTGGTATTATTATATAATTATAATCATCATTTAATATCATGCTATCATAACCAAAGGTTTGGTTATACTTAAAGACTCAAGGTAGGGAGTCATTCAAACCATGACCCATTACCTAAAAGAACTTGGAACGATCATATATCCACATATCAATCAACTACATTACCACTCTAGTCGGGGTCTTTCAGTCTATTCTAACATATCATTAAAATCTATACCTCTCATGGGAATTCCTCAACCAATGACTCAAAGGAAAAGGTTTCATTTAAGAACATGAGATAGCCCCCTGGGCGGTCCTTGACCCATGATTCCTCATTCCATGACCAATTATCCCTGTCCAATATCATACCATGACCCAAACCTTCCAAAGAAGTCCATGACCTAATTGACTCATAGAATTGTCCAAGTCATACAATAAAGCTATTCCTATGGGTGGTCTTCTCCTGACGTCTACCAAGGCAAGGTCCACCTAGCACAAAACCCAAGACTCAAAATGGAAGGGCCAATAAGCACTTCCCACACTAGTGGGGCCCATAACCTAATAAACAAACTTCAAAATGATCCTAATGAAATAGTTTCTTATGAAATATACCTTCATAAAAACACATATATTCTTTCCCATTAGATCCTACATATGTTCCTCCAGACTAATCATAACCTTTACTTGTTAATAAAATCTTGAACTAGTCACCCATTAGTGATAACAATTCCCATAGGAACCCCCAAACCCAAACCTCAAGGTCTGGTTGAACCTCATCAAAACCAAAAAATACTACCAATGCCGCTAACTAGGAAATATCCTAAGAAATAATGCTCAAATAACCTTATAATCTTGCTGCCAAGTCCCAAACAATTCTTACAACCCACACTTGGGTCTTGTCTCACATCTCTTCGGGGAGACCATTCAATCTGTCGCCTTAAAGAACCACCTCTCTCTCTCTATCAAACATATGTACAACTCTAGAGTTCTCATTATACTCACATTAATTTCCAAGATACATCCCACCCTCAGGTGGCTATCACTCATCAAGGATATGATGTAAGATCATACCACATGTTATCACAAGGGATAAGCCTCTCACACACGACCAACTAACTTTAGAGAATCCATAATATGATATCAAAGCCACATATCATTTCCTGAGACCACCCAAGTTCTTATTTCAACTCATCTGATACTATCTCTCCTTGGAGAAATATTTTTTATGTGATTTAAATCCACCAAAGTGAAATTGATCACAAACGAGAGCTAATGAGGTCAAATTCCATCCCATCTCTTATAACTAGTCATTATTCATTGTAACTTATCCTATGAACCATCCACGAAGTAGAAAATCATCCATTAATAGGAATATGATCATGTACTAAAGAGACTACCTACCTATATCAAGGAGTTACCACATTTAGAAGGCTTCTATGAGTCTTTTCCAATCCATTCCTTGTGTAATCCATGTTTGTACCATAATCCGAGAAATTATCTCATTTTATATGAAAAAAAAATTAACTAAACAAATAATAATTAACGATTTAATTTAATCTTAATAGAATTAAATGATGAAAAATTTACCAAGCACCAAACACCTACCTAAGTTCAATGAAACACCCACAACACCATCCTGACCAAAATCCCTATCACACAATGCATGCTTAATCGATAATTCATATCAAATCATCAATAACCCTAAATAAATATAGGAAATTGATTAGATTAATAAAAATTATGGCAAAAAAGTGATCAACCTATTAGGATGTCCAATATCCACTATACTCAAACTACCCATTATCTCACCTAATTTCACAATGTTTTAGTAGAATTGGTTCTAAACCTTAACCGAAGTCAAGATGAATTATAAGGAAGAGAGTATAAGAAAAAAATGAAGAATAATGGAATAGAAAAACACATGAAATATCCACCATAAATCATCCCCTTCAATGGGGTATAGATGATAGGTTAGATCCGAATGACTTGGATCTGTCACACGCTTCTTCTGACCAAGGTAAAAAGTGGAGATTAATGTCAAAGGGTCTCACTATATTTTTAAAAAGACTCACAAACACCATTAATTGCATGATCCCTTCGTTCAAACTATAAACCATTCAAGGTAGAGGGACACGAAGCCCAGAACAACATTTTTATGGTGTGGTCCTTTGGTTCAAGACATGAAATTATTGGGAATTGGGGTTATCCCATTATCTAGAACCATTAAAAACATTAATAGATGAAGTCTACTATCATCCCTGTCTACTTATCCCTTCACCGATGTCCACCTAAGTACTCAGACGACCAACAGATCCTCAAAACCCATCTATACACACATTTAATGGATTTCTAAACGATCCTATTACCAATCTCATTCCCTCTTCTCAAAATGAATCCCTAAAGAAAAAAAATTAAAATTCATTCTTAAATTATTCACTTATAAATTCACATGATATTATAAAATTCCCCCATAGAGATTATTATCCCCATGAAGAATTTGGTAGTCCTTCAGACACTACCCAAACATAATTCAGATTTCAATTCACTGAGAACAAACTGAGTCATAATCTAGAATGAAAAACAAGATTTTGTTTCACAACTCCAACTACTACACAAAATATTCAATAGAAACTAAGATACTCTCTCACCATTAGTGGAAACAAAAATGGTGAGATGATGATCACCACACTCATATATCCTAAAACATATCAATGTATTCACCTGATTCAACATGAAACATATGGTTCTCCACAATATATGTCTTATCTGACAAAGGATAATTACAAACTATGGTACTATACACCATTATAATTGCCTACCAAAATGGGTTTATAGAGGTCCATTGATCTTGCAACTACATTACTAACATCTTAAATGATTATTTTTTAGCCTCACCACAACATAATACATTCCAAAACCCTAGTGGGATCAACCTTAGTTGATTTATCATGAAAAATCTCATCTTCTATTACTGAAAAAATATCACCATAATCGTTCGTGATGCTTTAAAACCTATAGAATTGATGTGATCATCCAAACAACCATAGTGAATCCAAAATAAGGATCCCTATGTAACTCAACAGTTGGAGCACTAATATCTACTTTGACCATCATGCTCTCAACCCCATCACTGATGCTCCTCTAAACCAACACTCCCTCATATCAAATTGAATCATCCTAGAGTCTAATACAAACACACCGACTTTGAATAGAACCAATTTTAAAACATTAATATGGTATTTTACACAAAACCAAATAAAATTAGATATTACCACAAACCAGTATCCCAATATTAACATAGAAATGACCATCCCAACATTAGGTTCATTCTTTTACCTCTAATATGAAGATCCCTAACATAATAATATCATTATTATAGCACTACTTCACTAAAAAACCTATTCCCATTACTTTTACACTAGGAAATTCACACATGACTTATTACAAAATTCGAATGAAACAAGGGTCACACCCTCCATGTATAAAATGGTGTATTAACTACCATATGGATTTACACACATTTATCAAGAAGAACTAGCCCTAACTATTCCAAAACAACAAAACTACTTATTATTTGTTATCATGGGAAAAAACCCAAGACAATTATTTACAAACATATCTCACCAATGTAATGACACTAAATTAAATCTCATGAGGGGTCCTAAACCTGAATTCCCCAGTCTGGTGTTAAAAAACCATTTTACATAAAGTCTTGATACTACGTGACATGAACCAAGCTACATACATCGTTATTATATATAATTTGCATATGTTGAACATTCCATCATGAAAATAGTCTCATAATCCCAATAATTATTGGTTTAGTGTCTTTTATAATTAACTTAATAAGAAACTTATTTAATGAAACTCAGGAACATTTATCCATAATCAAACTAAAATAGTCACCCTTTAAAATTCTATTATTTTACACTCATTTTCAAAACCTGGGGAATGGAATCATAAGATAGGGCTGAAATAAAATGCTCAATATGGGAATATTATCAACATTTTATCAAGGTTAAATAAAAATCATATGATGAAAATTATAGTGGGAAGATATCTTATTAAAAACATAGAAAAATAATATTTTAGCATAAATAGTGGTAGTTGGACATATAATATCAAATGAAAAACAAGAATTGTGACATAAAGGAGTTAGATAATAAACCCAATCCATTTGTCATAATCATAGGCATAAGATATAAAAATATATATTAACATTGAATGTTAGCGTAATAATGAATTATGGTTCAAAAATAATCATAAGAAAACATTAGAAAGTGGTTTAAGCCTCAAAATATTAGGAGAAATTACATGGTAGATTAGGAATTACTTTTCGTGACCCAGTCTTTATGAGAGAATAATAACAAGTGAGCCATTATCAGCTTGATTATCTTAACTCAAGGTCCACTATTAAATCATGTATCATAAATCCAAATCTAATATGGACTCTGGTATCACTATTTATAGTATACTTTTATCTCATAAGATATAAAAACTTAAACAAGACATTAGAGGGAGATATATGACCCCACTTATCATAATCCATATAAAAGTGCGATATAAGATATCAATAAATATTCTTATCATAACAACCTATGGAATAGAAATGGGTCTCATATTATTTCAAAATGTAATTAGATACCATTATATAAAAGTAAATTAGTTGATACCAATAATTAAATCACCCAATATTATTATTTCATAAAGGAATTTTTAAATTTATTCATATAACATAACCCTTCAATAAGTAAATACATTAAATTTAAAAAGGATAATGGATTGAAAACATAAAATAAATCTTTATAAATAATTTCATAACATTGTTGTAAAATAATTAATTTTTTATAACTTTTTAAAATTTCACTTTTGAGAAATTGGAAATGAATAATTTTTAATATAATTATATGGAAAAAATATCAATAAGGATGTCTTGGAAAAAGTCATAATGGTTTCAAAATGGTGAATTGATTATTTTCAAAAACAATTATTTTCAAAAATAATATGAAATAATGAACCCTTTAAATGTACATAAATATTTTAAAAATGTGCAGCGAAAACATATAGAAAACATTTATTTTAAAATAAATATTCACTAATGGATCCTTGAAAAATAAATTTTAAAAATCAATAATTTAATTTTAAAATAAATTAGTCACTTTTAAAAAATATAAATTTATTTGATTTTATTTTAAAAATCATTAAGAATCAATATCAGTGGGAAAATAATTTCAAAACTGTAATGTAATTCTTCATAGTGAATAATTGTTATAATGATGAATAAATCCCATAAAAATGAAAACATTAAAAATATTCTTTTCACATTAAGATATGTGTGTAAAATATATAAACATTGATTCAAACAATTTTAAATAAGATTAAAATGTAGAATAATTCCTTTAGAAATTATTAAATAATGGATAATGATATCTATAAAATCAATATGGACAAAGAATAGGAGGATTCCTGGCCATAAATAACTAGTTAGTGATGTTTTGCATACAAGGGTCATGTAAGGAAAATTATATTCCAAGGAACTAAAATTGATAGATTACATATAAAACATCAATAATAACTATATTAGTGGATAATAGTTATGGTTTTTATAGATAAAGAGATTCAAAATTCCTAGGTTGGATTATCATTCAAAATAAATCTTGTTTTGAAAATTAGATTTGAGATAAAACACTTACGGACTTGGTATCTGTTGAACCAAAAGTGGTTGAATGATAATAAATGATATGGATATGTAATAAATTTTTTAGACATTTAAGGTATGAAAAAATTGACAAATTAGAAATAAATATTCCTAAAAATACAAAAGAATTAGTGGAAATAACATAAGACTCAATGAGCGAAAACGTAGGTGAGAAATACCATACCATAATTGTCAGCTTCTATGAAAGCTATTTAATATCCTATATAATAAAAATGACCATATTAATAACCTAATTAATAACTATATTCATATAAATAACCCTTCTTAGTTTTTTTTAATCCTTTAGTATATATTCATTAGATAATTATCACTTATTTTCATTATTGGATGTTGTAATTCTGTTTTTTACTCAAATGTCTTATAATTGAGATATTCAAATTTATTAATTAATACTAAGTTAATAATGAAATAATTATAAAATATATTGAATTAATTTTTTTCATTTATTTATATGTCCGCATTTACATTTTATGGGAAATATGGGTAGGTTCGAGATAATGACATCCATGATGAGTATGTTTCGCGTAGTTTGTCGATAAAAAAAATTACATCATAATTATTGTAATTTTTTTTATAAATTTAGTACCATATTAATTATATAAATATATATGATTCAGTGATACCATATATATTCCTAAAATATTTTTTAAAACTATACATGTAAGGCGGTGAAGAAAACCAGAATGTTTCGTGCATGGATGTTGTATTTTGCGCATATGCATTGATGACACTTTAATTTTGCATAGAAAAAAGAACGATAAAAATTTATTAATATTTTCATAATCATAATAATGATAATAATTTCATAATTATTTAATAAAAATATCTATTTGAAAATCCAGGTAATTTTTTTAATTAAAATAAAACATAGCACTTGGTGGAGGCAGTAGTATTCATGTACCTACAAATAGAATTTTCATTTTCTTTGGAAAAAATGTAATATGTGGACAATAATTATTCACAAAAAATAATAAAATTAAATATACCAATTATAAAAAATAAATTTTTTCATAATGGTACAAATATATTTCAAATATGATGATATAATATAAAATACATTAGGGATTTATTAGAACTGATGTTGACAATTTGATCTTTCCCTTGGAGGACTTCATGGAAATGGATGTCTAAATAAGAATTCATATGAACAGAGGTTTATTTTCCTAGTTGATGATTTTATGGGATATAAAATGGATAATTTTTTAATGTAAATTATACTTCTTAGTGTTTCTTTGAATTTATTATGGAATCCCCCTTATATAAGTCGAGGGAATGACCTTTTTTAAGTATGAATTCTAAATATAAAGGGAGAAAATGTTTCACCTAAAACGTAGACTCCAAAAATAAAATAATTAATATGGGATTATTTATTAGTTATAACACCTCAAAAACTCATATATAAATACTTTTTACACTTTTTAGGTCTTTTATACAAAGTAAAATCATTTATTCATTCGGTTAATTTTTCTGTGGTTTCTAATTTTTTACATTGGGAATTTATTTTAATATAAAAAATTTAAAATTTACTTATTAAAAAAATAGTAATTAATATTTATAATATAAAAATATTTTTATGAAATAAAATTTCTATGTGTGAGAAAAGTTAATTTTAATAATAGAAAACATTATGTGTTAGAACAATTTTTAGAAAAATTTCATTTTAAGCATAAAATAAAGTTGAGGATAAATTTATCAATTATGTTGATATCTAAGATATTAATTGGTTTATTATATAAAAATATGCTTTATTTATATTTAAAAGCATGTAAAATCAGAATTTCACAATGTGAATAGTTAATTAAAAGAAAAGACCAAATTGTTTTTTATTGGAATAAATATTACATGAGTTCCAAAATGATAAACATTGATTTCATTAATAAAAAAATTATTTCAACTATATAATTTTACTTATTATATGAATATTTTATTAGGAAAAATTTCTCATAAATTTTTATGTTCTTCTTATAACATAATTATGTCATAAAATTTAGAGAATTTTTCTAAATGGTATTTTCCACTTTCAAGTTAAAAATAATTATTTTCCAAAAAACTGAGAAAATCATTTGAAGATAATATTAACATTGAGAACACAAATATAAATTTCATTTTTCTCAAATTTAAATTATAAATATAGTATTTTATCTTTTAAATAGAAATATAAAATATAATGAAAAATAATTTTTAATAGAAAAATGTCATCTTAGATATGAACTTTTGTTATTATTATTTCTTATGAATTACTGATTAATTAATGTTAAAATATTATTCATATGAAAAAAAATATTTTCTCATAATTAAATAATAATATATTTAGTTTCTTAAAAATATAAATACCTAGCATCTAAAAATGAAAATTTTAGGAAAATTCATTTTTAAACACATAAAGATCTTACTTCTCATTTAGCCTTATGAATTTTATTTTTTTAGTTAGTTGGTATTAAATACTACCACATTAATTATATATATATATATATATATATCAAAATGTAGTTTCATTTATTTATAAGACCCATTTCAATTATAGAAGTTATATTTAATACTTATCAATTTATTTAATTAAAAAGTTTCATAGTATTGTTTTGGTTTGGTGGTACATGTGAAGCTAGTTATCAAACACATCATAATTATTTAAAGGAATTAAATGTTATAAAATATTGAGGCATTATATTCTCCCCCTTAAATAAATTGTTTTCTCATTATTTTTATTAATAGTTAATGAAAAAATAATTAAGGGTTTCTATAATAAAATAATGACTCATCAATGGATTTTAATGAGTTACCATCATAAATAGCTTGTGTAAGACCATGAAACTCATCTATTCCATTATTGTAGGAATAATCCAATGTTGAGATTTTCTCAAAAAATCTGAGCTAAGGACATGTCATGATATTTTCTTGATACCAATATAATGGAGTAAATTTTCTTTGACAGTTCATAATTATCCTTACAGTGATTGGAGGTATTAGATTAGTTTGAAATAAGATTTTTTATTTCCTTATTTTGGTCACTAGATAAAAACTACATTTTGAAAAATCAAATCATATTCATCTCAATAACATTTACATGAAGAAACTTCTCACAAACATCAAAATGGGAAACATCAACCATAAAACTTGATGCTCAATTCAATAATCAAATCATCAGGTTCATGATTTTATTCTCATAGAAAACATCAAAGATATACTAGTGTTTCTATAATCAAAATCCAATAATTAATCCAAAACACAATAGTGGAGAAGAATTATAGATTATTTATCAATATCCATTTGAGTGGTTGTAATTTCATAAAATCTACATTTTTAGATTATCTAGGATGTTAAAGAGGTAATTCAACCTTGTTGTCTCTTGGATTAGAGAATTGACATGGATATTTCCCAAGATCGCCCACATTTATGAATATTAAATATTTGTGGTACCCTAGAATAACAATATTTTCCACTATCACGTTAACTTAACAATTAATTTTTCATTTGTAATTAGTTTCTTTATTCCCTATTTTTCTATACATAAAACATTTATCAGTTCTTTTAAGACTTATCTATAGGTTCTTTACACCTCATTTCTGACACGTAATATATTGAATCTTATTTTCTTTATCCTCTACATGAAAATAAAATCCATGAAACGCTATTTTTATCTTCTTCAATATGATTGAAAATAAAAATATGTTCAAGCTGTTAGATATATTTTATGATAGATGGTTAGGCATAAACAAATGACTTCTCACTCTAGTTCTTATCTGGTTTAGTTGTTTGTTGGGAAAATATTTGAATTTCCCATCACATATTTTGTTAACTTGGTTCATCTTATATCTAATCATCACTAAAAAAAATTTCACAGTTGTGACAAAAAATTTTCATCATAAGAAAATTATCATAAATAATTTCATAGAAAATTCATCCTTGAAATGTTTTACTCTTTGAAACTATCACGTTAGATTTTAGATTAAACTAAATCAACCTCCGTTTAATCTATCTTTTTTATATTGATTTTTCTTATACTTATTGACCTAATCAACCTGATATAATGAATCATTCACTATGCTTTTTAGAGATAATGTGATTAACCTAAGTATAGCCCTCAGGACTATCCAAATAGGTGTAAAATTATGCCTCTTTATCATATAGTATTAAACGATCAATTTAATACCTGACTATCCAATTGAGGGTTCTCAGCCATAGGTTCAACTATATGAGATCCCTTTCCCACTTATTAGTATACAAACAATGGTTTTATTTATAGAAATCAACACAATATTTATTTTACTAAATCATCTAGGAATTATCATATACATATACTTATCCATTGAGTTCTTTCTAATTTTATATAGTCTTAATCCACTAAAAAATAACTCAAATAATCATAAAAATAACTAAAACCCAGATCTAATATCAACTGAGGATCCCTAGAACCACCTTACAAGTTTAGTTCTAAAAACACTTACATTACATATAGTCTTTATACCAACTAAGATTCCCCATTCTATACACATATTTATTCTATATAATTTCATTACATTAAAATTTCATCTCATAGTAAATCAAATAACTTCTAGAATGACTGATTTAGTGTCAATGAGGATTATCTTCATAAGGAACATATTTTATGATACTCATGAAAATTTCTTCATTATCAAACCACACTATAATCCACTTTATAAATTCCATAATTTTCCCTCATATTCATAAGATAGATAATTGAAATGTAAGTAACATGCTTTGAATATGAATTCATATAAAAAAGTCATCAAGGGTTAGATTAAAATAATATGAGAAAACATGTTCCTAGGATAAATATATTATCAAAGAAAAGAAGTTAGAATAATAAGAGTTTTTCCAAACTCATGATAGTAAAACATGTATTATCAAATTAATATGTTTGTACCGTGGAGTAAGAGTGTGAGATAATAAACCCAATCCATGAAACATAATTATAGTAATATGATATATAAATGTGATATTTCATTGAGACATAGAATAATAAGGAATTATGGAACATGAATAATCATAGGAAAATGTTACATAGTGGTTCAGGCATATAAATCCCGCAACAAATTACATGGTTACTAAAGAATTAATTCTTGCGACCCATTACTGACACACACAATATAACTTGTGACCCATTAATTGATAATGAATCATAACACATGGCACATTATTGAATCATTCATAATAACTTTTAGCCCATTGTTGTGGTGAGTATCATAACACACATCCTATTTTGAGCGCATGAGATATAAAACCATAACCATTATAGGTTAGTGTGATATATGTCCCACCTATTATCATCCATATATATGTGTGCCATAAGATATAAATAATTCATCAAATCATGAAACCCCATGAAATAATGTTTTTTTCACGTCATTTAGAAATTTTATAGTGTGACATGATTTCAAAATTAGAATACATGATAACAAAAATTCAATCTACAAAATAGTGTTTTTCATAAAGGTGATGTACCCGATTTGTTCTTACCTTGTCATACATTTTATTGAGTATTAAAACATTTTTTCACTAGATATATGTTGTTTGGTGGATAAAATGATTCATTTTGGTTTTCTTGATGAATTGTTAGGAGATTCCATCCAATGTAAAAAACCCATGGGTGATCAGAATAAAACATTAAATATACACAATGTGTACTTTATAAGCACATGAAATGTACCTTCACTAAGACATCGTTCATCCAGACTGAGTACATGACCATGTAGCCTACTAGAGACTACACACGGTGTATTCAATATTCACACAGTTTTTATGTCCTTCCAAAAGCTTGTGGTGGATGATTCCAATGCTACATGCCATGTGAGGTGGCACAACATGCCATGTATCCTCACAAACCAACCACCGATGCGTTAAAATAAAAGGAAGGCATAGTAGAACACCTACCATTGGAGAAAAGAGTATTGTATAACCTAGTACAAGTAGTTTACTTTTGGTTTCACATAATTTAGTATGTTTTTATATTAATTTATAGGTGGACCTCTTGGTTCGAGGTTGGACATCCTTGGGGGAGGTGTTGTTACTCAGTAGTTCAAACTCCCACATATCCAAAATTTATTTTTTATTTTTATTTTCAATTTTGTGTTAGTGTAATTCCTATTCTCCCCTTCTTTTTTCTTATATCCATGGAAGCGGTTGACTTTCTTCTCAACCAAGACACTATGACCATGGTCATAATACGGTAGTTTCTTGATTTGAGGCTGTAATAAGGTTATGTGTGACATATAATTGAAATTATAATCTATTACTTTTACTATGAATTTATCATTATAATTCATTTAACAAATTCATTCCGCATTGATAGTTGGTGTTGTATTAGACCCAGAACGACACCAGTAATGAAAACTAAAGGAGTTTCGATGTGTCAAACCTTGACCATTGGGTAAGATTATTGCCACTATTTTAGGGGTAAATTAATCAAATTTGAATTTTAACATTGAATTCCTAGACCATGGAATGGATGTTTATATTCCTAATTACCAGTTATCAGACCAATAAATGAGAATATAATTGAATCTTCATGGTAAATCATATTCCTAAATAATTTGAATACCAAAGAATGATATTTTTCAAAATAATCTAATCTAATTGAAATCCTTACATGTTTGATTTCTGATTTCTCTACACATATCCTATTTTAATTTAATTTTTGTAAATAGTTTCACATTCTCATCTACTTTATTCAATTTATTTTGTATAGATAATCGTTTTAAAACTGTCAAATCATATTGGTGTTTCTTCTTTATTTTCCTATGGGATTGACCCGAACAACTTCTAGATGCCTAGTTAGTCAGTTCATAAGGGAACAATACCATTTAATTTTCTACCCGTCAGGATGGGCATAGTCAAATTTTGGTGTTGTTTCTAGGAAATGATGGAAAGCATCCATGTGAGTCTGATTTAGGTTTGGTTTGTCCATAGGTTTTATTTTTTTTTATTTCTTGATTCTTTTCTTCAGACCCTCAACCCAACTTTCTTATGGATTTTTATTCAGAAACAAGCTGGAATAATCCACCTGAATAGTAATTTTATCAAAATGATCCAATGATGTTGTACTCATACCTAAAAGATTAGGATCCATGCATAGATGATGGGTTTCAATAAGAGGAATACCCATGTAAATTCTTCACCCACTAATCTCTAATCCTCTTCCAGAACCATCTTTAGATAATACCAAATGATTAATATCGATATTGGAAGACATTACCATCCACTATTTCGACCAAACCAAAAGGTTGGTATGAGTTGGTACTATGGTCAAGAAACTTTTCCAAGGTAATCACTCATATAGATTCTTCAGTTGAGTTTTAGACTATGTGTTCTAAACCTATTTCAACTGAAGAAGCATTCTATGATGTGGGACACACTTTTAATTTAATAATAACTTCTGAAATTAATTTTCAAAACTCAAAAATTGAGTACAAGAACACGTCATGTTATATTGATATGCAATTTTATCACAACATTATTTCAGATCCATTAGTTGATTACATACCTAATCTAGAAGATTCCATTGATTATTTTTATTTTTTTTACATTACAAAGAATAAACCTTAAAATAAGGAGGTCATACAGATCAGACAAAGGCACAAGTCCACCTTCATATTATAGGTGAGTACCTTAACTTAGGTCCAACCAAAGACCTAAAACAAAGGTGCTTTCTTGGAGGAATCCTAACCACTCCTCTCTCTCTCTTTTATATTTTTTAATAAATATGTGGCATGTACTTCTCTTCCACGCATCGTGTACCACCTCTTCTCTCGTCCATAATAGATATGATAATAAAATGGTGTTACACACCATGTGTACATACTTACATAAAATCTAATTATATTTTTAGTTTATATTATGATATAAAAATGTGTATAATTAAATATTAATTATGTTAATAAACATTAATGAAGACTGTGCCAATGGCATGTTTACTGGAGTGTATCTAAGCCGTTGTGAGTTAGAATCACTACACACCTCCCTTTAGTACATGATTCATTTATTTTTAACCTCATGTTTAAATTAAAAATTTTGAGAGATATTTTTAAAAGTAAACAAAACAATATTTTTAATTAAAATAAAATCGATGGGGGAGCTGAATTTGTTAGAAGGGTCATAGCCCACATATCCAAAAGACCCGGGTTTGAGTCCCAACAACCAGTTCTGTTGTATCCTTTTTAACTAAAATAAAACCACATGATATATATTTTATTAAACATCATGTGTTTCATGTTTTCCTTAAAAATTAAAAATTTTATAAAAATAAGAAATAACCCTAGGGTGATGTGGGTTTCTTGATAGATTCATAACCCATGGTTCAAAGGACCTGAGTTCGAACTTAGATAATCCCCTTGCATCATTCCAATAATTCAATAATTAAAACCACTAGCCATGAATTCTCTATTTCTATATATAGTATTATGGATGTAATTTAAATATTAAAAGATATAAAATCATTGATGACTGTCAACCTTTACTCTAGTGGTTGAGGGTGTGCATTAGGATTGTCCAAGTCATCCGTTTGAATCGTGACCCAAGCACTAGACCAAAGATTATTGTTTTCTTTTTAAATTTTATTAAAACACATCATTTATTTCTCTGATACACTATGTGAATAGGTTTATTTTCATGTGTAAATTTATATATTTTTTTAATTATAGATAATTATTATTATATAGTTTTATATAATAACTATATAATCAATAATAATAGTAATAATAATACTAATAGTATAATTTTACTGTAAATAAAAACCTACATGATGTGTATTCCATGAAACATGTCATGTGGTTCAACTATAAGAGCAAGGTAACCCTAATCGGGCACACCTGGTGGAAAACCCATAGGCCCTTTCGATTCTATTGTAAGCCATTCGAGCCACGGCCCTTAAATCCATCGATTCAGTTCATTTATGGTGGATTTATATTCTTCTAAATCTAGGTATGTAGCTTTATTAAAATTATTTCAGTGATTTAAATGAATTTTTGGGTGATTTGGGAATCAGGCAGGCATTCGTCCAAAACCCATAGTACATTGGAAAAATAAATAACTTGCGCTATGTACATAATGTATATGGCCACACAAACTCAACTTTAAATTTTAAAAACACGTGGTGTGTCTGTTTGGGACACACCATGTATAGTGCCTCTTCCTAACGTAAGAATGAACTCATTTCCATAGTAAAAAACAAATACTAACCCATTTATCACTACACAACTTTTGAATTTGGCACACATCATGTACTGTCTATCTGGAGACTTGGATATGCTAAGAAGAATACATGGGTTGGATTCCATGTTTTCACACATGACGTGTGTACCCATTACACACGATATACTATGTTTTATTCCTATATTTGGAAGATTCCATACTCTGGAAGATACCTTTCTAGAACCCCATAACCATTACACAATGTGTATCTATGTCACACATAGTTTACTCTAAATCCACACTTTGGGTACATTATTTTTTAGTGTTTTCTCACTTTTTTCGTTATTTTTTTATTTTCTTTCTTTATATTATTTTTCTCAACTTTTAGATAATAGAAGATCGATACAGAGCTAGTGGGGAGCATCTAGGCCCTGTTATTGATGGGGATCAACCTGAACGTCCGATCTGGCTCATGACAACAACTCCACTAGCGACAGATATTTTGGTGTATCATACACCTTATTTGGTGATGTTTCCACCTCTCCTACCTGCACCAAAATTCTACACATCAATCTCTAAACTAGCAGGAAAAAACCCCTTCTACCACTATGACGACCCCCAGTACAACATATCCTTTTCCTAGCATGACACCATTATTTGTGACCACTCAAACTTATACTACTACCACAACATTCGAGCCATCTAATAAATCTTATGATCCACTCGTGTCCTCAACTACTGGGCCCTCTACGATAGTACATGATGCCCCACCACAGCCAACACCAATAGTAGTCCGACTCGATCCCCACCCTTTCCTGATATTCGATGATAAA
The DNA here is from genome assembly GCA_963277665.1 of Viscum album. Taxonomy (NCBI): domain Eukaryota; kingdom Viridiplantae; phylum Streptophyta; class Magnoliopsida; order Santalales; family Viscaceae; genus Viscum; species Viscum album. The sequence continues at coordinate 1,045,081,020 of OY728161.1, read as the reverse complement.
CATCCTACAATAGTAAGAATGTGATGAGTTTCATGACATATGATTTAGTTGAGAGGTCAATTCATGTACATTACTGTTCCTCAACATATGGGCATCTAAGAGGAGGTTGTGGATCTCCTTGGAGAAAATAATCTAATAGACACACTTCAGGTTAGCAGTCCAAAAGTCATGGATTTATTTTTAGAGTTCATTACCAAATTTTAGTTTGATGGGACCACATATTGAGTGACACATAACAATAAAGAGACTCAATTCTGATTTTGGATTAATGGCTGAAACTTTTCCCAGACCATGGAGGAGTTTGGATGAGGGTGTGGCTTATACCCCCATCTAGACACCCCACCCCCTCACCCTCCCTAAGTGATCTGACCTCATTTATGTGTTGTGGGAACTTTTTGGACTTAAACACAAGTACTCCCCCCCCCCTCCTAGAAGAGAACTCTCATAATTTACACTCCCTCCATTATGTCCATCATTATTATAGTTCCATACCATTCCCTCATCATGAGTACATGGTTTTCATGTATGAAGATGATATGGAGCTCCTTCTTTTTTCATTTTTTCATTATTAACCTTACCTCCCCTTCTTTACATCCACCTACTTCCACTCCATGATCACTTACTGTTTTGAAAACTTGAATCGAAGATTCTATTCCACCTGGTTGGCACACTATATGGGGGTCTTTGATCCGTCTCTAATTCTTGATCACTTAGGATCTTACAAGGGGATGAAATTCATTATGATTATTTGCATGAGGATGGTCAAGAGGTGGGTAAACAGCTTTATGCTATTACAGGATGCCCCAACAATAGTTAGGGTGAGATTTGACTCACCTACCCTAGGCAGTGTTGTTGATTATGTACCACCCCATCCATCCACATACACTCCTTATCTAACCCATACAACATCTTCCTCCCTTCCATACTCATCCACAATTCTTTCTTGTTATGAACCATCCATAGACCCACATCCACCTGAACCCCCAGATGATCCCCCCATCTCTCTCCACCTGGCCACCTTGGACCACGACTGGGATGTTTTGGAGTGCTGTTAGAATGACTTAGATAAGTTCCTCGAGTGGATGTAGGACATTCTAGGCCTCATTATTCAACACTTGGGAATTCCTCTCCCACTAGTACCTTCCCATTGATTTGATCTTCATCCTTATGTATCACAACCTCAGTTTACAGCTCTAGCCGGAGATTCTGTGATTTTATATAGTACATAATTGGATGTTACTTCTACTACTATGTCTAGAGATATACCAATCAATCCCACCACATAGAGCATGCGCCTAGTTTATATGATTTACAATGTTTCTACTCTTACTCTATTGGATCCCCATGTTTCACACAGTGCCTCCTATGAGGTGATAAAATGACTATTTCTAGACATTTATTTCAATATATATATATATATATTTCAATTCTTGAAATGTGATGGTTTATATGGATGTAGAATTATTTTTCCATTTCACCGATAGCCATAGGTACTCTGACATGACATGGTCCTCTTGTTTCATCATATTTCCATCTTTTTTTGGCTCTCCGTGAGGGGGGTATTATTTTGGTATTAAATTTATTTACTTTAATTTTGATTACCTCTTTAACTACTCACCCTTTACCTATCCAAGTTCAACTTTCCCACATCCTCTTATATTCTTTGGTATTACACTTGGAGGACCATGTGTATTATTATATGTGGAGTAAAGTGTCTTGAATACAAAAGTCCTTGTCCTTAAACTAATCTAAGTGACATCATTAATTGATGAAATATTTTACAATGTGGATGTTTTTGATTAATTTAAATTAAAAACAATAACGATATAGATGGGAATTTTAAAATTTACATGATTATTTCCATTAAGTATTTAAAAATTATTACTCAAATAGTTTGATTTTTGATTTAATTAATAATCCATTTTCATTTATTAGAATCATCATTTTTATTCATGTCATGAATTGGTTGAACCATTATTATCCTCATCCCCCAAGAGGTATTCTGATCCTTTTGACATGTTCTTTCTTATACCCTATTTCTTGCGAGATTCTTGGGATATGTATGACTACTAGAAATTGTGTGTTTTTCTCTTTAAAATATGAATATTTTGAATCACATTAAATATTTTGAGACATTTAATTGATATTTTCATCCCCTTTTACCATGAGATCTACCCTACGTCTGACCGACATGAAAAAACATACAAACCATGAACCACCTTGATCGGAATCCACATCATAAAACTATTTATCCCCTATACCCATATTATTTGATAACAGTGCATGATTATTCATTTGAGATTTAAAGTGGGTGTTTTGTTATTCATGGTATATTTTGTTGAGAGACTATTAAATTAAGTGTGGGGGAGTTTTTCTCTTTTTCATTAGGGGAGAAGGGTTCTGAAACCACTATTCATTGTATTATTTAGTAGTCCCTCTTATTAACAAAGTAAATAAATAATTAATTATGAAGAAAAAAACCCAAAAGATTGCCTAATTCATTCAATATACTTATTGATTGTTTATGAAACCATGTTGGGATAATGATACCCTATGAGAGATCTTGATAGGGGATTCATTTATTTGATCTTTTTCATTGAATATCATGCTTTATTATTTAATAATTCATCCTTGTTTTTCAACCCTTTGCGATTATTCTTCAAACCATTACCTACCTACCCATAGCCTCAGAATCATTTGAACCATATTGAAAGTCACCATCATTTTTGTTATTTAATTTCTAGAAGAGAATAAGAATACTTGCAAGACTATAGATAGAGTGAATATAAAATGGATTGAGAATAAATCTGATTAAATGATCTAGAGTGATGAGTGTGTTATTTTATAGTGAGCTAAATCATCAAGTGGAATGTGTATTTATGAAAATTCAAAAAATGGGAATAAAAAAAGATTATGTTCATTAATGGAATTATAAATGATCCATGATTAGAATATATTTGGAAATTGAAGTATATTTTTTGAATTTTAAAATAATCTACTATGTTTATAATATTTATAAATATAATTAGTTGAATGCTTACTTTTTTAGAGTTGGGATTATATTGATCAGATGTTGATAATTGTTTTAAGGAAAAACAACTAAGTGTGGTGGGTCTAATGTACCCAATTTTTATTACATTTTCATACATTTTACTGAGTATTAAACATTTTTTCATGGGATACATGTTGTTTTGTTTGTAAAATGATTAATTTTGATGTTTTGGAGGATTTTTCAGGAGAGTCCACCCAAAGTCGCAAATTATGAAGGATCAGAATAAAATGTTTAATATAAACAATTTGTAATTTATAAAAACACATTGTGTACCTTTACCCTAACACAGTTAGACCAGACTGAGTACATGCCAATATATCTGAATAGAGACTAAAAATTTTGTATTCAATGTTCACACATTGTGTATTCCCTTCTAGAAGTTGTTGGTGGCGGATTTGGACGCTACACACCATGTGAGGTTCTCCAACACAACATGTATCCTCTCCAACTGGCCTCAAACACATTGAAATAAAATGTCAGCATGGTAGATCACCTACCATTGGAGAAAAAATTAAAAAATCTAGTTGACCTAATTACACAGTGTCTACCTTTTAGTCAATGATGTGTAGTTTGTTTTTCTATAAATAGAGAGGATGGACTCCTAGTTTGAGGTTGGACATCCTAGGGGGAGCTGCCACCACTCTCTCATTCAATCTCCCTTGAATCCAAAATTTGAGTTTTATTTATGTTTTCAATTCTATTTTAGTGAAATTCCTCTTCTACCCTTATTTTCTCTCGTATTCATGATAGGGGTTGCATTTTTACTCAACCCATACACCATGATCATGGTTATAAGAGGGTATTTTAGTATGTCAGGTTTGTAATACTGTTATGTGTGACATTTAATTGAAATTAGGAAGTGTTTATTTTACTGGGAATTTCACTTTATAATGACATTAATGAATTAATTCCATATTGATTATTGGTGTTTTATTAGACAAAGAACAGCACTATTAGGGAAAACTAAAGGAGTTACAATGGGTCAACCAATGACAATTAGGTTAGATTTTTTCCACTATTTTAGTAGTAAAGAACTCGAATGTGTATTTTTATATTCAATTACTGGATCATGTAATTGATGTTTAAATACATAATTCATAATTTTATAACCACGAAATAGTAATAAAATTGAATACATATGGTAAATAATTTTCACAAATAATTTAAATACCACAAAATGACTTTTTCAAAATAATCTAATAAAATTTCAACCCTAACACATTTGTTTTCTGATTATTCTACCCTTCTATTATTTTAATTTCATTTTTGAAAATAGGATCACATTCTCCTTTGTTACCTTAATGTTTTTTGTCTGTATAATCATCTTATACTGATCAAATCTCACTGACATTTCTTCTCTATTTCCCTATGAGATTGACCCTGATTAATGGTATCTTCATAGGTAGTTGGTTTGAAAGGGAATAATAACATTCAATTTCTATACCTCATGATGGGAAAAGTAAAACTTTGGAACTGTTACCGGGGAATGATGGGAATTAGTTGTGTGATTCTGAGTTGAGGTTTCTTAACCAAGATTTTTTATTTTTTTATTCTTTTATTGGGACCCTCGACCCCACTTTCTTATGGATTTTTATTCAACTAGAAACCGGTATAATCCACCTGGAGAGGATATTTATCTAAATGATGTAGTGATTTTTTACTCATACATAGAATATTATAATCCATGCATGGACGATGGGTTTCAATATGGGGAATATTCATGTACATTATTCACCCCACCCGTCTCCTATCCTATTCTAGAACCATCTTCAGATAATAATGGATGATTAATATCGATGATGAACGACTTTAACACACATAAGTTGGACCAAACTGAAAGGTTGGTATGACTTGGTACTATGGTTGATCAAATTTCAATGATTATCAGTCATATGGATACTCTGGTTGAGTTTATGGCTGGGTGTTCTAACCTTATTTCAATTGAGGAGGCATGCATGATGTGGGTCCCACTTTTAATTCAATAATATTTTCTAAAATTAACTTTCAAAACTCAAACATTGAGTATTGGAACAATATTTTCATACTAATATTGAATTTGATCACACTTTTATTTCAAATCCCATAGTTGATTACATACCTACTCGAGAGGATGCCTGTTATAATTTTCATGATTTTAGCATTACAAAGAAGGAACCTCAAAATGTGGAGTATGTATGTGATTAGAATATGGGACAAGTCCACCTTCAGTATCCAATGGCTGTAGATCGGGGATACATAAAGACGCCTCTTATACCACATGAAGGTCAAGAAACAAGGCTAAAAGATGAGGGCGCCATACATATGTGGTGGTTTGCATAGTGAAAACCACAACTACCTTTACATTATGGGTATGTACCTTAACTCAGGGTGAGTAAAAGACCTAAAACAAAGGTTTTTTATAGGAAGATACCCAACCTCTCTTCTCTATCTCTTTTAGTTTTTGAATAAACAAATGGTGTTTACTTCTCTTCCACATACCGTGTACCACCACATCTCCTTTCCATAATAGAAATGAGAATAAAATTATGTTACATGACATGTGTACCTACTTACAAGGTATGTACGTTAATTTTTAGATTATATTATAATAAAATATTTTATATAATTAATTATTAATTTAGTTAATTAATAAAAATGAATATTATGCCGATGGCAAGGTTGTTGGAGTCTATCTGAGACACCGCCTATTCAAATCACTCCACACATGACTTTGGTACAATATTCATTGTTTTTAACCTAGAAATATAATTAAATTATGTGGGATATATTTTAAAATTTAAATAAAACCATTTTTCAAAATAAAAGAAAACTGATGGTGAGATGAATTGACTAGTAAGGGTGTATCCCACAAATCCAAAAGACCCCATTTCAAGTCCTACTACCTAGTTCAGTTCCATCCTTTCTTCACTAAAATAAAACCACACGATGTGTATTTCGGTAAAAATCATGTTTTTCATGTTTTCCTTAATAATTCAAAATGTTTTAAAAAAATAAGAAATCTCCTAAGGGTGATATGGTTTGATTGGAAGAGTCATAACCCATGGTTCAAAGGACACGAGTTTGAAATCTGCTAATCTCCTTGCATCATTCCAATCATTCAATAATTTAAAACATAGGTCAAAAATTCTACTTTTCACTATGTAGTACAATAACTATACATTAAATATTATAATATAATTAAACATTGTTGTACTAGAACCTTCAATCTAGTGGTTGGGGAAATACGTTTGAATCGACTAGGTCTCCAGTTCGTATCGCGCCCGAAGAATGTTATTGAAGGTTGTAGTTTTCATTCTAAAATTTTAGAAAACACGACATGTATTTCTCTAATACACTACTTGTATAGTTTTATTTTCATGTGTCAATATATATATATATATATATCTTTTTATAATTATAGAAAATAATTATTATGTAGTTTAATATATTAACTATAAATTAAATATTAATAAAAATAAAAATAATATTATTTTAATATGAAAACAATTACATGGAATATATGCCACGACAAATGACATGTAGTTTTGAAAGAAAACTTTGGGAGCCCTAACTGGGCACACGCTGTGTTGACCCCCCTCCATATGTTTTTCATCCTCCAAATGCCATTCAACCCACCTCCCTTAAATCTGTCGATTATAGTCAATTCAGTTAGAGTTCTCTTCCTCATTTAGACACTAAATCTAGGTATGTCATTTTATGCCCATTATTTCAGTGATTTACATGAATTTTTGGGTGATCTTGGAATTGGGTATAAATTCAACTGAAAACCCCCAGTACATGAGAAAAATAAATAACACAAACCATGTACCTTATGTACACGACCATACACAATAAACATTAAATTTAAAAAACACAAGGAGTGTCTGTTTAGGACACACCATGTACAATGCCTCTACCCGACATGAGAAGGATCTTGTTCCCATAAGACCACACAACCACTTACCCAAGTATCACCACGTGGAATGTGTGTTTAGAAAAAGTTGTGTTTTGTCTCTCTAGAGAATTTGTCCTGTCAAGAATAATACCTAGGCTGGATGCCATGTTGTCACATACTGCATGTGTACCAATTACACATTATGTACTTTGTTTTATTCCTACATTTGGTAGGGGCCATGCTCGAGAACATACATGGATAGAACCCCATGTAAATTTTCATGATGATTATCCATTTCACACACCGTGTACTCTAGATCCACACTACCTGTACATTTATTTTTAGTGTTTCCTCACTGTTTATCATTCCTTTCTGTTTCCTTTTCTTTTGTTATCTTCTATATTTCACCTTTTAGATCATGGTAGATAGAGACAGATCTAGTGGGAAGCTACAAGGGCCATCTGAGGATGGATAGTGGTGTACCCATAGGATATTTCTTAAAAAAATTGTTCTACCAAAGATAGATCTCTCAGTGTCTCAGTCGACAGCGTTGGAAATGTTCCCACCTCTCCTGCATCCAACCACATCCTCCACATCATATTCTTGCATAATGAACATAGAAACCACTTCTACAAATATTGAGGGACCAATTACAATAGATCCTACTTCTAGAATGATGCCATCAGGCATGACCAAACCACCTTTTACTACCATCAAAACTTCTAATCCATCTACGGAAGCCGCTTGTCCACCCACATCTTCAGAAGACATGCCTTCTGCATCAACACCTGATACCCCACCACATCTAGCACTAGTATTAATCAAACCCCATCCACACCCCTACATGATCTTTGATGAGAAACAACCTATAGTATTTAGGATATAGTGAGTTTCATGATGTATTATTCAATTGAGTGGTTGATTTCTGAACATTATTGTTCCTCAATGTGTGCTCATATGGTAGGATATTGAGGAGATATTTGGGAACACTCGCCTACTAGACACACTCTATGTCATCAATCCTACATTATAAGATTTAATTTTGGAGTTCATTGACACATTTGAGTTTTATGGGACCACATATAGAGTGAAACCTAGTGATAGGGTGATTCCAACCCAATTCTGTCTTGGGAGCCACCAATTTTCCCTAACCATGGCGAGTTTGGCCAAGATTTCAGCTTCTACCACCATCTATCAAACCCACCCCTAATTGCATTCATCACCTACACTAAGTTATCATGACTTATTTTAGTGTGGTAGGAGTTTGATGGACTTGACCACAAGTACTCCCTCACCTTCTATAAGATCACTCTATTCATTTCTCCTCCCCTCCATCTCATTTATAGTTTTTTCAATTCCATCATTTTACCTTATCTTGAGGACATGGGTTTCATGTCCATACATTATATAGAGATTATTAATTTCATTTTATGACATGATTAACATGACCTCCCCAACTTTACATCCCCCAAATTCCACTCCATGATCACTGGCCTTCAGGGAAAAATGAATGGTGGATTATATGCCACCCGGTTGGCATACTGTATAAGAGAGTTTGATCCAGATCTCACTCAAAATCACATAGGATCTCCATAGAGGATTTACTTCGTCATGATTATACATATGAGGATGGTCAAGAGGTGGGGAGACACCTTTTAGATTCTACAGGATGCCCCAGCACCAGCTAGGGTGAGAGTTGACCCACCTTCCCCCGGTGGTGCTGCTTATTAGGTACCACCCCATCCCACTTCTTCCTCCCTTCCATCATCCTTGACCAGTCTTTCTTCTTATTGACTATATAAATCTGCACATCAACCCACTCCCTTAGTTGATATTCTCATATTCCTCTACCTGAACACCCTAGACCACCACGAGGACATTATAGATGGCCATCAAGATTTTATGGATTTACGCTTAAAGAAAATACATTAAATTCTAGGTCTCATTCTTTAGAACTTGTTCATTTCTCTCCCACAAAAACACAATCCTCGATCTGATCCTCTACCTTCCATAATGTAGCCTCAGTTTACAGATCTATCAATAGATTATATGATATTATCTACTACAGGACCAGGTTATACTTTTATCATTGTGGCCAATGATATACCTGTTGATCCCACCACATAGGGAATAGACCCAGTGCTTATAGTTTCCATTGCAGCTGCTCCTACTCTATCGAATCCACCTATTTCAGACAGTTCCTCCTCTTAGGAAAAAAAGTGACTATTTCTTCAAATTTATTTCATTATATATATATATATTTATATTTATATTCTTGTGATGTGATGGGTTATATGAATGAAGAATTATTTTTACATTTCATTGATAGTCACATGTACTCTAGCGCGACATGGGCCACTTGTTTCAACTTATTTCTACATTTTCAGGCTCATAAATAGGGGAGTATTATTTTATTGTTTAATTTATTTAATTTTATTTCGATTAATTATTTTACTACTTCACCTCTCTTAGGTCTATTTTTGTTTTACCTTGTCCTATTCTCTTCCGTGGTATTTCACTTGGAGGATCATGTGAACTATTAATTTTGGGAGAGAGTATCTTGACTACACTAGTCGTTTCCCTTAAACTAATATAGAAGAAATCATTAATATATGAAATACACTACTACAAAAATGGGCATTAACAGCGCTAAAATTGGGCTTTAACAGCGCAAAAAAAAACACTGTAAAGCTCGTCGCTGATAAAGGGGTACCCCTTTATCGGCGTTAGTAAGCGCTGATAAAACAACCCTTTATCAGTGCTAAAAAAGCGCTTCTTTTGCGCTGATAAATGATTGTTTTATCAGCACTTCTTTTAGCGCTGATAAACTTATCTTTTATCAGTGCTTCTTTAGTGCTGATAAAGGTTTAGTTTATCAGTGCCTTTTTAGTGCTGATAAAAGCACGATTTATCAGTGGTAAAAGAGCATTGATAAACCTATCTTTTATCAGCGCTTCTTTAGCGCTGATAAAGGTGCAGTTTATCAGTGGTTTTTTAGTGCTGATAAAAGCACGATTTATCAGCGCTAAAAGAGAACTGATAAATGCCTTCATTGCTGCTTCGATAAATCTGCAGCATCACTGTAGAGACCCGAAACTTGACGTACATGGACATTACATTACTTTTGCGGAATACTTAGTATATAATAAAAAAACACACACACAAGGATCGTAATAGTTTAGTGTCTTTGGAAACTCGGAACGTAATCTTCCAATCATGGTGAAAGATCTTCAATATCTCCCATAAAGATCTTCCCATTTTTTTTTACCTAAAACCTTTCTTTATATCCTGGGGAAAATAAAACATAAAAGGGAGAGCTCAAATGCCCAGTAAGGGTAAACAAAAGAAATATCAATCACATCATATACATAAGAACATAGCTTTTAAAAATCTTAACCTGCAAAAGAGCTCATAATATCATAACATGGGATAAATCATAGAAGTGAAATGTAATCCCAATAATCATAACATAAAACATGAAACATTGTGTCATACACACATAATCATAGAGAATCATTTCTTATTAGTCAAGACTCATTGCCATGACTATCTTAGTGGACAAAGTCCCTTTCTGAACCGATTCACCCTCGTTTCAGTCCTCTTTCACTGAACCAGTATAACCTACCATTACAGCCATGTCTATATCATGAGATATAAAATCTTTACCCAATGCATTGGAGGGAGATATAGGTCACACCCATCTTATAATGAATCCTTTCTTATGTGTGCCACATAATCATAAATCATACATCATCGCATAACACATGTAACAAAAATGGGATTCTTGAAACATCATGACATCATAAAACAAATCATATAAGGTAAATGAATTCATAAAAATAATTCCCTCAAAACATAATCAAATAAATGTAATAATAGGGATAAAAACAGAACCCTATATTATCTTAGATGGAAAATAATTTTGATAAAACATTTGAACTCCATTCTTGAGGAAAATATCCTTTCTACTTCAAAAACACTTTTCTTTTCTTAACATGTCATGCAATTATAAACTAAAATAATTTGATTAAATATAAACTTGAAAAATTATAAAGGAAGATTCTTGGAAATAATGTTTTTAAAAATCCATTCATGCCGTATAAGTTAAAAAAACATTCTTCGCACTTTTGTCGGAAAATTCAAAAACTACCTTGTATGAAAAATGACAAAAGATTCCATTCATACATATTACTAAAAACTCACCGAAGGGTAAAAATGGATTTAAAAAATTGTATGTGGATGGAAATAATATAACATATTGATGAAACATGGATGTGGATGATAAAATACACCCCAGTAAATACTTACGAATAAACAATCTCGGATAAAAATGAGATTGTGATATTTCCCCTTACCTTAGGTCTGACTTGCTTTGTAAGTGTCCGAACCTCCTGTATAATGATTTAAATCATGTTATTGACTTATTCCAGAATCATATTCATTTTTATTATATCATATATGGTCCACTTATGACTTTATATTACCCGTTCTTTTGTGAATTCATGTTAAAGTAGCGTTTTGGGAAAAATCGTCTCATTTGTCATTCGTGTTTTTAACTTGTAATTATTCATATGATTACTTAGATCATGATTACTTAATTCCATAATATAAAACATGATTTATATATATATATTCAGAATATACATATATAATAAATCAGTAAATGGAAAGAAATACACCATTCATGGAGACGGTAGTTCGTACGTACGCATGAACGCTGTTTTCGTTTCCTTATTGAATTGAATGGAATTAAGTAGATGACATAAATATAAATATAAATAATTCCAGTATCATTATTATGTCATATATTTCATTAGTACTTATCATATAAACTTTATAATCATTCATGAATGGTTAATCATTGAGAATGAATCTCATCGCGTCATGGAGACGGTAGTCCGTACGTACGCACGAGCGATGATATCGTTCCCATGGTCGTGGAATTGTGTTGAAGTGTATGTATACTATTTCAGTATCAATATCACTTTATAATAATCATATATAGTTACTCATTAAACCATTATACACATCCAATTATGGTGGTGGCCGAAAATAGATTACACCACGGCGTGGAGACGGTATTCCGTATGTACGCACGCGCGGTGATTTCATTTTTCCGTAGGATGGATAAAAGGTGAATTAGGGTTGTTTCATATTTATAATAACATATAAGTATGTACGTAATACTGATGTTATTACTTTATCATGAAAAAACTAAAGAAGAAGAAGTTGAAGAAGAAAGAAATTGAAAAGATCGGTATTGGATATTACCTCTTCTTTTAAACGCCTCTTTGAATCCTCCACTTAGGGAACTAAGATTGGTCTTTGAAGAAGACCAGGACCTCTAGGATTATACTAGGGAAGTGGAGAAGGGATTTTGTCAGGGTTTGGCCGAGCTTGAGTGCTCAAATTGGTGTGAGGAGGAGGGGGAGGAGGTGCCCTTTTATAAGGGAGGAGAGGGGCACCTTAGGAATATCTCAAAATATTATTTTATATTAAAGTAAAAATCGGTTTATAATGGTTAAAAAGGGTCTTATTTCGAAGCTAAAGTGGGAATGGGTCTAAATACTATCAACCAATAGGATTTAGACATGTTTAGGTTATTATTTTAACCTTATCAATTAGATTTAACTCTAAGTTAAATAATTTATCTTTTACCGTGTCTTTTTGTTTTCTTACACTATATAGTTAATAAACTTACTATAACATGCCAAAAGAACCCCAAATTGTTTATTATTAATATATATATCCTTAGCTAAGTCATTTGGCCGAACCTTAGATTTTTAGGAATAAAATAACAATTAATTATATAATATTTTATTTAAAAACTATTTTGTGTCAATTTTGACAATATTTGATATATGATTTTTGTGGAAGTCATAACAGAATTATATGTTCGAAACAAGTTTATTAAATCAACACTAATATATCATAGTAACCTAGAAAATTAGTGGGATTCATAAAAAGTCTCAAATTACATTTAATTTGGTTTTTATAACATTAATTCTGTTAATATTTCATTAATAAGATAATTACTACATCATCATTGTGTCATAAATAAATTAATTTATTTAATATATAAAAATTATAAATAAAATACCATTATGTAGGAAATATTTTTAGATTTATAATGAATATTTATAAACTAATTTATCTTATGAATAACCCTGTATTAAAAAAGTTTTAGTAAATAAACTTTGATTTTAACTCTTTTAACTCTTCTTTGAATTAAATAATAATAAATGTCCTAATCTAATCCAAGTGGGCCTAAATGATAATATTTTACACTTAAGGTTGTTTTTGGTCGAGATACACTAGTCCAATAGGATTAGGACATGTGTTAGGGTAATATTAATATCATTTTTACCCTTAATTACCCTATTTACTTTTAACCGTGGTAAAACAAGTAAAAAGTTACTATTCACCAAAAATTATTTTCATCTCATTGAACCACATTTTACTTACTGACATCAACCGTGACTCTCGGATTTTTGAAATTCCATTCACAGAAGCAGTAAAATTAAGATTTATGAAAAAAATAATTTTTTTTAACTTCCACTTAGTAGTTTCACTATTCATCAAAAATTGAAGTTTTTCAGAAAAATGGCAAAATTTCACCCTAATATATAATTGATATTCCGAATTAAAAAATGATCTCTATTTTACAAAATTACCAACATATAAGTTGTATTAATTAATTTTATAATTAATTTCCGCTGTCACAACAAATAGCGTGTTTTTAAGAGATAATAACTATCAAAATATTAACACTTGTTTATGTCTGGTGAAAATGTGAAATTACATCCAATGACCAACATTTTATTGAATTGTAAAAATATATTATAAATATAATTTAAAACCACTCAAATTAATAATTTATCACTATTAATTATTTCTATTAAAAAAGTTGTTTTTAATTAAAATTTAGTAATTTTCACTATTCATCAGAATATGAAAGTTATCCGAAAAGTACGAAAATTTCACCTTAGGCTAAATTAGATACTAAAAATCCAAAAATGAATTCCATTTTGAAAAATAAAATTTACAAAATTTTAAAAAGTGGTTATTACAATTCATAACAGCTAGTTTTAATAATATTTTAACAGTATATTGTTGTTTAGTGAAACTCGTTATTGCGTACTACACACGCTATCGAGGGAGGTCGCGATTGCATGTAATGAAAAGAAAGTCAAGGATGCGTGTTGTACAAGCTCCTTTTGGTGTAGCGTACAACACAAGACATTAATGAAATTAAAAAGAATATTTTTCATAAAATTTCGGGGTGTTACATTCTACCCCCCTTAAAATGAATTTCGCCCTCGAAATTCGTCGGGGTTATAAATGGTTTACTATTAGAATGTTTCTTTAATAGAAATCCACATCTTAAAAAGGAAGTACCTAAACCAATCTTTAAAAACAAAGGTATGAAACGTAACGGTTACCCAAATAAACTAATCACTGGGTTTCCACATAGATGAAAATATTGATATGGAAGAGAAATCTAACCATCATGTTCTGATGGAGAGTGGTAGAGAACATGGATATGGAAAATCCAGTAATCACAAATCCATAGATTTGTGATGATATAAGGTACCATCTAATTTACTGGATATAAGGGCACTAGGACAACATTTTTTGGTTTTCAAGATCATTTCCCTAAAGTTGAAAATTTTGAATTAGAATAAATACTTACTTTAATTTGGTACAATCTCACTGTTGTTCGTACTTTGAACAATTTCCACTTCATCTCTTAAAGAAATGAAGTTTAATTTGTTATTCATGAAGTGTTAATTGATCATGTGATAGAATGATGGGTCATTCCATCTGTCTCAAACAAAAGGTTAGAAAAGTTATCAAAAAGTACATAAGTCCATCTATAGTGAGATTAATCATATATGGTTTCTAAAATTGACTTATACTTCATATATCGTACTGCTTAATAAAATAAAACTAGTTTCTACTAAACAGGGACTTCCTGTAGGCCAGTGGTAGGCGATAAAGGCCAGTCGCACTTCAGTTGTGGGTTCGATTCCCGCAGCCTTGTCCGACGTGATGGGCTATCACCCGTCCTGCAGGTTGTCCTTTTTCTAAAACTATATTACTATAACATCCCATCAATAATATCGAAAAAGCTTCTATCCTTAAACAATACTAACTTATGTCCAACATAATCCATTCCAATCTTTAGGCTTATCCATAATACTGCAGTCCACTCTCATAACATAGTAAAAATGATTACTAGAGATTTAACACCATCGTCGATCCCCATATATCATAAGATATGTTTTTTTGGTCACATTCCAAACATTAAAAGTCCTTAATCATGTATTGTCTTGAATACCTTAGTGAAAACATGAATGCAGTTAAAAGTTAACTCTTTCCACATACCAAAATCTTAAAATTCTATATACTCAAACCATGATATAACCTTCTCCTTATATCAGTTATGAGCTCATGAATATTATCAAACATTTAATTTTCTCCTTATCCCTACATTATGCGCATATCATCTACATTCCAAAAATATCTGAATAACCTTCCATGGATACTGGTAACATTAATCATACACTTTCAAAACTCAAGGAAAGACAATATTGTAACAATCCTAAGATGTATCGTTATTCCAACATTACACATGATAAACATGTAATCATTCCACTACATTCTTAAACCATTGTCCAAGATTCAACAATTCTTTCATCTCACATATCATTTGTAGTCTCTTCATCATCATCAACATAAATACTTCCCATACGACCATACTGATTCTCTTCATGAGACTTTACCTTAGGGAATTGGTTTTCATAATGCCTGTACATTCCACATTTAAAACATTTAACCATTGTTGATGTCGTAGCAATACCATTATCCTCATCCCTGGTGTTAACTGAACGTTTTCCTTTGCACTTACTGGATTTGTGTCCTTCTTTTCCACACCCAAAGCATCTTCCAGTTCCTTTAAAACATTCTCCTTTATGCCTCTTCCCACATGATTTACATAGGGGAAATTGAAATTTCTTTCCTCTATGATCATCATGAAACTCCATCTTTCTCTTATTAGCCGAGTCAAGAAACTTACCAAATTTTACTTTATTGATCATATTATGAGATTGCTGATTCGGAATAATAATGATGTTTGGACTTCCAAATCCCAATTCATTATGAAGAATATCATTCCATTGTCCATCATATCCTCCATTATCTTGAATCATCTTGTTTCCAGCCATTTTCTAAAACCCAAAAAGAATAGTGTGAGAGGAAAAAATCATGCTAGGGGAAAACAACATAATAAAGGGGGAGTACCTTCAATATCTAACATCTTAGGTTAAATTATAAGATCGTTACCGTAGTTCTAGGACTATATCCTATACGTATACTTATCCTTAGAGACATCCCTAGACATACCTTAGAAATATCTCTAGGGATCTCACTAACGTTCTCACATCCTAGTTTCCAATGGTTGACTAAACCTTTACTCTGATACCAACTGTAGAGACCCGAAACTTGACGTACATGGAAATTACATTACTTTTGCGGAATACTTAGTATATAATAAAAAAACACACACACAAGGATCGTAATAGTTTAGTGTCTTTGGAAACTCGGAACGTAATCTTCCAATCATGGTGAAAGATCTTCAATATCTCCCATAAAGATCTTCCCATTTTTTTACCTAAAACTTTTCTTTATATCCTGGGGAAAAGAAAACATAAATGGGTGAGATCAAATTCCCAGTAAGGGTAAACAAAAGAAATATCAATCACATCATATACATATGAACATAGCTTTTGGAAATCTTAACCTGCAAAAGAGCTCATAATATCATAACATGGGATAAATCATAGAAGTGAAATGTAATCCCAAAAAACATAACTTAAAACATGAAACGTTGTGGCATACACACATAATCGTAGAGAATCATTTCTTATTAGTCAAGACTCATTTCCATGACTATCTTAGTGGACAAAGTCCCTTTCTGAACCGAGTCACCCTCGTTTTAGTCCTCTTTCACTGAACCGGTATAACCTACCATTCCAACCATGTCTATCTCATGAGATATAAAATCTTTACCCAATGCATTGGAGGGAGATATAGGTCACACCCATCTTATAATGAATCCTTTCTTATGTGTGCCACATAATCATAAATCATACATCATCGCATAACACATGTAACAAAAATGGGATTCTTGAAACATCATGACATCATAAAACAAATCATATACGGTAAATGACTTCATAAAAATAATTCCCTCAAAACATAATCAAATAAATGTAATAAAAGGGATAAAAACAGAACCCTATATTATCTTAGATGGAAAATAATTTTGATAAAACATTTGAACTCCATTCTTGAGGAAAATATCCTTTCTACTTCAAAAACACTTTTTTATTTTCTTAACATGTCATACAATTATAAACTAAAAGAATTTGATTAAATATAAACTTGAAAAATTATAAAGGAATATTCTTGGAAATAATGTTTTTAAAAATCCATTCATGCCGTATAAGTTAAAAAAACATTCTTCTCACTTTTGTCGGAAAAGTCAAAAAGTACCTCGTACGAAAAACGACAAAAGATTCCTTTCATACATATTACTAAAAACTCACCGAAAGGTAAAAATGGATTTAAACAATTGTAGGTGGATGGAAATAATATAACATATTGATTAAACATGGATGTGGATGATAAAATACACCCCAGTAAATACTTACGAATAAACAATCTCGGATAAAAATGAGATTGTGATATTTCCCCTTACCTTAGGTCCGACTTGCTTTGTAAGTGTCCGAGCCTCCTGTATAATGATTTAAATCATGTTATTGACTTATTCCAGAATCATATTCATTTTTATTATATCATATATGGTCCACTTATGACTTTATATTACCCGTTCTTTTGTAAATTCATGTTAAAGTAGCGTTTTGGGTAAAATCGTCTCATTTGTCGTTCGTGTTTTTAACTTGTAATTATTCATATGATTACATAGATCATGATTAATTAATTCCAGAATATAAAACATGATTTATATATATATTTTCAGAATATTCATATATAATAAATCAGTAAATGGAAAGAAATACACCGTTCATGGAGACGGTAGTCCGTACGTACGCATGAACGCTGTTTTCGTTTCCTTATTGAATTGAATGGAATTAAGTAGATGAAATACATATAAATATAAATAATTCCAGTATCATTATTATGTCATATATTTCAGTAGTACTTATTATATATACTTTATAATCATTCATGAATGGTTAATCATTGAGAATGAATCTCATCGCGTCGTGGAGACGGTAGTCCGTACGTACGCACGAGCGATGATATCGTTCCCATGGTCGTGGAATTGTGTTGAAGTGTATGTATACTATTTCAGTATCAATATAAATTTATAATAATAATATATAGTTTCTCATTAAACCATTATACCCATCCAATTAAGGTGGTGGCAGAAAATAGATTACACCACGGCGTGGAGACGGTATTCCGTACGTACGCACGCGCGGTGATTTCATTTTTCCGTAGGATGGATAAAAGGTGAATTAGGGTTGTTTCATATTTATAATAACATATCAGTATGTAAGTAATACTTATTTTATTACTTTATCATGAAAAAACTGAAGAATAAGAAGTTGAAGAAGAAAGAAATTGAAAAGATCGGTATTGGATATTACCTCTTCTTTTAAACGCCTCTTTGAATCCTCCACTTAGGAAACTAAGATTGGTCTTTGAAGAAGACCAGGACCACTAGGATTATTCTAGGGAAGTGTAGAAGGGATTTTTTCAGGGGTTGGCCGAGCTTGAGTGCTCAAATTGGTGTGAGGAGGAGGGGGAGGAGGTGCCCTTTTATAAGGGAGGAGAGGGGCACCTTAGGAATATCTCAAAATATTATTTTATATTAAAGTCAAAATCGGTTTATAATGGTTAAAAAGGGTCTTATTTCGAAGCTAATGTGGGTATGGGCCGAAATCCTATCAACCAATAGGATTTAGACAAGTTTAGGTTATTATTTTAACCTTATCAATTAGATTTAACTCTAAGTTAAATAATTTAACTTTTACCGTGTCTTTTTGTTTTCTTAAACTATATGGTTAATAAACTTACTATAACATTCCAAACGAACCCCAAATTGTTTATTATTAATATATATCCTTATCTAAGTCATTTGGCCGAACCTTAGATTTTTAGGAATAAAATAACAATTAATTATATAATATTTGATTTAAAAACTATTTTGTGTCAATTTTGACACTATTTGATATATGATTTTTGTGAAAGCCATAACAGAATTATATGTTCGAAAAAAGTTTATTAAATCAACAATAATATATCATAGTAACCTAGAAAATTAGTGTGATTCATAAAAAGTCTCAAATTACATTTAATTTGGTTTTTATAACATCAATTCTGTCAATATTTCATTAATAAGATAATTACTACATCATCATTGTGTCATAAATAAATTAATTTATTTAATATATAAAAATTATAAATAAAATACCATTATGTTGGAAATCTTTTTACTTTTCTAATGAATATTTATAAAAAAATTTATCTTATGTATAACCCTATATTAAAAATGTTTTAGTAAATAAACTTTGATTTTAACTCTTTTAACTCTTCTTTGAATTAAATAATAATAAATGTCCTAATCTAATCCAAGTGGGCCTAAATGATAATATTTTACACTTAAGGTTGTTTTTGGTCGAGATACACTAGTCCAATAGGATTAGGACCTGTTTTAGGGTAATATTAATATCATTTTTACCCTTAATTACCCTATTTACTTTTAACCGTGGTAAAAAAAGTAAAAAGTTACTATTCACCAAAAATTATTTTCATCTCATTGAACAACATTTTACTTACTGAAATCAACCGTTTCTCTCGGATTTTTGAAATTCCATTCACAGAAGCGGTAAAATTAAGATTTATGAAAAAAATAATTTTTTTTAACTTCCACTTAGTAGTTTCACTATTCATAAAAAATTGAAGTTTTTCAGAAAAATGCCAAAATTTCACCCTAATCTATAATTGATATTCCGAATTGAAAAATGATCTCTATTTTACAAAATTCCCAACATATAAGTTGTATTAATTAAGTTTATAATTAATTTCCGCTGTCACAACAAATAGCGTGTTTTTAAGAGATAATAACTATCAAAATATTAACACTTGTTTATGCCTGGTGTAAATGTGAAATTACATCCAATGACCAACATTGTATTGAATTGTAAAAATATATTCTAAATATAATTTAAAACCACTCAAATTAATAATTTATCACTATTAATTATTTCGATTAAAAAAGTTGTTTTTAATTAAAATTTAGTAATTTTCACTATTCATCATAATATGAAAGTTATCCGAGAAGTACCAAAATTTCACCTTAGGCTAAATTAGATACTAAAAATCCAAAAATGAATTCCATTTTGAAAAATAAAATTTACAAAATTTCAAAAAGTGGTTATTACTATTCATAACAGCTAGTTTTAATAATATTTTAACAGCATATTGTTGTTTAGTGAAACTCCTTATTGCGTACTACACACGCTATCGAGGGAGGTCGCGATTGCGTGTAATGAAAAGAAATTCAAGGATGCGTGTTGTGAAAGCTCCTTTTGGTGTAGCATACAACACAAGACATTAATGAAATTAAAAAGAATATTTTTCATAAAATTTCGGGGTGTTACAATCACACCCGAACACCTGCAAAAAAAAACAGCATCTCAATAAGCCAATTAAGGAAAGTATACCCATACAAAATTAACTCATAAATCATAAGCAAATTAGACCAAGTATACCCATACAACAATTATACATGTACACCATTAACACATAATTTATTAGTTAATCAAGTACTTAAAGAAATAAATTCAGAATTCAGGGGGTTTGGGGGTTGTTCAAGGGTTTGGGGTGGATGTTCAAGGGTTTGGGGTGGCTGTCCAAGGGAGGGTAGGGGGTGTACGGGGGCTTTCCAGTTCATTCCTAAGGATCCACATGTGTGTGTTTTATCAATACATAAATCTTTGGACTTTTCTTTATCCATTATGCATCATGTTCTCAACCTCAAAGAAGTTATAAGGTTTGTACACACACTGAGGTGCACATACTTGGGGGGGGGATGAATCACATTAATAAACCCCCAATATTAAACCTCCAATAGGCTATTGTAAGTGAATGATCAGGCAATATGCACAACTTAGTTGAGAAAGAACTGGAATAAAACTAATAAAAAAGTCATCATTGATCCTCAAATCCATGACCATGATTAAACCCAAATTAATTTTCCAAGTGATGAACTTTTACCAAGCATTTCACAAGGATCGTGTCGACATTATAAAAATATAGTTTGACCAAGTCCTACCCCATCTACATCAAGACACATTGATTCTCAAGAATTAAAGCTTGATCAACCATACCCACTTCATCCAATGTTAGGGTTTCTCTAAGTACATCATAGGAACCACACAAAACATATAATATACCATGGTCTCCCCACTATATACATAATCATCATTGACCTCCAATATTTGAGTTTTATTTATACTCCATCATGGAAATCCACGTATGGGTGTTTTCTCATCCAGGGAATACCCTCAACAGTATCTCAGACCACCCATATGTGTTCTTCCAATTCTGAGGCATAAGACCAACAAGGATCTCATCCCTATACTATGGGAGTGCCCTTATTTAGGGAATAATACTATGAATCATATATTATTTACAATATGGAAGTATTATCATCCATATAATAATCCCTAGATGCATATCAACCCTCCAATATGGGTGTATTTTCATTCGAGGCATAATCTATATAATCATCTCAGCCCTCCCCCATGGGATTATTTTCATTTAGTGAATATTCCCGATAAGAATATCATCCCACTCTTATGGTTGTATTCTCATTTGGGGAATAATACCTATATACATCTCATCCCTCCCCTATTAGAGTATTCTCATTTAATGAAATAAGACCCATAAGCATATCCACCCTCCCAAATGGGAGTATTTTCATCCAGATATAAGCCCATAAGTATCATAGACCCAAACACATGATCACCCTAGTATACAGGGCCATCCATTACATGATATATATGAGGCCCCTGATAGATCTCATGCCATGACCCCCCATTTAAAAGATCAATGCAATCCGAATGTGTTTGGTCGGATTTTCGTAGGTCAGTTGTTGTTTTCACTTAAAATGTTGTCCATTTTAAACAAAATAGAGACCCTTTGAGTGCTAGCGGCCACACTGTTACTCGGATTGAGGCGGGTTTGACTCTTACACATCACCAAGGACCCTTGAATCATTCTTATAAAATATTAATGCAATCCGAATGCGTTTGGTCGGATTTCCGTAGGTCAGTTGTTGTTTTCACTTAAAATCTTGTCCATTTTAAACAAAATAGAGAACCATTGAGTGCTAGCGGCCACACCGTGCCTCGGATTGAG
Organism: Viscum album; assembly: GCA_963277665.1. Taxonomy (NCBI): domain Eukaryota; kingdom Viridiplantae; phylum Streptophyta; class Magnoliopsida; order Santalales; family Viscaceae; genus Viscum; species Viscum album. The sequence continues at coordinate 1,045,058,638 of OY728161.1, read as the reverse complement.
ACGGGGTTAACACGTACACATCACCAAGGCCCCTTTTGTTATTCTTATAAAATATCAATGCAATATGAATGCGTTTGGTTGGATTTCTGTAGGACAATTGTTGTTTTCACTTAAAATCTTGTCCACATTAAACAAAATTGAGACCCTTTGAGTGCTAGAGGCCACACCAGGCCTCAGATTGAGGCGGAGTTGACTCGTACACACCACCAAGGACCCTTGGATCGTTTTTATAAAATATAAATGGAACTGGAATGAGTTTGGTTGGATTTCTGTAGGTCAGTTGTTGTTTTCCCTTAAAATCTTGTCCATTTTAAACTAAATAGAGACCCTTTGAGTGATAGCAGTCACAACGTGCCTTTTATTAAGGCGGTGTTGACTCTTACACATCACCAAGGATCCTTGGATCTTTATTATAAAAGATCAATGCAATCGGAATGCGTTTGGTCGGATTTCCATAGGTCAGTTGCTGTTTTCACTTAAAATCTTGTCCATTTTAATCAAAATAGAGACCCTTTGAGTGCTAGCGGCCACACCGTGCCTCTAATTGAGGCTAGGATTACTCCTACACGTCATTAAGGACCCTTGGATAGTTATTATAAAATATAAATGCAATCTGAATGCGTTTGGTCAGATTTCTGTTGGTCAGTTGTTGTTTTCAATTAAAATCTTGTCCATTTTAAACAAAATAGAGACACTTTGAGTGCTAGCGGCCACACCATGCCTCATATTGTGGTGGGGTTGACTCATACACGTCACCAAGGACCCTTGGATCGTTCTTATAAAATATCAATTCAATCCGAAAGATTTTGTTTAGATTTCCGTAGGGTAGTTGTTGTTTTCAGGTAAAAGCTTGTCCATTTTAAACAAAATAGAGACCCTTTGAGTGATATTGGCCACACCGTTCCTCGGATTGAGGCAGGGTTGACTCGTACATGTCACCAAGGACACTTGGATCGTTCTTATAAAAGATCAATTCATTAGGAATGTGTTTGGTTGGATTTCCGTAGGTCATTTGTTGTTTTCACTTAAAATCTTGTCCATTTTAAACAAAATAGAGACCCTTTGAGTGCTAGCAGCAACACCATTCCTCGAATTGAGGCAGGTTTTACTCATACACATTACCAAGTACCCTTGGATCGTTCTTATAAAAGATCAATGCAATCCGAATATGATCTAAAAATTATTCATTATGCAAAACATAAAGGTACCATTAAATACTTACATTGCCCCAAACACCCACAACACAACCCAACCACAACCTTCATCTCAATGTACTCAATTGATCTAAACACCAAGATGGATTCTACCCAAGACTATCTAATTCAAAATGCCGATCATGTCATCAACTAACCACTTAATTTCTATGGTGCTCCCCACTATATGATTTAGCTCACAAACACCACCATCTGATGTTTAACACCTCTATCATCGGGAAAGAACGACTAGAACCCCAACTAAAACTCCAAAACATACCCAACATGTTTTCTAACATACCATTCTTAGAAATCCATGAGAACACCAACCAATGTTATCATCCATACTTTCCATCAAAACCACTTGGAATGGATGTGAATCCATCATCCATAGGTGAATCAAGGACAATTCAACTTTTCCTCAATGATTGAACCCATTTTCAAAACATAATTAACATTTCAAAACATCAAATAGATGTGTCTTAAAACTCACTACATTTGTTCCTTTTTCCTGGAGGAATTTGAAACGTGCACCACATAGGTTGTAAAAGTAGTATAGGATTAATCTCTTTGATCATACAAAGCCATGAACCAAATTTTATCCTTGAGGAAACAGATGAGTGATGTTTGTGAATGCTTTTTGGAACTAGGAACTGACTCGCTTGAGGAAACACATGAACTATATTTAAATGTAGCGTCACTTGCCGAATCAATGGAACAATTTCCTTTATTGGATGCTCTTAATGTCAGATTTAGCATCCCATCTTGTTCATCAAATGGATTGGTCAACTTCCAATCTATCATAGAGGCAACCGCACCACCTTTACATGCAACTAATGATCAGAGGTGTCTTGATTAGAAAAAAAATCCCGAGGGCACTGGACATGAAAGATCATGCGGTACCATAGTTTCTCAGCAACCTCAATTAACCCCACATGATATAAGGTTATTGCATGATGTACAAGACATAGCCAGAGGAGAAGAGAAGGTGAAAGTCTCGTAGACGAACAACATCAACAATGAACATCCATAACCGTTTCACTATATACATCAAAATCATATCTTTAAGAACATAGATGAAAATTTCTATCTTACATCCATCGAGGATGATTCATGTTGGTCAAATTGTTTTAGAAATTGTTTATCTTCATCCGTGACTTGTACTTGTACCCATGAATTTGAAGGCGAGTATGTGTACACGATAGTTGACCTTCTTAGAGAAGAGTTTCTGGAAGAGTATAAGAGACATGAAGTAATGAATATCATTAGAGTGTTGGAGAAAATTTGGTTCCTACAAACAATGTGGAAATCGGCTTGTGAAAAACGACCTAAGTTACAACATACAGGTATTGTACTTTATTCTTTTCTGGAGGGTTTCAGTGTAAATGTATTTTGGAATGATCATTTCTATTCATTATCTTTTAGGTTTTTTTGACAGCCGAGGGGAAAGGGTGGGGTCTGCAGACATTGGAGGATATGTCGAAGGGTGACTTTATGGGAAATTACATCCTATATTTTTGCATCATTTCCATAGTATCTAACATCTAACCAAATGGCTTGTTTTCCCTTCAAGCTCCCCAAACCCCGATCACTATCAGGGTTCGGGAGCTTGACGGGAAAAGAGGCCATTTCTCCAACATATTCACACACAAAATCACCCTTCGACATATCCTCCAATGTCTGCAGACCCCACCCTTTCCCCTCGGCTTTCAAAAAAACCTAAAATACAATGAATAGCAATGATCATTCCAAAATGAATTTACACTGAAACCCTCCAAAAAAATAAAGTACAATACCTGCAAGTTGTAACTTAGGCCACGTTGCACAAGCCGATTTCCACATTGTTTGTAGCAACCACATTTTCTCCAACACTCTAATGATCTTCATTGCTTCATGTCTCTTATACTCTTCCGGAAACTCTTCTCTAAGAAGGTCAACTATCATGTATGCCTACTCACCTTCAAATTCATGGGTGCAAAGTACAAGGCACAGATGAAGATAAAAAATTTCTAAAACACGTTTACCAACATTCATCATCCTCGATGGAAGTAAGATAGAAATTCACATCGATATTCTTAATGATATGATTTTGATGTATATAATGAAAGGGGGGTGGATTTTCATGTCTCTTATACTCTTCCAGAAACTCTTCTCTAAAAAGGTCAACTATCGTACACATCACCAAGGACACTTGGATCATTCTTATAAAAGATCAATGCCATTTGAATGCATTTGGTCATATTTTCGTAGGTCAGTTGTTGTTTTCACTTAAAATCTTGTCCATTTGAAACAAATTAGAGACCCTTTGAGTGATACTGGCCACACCGTGCCTCAGATTGAGGTGGGGTTGACTCGTACACATCATCAAGGACCCTTGGATCGTTCTTATAAAATATCAATGCAATCCAAATGCATTTGGTCATATTTCCTTAGGTCAGTTGTTGTTTTCACTTAAAATCTTGTCCATTTTAAACAAAATAGAGACCCTTTGAGTGATAGCGGTCACACCGTGCCACGGATTGAGGCGGGGTTGACTCGTACATGTCACCAAGGACCCTTGGATCATTTTCATAAAAGATCAATTCATTCTGAATGCGTTTGGTCGAATTTCCGTAGGTCAGTTGTTGTTTTCACTTAAAATCTTGTCAATTTTAAACAAAATAGAGACCCTTTGAGTGGTTCAACATTCTTTCATGTTGCTGGTGAATATCATCTGTTAAAACGGGAAAATGAATCATTGGATAAAGGTTGTTTTATTTAATAACAATTACAATTTTCCTACGAACATTTACATACAACAATGTTTCATCTTTTGATCCCCTTAACCCCTCTCAAAAATGACCACAAATTGTACATGTCCCCAAGCCAGATCTTCATTGTATTTTTTTACAATCTTCCATCAGGTATGCGGCCCACTCTTTTATGATCACATATATATCATATTGTGAGTATAAGGCTTTTCAACAGTCATAGTAGTACAAAAAAATAAAAAAAACAAAGAATTAATAATTAACTTAAACGAACTAGTAGTTGTTTTTAAAAATACCTCTTTAGGGATGCTAGTTTACTGATGAAAAACGATATCTTTGATAAATTTACAAACATAATAACTGCAATCATTATCGTTTTTTTGTTTTGGACACTGCAAAAAAATTGATCATGAGGAGAATAAGTAACTTGTGTTGAGATTTGTTTGGATAGTGAAATTTTGTTATATATACCCTTATATTTGCCCAGACGTAGTAATTGCTCTCCTCCTTATGATTAGCCCATGGCCGCATTCCTTTTTTTTAGATGATAATGATACACCTCCCTATCAGTAAAAGATAATATAAATTATATTACTTTATGTTTAGACCTAAAATGTAAGATGTAGTGTCTTACAGATTCACAAACTCCATCATGTGTGGTTGGTTTGATGGATATCCTTGCTTTGAATCCAGAAAAAAAATCTTCGGAGTATCCAAGTTGACCACAATTAGAAAACAATGTTTCCTAAAAACACAAAAAGGAATAAGTAATAAAAGACGTGAAAATATAATTGATATGCTTTAAACGTAGAGTATTACCCCTGTATGGTTGGTATTAGGAAAAGTCTATAATCTATAATCTTGAGGTCAAATGTTTTCAGCAATCCGTTCACTTTTTCATTCTTTTTTGATGGCCCTATTTTTGTTAGGTGTGTTGATGTGATATGAGGACTAACCAGTCCAAATCTTGGATCATGGGAAAATTCCTTCAATTGTTTTTCACAAATGCATCTTTCAACAATATAAAATGCATTTAGTCATAATTTGCACGCTAGATTAGCTTTCGGAAGATAAATTCATGGAAACAAACCTCATATATACATTTACAACTGTGACGCCTAGCCAACCGTTTTCAAGGATTTCATTTACATTTTCAGCAGTAAAGAAATCTTGACTTTTTTTCTCCGTATATATTCTCTTCTAAAACCACTATATGACTATTACAATCTTTTATCTTCGTATCCACATGAGTCTTCAATTCTAGTAAATATCGAAAGAGAATAGGTGGTGTTATTGTGCTTTCAGTATCTCCTTAGGATCAGTTGGTCGATCCTTTCGATGGTTTTGAACCGACGTTTTTCACCCCCTTCCATTTCTCCGTCTATAACAACAATCCTTCGTTCAGACCCTTTTTTCATTAATTGTTAAGGGTTTAGGTTGAAAAGAAAAGGAAATAAATACCTCTTTGTCTACATGTACTCTTACAAGTTGTGACGGCCATGCAATGAATGTCCCAACATCCTTTTCAACTTTATGAATATCATCATCATCAAGTGGAATAGATAGCTCTGCCTTTGGCTCATGAGATACAATAATCGTCACTTTCAAATGATCTTTCGGAAGTGGTCTATTATGCAGTGTGGCATCTGGGATATTGAACACTGTAGCCCTCGCTACAAGGTGATAGGTGGGTGTTGACAGATATAAATCACAATCATTATCACCCTGTAGAAGATGAGTACAGAAAAATTATCAGTGTTTGTCTGATTCATATTTCATGGAAACAATTATTAGAATATTGATTACCACGGCTATGACAGTTTTTTGAGGTGAAATGCAACGTAAATCCCCATTCAAGGTGATTGGTGGGTGTTGACAGATATAAATCCCCATTCATCTATTTTAACACCACTGTTGTTATCAACCCATTTGCATTGAAAAATCGGCAATTGGAATGTCATATAATCCAACTCCCATATTAGTTTGATAATTCCAAAGTATGACATATTTTCATATATTGAATTTCTGTCCTTACTACCAGAAACATGCAGCGCTTCAGCCACTAGTGTAACTCTACTATTTTGCATGGTACTAACTTCATCATGTTCACCTGTATAGAATGTATAACCTTTAATTACATAACCACTGTAAGATAATACATACACACTTGGTCCAATGGATAGCCATCGAAGATGTTCTGAAATTGAATTCGGATTTTTATCCAACTGCTTAAAAATATGGTCCTGAAACCATGCAATAAACTGGTGATTATGTGTATCTGATAACCATTTTCAGCCCTCGAGGGATTCAACTACCTAAGAATTTCTTTGTGAGTTTTAATATATGGAGCAACCTCCCAACTGTTATGAAAAAAATAAAGATGAGCCTGCTCATGATCTGTAATACTGATTTTCACAACTTCTCATCCAGAAATTACCTCACCCTCAATGCGTCCAGTGTGATGAGATTTCAGGAGACAAATGCTTTCCACATCAGATAGGTATTCAGTAAAAAATTCAATGGCTTCCTCAACAATATATCTCTCCACTATAAAACCCTCTGTCCGACTTTTATTTTTGAAAAACCCTTTCAAAATCTTCATATACTGTTTAACATGATACATCCATCTATAGTGCACATGACCACAAAGTAGAATCTCTCTCACCAAGTGAATCATCAAATGAACCATCATATCAAAGAATGTTGGCGGGAATAACATATCTAATTCACATAATATGATGATAATTTCTTTTTCCATAGCTGGAAATTTCCCCGGGTCTAAAACTTTGCTACAAATAGCTTTGAAAAAGAAACAAATATTGGTAAACGTATGACGAACATTCTTGGGAAAAATGCACTGTAAAGCTATAGGAATTAGATCTTGCATCAAAACATGGCAACAATGTGATTCCAAACCTTTTAACTTCAATTTATTCATTGACACAATTTTCTTGATATTTGATGAGTACCCCTCTGGAACCTTTACATCATTGAAGAGGTTGCAAAACTGATATCTCTCCACCGAAGAAAGAGGATAAGCAGCTGGAGGAAGAAACATTCAATTTTCACCCTTAACGGGAGCCAACTCTTCTCGTATTCCCATTTCAACCATGTCTAACCTTTCCTTAATTCCATCTTTTGTTTTGCTAGGGGAATTTAGCAACGTTCCGATAACACTGCCACATACATTTTTTTCCACATGCATCACGTCAAGAAAATGTCTGACGTACAAACAATTCCAGTATAGTAATTCAAAAAAATGATATCTTTTTCCAACATATTTTCATAAGGATTTTCAAAAATGGTTGACCAAAAATAGTGTTCAGATCTTTTACTTCCTCAAACAGCTGATCACCTATTAGTGGAGACGATGTTTCACATTTTTCTGAACTTCCATTGAATGATGTTATCCAAGATCGGTACTTATGCCGATGAGGTAGAAATATACGATGTCCTAGAAACATAGATTTCGATGAATGTTTCAACCTAATTGATTCTATATCTTCTTCTCACATGGGACACCCTTGAGTTCTTTTAATGATATAGCCTGACAAATTTCCATAAGCAGGGAAATCATTTATTGTCCCATACAACATCGCTTTCAATGTGAAGTATTCACTTTTATAAGCATCACACAACATTACACCAGAGTCCCATAATAACTTCAAATCCTTGATAAAAGGAGCAAGATGCACATCAATATCATTACCAAGTTGTTTTTTTCATGATATAATCATAGATAACATGATGAATTTCTGCATCATGCATAACCAGGGTGGAAAGTTATAATTTACCAACATAATAAGCCATGTACTATGAGTGCTGGTTTGAAAACCAAAAGGATTCACTCCATCTGTAGATAACGCAAGACGAAGGTTTCTCGGCTCTTTTCCAAATTCAGGATACTGATGATCAATTTTATTCTATTGAGGAGAGTCGGCCGGATGACGTAATAACCCATCTTTATTTCTTCTATCTGCATGCCACGGCAATTGTCTTGCAGTTTCTTCACTTCCATATAGACGCCTAAACCTTGGAATGATTGGAAAGTACCATACAACTTTTGTAGGATTGGATTTATCTTTCATTTATCGAGAAGAACCACACTTTGGGCATTCTGTAAGTGATTTGTTCTCTTTGCGAAAAAATATATAGACTTTCGGTCTGGCATGTATTCTTTCAGAAAGCATTCCCATCGAGCGTAGAATTCATCTAGCTTCATATGTCCGGCTTGAGAGTTCATTATCTTCCGGGAGCATGTCATTCAAGAGAGTAAGTAGTTCCATAAAACTGACATCACTCCATCCATTTCTTGCTTTCAATTTATACAACTTCAGTACAGGTGACAATGTTGTATACCTAGATAAAGCAGCATACAATGGCATCTTTGCACAACTCTTTAACTTCTCAAACAATTTTGGGCAATCACAGAGTTCATCTTGAATTGTCTTTGTCATTTCATCAATATGATATTCATCATCATTGACATCTGTAATCACATCTTGTATATGGTCTTCTTCATTATCCATATTTGTATTCATATCTGATGATCCATAAAACGCAGTTTTATCCCAGCCAGTAGCTACATTCGCGTTTTCTCCGTCTTTTTTCCAACATTTATAACTCTGATATATTTTGTGACATATCAAATGTTCTTCAAACTCCTCTGGAGTAAGTAGTCTAGAATAACAACAACGTAAACATGGAAAAAGGATTTGAGAAGGATCCTTTGCGTGATCCTTTGCAAACTTGATGAACTCTTTCACTCCGTTCTCATAATCTGTTGTTAAACGATTAGCATCCATCCAATCTTTATTCATATCCATCCTATTAGAATCTCAAATATTAGTATTTATGGTTCAAGAACACAACAAAAGAATTCCAAATACATTATAAGAGAACCACTTCCTCATAAAAATGGATATTAATAGTGCCTAACCATTAGTATTTATTCATCATGCCTAAATACTCACTGCTAGTGGAATTGAAACCGTTCCTGATGATCATGCCAAGAAGAAATGGAAACCAAAATGGGGGAGTGCATAAAAATACCCCAAACAAGATGTAAAAACATTGTATTTGAGAATAGGTTAGTGGATTTCATGTTGGCTAGAAGGAAACCTAATTTATTTCAATGAAAAAGGTTAATTCACAACAAGATACCATCCATTCCATATATTATTTTCATTAATAGGGTTACTTTGTGCTTCAAAATGATCAAAACATGTCTTACCAACTTCAAATGGATAAAATATGAATTAATGAAACACATGAATCCCAAAAAGAAGATATAGTATAGAAACACCCACTTGGAATCTGAATGAGTCTGCTCAAATGAAGAACATCATACATCTCCAACTGCATCGATGCTTTCTCATATACAATGACACCACTAGCTAGACAGTGGCCCCCACCAAGAACATCATACATCTCCAAATAAGAGACTACAACCACTACCCATGAGGAACATAATAAGATGGAAATATAATATGAACACATCCCTTCACCCAAATAAGAGACTATAACCACTAACCAGAAGAACCACTAAGAGAATAATTTGAAACCTAAGGAAAGGTACACCCAAAACATACCAATGAATTCAAATGAAATACTTTCTAAACCAAACCATTGAAATCCTCAATTGTTCCTAACACCAAACTCCATCATATCTCCTAATAAAATTCTTTGATAACACTATTTCATGGCCTATACCCATTTATACCCCTCTATTGGTTAGTAGATTATAGTCTAGTGACCCCCTAAAACGATCCTCCAACATGTCATGGGTTAGTGAATGCACCAAGGGTATTTATCACAACCATGTACATTGTACATCTAATAATAAATAATTGATATAGTTTAACATCATGTTGTATAGATGATTTTTAGAATGATACCAAGTGAAAGTTAGTATGGTAAATATGTGTGAGAAGACATTTTTGGTCTAACAAAAAGGGGATATATCCTAATGAGTGTATTTTAGATTCACAAAAAATATGACTCTATGTGGTATAGGGTTTTTTTCAACTAGTAGGAGTATGGACCACTAAGTGAATATGGTCCTCTATGTGTGGGAATGTTTTAATTTAGAGTATGGCCTAATATGTATGGTTCCCATAGAATAAGGCCCATTTGAATTGGATATTTGGGCCCATTACACAAGGTGGATCACATTTTTCATGTGAGGAATCTACACCAATTTGGTTCATAGAATATATTCATAGCACATAAGGATTTCTATATTCGTCAACTAATGAATCGTGTTCTTATCACACCAGTTAAGAACATAAGATCATCTACTAAGGGAAGTGGTTAGAGATCATTTGCTCATCACGTAGGGGATTCTTTGGCACATCGCCTCAGGAATCTCATGCTCCTCATGTGAGGTATAATCATAGGATCATTACCTATGAGATGAATAAGAGACCTTATGATCATCACTTAGGGGATTCTTAGGCATATCCCCTAAGGAATCTATTTATAATCTCATGAGGTATAATCAAGGGAAAACTATTTGGGAGATAAAGAAGATCTCATATTCCCATAACATAGGGACTTCATATTCTCGTCACCTAAGGAAACCTAAGATTACCACCTAGAGTTGGATGTTTCCTGAATTAAGAGTGGTCATAGGTTTATATCTCGGTAAAGTAACTCACATATTTGAATTTTAGAAGAGGGAACCACCCGATACACTCATCGTGTTGGGGGTGAGTATAGTTTTATAGCCACCATTTCATTTTTATCCATGAAGTTATTCAATTCCCACCAAAACCTTTTCAATTTCATCATTAAAAACTATATTCTATGTCACTGGGAAACTAAAAGGAAAACCCATATCAACTAACGATGTCATATCCCACAATAACCCACTCATTACATCTTTTTAACAACGGAAAGGTTGATGCTTCCCCAATGAATGATTTACCACCTCAACCATCTCACATTTTCCCCCAATGGAATCTATCACAACCAAAGTAATATAAAACTTCTCAAACAACTCCACAAAAAAACAATGATGATTTTCAACAATAAAAGTAAACAAGAACCATGTTCTTGAGAAATATAATGAATATTAGTAAACACAAGTGAATCATCCCCTTTACATCATTTTACATCAAGTATGGTCCATTTTGTTGAATCGGTCAATCCATAATACTCACCCATAGAATAGAAAAGCATGTTAAAAAAATGATATACAAATGGGAGAGGAGAACAATATTGAAAAAAGATTTGGAAAACATGCCTTAAAGGAGGTCCTGCAAACCAAAGCTTGAAAGCGTTGTGGGCGGCGGAGGTCCGGCAAACTGAAGCTTGAGGGCGGCGGAGGTCCGACAATTCAAACTCAGTGGGTGGTGGAGGTCCGGCAATGAGTAGCGAGGGTGGCGGAGGTCCGACAACGTGATATTAGTGGGTGGAAAAGGGGATTCAAAGAGTTCCAGTACCATGAGATCTTTAGGTCGCGATAAAATGAGTGCACTGTGCGGCCGACTTTATAAAAAAATGAACTAAGGTTTTATCAGCGCTAAAAAAGCATAGATAAAGACTACCTTTATCAGCGCTTTTTTAGCACTGATAATAGTACCCTTTATCTGCGCTAAAAAAGCACTGATAAATCATGACTGTATCAGCGCTAACATTTTAGCGCTGATACAGGGAGTCTTTATCAGCACTTTTCTTGCGTTGATAATGGGTATTTTTATCAGCGCTATTTTAGCGCTGATAAAGGTTACCCTGTATCAGCGCTATAATTTAAGCGCTGATAAAGGAGTTCTTTATCAGCACTTTCTAGCGCTGATATATGGACTCTTTATCAGCGCTAGAAAATCACTGATAAAGACTCCATGTATCAGCGCTAAAATTGTAGCGCGGATAAAGGTTACCCTGTATCAGCGGTAAAATTTTAGCGCTGATAAATGAGTTCTTTATCAGTGCTTTTCTAGAACTGATATATGGCCTCTTTATCAGCGGTAGAAAAGCGCTGATAAAGACTCCCTATATCAGTGCAAAAATTGTAGTGCTTTATTACCTATTGATATACATATTTTTTTAACATTTATTACTTTCTTCATGTTATTAATTTTTTATTTCCATACTAGGCTTTATAGCTCACCCCTTTATTATGTATGTCCCCAGGTTATCCCATACAGTTTTAAGTACGAGAATGTTAAGAATGTTTTCAATAAAGATTATGTATTTCCTATTTTAAGTAGTTATGTAATGTATGTAATTCATAATGATTCTAGACTTTTCAATCATTCATGTTGTATTATGTTTAATATTATTTAATAAATCATGATTTAATGTCAAATAAAGATAATAGTTTTCATAATTTACCCTTTGTAGAATTTTCCTTTAGCAATAGTTCCCATTCATGTATTCAAATGGCCCCATATAGAGCATTATAAAAAAGAGATATCGTACAACAACTTTTGGGGATGATTTTAGTGAAAGGAAGCTTGTAGGCCCATAAAATTTGAAAGAAACAATAGAGATGGTAAATACTATTCTAGCCCATATCAAAATAGTTCAATGTTGTAAAAAGATCAATGTTGATAACTGAAGGAAATATTTGGAGTTTCATGTGGGATATAACATTTTATTGAAGGTATATATAGGTAAGGATGTAAAATGATTTGGAAATAATTGGAAACTGAGCCCCATATACATTTGGCCTTTTGAAAATTTGGAGAGAATTGGAGAAATTGATTTTCGTTTTGCAATCCCCACCAAGCCTTTCTAAAGTTCACGATGTGTTCCACATATCTTTTTTAGTGATGTAAATACCAAACCCAAATCATTATATCACTTATGTTTAAATATAATTTGAACCCTATTTATCTTAATATGGGGATCCAATCCATATTACAAAAATTAGAGAACAAGTGTCGAGGAATCATATGACTCAGCTGGTAAAAGTACTTTGGAAAAATCATAAAATAGAAGTGGTCATATGGGAAAATAAGTAATTTATGAGGAAGAGCTACTAAAATATTTTTGTGAAGTGAAATTTTAGAAATTTTTATGTTGAATTTTTTTGTGGAGTGTAGAATGTTACACCCTTATATTTTATAGTATGTCCTTTTTAAATTTAATATAATTGATTGTTTATATTGCACATAATGCCATGTTTAAAACCATGATATATTGTTATGTGACCATTATAACCTAGATGTTAAATTGGATGGTATGAATAGGAATATATAATTTATGAAATTAATATAAAAATCATAATTAATTTTAATATATTATCAAATGATCAAAATATAATATGAATTTTTTTGTAAAGTCATTTTATATCTCTGTAAATACTTTTTCTTCAAAAGTGATTTTTATTTCTCTTTATGAATGAATATTATAATCAATTTATAGAAGTTATAGAAAATTTATTTTATAAAATGACCTTCATTTTCAAAACTATAATACCATAATTAGTCTATGGTTAAATATTGAGAATTTTTTGAAAATTTAAAATTTGCGGTGAATAGTAAAAAATACCGTTTTTATAAAATATGGTATCTTTTGAGATTTAGTCATGATATAATTAATTTATAAAAATTTATTAAAAATATCAAATCGATAATTTATGATATTATAATACATATATTTTAGAAAAATAATTCATAACATATAACGTACAATTAATTTTATGAAAAATATGAGAATCATTTTCAGCACCAACACACTGCTTACACAGTGTTCGAAAAGTTAATTTTCTTTAAATAAGTATTTGAATTATTTTTTTGTTAAATATTATGTATTTATGATGATTTTTATGGAAATTGTAGAATTTTATAGTTATATAGCAAGAATCTTATCCGAATGTTTGTGAAATGCTTGTGCAAGGCAAGAAAAATCAAATTCAAAAATTAAAGAAGTTGTCTTTACATGGCTATGAGTAAATATAAATATTGAACAAAAATAAAATATTATCTTGATCCTAATTAATTAATATTATAATATTAATTTATTTTTAATTTTTTTGTATGAAATAATTACCCTTCAATTCTTTTGTAACACTAATGCAGTGCTTGTGCAAGAATAAGAAAATTCAATAACATAATTATAATTAAAATTATAAGAAACCTTAAATAACTCTAAAATTTTCCAAAATATTATTTTACAAGTAATAGTTGAGAAAAATCAAACTTGGGTCAAATATAGGACCTTTTGGAACCACTTAGATGACAATATGTCCCCTCTAGTATTTTATTTAAAATAAAGTCAAAATGTTTACACTATGGCTTCTAATTAGTATAAAATTTTTAATATATGTTTTTATAGAAGATATATTTTAAAATAAATAGTATTTATAAATATAAAATATATATATTATCCATGTAAATTTATTTATAAATTTTAGGTAAGAATTTAATTCCATAAATTCTTAGACAATGATGATGCAGTAATTAATAAATTAATGTAAAAATCAATTAAATGATATTAAAAATATTTAAATAAATATAATTTTATATATTAAATATTATCCATTTATTATCTACATAAATATGAAATTTATAATATATAATAAAATATTTTTTTCAAATGTTACTCTTTTTTATGTTTTTAGAGTCATAGTAATGAATTTTGTTAATTTTGACAGTAATGATATTCAATGAATTATATATTTTATATAATTACATAAAAATCATAAAAATACTGAATAAGGAAAATTGGGTAATAGTTGGATGTAAATTTAATCCTCTATTCTTTATTTTAATTTTTGAATCCTTTCAATCTATAATGGACTTAATTATATTTTAATATTTTATGGAATTCTTGAAGTGCCACTCAACTCAATTATAAAAGAGGACCCCTTAATTAATTTAATTTTAACACCTTGAGCTTCTAGATAAAACCAATATCTATCCATTTCTCCTCCTAACATCCTTATAAAAGTTATGGAGGTTCTTATAATCCAAGTAGAATAACTCTAGATCTCTTGAGAATATATCTAAAAGAATTCTGCCGAAGAAGAGGTAATCATTTTTACCAACTAATTTGAATTCATTTATTCTTTTACGTCCTCTTAATGTGTTGTTTCCTTATAAAATAATTAATCTAATATAATATATATAATGAGATTTTATTATGGTAATTAAACAAAAAAAATTCTTCCTTTTATCCATCATACAAAAAATGAAAGCACCGCATGTGAGTACATACAACTTACAATCTCCACATAGCGGTGTAATTCATTTTACATGATTAAAATTAAAAAATTCTTATAAAAATTTATTTAATGATTAATTATAATATTTTTCATATTA
This sequence comes from Viscum album, assembly GCA_963277665.1. Taxonomy (NCBI): domain Eukaryota; kingdom Viridiplantae; phylum Streptophyta; class Magnoliopsida; order Santalales; family Viscaceae; genus Viscum; species Viscum album. The sequence goes on along the minus strand of OY728161.1, from coordinate 1,045,043,425 downwards.
AGTTTATTTGGTAAATATTGTATCTATACCCTATTGGATAGAACCATGAATTTTAAGATAAAATAGAATCAATGAACAATGAAATTAACACCCAATATAGTGAAATTAATAGATATTATTAATAAACAAGTGGTAAAATATTATAATTGGATATTATATGATATAAAAAATATTAATATGATTCTATTATAAGTTACTAATATGATTAAAACTATTTTACATAAGGTTCAGACACGTAAAATGAAAATCAGACCTAAGGTAAGGGAATTCTTAACCCAATTTTCATTATTTGTGTTAAACTTGTACTCCAATGATAATATAATGTAATGATTATGATTGAAACTAAATTTTATAATATTATGTTGTATCTCCACTTATTCTTTTGTATTTACATTTGATACACATAATCCATTCATTTGGTTAAAGGTCACACTTTCTTTTAAAAATACTCTTTTAAATGTTTCTTTTTTTAATTTAAATGAAATATTTTTATCTTATATGACATGAGAATATTCTATCAACTTCATGATTCCTTAATTACATGTGGAATAATTTAAATATTTAAATTGTTAATTTTAAAGAAAAATTTTCTTATATAATTTTTCAGGTTTTTAAATAAATGATTTCAAAGTAAAACTGGCATTTCTCTCCGGGCTTTTTCATTGATTTTATTAGATTATTTTTATCTATGAAAAAAATATTTGTTGGATATTTTTATTAATTTAGGTCTATATATTATGATACCATAATACATATCTTAGATTTTTAATGATTATTTTGACTATGGATATGCTAATTTGATACCATTAATCATATTACATGAGATAGTTTTTGATTATGTTTATTATTTGGAGAATGTTGTTAATATTTCATATGATAGTTTAAATATTAATGTATATGTTGACTATGTTTCACCCCCTTCATATGATTAATTCATTGGACTTGTTACGTGATAAGAAAATCCCACTACCCACTCTTGGTGCATCAATAGGTCTAATGAGACAAACTACTTTGTGAATTGGATAATGTCATGATCGATTATGTATGGTGTATTGGCTGAAGCCATGAGGGTTTGTTTATGATGTCCCACATTATTAATTCCCTAATTATTATATTAATTATTGACATTACATGTGGTTATTCTACTAGTATAATATCCATGGTCAATTTTCCTTATCATGTGGTTATTTATATGGAATTATTTGGAATGATTTTATTTCTTCCATATTATTCTAAATATTATGTTTTAAGGGCATGTTTTTTAGTTATTCAACTTTTCTTAATATTTATTATAATTTATTATAGCTTCCATTGTATTATTACCCTTATTGAGCACCTGATCTCAACACTTTATTATGTTTTATTTTCCCTAGGTTTCCAAGATGTTGTTAATGACTGACATGCGGTGATAAGATAGGAGCATAATGGTATTTTAAAAGGAATTACTGTGTTATATATTATATTTTTAATTTTAATGTAAGTTTAAATTATTTATATGGTTTTCCATAACTAATAAACTATTAAATCATTTGGGATGTGATCATTTGTACCTATTACCAATTTAATAAATAACCACCAACTCTAGGATACTATAGTTGGTGTATTTATAGTTTTTATCAAAGAATATTTAGTAGAAACTTTGGAAACTAGATTTAGGAAAACATAGATTAGGGAAATATAACCCTATATATAACTTGGAAAATATTACCAAGATAACCAATCTTATGATTTTGATATTACTGATACATTTTTTTAGTATTTCATTAGTTTTGAAATTTCATAATCTAATATAATGTATTCCAAGGTTTTTAAATTGAGACTAGTGGGAGGAATTGAAACCATGTCAATGCACGTATTCCATGTAGGTATTTTCCTCCTATGAAAGATAATGGTGCTGGATCTAGAGTTGAAAATGGAGATGAACAACTTAGAACTATACTAAGAAAATTGAACTAGGTTATGAGAAATAACCTTACTCGCATGGAGCATCCCAAGCCACAATGTGGTGTAACAATGTTAGACTGATTTGTGTGCAACATTAGTCAATGGAACTATAAATCTATTTATTGAAAAGAAATATATATGTTATTTAGAGAATATATATCTTTCTCTAGTAATTAATGAAAGGTATAAAGTTTTCATATAAGTCTATCGTCTCTAAGGATATACAGATTAATTGTGGTCATTGATTCAAAAAACTAAGGAGGAGGAAATATACAATATTGAATTGAAATATTATAAGGAAATTTTCATAGAAAAATATTTCCATTATGAACAGTGAGCTGATATGGAGATACAATTATTGAGTCTGAGACCAAAAGAGGATAAAAAGGTTACTAACTATAAAGAAAAACCTACAGGGTTAGCAATGCATGAAACATACTACATGCATAATCCAAAGTGATATATTGAACATTTTATTAATGGTATTAATCCAATTATTCGAAGGGTAATAATCTCCCAAAAATTCTTATCATATGAGGATATAGTATCATGTGGCATCAATATATAGAAATAATTTTCCAAGCCTTATGGTATTGAAGGTAAGAAAGATTAGAAGAGGGAAGAAGAGTACTCGGGAAAATTAATTCATGTATAGGGGAAAGAAAAGATTAGAATTTATTACTTATAATAAATATGGAATGAAAAATCAGGTAACATACCATTTGGGATGGGAATTTGTTATGTGTGGAGAAAAAGGCCACTAGGTCTGTGATTATTAGATAAATAAAGAGGTCAACAATGTGGAATGATTTAACTATGAGGAAATGGGACACTATGAACATGATTGTCCAAGGAATCAAATAAATTTTCCCCTAGAAAAGGCCAAGGGATAAAGGCCATTCTTATGAAATCACAATCATTGAGGTTGAAGTTCCTAATGGTGTGGTGGTAGTTACTTTAATATTCTCCTCAAATTTAGCTAATGTTTTATTTTATTCCGTATCATCACATTCTTTTACATATTCATTGTTTTATAGAAAAATTATATATTTCCAATTCACCTTGACACGGGAGTTTTCAGTCAGAAATCCTAGTGGAAAACTCATTACAACAAATATGTGTCGATATTTTCCTATTATTACACATAAAAATGCTCTAATTACAAATTTTTATTATCAAATATATGATTTACTTTAATATAATACTTTGTATAATCTAGATTTCAAAATATGATGTGAAATTTTATTAAAAGATGCCAAAAATTATTATTTTTAAGGAAGGTGAGTAGAAACATCATGAAATGATTTTTATCTAGATCAACCCCCATTATCTATTCTAAATGAGATTCTTGTAAAATAAGAGAAGATAAAACTTATTGATGAAAAATGAGATATTCAAATTGAGGATATACTTATTTTAAAAGAATAAATTGATTTATTTATAGAGGTATTACTTGTCCATCTACGACAGTGAGAAGTTGAGTTTTATATTTATTTAATCCATGATGCATGATCTATATCAAAGACTCTCTATAGAATGTCCATGGCTGAGTTAATAGTAATAATGAAACAACTAGAGGAATTGAGTGGTAAGGGATTTATACACCATATTATTTCTCAATGTAGAGATCCTATTATTTTTATTAATAATAAATATGGATCTAAGAGGTTGTGTGTTGACTATAGAGACATCGATGCTATTAAGATAAAGAAAACGTATCATATGCCTCACGTTATTGAATTAATTGAGGAACTTCATAGAATTCAATATTTTTCAAAGACTGATCATCATTCTGGAAATCATCAATTGCTTGTAAAGAGGGAATATATTCCAAAGGCAGTATTTAGAATAAGGAATAGAAATTATCAATTTACAGTAATTCCATTTGGAGTGACTAAATCACCCTATGTTTTTATGGATCAAATGGACAATGTATTCAAGTAATATCTTGATATTTTTATTGTGTTATTTATTGATGATATCATGGTGTACTCCAAAAGCCACAAGTACCATGAGAACCACTTGTGGATTTCTCTATACACTCTTAGAAGGAATGATTAATATGGTAAATTTAGCCAGATTGAATTAAGGCTTCAATTTTTTTCATATCCATATTGTCTCTAAGGATGGAATTATAGCCGATTATAAGAAGAAAAATGTAGTACAAGAATGGCCTACACCAACAAACATAACTGAGGTACATAGTTTCATTGATTTAGCAGGTTACTATCAGCATTTCATTTAGAACTTTACCTGATTGGAGAACTCATTAACCATATTTACTCTTAAATGGGTGAAATTTATTTGGACAAAAAAAGTGAAGAATTATTTGAATAATTTAAGTGGATTATTTTGAATGATCCTATGTTTACTCTACCATCGATAAGTAGTGGATTTTTTATTTTTAGTGATGCATTGAGGAAAGGACTTGGTTGTTTCCTTATTCATAATGATAGAGTTATTTCATATAAATCAAGGCAGTTATAAACTCATGAATAGAACTATCCAACACAAGATCTTGAGTTTGTATCCATAATCATTTCTATTAAGATATAGATGACCATAAATCTATAGTAAAATATGTGAGAGATATAAATATCACAAGAGTTTAAAATATATCTTCTCATAGAAAGAACTCAACATGATGCAAAGGCAATGGATCAAGCTAATCAATGATTATGATTGTTCAATACACTACCACCAAGAAAAGTAAAATAAGGTAGCATATTCATTGAGCAGGAATGATCATGGAGTTCCAAAAAAAATGAATATTGATATAGATCCTATGTCCATATATCAAGTAAATATGGATATGGGAATTTTCTAGGAAGGTGAAACATCACTACTTTTTCAAATGGTTACCAAACCATATTTATTTTAAAAGATAAAAATTTTCTTAGTCTGATGATGAGAATTCCCAAGAGCAAATTAATGTTGTGAATGATGGGAAATCTATAGACTTCATATATGAAGATGTAATTTTTTAAATTTTAAATGATTCATTTTGTTCCCTCTATACATGAGCTAAAACTGTAATTATTGGATTATTCTCATAGCTTAAATTTCTCAATACTCTATAGTATCACTAAGATGTATAGAGACTTTTGGGAACATTTTTGGTGGGGAAATATGATATAGGAAATTGCATATTATGTATCAAGATGTTTTGTTTTTCAACAACTGAAGGATGAAATAAAATATCCTAGAGGAGTTATGAACGATCTACCTATTACTATATTGAAATGGGATGACTTTACTATGGATTTTGCCACTCGATTACCAAAGGTTCCAAGAAATAATGATGAAATATGGGTAATTATTGATCGACTTATCAAATCTACCCATTTACTCACTAAAATGGATGATTTACCATTGTATCACCTTATATGAATATATATTAATGAAGTTGTAATAATTCATTGTTCACCTATTTAAATTGTGTCTGATCGTGATCCATAGTTTTGCATCAAAATTATAAAAAAGTCTTTATAAGGATCATGATGCTGAGTTTAATTCGATAACTTGTTGTCACCCTCAAAATGATGAGTAGATAAAAAGAATGATCCAAACATTATAATAATTGTTTATGTCTTTCTCACATTACTTTGAATGTATGTGGGACCTATATTTAACCTCGGTATAATTTTATTATAACAGTAGTTTCCATTCAAGTACTAAAATTGTAAAATATAAATCATTATATGGAAATATATATTATACACCAACTTGTTGGGATGAATTTGGTTAAAATAATCTTGTATGGAAAGAACTTGTGGATGAAAGAACAGAAAATGTAAATACTATTAAAACCCATATCAAATAGCTCAAAGTCGTAAAAATAGCTATGCTAAAAACCAAAGGAAAGATTCAGATTTTAAAGTGGGAGATCAAATTGTCTTGAAGGTATCTCCACAGAAGGGTGTTATAATATTTAGAAATAAAGGTAAACTGAGCCCCTGTTATATTGGAACTTTTCAATTTCTAGAGAGAATTTGAGTTGTGGCATATCATTTAGAATTTCCACATGGGCTATCTAAAGTAACGATGTGTTCCACACCTCTTTGTTAATGATGTATATGATAGAACCAAAACATGTTCTCACGTATGAAGAAATATAATTGGAACCTGATTTATCTTACCGTGAAGATCCAATCTAGATTTTTGACACTAGAGAATAGGCGTTGAGGAATTAGATGACTCGACTGGTAAATGTACTTTGGAACAATCATCAAATAGAAGAGGTGATGTGGGAACCTAGGGAATTTATGATGAAGATCTACCTGAATATTTATGTGAAGTTACATTCTGGAAATTTAGATGGAGAAATTTTTGAAGGAGGGTGGAATGTAACAACCTTGGATTTTATGGTATGTAACTTTCAAATTTAACAAATTTGACCGCTTATGTTTCATGCAACACCACATTTAAACCTTGATTTACTATTATGTGACTGTTGTAACCTCGCTGTTAAATTGGTAGAAACAAATAGGAATAAATGATTTATGAAATTAATATACAGATCCTAAAAAATGTAAATATATTTTAAAATTATCATAATATAATAATTAAAATTTAGAATAATCATTTTAAATCTTAGGAAATACGTTTTTTTTCAAAAGTGAGTTTTATTGCTCTTTATACATGAAAATTATAATTAATTTATGGATGCTTTAGAAAATTTATTTGTTAAATTAAATAAATTATTGAAACCATAATACCACAATTATTCTATGGTGAAATTTTGGTAATTTTCTGAAAATGATAAAATTTTGGTGAATAGTACAAAGATACAATTTTTTATAAAATAAGTCATCTTTTGTGGTATCGTAATGATATAATTTTGATATAAAATGTATTATACTTTTGAAATGACTAATGTATGATATTATTATATAAAAATTGTAAAAAAAATTCATAACATGTAAATTATAATATACTCTATGATAAATATGAAAATCATTTCCAACGTCGACATAGTGCATGTGAAGCATTGGAAAAATCATGTTTGGTGTCTTATAAATATTAATTGAGTGTTAATAAGTATTTTCATGATTTTTTATTTACTAAAATTTAATGATGACGATTTTTATTGATAATTTTAAATTATATATTTATATTACTAGAATCATATCCAAATGATTGTGCAATGATTGTGCTAAGAAAGAAAAGCCAATTTCACAAATCAAATATGTCTTCTAGACATGGATTTGAGTAAATATAAATAATAAACTAATCTAAAAAATTATAGTGAAACTAATTTTTTTATGGTATTAATTTTTTTATTATGTACGAATTAATTACTTTTAAAGATTATGCAATGTTGATGCAGTGCTTGCAGAGATAGAAGAAAAATTAATAAAATAATTTTAATTAAAATTATAAGAAACCATAATGACCTAAAAAATTGGGTAAATATTATTTTATGGGTAATAGTCATAAAAAATAATCATTGGGTAGAATATAGGACATTTTCGACTCACTTTGTTTACATTATGTCCCTTATATAATTTTATTGAAAAGAAAGTGAAACTATTCACACTGTGGTTTCTAATTAGTAATACATTTTTCATATATAATTTTACAAAAGATATAGCTAGACATAAATGATATTTTAAAAGATAAAAAATTCATATTATTCATGTAAATTTATTTCTATTTTTTATAGAAGAAAGAAATACCATAAATACATAAAAAATGATGATGTAGTAATTTTTCAATTAATGGAAACATTAAACAAATGATACTAAAAATATTAAAATTAACATAATTTTTGATAATCAAGTTAATAAATGAATTATATATATATTTATGGTCTGTATAATATATAACAAAATTGTTCCTTTTAAATTGAAACTTTTTTTATATTTTTAGATTCATAGTAATGAATAATGTTAATTTTGACAAAAATATAATTTCATGAATATAATATTTCATTAAATTACATAAAAATCATAAAAATATTGAACAAGGAAAAATGGAATAATTTCTAGTCTAAAATATTATCCATGATTATTTATAGTCCTTTTAAATTCTTTCCCTCTAGAATGGACTTAATTATACTTTAATGTTTTAATATTTTAAAGAATTTCTAAAGTGACCCTCACCTCAATTATAAAAGGGCACTCCTTCCATAATTTAATTTCACATTTTTAAGCCTACTAGATTAAAAAATATATGAATTTAACATAATAACATATTTATCCATGTTCTTGAGGTTCTACTTCTCCAAAAAAAGAACAAATCTATATCCCTTAAGAAACTATCTAAAGAAAGTCCACTAAAGAAGAGGTAATCATATTTACCAACTCATTCAAATTCATTTCTTATATTACTTATTCTTAATTTTTTCTCCTTTATAAAATAATTAATATAGTACCATATATATATTGATATTCTATTATGATTCCGAAACAATCATATTCTACCTTTTATCCATTTTACGAAAAATGAAAGCATCGTAGGTGCATACATACGACTTATCATCTTCGAGTAGTGGTGTAATTTATTTTCTATATTTAAAATTAAAAATGGTTCTAAAATTTTATTAATGATTAAATATAATATTTTTAAAATTAATTTTTTCTCAAAAAATGTGGTATTTATACCCTATGTAAGAAAACCAAGACTTTAAGGACAAAACAAGCACGATGAATAATGAAATTAATGCCCAAAATAGTGAAATGAATAGATATTATTAATAATAATGTGGTAAAATATTATAAAGGGATAATATATAATATAATAAATATTAATATGACTCTATTATAAGTTAAAAATATATTTAATACCATTATATAAGATATTCAGACATGTACGGTGGAAGTTAGACTGAAGCTAAGGGAATTCATTACCCAATTTTTTTTTATTTTGGTTAAACCTCTACTCATATGATCATTTCATGCCCTAATTATTTTTGAAATAAATATTTATTTTCTTATGTTATATTTAAACTTGTTTTATGACTATTTATAGCTGGTAAACATAAACAATTAGTTTTGTTATAGCTCTAAATTTATTTTAAAAATACACATTAAAATGTTTCTTTTTTCAAAATATAAAGGAAATGTTTTTTAAACATATAAGGAATGATAATATTTTCCCATTTTCACAAAACATTAATCCATTGAGTAATCCGTTATAAGTTTACAAATTTTATTTTGAAATAATTTGTTTTATTTTCTAAGTGCGCAAATTTTTAAATAAATGAAATCAAAGTAAAAGTGTTATTTCTCTTAGGAAATTTTAATAATTATTTTGGAGTATTTTAAACTATATCAACACTCTTTTTAGGGTCATTTGATTAATTGAGGTTGATCTTTTATGATTCCATCCACCATATTTTATTTATTTTTTTATGATTTGTTTTAATGTGGATTTTCTAACTTGATACCATTCATCATATTACACAGGATAGTTTCTGATTATGTTTATTGTTTGGGTAATGTTATTAACATTTCATATGATAGTTTCAATATGAATGTATATCTTGACTATGTTTCACCCCTTTTATATGATCAATGAATTGAAATTAGTAAGTGATGGTATGGGACCACTATAGCCCCTTGATGCATCGGTAGGTCTTAGGAGACAAACTAGTTTGTGTATTGGTTAATGACTTACCCAATTATATATAATGTCTTGGATGTAGACTTGACAACATTTTTTTGATGTACTACATTATTATTTCCCTCATTACGAGATTTGTAATGGAAAATCCATGTAATTATTCGATTTGTAGAATATTCACTGTTAAGTTTCATTCTCATGTGATTATTTATATGGAATTACTGGGTAAGCTTTTATTCTTTCCATATTATGATAAAGATTATGTTTTAATGGTATGTGTTTTTAGTTATTCACATTTCCTTATTTTTTATGATTTTTTAGGATAGATTATCTTTTATTCTGACCCATATTGAGCATCTGAGATCACCCCTTTCTTATGTTTTATTTTCCCCCTGGATTCCAAGATGTATATTATAAATGACTTTCAGGGATAAGGTAGGAGATTAATGGTGTTTTCAAAGGAATTTCTATGTTGTATTTTATACTTTAAATCGTAATGTAAGATCCAAGAATGTATCTATTTTTGAAAAAATACTAAACTATTTAGTCCTTTAGGATGCCATCACTTGTATCTAGTAAGAATTTAATAATGTAACCTCCAACTCTATGTTATTAGGGTTACAATCTTTACATAACCCATTATCAGTGTCTGAAATTAATGTTAGTATCACCACAAAACCTAGATAATTTTAGTCATTCAATGGATAACCACACAATCACATGGTTCATGGGCATCATTCTAGAACCATGATCACTTACCCACATTACCACAATTTTACACAAAACAGAATCCTAAGAACCATTGGTATAGGCATGTAGGTAATCATGACCTATAATCTTACCTTGATACTAAGGTCAAGAAATTAAATATATTATTATTCAACTGTCTCTAGGGTATCACATCCTTGGGGAAATGGGTACCCATCCTAAGATCACCCCCTCTAAAATTATATTACTAAAACAAACCCAATAGGATTCCATTATTAAGGAATAAAATAAAAAAATAACACACTAAGGGTAACCATACATCCCTGGATGAAGGGACACCATTTAAATAAATGAAAATCCTATTATTATAGGATACAACGTATTTGAAATCAGAAGAAACCATTAGTAGTTCAGTTGAGTAAAATTACCCCCAACATGTTATATGAAAAAAACCGTACTAGTAGTTGAATGATTAAAAAGTTAAACCATGACATCAGAAAATACAATCAGATACCAAAAAATAATATGTGATGTGAGTTTTAAATGAAAAATATGATTTTTATACATGAGACTCATTCCAATGATCTAATATCCAAAACCATTTGTGAGAACACTGATCCCATCATATTCAATAATCAACTTAATGATAAAAAAACCTAAAACAAATATTCAGTCACTGTTCGTAACTCGGAATTATAACCATAAATGTTTTCAAGGGTCATCAGTCCAATGTCCATCACAAGATATGACACATTCCAAGACCAAATATCTACCATATCACTAAATCATAATATTAAAAATCTTTCATACCAATTTATAATTTCCCATCTGTGAACCACTATCCAAGATAGAGGGACACACTATCACATGATAACCTCTTATAATTCCATAGGTTGTCGAATATTGGTGAGTAACTAATACAAAAATTCGGGATCAATTTATATTGAATCACATTCATATAACACAATGGAAATAAGAAAATTAATATCCCCCATAATTAGAGTATGCAAAAATAAAAAATACAAATTCTATATCAAATTGTAAGATATTGAAGAATACTTTCATACATTAAATAATAATCCTCTAAGATAATTAAATATACATAAAATCTAAAATGAAAACACACATACACTAGAGTTACTACCATAACCAGGCTTCACACTCCATTTCTCTACATACCATCGAGATAAACCATCCTGATTCATTGTACATCCTATAGAAAAGTTGAATTCAATGTGGGGAATGATTTATTTGCGGTAAAATTACATTAGGAATTTTTTAGTGTTTCTAACCAGAAGTGGTGGAGAATTTATAGTCAGTGCTGACGAATTTTAATTTTGGAATGATTCAAGGTATTTTTCTCAAATACGAGACATACATATTTGTTATAAATTTTTTTTACTTAAAATAAAAAATTGATTCCAAAAAATACAAGTGGACATATTGAGGATAATTCAATTATATTGAATGATTCATATAGGTTATTAACGATTTATAATCCTACTGTGGTCTATGTTATATCTTTCATTACATTGGGTGATATATTTATCTGAAAAAAATTTCTCTATCTAGTAATTTATTATTTATATTACTCCCATATATTGTGTTTACAATGACTAATTTATAAATTTATTAATTGAGGGGAGATTAAATTCATTTATTTGTTGAAATTATAATCATTTTTATTAAGGATTTCTTATGATCAATTGTATTTGAATAATATATATGAGAAACAATAACTCCATAGAATAAAGAAACTATATAATAGTGCTTCACAATGGACGTATGAGTTTTGACTGACATAATGACGAATTATCACTCATGAGAATACTATTTTTAGGTAGTTCCAAACACATAATTAGTTTTAACTAATAAAAAGGCCTATGAGTAAGAGTAAAAAATTCTCACGGTTTATTATATGGTATCTATAAATTAAGTATAGAACTCACTAGTTAAAATGAGGATGAAAACCATGTTGTGGTTTTATAATCCAACCCATAGTTTCCTTAGAATTACTATGGTTATAGAAAATATTTTAATTGAGGATGTGAGATATGATTCCTGAAGTTATTTTTCACCACATGAAAAAAACATTATTGAATCATCAACTAATGTGATTTTTTGTGTTTTAAAAGTTGTGGTTGGATTATAACGTGGTATGAAATGTAAACAATGTTTTAATTATAGAAAAACATGTCTTACTTGACATTAAAATATATTTTTATTTAGAATGAAAAGATAATGAAATTTTTAAGAGGATTAATATTTCAACCATGGTTTTTAGATCGGAATTGATTTCATGAATCTATGTAAAAAATCAGGCCAATAAGAAATATTTTGTTAAAATATATATATATATATATTTGGAGATTTTATTTTATAAAATTTGAGATAATCATCCATAATTTCTATTAGTATTTATTAATATCAAATTAATATACATTAAAAGAGGAATATGTTCAAAAAATATTATAGGATTGATGGATCTGAGATGAAAGAAGAAAATATATCCTAATTTCTCACTCATTGATGATATTTCATTAGGTTTCACTTATAAGATAAATATCATAGGTATTTCATGACAATATTCCTTCTCTATTTATATTTTACCATTTATATGAAAATTTCTGTTTTACATGGGATAATTCCATTCAATAACCTAAGATTATATACTAGTAAATAGTTTTTGAAATATGTAAACAAATATTATATTCATGAGTTTTTCATTCTCATTTCACTACACATAATTTATTTTATAAAAAATTTACATCCCATGAATTAACTCATGTTGGAGTAAATTTATTTCTAGTCACTCTTTAAAACACTAGTAATCAATATTATCACCTTAGATAAATATTTATGAAGAAAAAAATTATGTATAATATCATTTTAAAAACCAATAATTCCATTTGAAGAATGATATCAACATAAAATGAGCCCTCATCAATTAGAATTCCTATAATTTATTGGTTTTTTTTAATTTCTTACATACACGTATTGAATTTGATCAATCAGGAATGTAATGACATTTATACATGATACGTATTAGTGATTCACTCCTTCCTTAGACTGTGAAATTCCATTATGTAAATTAACTCAAAAATGTCAATTCTACCTGAAAATATTTCATTAGTAGTTCTAAAATATTTCTACCAATAATATTTCTAAACTCAGTTTCAATATTATTTCTGTATGAAATATTAAAATCGAATTGGGAAAAAATATATATTTAATGGTTTAGTGTAAGTATTTTCTAGGAAAATATTAACATTTGTTAGTCTGATTATTAGTAGTATAATATATATTTTATAATAATATTATGATAACATAGTATATTATTTACATAAAAATTATAGGCTTCATAAATTTTTATTTAAAATTTTAATATTTTCATTTGGTAATTATTTATTTTTGAATGATAATAAAAGCATATTAATTAGGAAAAAATACTTTTTCATATTCATAATTTTAGGATAAAAAAGATGATATATGATTGAATTATGTTGTAATGTAAATTTTCATGACAAAATAGGAGAAACTGGTAGAGAAGAATAAATAATGATATGTGACTATAGAATAGTGGAAAAGTTATGTTAAAATGAGAAGATGGGGAGAAATTATGGAATGAGAATACACCATAATAGATAGATTATGGTGAAAATAAGAGAACTCAATTAAAATATAATATGAATGATAAAAATTTAAGAAATAGTTAATAGATATATGAAAATATGGAATTTGATCATGGTTAAATAATGTTAAATATTATAGAGTGCATACTATAGAATTAATTCAGGATTAGAAAATATGTTGAAACTCTGTCATGATTTCCAATATTACAAAACTATATAAGGTTTACTACAATTCTATATAAGATGATCATACTACATCATGCATATTAATATTATATATTTAATGTATTTTAGATAGAAGTTCCATGATAGTATAAATAACTATTTTTTGTATGGATTGGGATTCTCTTCCTTGTCTAACATTAAACTACATTCAGATTTATATGAAAAAATGATGGGATAAAAACATTTGTGTTGAGAATATATATTTACAGTGACAGAATGAATTGATTAATTACATTTTTTATATTATTTATATTTATGAAATGAAAAAATTATTTTATAAAATTGTTGTTGCATTAGTTATGATATTTTTTTATTGATTATGGGGTTTTTTATTGTATGCCATAAATAATTTCTGAGTTATCTATATCATTAAATAAATTTATTTATTATATGCCTATATATTTTTAAATAAATTTATTTCTAAATTAATTAATGTACATGATCCAAGGAATTGATAAGATTAGTAATTTTTGAACAAATAATATAATATGAAAAAAATTGAAGTACCTTTGGGTTTTTTTATTTAAAAAATGGTATTTTTTTAAAAATAATATTTTGTAAAATATTCTTTTGGAAAAATAAGTTAATGTTTTTGAATGTTCTAACCTAAACTCAAAAGGGGATAATTTTTTAAGGAATTTATTTTCTAGACCCATAGGATCCGTATTATTATCACTGGATATAGAGTACCCGACTGATAAAAACTATGCACAGAAGTTGGTAGAAAGATGAACTTGTTGATATGATGCATCATCGGTCTCATATCCATTGGTATGAATTTGAAGGTTGATCATACTCATGGTTGGTTAAAAATTTAGATGATGCTTTGCTGGTTTGTAAATATCAAATAACATATGTTTAACGTAACACATGTGATGCAAGAATTACAAAGAAATGGGGGATAATATGTGTAACTAGTCATATTGAGTCTTGGATGGAAATAATGAACCTGTTATAAGTAAGGGAGGTCATAATACTTTCATATGTAAGTCATATTGTGCTTTTATAATGTTGAACTTATCATAAATCATGAAAATCTCATGATAAACTATTTTAATGAAATGAAGGAACATTAAATATTGTATCAATTCTAGGAATCAAGATAATGTTTTCATCAGATCTAGAATTATCAGGAACAAAAGTTATTAGAAGTATAAATTAGTTATAGATATTGAGGTTTTATTATTTTCTATGTTTTTGTTTGTAGTTTTCATCATAATAGTAATTCCATCATAATGAGAATTACATTGTTATGAGGATTCAATCGGACTGAATTCTAGGAGGAAAGTCAATCAGAAATAATTTGACAAGGAATGATAATTGTAATGACTCTGAGAAACAAATTCAATCATACTAAATCTATTGAGAAAATTAAATTGGACTGATTCTGATAAGGAAGTTCAATCAGGCTAACTCTAATGAGGAATGTTAATTCCGAATGAGCTAAGGAAGTTCCATCAAACTGAAGAATAGTTTAGAATACCGAGAAAACTAAATATGGAGAATATTCAAGAAGATTACATAATATTGGATAAGAGTTTAAGTGTCCAATCTTGAAAATCAAATATGTGTCGATCTTAGAGTTTTTTAATTTGAGTAAGCGGGATATTTTTCCAGTTTCCTTCCTTTTCCAGTTTTTGATGCCTATAAATAGTTGTACAATATATTCGTACCTTGTATCTTTTTTCTTGTGTATAATAGGTGGATCACTATAGTGGATGATACTGAGTTTGTAACAGAGTTATTTCCAAAAATAGATATTATTATAAGATCATATAACTGAATGTTTTTTTACTCGAATGAGGAAGATCATACTAAGGAAGATTGGACTGAGAAAGATCGAACTGAGGAATATCATACTAAACAGTTGACTAGAGTTTGATAAGTATATTTTTAGAAAAGGGATAATTATAATTATTTTATCGTAACAAGACAATCTCACTAAGAAAATTGGACCCAAGGACATTGGAATGAGGTTCCAAAAAGATTTTTGTGGAGTAAAAGTTTACGTGATCTCTTATTTTGTGTGTAAATTTTTTATAATTTTTTTAAACAGACAATAGTTAGTACAATCATTCCTATTGGGTGATATAAGGTGTCTAATGGGTGTTTTACCAAGTTTTATTCACTTCTTAATTATATAAAATTTCCATAAACCCATGAGAGTGGCTACAGATAGGATGTAGGTTCTCACACTAATTTCGAACCTCGGAAATCTTGCGTGATTACTTTATTTACTAATTTTTCATGCATGTTTCTTTACTAAAATATGATAATTATAAGAACTTTAATAGGTTGGAGTGCTTAATTTATAAAATCTTTGGAGCTTATAAAAAATTGAACAACTGATTCAATCCCCTTTCTCAGTTTTTGTTTGATCCCTGAAACTTCAATTGGTTTCAGAGGGAAGTTTACCTTATTAAATTCTGATTAGGGATAATCTAAATTGTGTCAAAAATAGAATAATTAATACAATTGATGGAAAGAACTATTATGGATGAAAAAATAAGATGATTCCTTATCACATATATCTTTACCTATAAGTTTTTGATGCTATTATAATTTATTTTCCACCTATTGAGAAGGATTGCCTAATTATTATTTATTATAAGAGAAATATCCAATTTTATGGAAAATCTAGGAATGTTATTCTTATGTATCTATCAGAAATGGATTATATGATGTTAATGGGTCTCACAACTTCAAAGAGTTTGTTGGATAAGCTATAAAGTATGTTTGAAGTAACTAATAAACTATACAAAGAAAATCAATAAATCTTGTGTAATAAGTTTGAAGATATAATAATGATATATGATGAAAATTTTGATGAATAATTCACTATGGAAAATGAATTTTTTTATGTATCAGAGGAATTGGAAATTTTTTGGAAGATTTTAAAATAGTGAAGAAACTTATGAGAAACATTTTGTAAAGGTTTTATTATCAAATTTATTCTTTATAAGATATGAATGATTTATATCTTGATAAATTTCATAATATTCTTACTGATTATGAAATTAGGAAAGCTCTTATTTTTATAAATAAAATTAAATATGAAGTGTCTTTTGAAGCTATGGGGAAAACGAAAACTCACTATTCTAAAAATGTAAATCCTTGTGATTATCAAGAAAAAGAGGATGATTATTTGAATAATAAAATCATGTCTATTATCTTTAAGAACTATAGATGTGGAAGTGGAAAGTATGGAGGCAAACATCCACTCAAATGTTTTGAGTGTGGAAGAATCAAACACTTTGCTATGAATTTACCCAAGAAGAAAGTTAGTGACTATCGGGATGATTCTAATGAAACACCACAATGGAAGAGCTAAAATGAAAGATCTAAAAAAGAAAATTCATCCAATGAAAACACGAAGAATTTTACTTGAAACAAAAGAATTATGTTGAGTAAGAGGGTGGAATCAGACAGAAATGAAAAATAATTCTTTAAAAGATAAATTTTTTGAAAAATTAATCACCTTCATTTCAAAATTTTAGAAAAGAAAAGATTTATTAGATAGTGAAAAAGGTGGTATATAATCATTTAGAGAGTATCAAATAAAAATAAAACTTGTTAAATATATTAAGAAAAATATAACTCTCAAGAAATAAATCATGGAAATGGAGAAATATTTTGAAGAAGTTGTTGAAGGAAGAAAAGATTTTATCAAGTAAAAGGAAGAATAAATTTAGGAGATTTTATGTTACATATTAAGAGTAGATGAATTAGAAAATATGGTTAAATATATATTTATGAAATTTTAATCAAAGGAAGAATATGTAAATATGTTTTAATATGAACTTCTTGAGTTAGAAATTACCTTGAAGAAGATGAATGAAATCTTTAAAAAAATATTCAAATGTAAAAGATGCGACTTTCAAAGTGTCTAAGAATGCTCAGATCTAGAATTAAGTGAATTCATCACCCACTAAAAATAATTTTTCATCTGATTTTTCTAATATTTTAGGTGATAATAAAATAACTGGTAAAGTTTGGGTGGATAAAGAATATGATAAACATATCACATCTACAAAAAATGAAAACTCGCTCAGAAGAAAAGAATATCCATGCCCAGTGCATGTTAGAGTGGGAAGAGGTTATCAACCACAAAAAAGTTTCTATAGAGAAAGATCATACATCAATTGAAAATCGAGATTTTATGTTTTTTTGCTGCATTGGAATCTATGGGAACATGGATTATAATTTTTATAATAACTTTTCACTTCCCGAAATAAGGTTTGAATAGTGTTGAAGAATATATAAAGTATAATGAGTAACTTTCTTATCACATAGGAATATAGAAAATAAAAATCTCAAGATGTTAAAAACCTCCCAATAAAAATTCAATTTAAATTTTTGGGATAAGTTTTTGGAAGATGTGGTCAGGATATTCATCATGTTGAAAAATATATGACACACATTCCAGAAAAATTTTCTTATGGGTGAAAGGAAAATGAATATGGGATGAAGAAAGTTGAGTAATGTTCTTTTTCTATTGAGATTTCCTTGAAATAAAGTAAAAATAAAAAACAACTGACACTCGATAGTGGTTTTTCATCACACTTGATAGGTGATTTAAAAGTCTGGAAACATGTTTAATATCATACGGAATGGTGTGTTACCTTTGGAATTGATAGTTACATAATCATTAAAGGAATTATAACAGATGAGATTAATGTAAAAAAGATGAAATATAATAATGTTTTATTTGCGTAAGGCCTAAAACATAACATACTTAGTGTACATCAACATTGTGTAGAAGGAAAAGAAGTGATCTAAAAATATATTCTTCTATTTCAAAAAGTGTAAAATATGGAATATTTATTACAAAAGGAGAACTATATAGTGTGAATATCTTCCATATAAGAGAATTTACAAACTCATGTTACTTTAGTGATTATGATAAAAATAAGTTATTGCACCAAAGAATTGGACATCTTGGGTAGAAAAACATTAATAAACTTTCTATAGTTGATACTGTATGAAATTTTATAGAATTGAAAATAAGAGAGGAATATGTTTGTGTGACTTGTCAAAAAGGGAATATGAATAATAAAAGTCATAAGAAAGTTAATATTCGGTCTACCAGACCTCTTGACTTATTTATTCCGATGTATGTGGGCCAGTGAGACATAAATTAAAAAAATATTATTTATAATTTATCAATTTAATTGATGATTTCACTTGGATTACCAACATTGATTTCATAAAACACAAGTCCAAGGAAATAGAAATGTACATGTTTTTCAGAAAAGAATTTTATAATGAAACATGGGTTTATATAAAAAAGTTTAGAATAGATAATGGTATAGAATTCAGAAGTAATACTTTTGAATCTTATCTGATAAAGTATGGGATCAAACATCAGTATAGTTCTCTATACACATCACATCAAAATGGAGTAACAAAAATAAAGAATATATGTTTGGTGGATGTAGGAAGAAGTTTGTTTAGGAGAATAAATAATTTAAAAGTTATAATGGATAGAATATATTAGAACTTTTGTACATATTTAGAACAAATTTTTGTTGACATTAGAATCCAACATGAATTCTTATGACATTTGGTATAAAAAACCTTTATTAAAGTACATAAATGTTTTTAGAAGTTAATGTTTACCAAAAATAAATAATCTGAATCTGGGAAAGTTTGATGACAAAGATGAGGAAGGAATTTTATTGGTTATTCACCCAATTAAATATATTAAAAATGTTGGTATAAATGTTTCAAAAAAATTGGTAGACTCTTATAATGTGAAAATTAGTGATAATACAACTTCTTTATCAAAAGTTTCTGGGAATGATGAGGAATAAGAAATGAATTTTTCCAATGATAATTAAAGTGAGAGAAGTAATGTGAACAATGATTTAGATAAATCATGTGATAAAGAAATAAAATTAGGAAGAGGAACTCTAAAATTTCATACATTACAAAAACATGATGAAAAATATAATATTCTTGGTAATCACAAAGCTATAATTTGAACTATAAGAAATTTTAGATTATAATATAAAGCTTCATTCATCTCAAAAGTTAATATAGAATCAATTTTAGAAGCTATTCAACATAAATAATGGGTGAATTATATGAATTAAGAGTTAGATCAAATTGAAAAAAAAGAAACATGGGAACCTGTTTCACATCCCAAAGGTAAAAGTATTATCAAAACAAAACGGGTTTATAGAAACAAGTTGAATGAAAATAGAGAAGATTAAATAAAAAAATCGAGGATTATTTGTAAAGGATATTCACAAGTGGAAGGTATGATTTTTGGTGAAACCATTGGCACCATTTCCATGTTAGAAAATATTATAATGTTTTTATTAGTCGATCCTCAATAAAAAAAATATTATATTGATGTAAATTCATCATTTCTCGATGGAGAAATCTAAAAAGCAGTTTAAATTAAACAATATTGTTCTTTTACACTTGATTAATTATAAAACAAATTTTTTAGATTGAATAATGATTTTTATGGGATGATAAAACCTCCACATGAATTGTATTATAATCTTGAAAATTATTTGAAAATATTGACTTTTTCTAATGAAAAAGTTGATAGAAACTTATATGTGAAAGATTTTGACTCTAGAAAAATAATTGTAATTGTTTATGTGGATGATATAAGTTTTTGGGGGATAATGAAGTTTTCTGTAAAACATTTTATTAATAAATGAAAAAAAAACATCGGGATTTCAATGTTAATAAAATTAACATTCTTCCTTGGTTTAATAGTTTAACAAAAAGAAAAATATATTTTCTTATCTCATGAAAAATATATCTGGTAATTGTTTTAAAAATATGGTAGGGAAAATCCAATGAAGTTTATATTATTAACTCAGTGGGAATGATGTTGATTAAATATGAGTCTTGTAAAATGTGAATCAATAATACTTTAATAAGATGATACGAAGTCTACTTTTCCTTGCGACCTTAAGGACTAATATTGTTTATGCTGCGACTTTGTGTGCCAAGTATCAAAGTAATCCAAAATAATCACATATGCTGGGTGAAAATAGAATTCTAAGATATGTCAACTAAAAAAATTCACATGGGTTAT
Source organism: Viscum album (assembly GCA_963277665.1). Taxonomy (NCBI): domain Eukaryota; kingdom Viridiplantae; phylum Streptophyta; class Magnoliopsida; order Santalales; family Viscaceae; genus Viscum; species Viscum album. The sequence goes on along the minus strand of OY728161.1, from coordinate 1,045,022,290 downwards.
TATACAAAAGAAATTGTGAGATAAATTTTTGTGGTTATACTGATACTGATTGGGTTGGATATTGTAATGATAACAAATAAACCCAAAGGGAAAACTTTTTATGGGGTGAATGTTATGTGAGTTGGTATAATAAGAAATAAATTTCAGTAACTTTCACCATAATATAATCAAAATATTTTGTAGTTTCTCAATATTATAGTCATTTTTTATAAATGAAAGTTTAGCTGAAAACATTTAAAGTAAAAAATTTAAAATACATTGAAGATAATTTTTGATAATTAGAGTGTATTGGATCATTCTAAAAATATTTTCCAACATTTAAGATAAAAATATATTTAAATAATGTTTTACTTTATAAATGATAATGTTTGTATTGGAGTTTTTTGTTGGAATATATATCAATAAAGTACCAAATTGGTGATATATTTGCAAATGTAATTCCAAAAGAAAGGTTTGTTGATTTGAGGCGTCAACTTCATTTTTGGCCTTCTTAAATGACTTCCTAAATCTCATAATTAATCCCCCGCTATGATTTTGATTATGTTGAAAAATGTGGAGAAAATTAAAAATAAATTACACTATAAGAAGTTTTTAATTATCTCTATTTTATGAATATGAAGATGTGGTTATCAGATAATGGGGGAGAGGAAAATAAAATTGAGAGAAAAATAAAATTGAGAAAAGATAAACGTGAGGTGGGGTTATCTTAACATAGAAAAAAAAATTTCATGTCATCAAGGGATATAATTCCACCAAAAACATTATATTATCTTGTAGTGTAGTGTTAGGAAACTCTCTTTTCAGAAATATTGTGTTTGGTAAAAGTCAAACAAAATTGAGTTGTTTACCAAAGGTGAGTTGTAAAAGTACTCAAACAAGTACAAAAGGGTATATTGAAAAATGTTTTTGATGTTTTATTTTAACAATGTTTTTTTGAAAACTAATCTTTTCTAAAATAATTTTTTTAAACAAATATGTGAAAGTTATTGAATGTTCAAACCCAGACCCAAAAGAGGAGAAAAATATTGATTTTGAGGAATTTTTTTCCTAGACCCATAGGATTCGACTGTACAGAACTAGATGCAGAGTATCATACTGAGAAGGAATAAACATATAAGTTATCAAAAATATGAAGTTGTTGATTCGATGCGTCATCATCCTCATATCCATTTACATGAATTTTATGATTCCGGAGTCTCAGTGTTGTCTAAGAATTCAGACAATTATTTACTGGTTTGTAATCCTAAAATATAATATGTTGGCAGTAACACTTGTGATGAAAGCCTTATGAAGAAAAGGAGGAGAATAGGTTCAAGAAATTGTATTGAGTTTTAGTCTGACAGATAGTAGGTGAAAAAAGTAAGAGATTTCATAATACATTTATATGTAAGTCAGATGATGCTTTTCAAATCTTAATGTTCTCATAAATACTGAAAACTCTCATGATAAAATATTTTAAAGAAATGGGTGAATCATAATGATTTTATTGGTTCCGGAAATCAAGAAAAAGTATACATCAGATCCAAAAGCACGGGGAATATAGGTTTTTAGAAATATGCATGGGTTATAGCTAATGTGTTTTGAATATTTTCAAGGATTTATAGTGGAGTTTTAATCATTATGATGATTCCATAATAATGATAATTCTATCTTAATTTTAATTGCATAGTAATGAGAATTAAATCATTATTTGGATTCAATCGAACTAAATATGAGGAGAAAATTCAATCAAAATTAATTTGAGGAAGAAAGTACATCAAAATGACTATGAGTAGGAAAATCAATCATACTGACTCTGATAAGGAAATTCAATCAGACTGGCTTTGATAAGGAATGTTAATTAGACCAACTTTGATAAGGAAATTCAATTAATAATGAGCTGAGGATGTTTCATTGTAATGAAGAAAATTTAAGAAGAATGAGAATATTTATTACAAAGAAGAATCAAGAAGATTCCATAATATTTTTTGAATAGTTAAAGTGGTGAAAAATGAAACTCAAAGATGCGTAGATCTTGGATTTTTTAATTTCAATAAGCGGGAATTATTTATCAGTTTCCTGTAATTTCCATTATGATATTCCTATAAATAGTTTCAAAGTACATTTATACCTTGCATCATATTCTTGGGTAGAAAAGGAAGAGTTATACAAAGGTTATGGCAGTGTTTGAATTAGAGTTATTTCTAAATAGTGTTCTCATTAGAAGATCAGACAGTTGAAAGTTTTCTTACCTTACTGAGAAAGACTAGATTGAGTAGTTGAGAAGATTTTGAGAAGAAAAACTTGACAAAAGGGGTCATCTTAATGAGTCCACCATAATGATACAATCAGACTGAGGCAATCAGATGCAGGGTCATCAGACTGAGGTTCCAGATAGAGTTTTGTGGAGAAAACGTTTTTTGATCTTTTCTTTTTTGGCTCAGTTTTCTGTAAGAAAACATTTCAAACTAATAGGTGTCAGTCTAATCATTTATATGTATATTTAAAGGGTTTATAATGGGATTTGAAACAATTTTTATTCATTTATTCATTTTAGTGAATTTCTGTAGACCCACAGGAGTGGCTATAGCAAGGATATAGGTTCTCACACAGACGTTGAACCTTGTAAATCATGTGTGATTTACATTATTTCCTAATTTTTAATGCATGATTATTTTCTAAAATATGTTAGGGATATGAACTTTAACAGTTTTTAGGTGTTATGTTATAAAATTGTTGAAATTTATAAAGAAGTAAACAACTAATTCAACCCCCCATCATATCTATTTTTCAATCCTTTGGAAATTCAAAATCTAGATTCAGTTTTATCAGTAAATTGTGTATTAAATAATATATATATATGAATGATAATTTTCTCATAACAACACAATATATAATTATTTTTTATATTTCATAAATAAATATAATTAAAAAATAATTTAATTTTTTTCAAATGATTCATCTTAATTTTTAATTCGTAGAATCAATTTAGAAATCAATTTTCTATAGAGATTGAATAGTAGAATAAACACATATGAAACATTTGTAGTTAGTGATTTGGAAAAGTATTATAAATTTAATACATAATTCTAGGATGTAACTAACAAATAATTTAGGTGTTTAATTTTTTTATTTTATGTGATTATTGAACTTCATGAAATATGAAATTTGAATAATTAAGAAATTTTTTTCCAGATGTATATTTATTTTTATATGTAATGATAATCATGGAGAAATCATGATATTAATTTCTAGATAAATATTTCTTATATGTAAATACTTGTCAATGAAAATTATTTTTGAATCAATAATGTTGTTTTTTGAATATAATATTGATAATGGGACGTGTTTTAGGATGAATAAGAAAGAAGTGAACATTGATAGTGTTGATCAAATTCATTAAATATGGAATGTGTTGTGAAAAAGACAATTGGGACAATGAACACTAATTGAGAACTCTTAACCTTCATGTGTAAGGATATAGCAAAGAATCCTTGTTCCACTATTTACAATTTTTTTTGATATAATATATTGATCACTTAAATGACCAATAATTTAATCTAGTTCATTAGGATACCACATGATGATGCACAAGTACATATAGATTTTATTTTTAAAATTATGATACTTTCTAAAGTAATGGGGTTTAAAATGATGTTAAAAGGTACCATTTATTAAATGTTTCATCATGGTAAAATTATAAATATTTTATTCAATGTATGAAATTACATTACATCCCAACAAGTAATGAGATGGTAAGATTGTTTTTAAATTATCCGTACTTCCCACTAAAAAATGAAACTAAATTTTTAAAAAATTATATAATTTAACAAAATTAAAATTCACACACCATGGGAGATATTTAAAAAATTTCTAAGCAAGTGTACATATCATAGGATAGATATATAGTTTTTCGTTCAAATATTTTAAAATTAATTTCCCCAAAGAAGCAATTTTTTCATTGATATTGTAGAAAAATGTTCTTTGATGAAGTTTTTGTTTGGATAATAATACAAACTATTTAAATACTTGTCTAGAAATATTTTTAAATTAGAAATTAGATTGTACAAAAATGGGAATGGGTTAAAATGGATGAGTAAAATGGATCAAAAATGTAATAAATATTATTATCATTATAGTCATGTCACTCTTGTGTAATAAATATTTAATGACCTAAAAACCCTAGATTTCATTGATTTAACAGCTAAATTAATTTTTATGGATTGATTTCACATGTAAAAAAGTGATATGATGTAAATGGATTTCAGAAATAGAGATTATCTTTGGGATTTTATCAATGAGTATTATTGTCGATTAAAAAACATGTATACAAATTTTTAGAAACATTTAAATAAATTATGGTAATTAATAAGGCCTCTATAGAAGAATTATATGTTAATTAAAAATAAATTTTTTCTATAAAAGTATTTTATAATTTTATGTGGGGATAATGTAAATTAAATTCAATGAAATGCTAAGAGTCAAATTTTCATGTAATATATTTTTAAACCCAAATTGTAAAGTAAATATTCTTATCTTTTGTTGAAAATACATTAAGGAATGCGTAAAAACATTTGAAAACTATAATTATAACATATAAAAATGGTAAAGGAAATAAAATGAAATTGTGATTGAAAGGGAAAATGTATCTATTAATAAAGTTAGATATGATGCACCACTACCTTATAAACAACCTCCAAATTTCCAAGATTTAATGGATCAATGGACAATTGTAGATTAACAGAGTATACACATGAAATCTCATCAAAATACATATTCCCATTACTTTTATATAAGTTCATGGAAATATATCCTTATATAAAAAGTTCAATAAGTTTTTATTTTCATACAGGAGGACGTTTGGGGATATTTTTAATTTCCTTGGTCGGGTTAAGTTTAGTAGTGACCAAATTAAGTATTATTTAAGTCCTCAAGAATACATATACACATCTAGTGGTTGTCGACTAATAGTTAAGGTCTATAGGTGTTATGGGGTTTCTATATAATTTCAATCATATAACTATATATATCAATGGAAGAAATTAAAAAAATCAAAGAGTTATAATATTATATTGGCATTAAAACTATAATACAATAATTAATAAACATATCAAATTCTATAAAAATGAAAAAAAATAAATGTTAAAAATTCAAATATTAAAAATTTATCAATATAGGGGTTGTGAACATAAAAGGGTGTAAAAAATAATGAAGTTAGTATAGATACCAAAAAAAATAAACTGAATCTGAGTCCTCATATGTTTCTACCTCTCTCATTGTCAATATATCCAAATCACTCTTAAACTGAAAGGCCATTTCCCTTCAAATCATGATCATGAAATCTAAACACACATCAAGATTACTATGTGTGGTGTGAGTACAATTCAATAGGACACCACCAGTAATTTCTAAATAAAAATCCAAACTATATAAGTTAATTCATGATGTGATATTATAATAATTAGAAAAATGTCAAAAAATAAAAATATATATCATGCCATCTGGTTTTTGATAAAAAATTCTCATGATTAACCATCACTACCTTGACCAATTCTGATATTAGTCTAATGATTTCAAAACTGAAATGCTAAATGTCTATATGATATACATCATTTATAAATTCCAAACACATCTTGAGAATAAAGTACTTTTTTATAATAAAAACAAATGGTGACTGAGAATAAAGGTCTATAATATAATATAATATAAAAACAAGGCATAATATCCCACATCATTGCAATATCATGAATGTGGCCATAAAATCACATACCAACTCAAAAACATTATTATAGGTATAAAATCCCATGTGTGTGTCCATTTCCATTCATGTTGTAATATCATCCTATTATTTTATCTATTTAATAGCCATGCAGAACATATTTCCCATTCTTTTAATAATAAAAATAGTAATTGAGAATTAAATCTCTTTCCTATAACCATATAAGTCCATGTCATTATTTTGGTGCATTTCTATTTCCATCTCATCATAACTGATCATTATTCCCCTTTCCATTAAAATCCATTCCCCTAGGAAATGACACATAAGTTTTTATTGAATCCCATCTCCATGGAAATATCACATAATTTGGAATATTTTACAATTCTAGGAATAAAAATAATTTATTTGGATAACATTCCATTTCATAAACAACTAATGTAAGATATCTATATGTCCACTACCTTGTTCAACATCATCCCAAAAAGAGTTTTATCAACTCATGTGGTCATCATAAAAATAAAAGGGAATATCATACCCTAACATAAGAAATAAAAACATAATGGGAATATCATCCCATCCTAAAGGTTATAAAAAGAGAAAGGTGAAATTTATGCCACAATTTGTGAAGATAATAAAAATATGTCATTATTTTTTAGAATAATAATCATAAAAATATACAATAAATTATCCATTTAACATAGTTTAAATAATCGGGATAAGGTTATCATGAGGTCACATGATGTTGCCTAACAAAATTAAAGATGGTATCACACACAAAGAACCCATTTCTACATCTTTAATTAGGGGAAAATTATATTCCAAAATATTCATTTAGTAATGGATATCTCACACAATTGATTAAAAAATACATGTTTCATTGATAGGTTGTGGATGGAATTCCCTGTTTGAAGATAATATGGGTCAAGAAATCTTAAAAATACACTTAAGGATATGTGTTCATGAAGGTTAAAACCTTTATGAATGATGGAGCCTCATGAAGATCATCAGAAACATCCATCTTGAAGTAGTAACCTCAATGTAGAATATATCTATTGGAATATGTTCCTGGTCACATAGAGGTTATGGTGGTAACATCTACACATCATATATCTATATTTTGGAATTACCCTTCCCTCACTATATTCATAATCATCAACGAAGATCACTATTTTTCATGAAACCAATTCTCTATACTCCTACAGTCCTATAAATACCTCACTTATCTGATGTTTAAGGGGGACACAACCTTCAATCTTATGAAAAGGGATCAGAATTCATAAAACTCCAACTTTTGTGAGATTGAGAAGAAAATGGATTTCCCAAAGTAGCCATCTTTCACAATCCACCCTCCCAAGGGTTCCTAAGTACTTCGAACCATTGTATAGATTCCATTCATGAATCCCCTCATCCTTTATGAAAGAAGAAATACCTTCACATTTCTTGGGGTTTCACATGATAATTATCCTTTATGAAATAACCCCCATGGAAAACTACACTTTAACCAATGCATATTCATCATATTTCATGAAAGATACAGCTTCTCGAGACCCCTATCCTTCACGAGACCCATATCCTTCATGACTCCCTTGTAATTTGTGAGGAATCCAACCTTCAAGAACCAAAAACATTCATGAAACCCATCAACTTAGCCCCTTTATGGTTCCTCCTTTCATTCGACGCCCTTTTGTGAAATTTTAGTACCCATAAACCAAGTACCCATCTAGATCTGATTCATCCCCACCCAAAAATTTTGTGAAACTGGAATCATCAACCCTTTCTTCACCACATTTTATTTAATAATGTCTAAGTCCCCAACCCTTCCTTTTTCTCCAAATATAATAAACCCTAATGGAAGTTGATATTATGCATAGGAACCTTAATATTATGACCCCTGATTGACACTCTTCAACAATATTTTTTATGAAATTCCCCTCCAATAGGTTCATGAGCAGTAGACGTGTATGTCCCAAATGTGGAATCATCAAGGGAAATTGTATAGTTTTTTGGGTAGGGAGGACTTATACCAGATCTTATTCTTCTATTTCCAAAATTTCTCCCTAGGTGTGGTCCCCAATGATGTCCATGTTGCATGATATATAACTTCTTTGCACAATATCCAATTCATATGATGTTAAAATACAAAATAATGTACTCAACACATGATATAAAACAATATCCTTGCACTATGTGGTAAACATAAGATTCCCCATATATGACAAGAATGTGATGACCCGCACCTACTATCCAGTGTGATGAAAATAGTATGCCTCATATATGGTCTTCATGAGGTTCCACCTACTTCCCCACCAAGGGTTATAACACCCCCCATAGTCATCTCCCATTTGTAATCCCCACACTATCATCCAACACCAAGGGATGAAACTATACACATCAGATGAAACTCCACTCTTGGGATAGGATCCCCAAAATTCTGAGAATATTCCATGAATAAGAGACACACCATCCCTCAATGATTCTTATATTATGAAATGATCATCATTAACACATGATGTTAAACTAGACTAAGTGGTCTTGTTACATGACCTGACACTACTACATCAAACTACATGTGATTTTATCCCTGTATATTTAATAGGTGTTGATCGAAGTTAGTATCTCAATAGAAGGGTGAATTGAGTACCCAATAATTTTTTTTGTTAAAATAGTTTTAAACAATATCCCACTTTTTAAAATAAAACAATCTAGTTTACTAAAATAGTAGTTTGAGATAATTTTTAATATTTTAAAATATTTCTCAAATGATTGAATTACTCTCAGGTAAAAAATATACAATAGTATTCTATCTTTTGAAATCAATTTAGTTAATCAAAACATTATATAAACACTAATAAAGATAAAATATCAATGTAGTTGTTTTCCATGTTGGTAAAAATAATATTGTATTTAATGTATAGAAAGTAAAAAACAAAAATGAAAAACAAAATACATAGGAAACTCTCAAAAAATGAGGTTCAGTCTTGAGATGATACTTAGTCCCCTCCTACTTGGAAATCACCTACAAAAAATAAGTTTATATGAAATAATATTTTTATCCACAATCTAGACCAGGTTTTAAAATATTACACCAACCTTCTAGAAAACATAGGGACTCTTGCATAGTTTTTGTGGGAATAAAAAATAAACAAACCACAACTAGACCTCTACCACATTACATGGGAAATAATAAGTAAAAAGAGATGATAAAATATCTAAGTATATTCCTATTTAATATAGGAGATAGTGTGTGTAAAAAATAGAGTAACAAACACTACTCATAATGTGAAGATAAATATTACAAATAGAGAAATAAATAATACAGAAATGTTTTATTTCTCGGAATAATATGATCTATAACACATGAATCCTTGAAATTGATTTGAACTAAGGATAGAGTCATGTTTCAGAAGTTGCAGGAAAATAGAGTGTTTTAGACTATTTATTATTGATTGCAGGAAATCACTAGATGAATTTTGTGCTTTAATTTCCTCATTCGATTGTAAAAAACAATTATCATGAAATAAATTCTAGTTATTTGAATGAGGTTTATATCACATCACATGTAAATTTATATCTTTTTATTCAGCACATCACATGCCTACATGAGGGAGTGTACTTCAACTTCTAAGATAAGCAGTAATATATAGAATATACTGGATCTTCTTCTCCTCATACTACAAGTTCTGACACTAACTTTAATGCATCTATATTGTGTAATGAAGGAAAAATCATTAAAATAATTAATGGCACTAAATTAAATAAACTATTCCTTAGAAAATTTTAATTCAAAATAAACATAAACACTAGAGGTGTGTCTTTTGAATAGTGAAAATTCTTATGGTAACTCCTTGGAACATCAACACTTCAAGTGATGTATAATACTGGTCGTGAGACATTAGAATGGTGTTTTGACCTGGCGGTGAGTTAGGGTCTCACGATATGTCGGGCTAGCGGTATATTGCTTTAGTGGTGACTCCACTCTAGTAGTGAGTCATTCTGACACTAATCTAATATTTTTTTCTAGTCGTATGACTTCCTTGATGTTGTCTCAAGAAGATGATGAGAATTTTTTATGGTTATACTTTTCTATACTTTGTCAAAATTCCATATCTGCGGTGACTCATTGTAGACAGTGACTCATTCTAAGTGGTTTCACAAAGAAACAGTGAGACTTCCTTCGTAGTGAGTCTTTGTTGGCGGTGTTTCATACTTAGTGAAATTTCTCCAATCTGTCTCATAATATAAAATGCTAATAGAAAAAACAAAATTCATTAAGTATCACAATAATCATTATTTTATGATCATTAAAACAAGGATGTCAACAATTTCCTCCTTTTTGATGATCACAAATCCAGACCTTTTATATTCATGGAATAAAAAAAAATAATGACATTTTATGCACACTATATAAAAAATAGTTGGAAAGAAAAAAAAGTTTTCCATAAAGAAGTAATGTATCAAAGGAGAATAAGGAACGAAATATATCATATATTATAAAGGAAGTTATAAACATATATGATAGTAAATAAAATCACTCAAGAAATAAATTCCATAATAGAGTTCTCCACCTTTTGAGATTATAAAAAAGGCATAATAAAATTGTTAAAGTAATAGAATATGAATAAAACAAGAAAGAAAAGATAAAAAAATAAACAAAATAATTTTAATCAGATAATTTATATTGGAAAATACATTGAGGGGATAGTCAAAAAATTCAAAAAAAATGACACACAATAATTATTCCCATAATTACACAAAGTATAATCAATACTTCTTCATTTGATTTTTGTAAGGATACAATTGTTCTTTTCCCATGTTCTCATATTCCATATAGGGATTCATAGAAATTGTTGAAGTAAATGTTGGAATGTTTGAGGTACTAAAGGGATAGTTGAAGGAACCTCAACAACAGATGACAAAGTTTGAATCTCTCAAATGTGGATCAACCGGAGTTGTTGTACATCATGTTTGGGAGTTATAGAAAACATTGGAACTTAGATAGAAAAGGATCAAGAGGGTCTCTAGACACTGCAATCCATAAGTACTCTAGGGTAGTTGCATGAGGTTTCTAGTGTGAAGTCACTAGTTTGGATTCATGAGCTATAATGGAAGTATCATATACATGAATAAATAGTTTTATAAGATGTATGAATTCCATAATAATATTTACACCTTAATCCATTACAATAATGAAGAATTTATTTTCTTCCATAAAATGATTCAATATTGGATCCAAGACTTTCCACTTATCAACATGTTCCATAATGGCTCGGGTCACATGAGGCATCCTCATTTTTTCTACTAAAATAATAAAATGAGCATTCTTCTCATGCTTAGACTAAATCATAGAGGGATAATACTTTATGTCATTGGTTATAGTATCTAATCCTGCCTTAATATCCTTCATGTATTCCCCTATCAACGTATGAGTATGATAATTATTATGTTCAATCTTCCTCAAAGTCTCAATAGGTAAGGCATATACATAACATGAATTAAAACTTCAGTAATTTCTAAGATCTTACCTAATAAAAGTCTTGACCAAATCAACAAAATAAATAGTTGGATGAGCCCTAGAACTAGATTCCATTGAGGTAAAATTTTCAACTCTCTCAAGAAATGCATCAATAAAATATTCAATGGTAGATTTCATTCCTTGCATAATGGATTTTAGGTTTTCCAACTCATTTTAAAACTTTATATTATAAATTTCTACATTTTGGATATGGTTCATAATCATTGGTTGAATGTGGTAGATAAAAATCTATAATAGATATCTTTCATATAGTTCACTTAGCTTAATAAAAAGTAGTGCTTGAATTTTCAAGAGTTTAACATGATTAGAAACTATCTGTTCAATGAAAAAATTCAAGCCACCCTTGGTGAACACATCAACAGAAATTGACGCAACAATAGTTGCATGATCTCTCATAGAAGAAAACATTTATATCAAACTAGTAACATCAATTTGATTAACCATTGATTATTTGGGATCTCTTTCTCCCAAAATGATAGTGAAGGGACTAGTTTGGGATATTTTTAACACTGAGAGGGGTGAATCAGTGATGAGGACTTTTTAATCAAATTATTTATTTTTATCCATGTCCTCATAGAACTATTAGGATGTCGATTATCTTATTCTCTATTCCATTTCACCTGAAATTATATAAAATTTGTAAAGATAACAAAAAATATTTTGACAAGGTTCACTGCTCCATAAGTGTAGCTACAACCATTGTATGGTTTGGAAACAATCAAATACCACACAAACCACTTGAAAAAAATAATTTTTCATGGAATACAATGAGTATGATATGACCTCACACTCATGTAGCACATTAAATACAATCCAATTTTGAGTTCGTGTAGAACTATGTAAAAAATCCAATAGTGCTTGTTTTATAACACTTGGATGGATCTTTATACTGCCTATCAATATAGTTTTTTCCATGGTGATAAGGGTTTATAACACCAAGAAAGTCTAGAACTTGTTGAGTTATGTCTGATGTCATAGTTCTTCTTTGTTATTCCACCACCTTCTTCTTCACTTTTTTACTTGTATAGTGGCATGCAAGAAACTCTTCTTCTATCAGTCAGACAAGTATGAATGTAGTAGATTGATGAAATGAATTCTAGATTTCCAAATAATGATAAAATGATTTCAATATTTCTAGTGAGTTCCAATTATCTTTTTGATATTTGACACAAAAATAGTACTGCTCTGCAAACTACATACCTCCTACAAACTATTTTACCTAGGTGGTCCATGTAGTGAGCTTCACGATCCATATAGCGATGTTATGCAAACTGCATTTAGTGAAATCTTTTGAACAAAACCCTTCATTTTCTATAAAACAAACTCTCAATTTTGAGGTCAAGAAATTTGGAAGACACTAAGAAATAATTCCACCATAAAAAAATTATTAGGCAACTCTAACCATACCGATTCACAGTAATCTGGATTTATTAACAAAAAAAAATTGATACATCATTAAATATTCAACCATATTCTACCGAAATTCACTTAAAAACATTACTCATGAACCCAAAATATCATGATATATAACCATTGATAAATCACCTTTAACATCTTCAAATTTACAAAGTAAATTATTGTAACCTCTCTGCCTTCCAATGAAATATTTCATTCTAATCAAACCTAAATACAATCGGCAACACCTTTTGTCCCCCTTTCCTTTATAATTATTGCATCATAAGTTCACCAAAAAACTTATGATATTATTTAAATACAAATAAGCAAGTAATAATTCTATTTAACTAGGAGAATTATTCAAATGTGACAACCAACGTAATCAAATGAATCAATAATAGTTCTCTAGGAATCACATTGAAATTAAAATTCATCAAACCACTCATGTGTTTCATAGAATATCAAGACATGAGGACTTCATCCAAGATACATTAACTTTGGAACTACTTTTTCACATGGATCGTGATGAGATCTTCTTATCTCATTGAACACCATTGATAACGAATGAAAATTAGTTGAAAACAAATACAACCAAAACACAATGTGGGCTCTTCAGACAGGTTCACCATTCTTTGGTGAACATCCAAGAAACATAACCCCATTACTCCAACATAAGGACAATAAAACTGTATCATAGCTTAGTAGTAAGCTCAACCATGGAAGAAATAAAAACTATAGATACTATTATTTTAGGAAAAACAATAGAGGTCTCAACAGTTATATGTTCAACAGAAGGTTTACCCTCCATGTGCCTGTCAACCGAAGGCTTATCGAAAGTAGACACATCTATCAAATGAACATCAATATGTTTCTAAAAAGATATATAATCATCAAAAATATTCTATAAATACCATAATTCTATCTGTTCAACCCCATGATACTAAACAACAACAATAATTCTCATCTACTCAATAATTACTTGATCTAAATCTATCTGATCATCAGCAACAGACAAACGGTTTCCATCAACAAAATCATAAATAATTTGATGAATTATATTACTTGGGTATTTTTTTCTCCTCAATAGATACATCTACATATTTTATAGAATCAATATCCATCTCACCAACAAAACGGGGCCCCACTTAAGATCTTAAAATAGAAGCACTAGGAGAATTCAGAAGATCTTGAGTAACCTCAAAATCCTCTCTTCTAATTTTCCCACTATAATATTCAAGATCTAATCCCTCTTTATCATCATAATCATCTCTACTTACATATTTATCTGCTTCATCATCATTACCATTCTCATCATCATATTAGGAATACTTTTGAACTGATCTTCTCTAGAGAGTTTGGTCTCTTCCTCAAAACTTCTTCCTCAAAACTTTTTATAAATATATCTATTTTGGGGAGAGTCCTAGGTGGACTAAAATCTCTGTATTTAATAGTAGGAGATCTATGATATAGGTAAGGGTCACTCCTTTCATCAATAAAAAAATAATTTTCCTCTAATTTTATAGAGGAAACATCCTTTTCTCCTTATCAATGTCAGAGTACTCAACAATTTTTTCAGGTTCTAGAACATGGTAAAAATAACTATTGGTCTTGAAGGACGATCAACAATATTATACTAATTATATAACATTTGATTATCTGCTACCCATTACTTCTTCAATGGGTTCTAATTGAACTCCATCCTTCTATAGATTATTCTTGTGATATAAAATCCACCACAATCCACAATTGACTATTCATCTTTTGCAACAAGAAATTTTTCTTTAATCATACCAAAAATCAAATACATATAAATCGGTGAATTTGATCTAGAGGTAATTTGGGTCATTTTTAAAATATGAATCATACGATATCTTCCAACATTTATCTCATGTACTATTTTAATATGACAAATAGAATTCACATCTTGATACCTTAGAGTGGAAAAGTCACCCTTTCTTGGACACAATAGGTGCTGGATAAATTTGATGAGTAGTATGCGCTCTTAATCTAGCTCTAAAGAAATTGGTCTTATAACTATTACATCTATAGTGAACTCAGCAAGGGCTTCTTCATATATGAAATCATCACCATCATTCGGAATAGTGCCTTGATAGTAATTAAATACACCTTCAAGTGGAACATTCAAACACTCATCCCACTAATTTGAAGAAAATTAAATTCTATGACCTTTGACTCACATTATCACCTATTCTTCTTATTATTTAGTAAAACAAAAATCCACATACTTGTAGAACTCATACACCAACTTAGGATAATATGGTCTCTTATTTGAAGAGATCCAATCCATCCATCCTTGGTTTTGTAGAAATTTATACACTAAAAATCTACTTGAAATTATTCATTCTACTTGAACATCAGTTTTGGGTTCTTCAACCTATTTTTCTAGCATGGGATTTACTAGATCAACTGCAATAGGAGGACTTCGTACCCATTTATACTTCTTTTCAGAATGTGACTTGCCTAGTGAGGACTCTAAAGGTTGCTTCACTCTATCCATGTAGGTCGGTTCAGTTGGCTGAGTCGACATCGAAGGGAAGTTTGAATGGTTGGGAGAAAATGATCACATAGATATTGAGAGAAAAGAGCATAAGGAAAGAGTTTTCATTGAAATAAAAAAGTGATTCATTTATCATTTGTTATTTATAGGGATCCGGTAAAATAAAAATTGATAGTCAGGATAAATTTGAAATCAAGTAATAAAATAATCTGTATGTAAAATAAAAACAATAGGATTAAACCATATAACATGAAATAGAAAAATTTATAAAGTCATGAAAAAAAAAATATTGAGAAGTCCAACGGTGATAAATCCAATGGTGAGAAGTCCAATGGTGAGAATTCCAACGGTGAGAAGTCCAGTGGTGAGAAGTCAAACTGTGAGAAGTCTAATGGTGAGAATTACAATGATGATAATTCCAATGGTGATACATGTAAAAAATGAGAAATTAAAAATGGGGTGACATCCACAATGGTGATACATTCACAATGGTGATACATTCACAATTGTGAGCCATTCACAATGGTGAGCCATTCATAATGGTGAGATGTTCACAATAGTGAGTCCCAGAAAATTAAACTTAACCAATTTTAATCATACCCCATTCATGTTTTATGTAATTCATTATCTAAAAATTCAAAGTCTTAGTGAATGTATCATCAATATTATGTTCTATAACAATGTATTCAATATTTATATAACCCTTTTGAAAATAAAATCTAAAAAATTGATGTTCTGCATCAATATGTTTTGTTATAGAATTTGATACTAGATTCATTCAAATATTTTTAGAACTTTTATTATAATAGTTTATAGGGACATAATATAATTAATATCCATAATCTAGTAATATGTGTTTCATCAACAAAATTTGTGCATAGTTTCTACCTGTAGCTATGTATTCAGCTTTAGCAGTAGGCAATTCAACATAGTGTTGTTTCTTACTACACCAAGAAACTAGAGACTTGCCTAAAAGTGACATGTTCCATAGTTTTCTTCTATATAAATTAGTTCCACCAAAATAATCATTCGAATAACTAACTAAAACAAATTCTTGTCCTCTTTAGTAAAAAAAACCTAAATTGGTAGTATATTTGAGGCATTTGAAAATTCTTTTCGTAGCTACAAGAAGTGACGCTTTTGGATTACCTTGAAAAGGATCACACATACATACACAAAACATTATATCAGTTTGGTGAGTAGTGAGGAAGAGAAGACTTCCAATCATACCTCTATAACAAGTTTTATGCACTAGTTTTCCAACGTCATCATGATCCAATATATAGGTAGTACTCAAAGGAGTATCACTACTCTTAGTTCTACGTAAGTTAAATAATTTTAAAAGATCCTTTTTATATTTATATTGATTTAAATGATTCCTTATTAATTTTGAAAAATATGAAAACGGTGAATGAATTTAATTTCACCCATTAAACTCTTTTCAAATTCATTTTTGCATCATTTTTGAAAAATCATTACTTAAGACATTTTTTGAAGATCCAAAAATAATACCATCTATATAGATTTATAAAACTAAAAAAACTTTTGAAAACAATTTTATAAAAATTTAAGGTTTAGCTATACCTTTTGAAATAATAAAAGTGTTGATCCTATCATACCAAGCTCTAGGAGATTATGTTAAACCATATAAATATTTTTTTAATTTGAAAAAACTATTTGGAAAATTTAGATTTTGAAAACTACGAGTTTTCACAAAAACATCCTCAACTATATACCCATTTAATAATGTACTCTTGAAATCCATTTTAAATGTTCGAAATCTAGATGAGATATATAAGAAAGTAGTATTATTATGGATTAAATTCTCACAACTAGTGAAAAGTTTTCTTTGTAGTATATTCCTTCTTCTTTACTATATCCTTGTACAACTATTATAGACTTATTTATAACTAAAGTGCCTTATTCATCTACTATTTTTATAAACACCCATTTAGTACCTATAGTCATGTTTTCTATGGGTTTATCAAAAAGTTCCCATACTTTGTTTCTTTCAAATTTATTTAATTATTCTTGCATATCCATTACCTACAATTCATCCTTAGATGTATCATTGATGTTATTTGGTTCAATATGGGACAATAATTCTTGATGTTCAACTTAATTTCATAGTGAAGCGCCAATTTGTTTACCTTCACTTGGGTCTCTAACTACAAAAACTAGGGGATGGTACTTAAGTGTTCCTACATATCAAGAGAAACTAGTCTTGGTCACTTTAGGTTCTTCTATAGGTTTGGGTTCTATAATTTCTATAAATGTTTCATAATTGAATGATTTATTTGACTATTTGACCAAGGATTTAGTTGGTTTGGAATTTAAGTTCAGATTAGATAAATTATACTTATGGTTTTATAAAGAGGATTTAGGATCATATGGATCAATCTCATCAAATTTTATATGAATATATTCTTCCAAAATCTTGGATATTTTATTGAAAACACTAGAGACTTTACTAGATGTTGAATAAACAAGGAAAATTCATTCATCACTTTTGGAGGAAAGCTTTTCTAGATTATCTAGAGTGTTAAGTATAAATACTTTTCAAACAAAAAATCTAATGTAATTAACCATAGTATTTCCATTATTCCAAATTTTTAAGGGGTATTTTTCAAGATAGGTCTGATTAGACTCTATTGATTATATAGCAGGCTATATTCAAATCCTCCTGCCAAAAATAGATGGGTAAGTGAAAATAATTTTTCATTGTATGGGATATATCTTGAATCATTATATCCATTCATTATATAACTCGATTCTACTAAGGGGTCCTAGTAACATCAAAGTTGTTATTATATCCATTTTTGTGAGAAAAGTGATTCAAAGTTTTGATTTTCATACTCACAAGCATGATCACTTCATTAGATCTAAATTCTAAGTCCACTTAGATTTTCTATAGATCTATAATAGTTGGTAAAAAATGATTAACATTCACTTTTGTGAGCTAAAAGAAGACCCAAGTATACCTAGAGAAGTGATATACGAGAAAATAAAAATAGTGTTTCCCATTTAGACTTGAAACAATAGATGGTCCAAATAAATCCATATAACCATCTTGAGAGGTTGATATGTTGAATTATCTTTCTTTAATTTAAAATAAATATCGTGTTGTTTACCTTTTTGAAAGGGTTTATAGAATTTTTCCTTTAGTAACTCTATTTTTTCTGATCCTTGACCAATCATTTACTAGTAAGCTTCCTAAGTGAGTGAATATTTCATTGGCCTAGTCTCCTATGAAAAATACAATATTTTTTATGGGAATCACTCAAGAAGAATTTTTTTTGATAAACTATAGAATTTAGGTCAACAGCATAAAAATTTTCAATCCTTAATGTGGTAAATACTGATGTGTCATTATAATCAAAAACATTACATGCATTATTATCAAATTTAACATGAAAACCATAATCACATAATTAATTGATGCTAAGAAATTTATACTTCAAATTATCTAAAAATATTACTTTGGAAATTAATATATAATTGATGTTACCAATTTATCCAACGCTAAAGATTCTTCCTTTATCATTGACACCAAATGTGACATGAACACCATAAAAATTTATTAGGCTCTGGAAACATGAATAGTCTCCTATAACATTCCTTGAACATCTACTATATAAGTACCATAGTATTTTACTAGAGGTATTCATGTAGTTTTCCTTAAAAACAATGTTTATACAAGAAATAATTTTGGTACCCATATTTTCATGGGCCTATAACTGTTAGTAATCTAGGCTTTAGGAACCCATATTTTTCTAATAGGTCTCTTCAAATATATTGTAATCTCTTTGAAATAAAAACATTGTTTTGTCCCTTAGAAAAATGACTAGCGATAGAACTGTAACACCCCAAGATTTCATAGTGTGTTATTTCTTCAAAATAATTCAATAACTTACACAACACGCAACACCGAGTTCAGTCACACCATGACATACCAAAAAAAAGCCATTAAATAGAGGTTATGAATAGTATTAACTAAATTTTAAACTTTATATAATCCTTATAATTTTAGAATCCATATTATGGGTTTCTTAGACATAATGTAAGAACAGATTCATTTTCAGTATTGCACTTTTATCAACTTTTAATAGTGAAACCTTTTTAAATACAATATTTTAAACTTTTTGACTAAATGGGGGACATAAAAAAATTTAAAATGAAACATCCCAAGTATCCACGGTATGTTTTCCTTCGAATAATACAGTAGCGTGTGTTGTACGCAACTTCGAGTTCTAACACACCACAACCAATCAAACTAGCCATTATGAATAGTAATACCTACATTTTAAAATCATAGAAATTTTATCTCTCAAAATGGACTTCATTTTTGGATTCGGAGTATCAAATTTAGCCTAAGGTGAAATTTTGGTACTTTTCGGATAACTTTCATATTTTGATGAATAGTGAAAATTATTAAATTTTAATTAAAAACAACTTTTTTAATCAAAATAATTAATAGTGATGAATTATGAATTTGAGTGGTTTCAAATTATATTTAGAATAATTTTTTACCATTTAATATAATTTTGGTCATTGGACATTATTTTACAATTAAACCGAACATAAACAAGTGTCAATCTTTTGATAGTTATTATCTCTTAAAAACATGATTTTTGTTTTGACATCAGGAATTAATTTTAAATTAATTTATGCCACTTCTGTGTTTTGAATTTAGAAAAATGGATTCCATATTTGTAATCAGGATGTTAAAATTTTGTAAATAGGTAACTTTTATTTTTAGACATTTTGAATAATTACTGCGGTAAATATTTTATTTACCATGGTTAAGGGTAAATCCGGTAAATAAGGGTTAAAAAATAATATTATAATAATACTAAATTACCCTAAAACGTGTCCTAGACTTATGGGTTGATACATGTTCGACCATAGTCATATTTGTGTCGATTTTGGGACCCCATGGTGCCACTTGTAGGTGATAGGGACACTTTATTTTAATTAAGTTAAAATGAATACAAAAATGACACAAGCATATATCTTTTAGGAAAACAATTTTTACATAGGGTAATATATGTTGGATTTTAGATTATAAATATTAATTAGAAAGATAAAAAGATTTCGTACATAATTATATTTTATTTATAATTTTTAGACATTAAATAATTTAATTTATTTATAACACAATGATGATGAATTAATTACTATAATAGTGAAAAATTAAAATAATTGATATTATAAATACCCAAATAAATATAATATGAAACTTTTAATGAATTAAACTAATTTTCTAGGATACTATGATATATTAGGATTGATTTAATTGACTTTTTTCGAAGTAATAAATCTTTTATGGGTTTCACAAAAATCAACTATTGAATAGTGTCAAAATTGACATAAAAGAGTTCTTAATAAATATATTATATTATTAATTGATATTAAATTCTTAAAAATCTAAGATTCGGCCAAGAGACTTATATCATGATAGTTTCATCATTAATGGACCACTTGGGGGTCTCTTTTATGTATATAGTAAGTTTATTAACCATATTATATAAATATACAAAGAGACATTGTAAAAGTGAAACTAATTAACTTAGAGTTAATACTTAAAGATAAGGTTAATATAAGTGCCCAAACATGTCTAAATTCTATTGGTTGAGTTGTTTTCGACCACTCCCCACCTTAAAATTTAAATAATCTACTTTGGATCCATTAGAAACCGAATATGAATTTATTATAAACTAAAATTTCTAGCTTTTCCAAAGGTGCCCCTCACCCCTCTTATAAAAGGGCACTCCTCCTTCTCATTTCTTCACACCTTCAAAACCTTTTGGTTCAGACAAACTCTTCCCAAATACTCTCCCAACTTCCCTAACTACAACTTAGATTCCTTATTGTGATCAGAATGCAAACCTATGGAGCCCTTTTGATCAAATCAAAAGGAAGAAACCGAAGAAGAGGTAATGATTTCACCACCCTTTTCCAAGTTCCTTCTTCTTCCACTTCTTCTTCCATTGTTGTTACCATTCTAAAATAATAACTCAAATATCATATATATACTGTGATGTTATTATAAATATGGTACAACCATATTCAGTATTCTATCCACCCTTTGAATAACATGTCACCATACGTGCGTACGTACGACTTACCGTCTCCACGTCGTGGTGTAATTGTAATTCAATATATTATTATTTGGATGGGTATAATAATGATGTGTAACTCATGTAAATATTAAATATAACATGTTAAAGATTCTTTATATATGATATACCATCCATTTATATATTATTTTAATATCAAAAAAATGATATTGTCGCTCGTGCGTACGTACGGACTACCGTCTCCACGAATGCGATGAGATTCATTCTCCATCTTATCCATTCAAGTATAATTATCATTTGATGATTTAAAAATGATTTTTAAGGACTTGATATCATTATTTATATTAATAATATACAATCTATCCATTACAAACATGGATTACGTAACAAAACATATAAAAGAAAATGAGTAAGTTAACACCCAAAACAACGATAATACTAAGATATTATTAACAAAGCAAAGTTAAAAGATCATATATGATATCATATTAATATATATGATTCCTGAATAATTTAATAACAATTATTTCACCATTATACAGGAGGTTAACCTACCCCAATCAAGGAAAAGTACAAGTTAAGGGGTTTTCATCTCACTCCTTATTCCCGCGAGATTCATGCCATATTGCCACCATCACCTTTTGTGTGGTGTATGTACTGCCCATAATTATATTAATTGTGTAATACACTCTAATTTATGTGTATTTACATATTCATTGTATGATATCTCTTTTATGGGTTGTATGTTTCATAAGTTACCAAATTGGTAAGGGTTATTTCACAATCTCTTCATTATCCGAGGTTTTTTATACATAATAATCTACTAGGATCTCTTTATCATCCACATCCATGTTTCTTAAAAATGAATTTCAAAACATTTTTACTATTTACTAGAATATGGGTTAAAGTCTTTTATACCCTTGTTTGACTTTTTATAATAGGTTTATAAAGCAATCTTTCCGTCATTTTCCAAACAAGGTGCTTTTTAACCTTTTCGACAAAATTAAGGTAAGAATGTTTTTTTAACTTATACGGCGGGTGTGGCTATTTTCCGCCGTTATAAAATCGTCGAAGCTTCCCTTACAAGATAATAAGAATATTTTTTAAAAAAAATGTTTTATTTCATAAATATAAGACTCTTAAATGATTTCAATATAAAAGGAGATATTTTTCTAAAATAGTCTTTATTTCATCTATGTCGACATCCTTTGATGGATTTTAAGCTTATTTGAAGTTGATTTATTATGATACAAAACAACCATATTTTATTGAAGGTTTTGTGATATTTTTGACTGTGGATAAGTTATTCTTATGTCACTCATGGTTTTTGTTTAGAGTATTTACATTTCATAAGTTATTTGTAATATGAATGTTTATGTTATATTTCAACCTTTCATTCAGATGAATGTGTTAGAGAAGTATGTTCCGGGTTGGGGACCGGTAAAAGTAATCCCTCTGGTCTAGTCTCTGGTTATTAGAGGAACTCCAGTTTGGTCTCCGGTTATTAGAGGAACTCCGGGTTGGTGTCCGGTTATTAGAGGCACTCCGGGTTGGTGTCCGGTTATTAGAGGCACTCCGGGTTGGGTTCCGGTAACAGTTATCCCCTAGGTCTTGGGATGAGGCCTTGACAAAGAAATTAAACTTCAGCATTATGCATTCCAACATTATGAAAGTGGTAATTGAAATTGCATATGATTATTCGATTAGTAGAATATCCATGTGAATAAGTAAATGGCATTATTTCATTTTAATTTTGCCATACTATGTTGAAGTTCATGTTTAAAAGGCTTCTGTTTTAGTAATGCATTGCCTTAAATGTTTATGCTTATTTTGAATGTTCCTCTATATTGTTATCCTTACTGAGAATTTGAGCTCACCCTTTTTCTATGTTTTATTTTTCCCAGGATGTGAAGAAGTAAGTTATGAATGACCTGCAGGGATATTATGAGGGGATAATAGTGTGGACTATGGAGACATTATGTTGTCGTAGTAGTTTTTCACTTTATGATGTAATGTAAAACTTATGAATATATCTAGTGTTTCCAAGTCTGCTAAAACAATCGGTCTTTAGAGATTTGATCTTTCTTGTGATCATGCCAATGTTATGTAATAATGCACCGACTCTGGGTAACTAGGGTCGGGGCATTACAGTTGGTATCAGAGGAAGTTTAGTACAAACCTTGGAAGCTAGATTTAGATAAACTCTTATTAGAGCACATAGATTTAAGATGAATTTTGAGGATTAGTATAGAAGAACTTCCTAGAATTTTGGTATTGTAGAGATTTTGTGAGTTTTCCGAGCAATACATCCCTGTCTGGATACGAGCAGGTAGAGGCGGCTCTGGCACAGATGTACCTAGGGGTAAAACCCGAAAACACCGCTTTGAGCTAGAATCGAACGGGAACTGGTTCATCACAACGGGCCTTGCTGCACTCTTAGTTACAAAACTCCCAGGGGATATGCTTAGGATAACTCTAATTTTCATTACAAATCATTATGAAGGGTTTATGAGTATATACTTCCTTAAAGGAGACATTTTTATGATTATGGATTATATCCATAAACTATTTAATTTATGTTATGTGTTTTACAAGTTTGGGAGTAGGTATTGTTATTCATAAACTAATCTAATGTATGCCATTGTTTAGAAATGGCACCCAGTAGAAGGAATGAGAACTCTAGCAATGCACATGATACAAAGAGAAAGAAGGATCATATATTTTATGGTCTTAAGCCAGAATTTACAAGAGAAATAGTCTCTCATGTATTATCATCATATGAAGAAATAATATCATGTGTTGATAAGATAAGTAAAGAGTTTACTGAGTCCTATGGCTTTGAAGGGAAGCGAGAGAAGAAAAGGATGGAAGAGAGAAAGATGGAAAAGGGAAGAGGGAAAAAAGAATTTTCCCATATGTGATAACTGTGGAAAGAAACATCCTGGAACTTACCTAAAAGGAATGGGAGTCTGTTATAAGTGTGGAGGAAAAGGGCACAAATTACGTGACTACAAGGGTAAGAAAATGGTTTCAAATGTACAATGCTTCATTTGCAAGGAGTTTGGACACTATGCGAACCTATGTCCCAGTCATCAGACTATGCCGCAAATGATGCTATTGGATAATAATCAAGTTATGATACTACCACAGATGAAGAGGAATGATTAGAGTTCTTATGTTGATTATGTCAATTGAGTGTTGTATCAACAATGTACTTGTTATAATAATTATGGAGTATATAAGGAGTGTACTGCAGTACTATTTCATTAAGGACTTGAGATTGTGTGGAACAAAGAAAAGTGACTCAATAGTAGGATAAATTTTTGGAAAATATATGGTTGAGATAATGATAAACCATAATATAGTTCTGATACAGAGATAGTGATTTTGGAATATTACATGATTGTTTTGGATAAATTATATTGGATATTCTTGACTACCTTGGAACTGATTAATGATTTGTATATTCCATCATTGTTGGGGTTTAAAACATTTTTGGATTGATGAAGTATATCCAGCATTCTATATGGAATAAGGGAGCATGAATGTAATCAATAAGGAATATGGTAATTCAGGATGTTTCAGTGTATTAAAAGAATACATGATGAAGGTATTCATATGCTATTACGGGGTAAAAAGGATCTACATTATGTTTACCTTCCTTATAAATGTTGGACTGTGAGTTTGGACAGAAGTATTTTGGATAGTTCTAGTTTGGATTATTTTGGATTTCCATAAAAGGACAACCCGGAGGTCGGGTGGCAACCCGTCGCATCCGGCAAGGCTGCGAGACTTGAACC
The DNA here is from genome assembly GCA_963277665.1 of Viscum album. Lineage (NCBI taxonomy): Eukaryota > Viridiplantae > Streptophyta > Magnoliopsida > Santalales > Viscaceae > Viscum > Viscum album. The sequence continues at coordinate 1,044,997,266 of OY728161.1, read as the reverse complement.
CGCAACCGAAGGGCGACAAGGGTATATCACCTACCACTGGCCCACGAGATGTCCTGGATTAAATAATGTAGTTTTTTTAAAAGATATGGTAGAAGAATTATAAATTCATTTATTTTGGAACCCTGTACGAATAGTATAAATAGAAATTTTTTTACGTTCTATTATCTTTTAGAGTGAAAGATGAGTTTGTGGTAGAAATTTATTAATGGATAAAACTCAAATTATAAAGTAAGTATATCTCCTTATGATCTTAGCCAATCTCATAAATAAATTCCTCAACATTAATAAAAGGATCTTAGAACAAAAATGTTGTCCTAGATGGTACCTTAAATCATCACTAATTTATGGCTTTGGGATTGTTGGCCTTTTCATAGCCATGTTCTCTACCAATCTCCATCAGATAATTGATGGTTAGATTTCTCTTTGATATCCATATTTTCCTACATGGAACCCTAGTATGTGTTATTTTCGGTAATCTTCATACTTTCCACTCTTTATTTTAAATAGAGGCCTCATTAATTCATTTTTCGATGTGGGATTTCAACTAATATATTTTGAAACATCAAAAATGTGTTATCCAAATACCCTATGTTTTGTTGAACCGATGGTATTTCAAATCATCATAGATTGATGAGTTTATGGACCTCAATTTTATACTTGTTTGTGATTGATGACCTCAATCACTAACTATAAATATTTACGTTTTTCCTCCAATTATATGTCACTAATTGCCACCAATGTTCTCCTAATCGAGATCATAATTTGGTGGTGACCCTTTCATTTCTCTTTTCCTCATATTAAGACTAAATTTTAGTAACCCAATTTCCTATATGGGTTTTCCCAAAAATATATTTTCTATTTTCAACCTTTTATTTTCAAAGAACAATTTCAAATTTCGAGGACACAATTTATTGAAGGGGGGGAGAATGTAACACCCCAAGATTTCATAGTGTGTTATTTTTTTTCAAAATAATTCAATAACTTGCACTACACACAACACCGAGTTCAATCACACCATGACTTACCAAAAAAAAGCCATTCAAAAGAGGTTATGAATAGTATTAAGTAAATTTTAAACTATATATAATCCTTATAATTTTAGAATCCATATTATGAGTTTCTTAGGCATAATGTAAGTACAGATTCATTTTCAGTATTGCAATTTTATCAACTTTTAATAGTGAAACATTTTTAAATATAATATTTTAATCTTTTTGACTAAATGGGGGACATCAAAAAATTTAAAATGAAACATCCCAAGCTTCCACGGTACGTTTTCCTTTGAATAATACAGTAGCGTGTGTTGTATGCAACTTCGAGTTCTAACACACCACAACCAATCAAACTAGCCATTATGAATAGTAATACCTACCTTTTAAAATTTTAGAAATTTTATCTCTCAAAATGGACTTCATTTTTGGATTCAGAGTATCGAATTTAGCCTAAGGTGAAATTTTGGTACTTTTCGGATAACTTTCATATTTTGATGAATAGTGAAAATTATTAAATTTTAATTAAAAACAACTTTCTTAATCAAAATAATTAATAGTGATAAATTATGAATTTGAGTGGTTTTAAAGTATATTTAGAATATATTTTTACCATTTAATATAATTTTGGTCATTGGACATAATTTTACAATTAAACCGAACATAAACAAGTGTCAATCTTTTGATAGTTATTATCTCTTAAAAACACGCTTTTTGTTTTGAAAGCGGGAATTAATTTTAAATTAATTTCTTCCACTTCTCTATTTTGAATTTATAAAAATGGATTCCATATTTGGATTCAGGATGTTCAAATTGTGTAAATAGGTAACTTTTATTTTTAGACATTTTGAATAATTACTGCGGTAAATATTTTATTTACCATGGTTAAGGATAAATCCGGTAAATAAGGGTAAAAAAATAATATTATAATAATACTAAATTATCCTAAAACGTGTCCTAGCCTTATTGGTTGATACATGTTCGACCATAGTCATATTTGGGTCGATTTGGGGACCCTATGGTTCCACTTGTAGGTGATAGGGACACTTTATTTTAATTAAGTTAAAATGAATACAAAAATGACACAAGCATATATCTTTTAGGAAAACAATTTTTACATAGGGTTATATATGTTGCATTTTAGATTATAAATATTCATTAGAAATATAAACAGCTTTCTTACATAATAATATTTTATTTATAATATTTAGACATTAAATAATTTAATTTATTTATGACACAATGTTGATGAATTAATTACTATAATAGCGAAAAATTAAAATAATTGATATTATAAATGCCCAAATAAATATAATATGAAACTTTTAATGAATTAAACTAATTTTCTAGGATAATATGATATATTAGGATTGATTTAATTTACTTTTTTCTAAGTAATTAATCTGTTATGAGTTTCACAAAAATCAACTATTGAATAGTTTCAAAATTGACATAAAAGAGTTCTTAAAAATATATTATATTATTAATTGATATTAAATTCCAAAAAATCTAAGGATCAGATAGGAGACTTATATAATGATAGTTTTATCATTAATGGACCACTTGAGGGGTCTCTTGGATGTATATAGTAAGTTTATTAACCATATTATATAAAAATACAAAGAGACATTGTAAAAGTGAAACTAATTAACTTAGAGTTAATACTTAAAGATAAGGTTAATATAAGTACCCAAACCTGTCTAAATTCTATTGTTTGAGTTTTTTTCGACCCCTCCCCACCTTAACATTTAAATAATCAACTTTTGAGCCATTAAAAACCGAATATGAATTTATTATAAACTAATATTTCAAGCTTTTCCAAAGGTGCCCCTCACCCCTCTTATAAAAGGGAACTCCTCCTTCTCATTTCTTCACACCTTCAAAACCTTTTGGTTCGGCCAAACTCTTCCCAAATACTCTCCCTACTTCCCTCAATACAACTTAGAGGCCTTAGTTTGATCAGAAAGCAAACCTATGGAGCCCTTTTTATCAAATCAAAAGGAAGAAACCGAAGAAGAGGTAATGATTTCAGCACCCTTTTCCAAGTTCCTTCTTCTTCCACTTCTTCTTCCTTTTGTTGTTACCATTCTAAAATAATAACTCCAGTATCATATATATACTGTGATGTTATTATAAATATGGTACAACCATATTCAGTATTCTATCCACCCTTTGAATAACATGTCACCGTACATGTGTACGTACGGCTTACCGTCTCCACGTCGTGGTGTAATTGTTATTCAATATATTATTATTTGGATGGGTATAATAATGATGTGTAACTCATGTAAATAATAAATATAACATGTTAATTATTCTGTATATATGATATACCATCCATTTATATATTATTTTAATATCAAAAAAATGATATTGTCGCTCGTGCGTACGTACGGACTACCGTCTCCACGAATGCGATGAGATTCATTCTCCATCGTATCCATTCAAGTATAATTATCATTTGATGATTTAAAAATGATGTTTAAGGACTTGATATCATTATGGATATTAATAATATACAATATATACATTACAAACATGGATTACATAACAAAACATATAAAAGAAAACGAGTAAGTTAACACCCGAAACAACGATAATACTAAGATATTATTAACAAAGAAAAGTTAAAAGATCATATATGATATCATATTAATATATATGATTCTTGAATAATTTAATAACAATTATTTCACCATTATACAGGAGGTTAACCTACCCCAACCAAGGAAAAGTACAAGTTAAGGGGTTTTCATCTCACTCCTTATATCCGTGAGATTCATGCCATATTGCCACCATCACCTTTTGTGTGGTGTATATACTACCCATAATTATATTCATTGTGTAATACATTCTAATTTCTGTGTATTTACATATTCATTGTATGATACCTCTTTTATGGGTTGTATGTTTCATAAGTTACCAAATTGGTAAGGGTTATTTCACAATCTCTTCATTATCCGAGGTTGTTTATACGTAATAATCTACTGGGATCTCTTTATCATCCACATCCATGTTTCTTAAAAATGAATTTCAAAACATTATTACAATTTACTAGAATATGGGTTAAAGTCATTTATACCCTTGTTTGACTTTTTATAAGAGGTTTATAAAGGAATCTTTCCATCGTTTTCCTAACAAGGTGCTTTTTAACCTTTTCGACAAAATTAAGGAAAGAATGTTTTTTAACTTATACGGTGGGTGTGGCTATTTTCCGCCGTTATAAAATCGTCGAAGCTTCCCTTACAAGATAATAAGAATATTTTCAAAAAAAAATGTTTTATTTCATAAATATAAGACTCTTAAATGATTTCAAAATAGAAAGAGATATTTTTCTAAAACAGTATTTATTTCATCTATGTCAACATCCTTTGATGGATTTTAAGCTTATTTGAAGTTGATTTATTATGATACAAAACATCCATATTTTATTGAAGTTTTTGTGATATTTTTGATTGTGGATAAGTTATTCTTATGTCACTCATGGTTTTTTTAGAGTATTGACATTTCATTAGTTATTTGTAATCCAAATGTTTATGTTATATTTCAACATTTCATTCAGATGAATGTGTTAGAGAAGTATGTTCCGGGTTGGGGACCGGTAAAAGTAAGCCCTCTGGTTTGGTCTTTGGTTATTAGAGGAACTCCGGTTTGGTCTCCGATTACTAGAGAAACTCCGGGTTGGTGTCCGGTTATTAGAGGCACACCGGGTAGGTGTCCAGTTATTAGAGGCACTCCGGGTTGGGTTCCGGTTATAGTTAGCCCCTAGGTCTTGGGATGAGGCCTTGACAAAGAAATTAAAGTTCAGCATTATGCATTCCAACATTATAAAAGTGGTTATTGAAATTGCATGTGATTATTCGATTGGTAGAATATCCATGTGAATAATTAAATGGAATTATTTCATTTTACTTTTTCCATACTATGTTGAAGTTCAAGTTTAAAAGTCTTTTGATTTAGTAATGAATTGCCTTAAATGTTTTTGCTTATTTTGAATGTTTTTCTATATTGTTATCCTTACTGGGAATTTGAGCTCACCCCTTTTCTATGTTTTATTCTTCCCAGGATGTGAAGAAGTAAGTTGTGAATGACCTGCAGGGATATTATGAGGGGATAATAGTGTGGACTATGGAGACATTATGTTGTCGTAGTAGTTTTTCACTTTATGATGTAATGTAAAACTTATGAATATATCTAGTGTTTCCAAGGCTACTAAACCAATCGGTCTTTCGAGATTTGATCTTTCTTGTGATCATACCAATGTTATGTAATAATGCACCGACTCTGGGTAACTAGGGTCGGGGCGTTACAAGAACTATTAAATTTATACATAGAAAAAAATGTGATCTTAATTTTTATTATTTTTCCATGTTGGTATCCTATACACATAACATACCTTGGAGAATCTTGTTTACCTATAATCTGAGTAAGAGTTTCTCCACAATTTTTAAATTTTAATAAATCCTTATTCAGTTGTTCATTAGATATTTTATATTCACTTTTATCATTTATCAAATGAAAATTATTCTGTTTCTCAACAGATAAATTGGATTTAACATTGGTCGATAAAGCATGTTGTCTCTTCAAAAAGATATATTTATCCTTAGGTTCATTTAAATATTATTCTAGAATCTTGAAATATTCAGACATAAATTCTTGATATATGTCATTATAATTATGTTAATTCTCATAATTATCATCATTAAGCATATGAAAAACATTAGAAAAAACCGGAACCTCAGAGACATTAGTCCTAAATAACTTGTGGGTTCAATCTGACATTTGTTCAGGATTAGAGTAAGAATCATTAGAGCTATCTTTAGATGAACTCCATTTTTATTTAAAATCATTCTTAAACATTCAATCTTTATCATCATATCTCTTTTTTATTTTAGTTTTGGATAGTTTTCCTTGACAACCGCTTTTATTTTTCATTCCTAACAGGTAACCTCATTATCATCCTTCCTCTAATATTTTTTCTAGTTTCCTTTAGTAATATAATTTTCTTTATAGTTTTGATTTCTAAAAAAACTTATTATTTCTAAATAAATTAATAAATCTCCAGGATTGATGGGCCATTTCTTCAACACTGTCTAGAAGTGACTCATTGTCACTTGAACATTCTATTTGGATCTTTTCCATTTAATCTTCTCTCTATTTGGAAGTAGTAGACTTGGAAGCTACTGCCATTATTTTTTACTCATCATATTCCTCTTAGTTTACTTTCAATTATTCTTCATATATCATTAACTCCCCAATCAGCACCTTGAATGGAGTTTTGTTAATGTCACAAGACTCTCTAATTGAAACTAATATTCCTCTCCATCTTTCTGTAATGCCTCATAGTAATCTCAGAATTTGGTCTTTTTCAGATACTGGATTTATTAATGAGATCATAGTATTGAAAATTTCATAAAAAATGAGATAAATATCAAAAATAAAATCATGGACAATCATCTTAAAAATATCATAGTTAATAGTATATATATTCAATCTCATTTCCTTAACATTAGTTCTTCCCTCATGAAGAAACATCCAGCTTAACCCAAATTTAAAAAGAAGTTTTACAACAAGAAATTATATTGAATCCATTATATATTAAATAACAATAAATTTCATTCATATCCTTTTAATTATTATTTTAAAATGTTTTTTTAGATTTATCCCATGTAACTCTAGAAATTACAGGAAATTCAAATTTATCCTCTATTATAGTCCATATTTCAAAAATGCATACTCTCTCTATGAATGTTCATATTTATCTTCCACTATGAATAGTTATTTCCAATGAAAAAATAAAGTCTATTAGAAGCATAACCTTCTTGGAAGTGAATAGAATATGGATCGTGGTGGATAGATTCTCTTGAGTGGGGTGATAAAGATGACACTACTATAGTGGATAGTGATGTATCAGATATGGAGGTGCAACCCTTATGCTGGAAGGGTCATAGTTGTGTGGAGATTATCATGGATCGATCATGGGGTCACCATGATGCCAGTGAAGAATCATTCTAGTGTGTTCCTAGATTTCATAGGGAATGATAATGGGAAATTGTATATGGTGGATGGTCGAGTTGATCATTGGATTCAAGCCCAAAGAGGTGCCAAAAATTAATTTAGGGTGTTTGGGTTGGAGGTTCTGATGTGTATAGTAGGACATGACTACAGTTTTGAGTTAGTAGAGGTTATGACTGGGGATTCTCATTGGGTATCTGGTATGTACTCATGTGGGAATGTTTGGGTAGTTGTGTAATTCCATTGGGAGTGAAGGCATTGTGTTCAAGTGAGACGGAAATGATATAACAGATAGAGCCATGTGCTATGGGGATGAGTTAGAAAAGGATTGTATATCTCGGTTTATTGCTCAATGTGGGTGTAAAAGGTTTCAAGATATGTCAGTGTGTCAGTTTGGTAATAATGGATGGATTTTGGTTTTGAATTTTTATTTGATGAAAAAACCAAATTTTCTCCTTTTTTCCATGGGTGGAAGAAGCATTCCCTCTCTCGATGCTATTGATGAAGAGGATGGGTTCTGAGGATGATTGGAATTCTCATGACTGTTTGGGTATGGTTAATTGAGAACTATTTTAGATGCTTATTGGGAGAGTGTTTTTGTGATTGGTTGGGTTTTCCTAATGGTAGGGTGTTGAGTATAGAAACATGGTCGTCATAATCGATAGCTAATGGAGGGGATCACCATAGATCGATGATAGATTGGGGGATGTTTTTATTAAATTTTCTATTTTATGGGTTTGGTTATGTTTTATCCTGGTGTTTTAGTTTTGATAATAGTTGTTAATGTGGAGTTTTAGCTGGTTGAGGGCCTTGAGTTGGAAATTTTTCCCTATTAGTGTTTCTGGAATTTAGAAGATGAATGAAGATGTTGGTTAAAATTTGGTGATCAATGAAGTTATGTGGTGCAGATGGATGGACAAAGAGGCTTCTCTAGGATAATAAGATTTATAACAGGGAGGTTTTAGGATCCCATTTTGGGATAGATCAATTTTTTTGAAGGAAATTTAATTTTTGTTATTGGATGGGTCAAATCTTGAATAAAGACTCAAAATGGTGTTTTGAGAGTTGGAATAATCCAAAAGGGTTTTTATAGATGAGGTATGATGCTCAGAAGGTATCTCGTATGTTCATATGAGATTCAGAGTCATTAGTTTATGTTTTGGAAAATTTGAATTTTTCTATCAATGGTGCATAGTTTGGTGTACATGGTTTAAGATAAACTAGGTGAATCCTTGATGATCAGGATTTTTTAGTCTATTTTTAACTTCACATGGTTGAGTTTCATGGTTAGATCATGGTTTGTGGTAAACCACGTGAGTGAAAAGGAGAAATCATGTGAGGCTGAGGAGGGACTGAGGCATAGAGCACATGATGCACATATTTCTAAAAAAACTATATGCCTTCACATAGAAGAGAGGCAGTGTTGATATCATAGTTTGAGCATAGTTTTTCAAACAGTATTTCCTAATCATGTGTGGTATGGGGGAGGGACTGTAGTGGTGTCCATGATTGGTGTATGATTTGGCCAACCATGGGGACAAACAGTGTGAGTGGGCTAGTCATGGATAGATCCAACTGCAAGGTTGGCACACAATTTTGCCAACCATGTGTCCAGACCATGTTACTAGAAAAAATATCATTAAAATAGTATTTCTACCATTTCCCCCTCTGGGGTTCTATTTTACACCTCCACTTTCCCTCCCTCTTGAACACACAAACTAGAGGAGGGTTTTCCCTCTCTTCCTTCCTTCTTAAAGCCTCGTCATGGAGGTGCTTTGGTGGATATTCATCAGTATTTTGAAGAAATATTTTCTCTTCTAGTGGATTCCCATCTTATTCATTTTTATTGCAACTAATTTTGGGGTTCTCCAGTTTAGATATTTTTGACGATTCCATTGGATCATGGGGAAGTCATCCATTTCTTATGGGACTTTGGGTTTTCTTGTATAGAGGAGATCCCAAGATCGATTTGGCATGTTTTTGTATGTATTTTAATTAAATTATGTGTTCATGGTAAAGTTTCTTAGATTTTAGTGGATAATTTTTTTTTAATTATGTGTTGAAATTATGTCACCTCTTATAAATTCTCCACAGAATAGTTTCAGGAGTCTTTTGTGGACATCCTAATGTAGTTTCTTAGTGTTTCTATGAGATAAGGGAACCCAATGTGTTTTCCAACATTATAAAATGTTGGGGTTTATTGCAATAAATAATTTTTATTGTTATAGTTTATTAATTATGTTTTCTTGATTTGATACCATAGACTGGGTGGTGGTGAATATCTTAGTTGCATGTCAAGGATTCGAGATGATTCTTAGATAGCTCTTAACACTGCCAACGTGCTTTAGAAATGATTTTGAAATCTTCATTAATGAGTTAGGTGGTCTAAGAGCTTTATTCATAGTCTTGATAATTGTCCTACATGTGTGTGTGGTATATTCCTTAGATCCCATGTGTGATATACTTACCCAGTTTATTGAAGAAATTGGTTTGAATTTTTATTAATACCTTCGACCTTCCATAGAACCCATTGGATGTTATGATGATAGACCAAGGACCACCCATGTGTTATTCTGACCTTGGAAAATTATAATTCTTTGGTGTTGAGTTTTGGTAAATTCTTATGAGGCATTTTTGAAATGGTTAAATTGTGTGTTTTGGATTTTTATTCAGTTTCTCTTTACAACATGTGAAATTATATTTTAAAATGAGTTTTACTTTTAAATGGGTTATTTAACTCCAAGTGGCTTAATAAAAGGGGTTTCAAATGGATTTAAATTGTAAATTTGAATTGGTTTTATGTGGTGACCTCTTATATAAAATTTCTTGATGGAACTTAAAATTGTTTTTAGGGGATGTGAAGGTCTTGGACATTGATTGTATTTTCAAAGAGTAAGACCGGTGTCTTGAGGGGTGTCTTCTAAGTGTTTGAGAAGGATTTTGTTATGATTTTTAATGTAATTTAAAAAGGGTTTGTATTTTATTTGATCCATGTATTGATTTAAAGTTTTTTTGGGACCTTTATAAAGGTTATCATCAAGAAAGGAAATGGAAATGGGTAAAAGGGGGTGTGTTTAATTGTAAAATTATTTGTAAAAAATTTAAGGAATACTTATTTTGGGTAAAGGATGGAATAGTTTAAATTTAAATTTCGTTTTATTTAATGAATGTAATAGACCATGGAAATGTTGAATAAAATGGTAATGATTATTAACAGAATGGTTTTGGATGGTTAGATATGTCATGCCAAATCTTAGTAGGATTCATATACTGATGCTCCTTATTTTTCAACCAATGAATAATGTTTTTGGGATGTTGAACTGACACTCTACTCCTTGTTTTTAGGTGGTCCTGAATAATGATCCCAGTGCCCTGGTGTACCTTAGTTTTCGTAAAAAGTACTAATCCTCCTGAACCCAAGGGTATAGTCATGGAATTTCATATCATGGTTTGGATGGTCGGACATAACCTTCCAGATCCAGGTTAGACACTTGGAAGGATGCTCCTTTTTCCTCAACCTGTTACCATAATGAGCTATGAAATAGGTACCTAAGATGATTCTCTATGGTATGAATAATGAAAAAAATATATTAAATGAATACCCAATTTGAATTAAGATGGTTACCCCCTATGGTATATGGATTAGACTCCCGAAATGGGAGGAGTAGGTTTTTTCGATTATATGACCCAGTGGAACTGAAATGATTAAAAAATTGAATGAAAAAAATTTAACAGTGAAAATTGAGTGCACTTGTAGATATCTAGATAAAATATTTATGTGATTTTTATTTCTTTTAGATACCATTGGTGGAAGCATACTGAGATTTACTCATACCATACGTAGACCTCCATTGTAAATGGGTACCCTAATATCTCACACATGTGTATTGTAGACATAAGTTTTGGATGCAGTCGATGTTGAGATTTTCATGGATGGGCAGGATAACTCAATGGATTCGAGTGATTGGATGGGTTTGGATCGATGATTTGATAATACATTTTTATAGTTTCATTTATTTTGGAATGTTATGTAACAATCCCACCAAGATGTTTTTTGTATATATGACATGGATGTTTAGGAATTTATTGAATTTTATTTAATTACTACATGATTTGGTTTTAGTTTAGTTATTATCTCTTCCTACTATAATGTGTATGATATTTGGTTAGTTACTTCTGGTTGTGGGCTCTAATATAGTGGTTAGTCTCCTCATAGTTCCTCTTTAGAACCCGGATACTGGTCGAAAGCCACTTGAGTATGAGGAGGCATGATTGAGGTCACATAATAAATTGAATCAGCCAACAGTTAAGTGGTATCTAGGCTCGGACATTACAAATGAGGTGGCAATATAAATCAATGTTTATAAGGTGTAGGTGCATGAAATAAAAAGGTGTTTTCTTTATATTTTCTTGTAATAATTAACCAAAATATTATTTGAGTTAAAAATATTTATATTTCATAATGTCATATAAATAGATAAATATAGAAGTATGATAATTCTTTATTACACATTATTTAGTTAGGGAAATGGGTCATTAGGAGGAAAGTATTTCTTAACCCTTGGAGAATTATAAACTACTTTGTATTAGTCTATATTAAATAGGTGGTTTGGGGTTGTGTGGTAAAATTTTGATGGCATTAGCATATCACTATGATCTCATTTTTATAGAAACATATATATGATTTCATCCCTTGAATGAATTATTTTTATTTTATAAAATATATTGACCAATACTATAAGGGAAGATGATTTTGTTAGTTATAGGGTAATTGCATGATATTTTAGTTGTAAAGAGAGAACATCAGTTAGACTATATATAGCTACTTCTTATTATAATGTAATTCCATTGATTTATTTTGAGTTTTTTTGAATTTTATGTGGTGGAGTTTCTAATATTTAGGTATCAATTATTGGATATTTTCCATGATGAGTAATTAACACTATCCATTTTACATAAAACAATATTTAGGAAGTACATTTATCCTAGAATATTTTCTAATTTTATTTCCCATTAAAGGATGATGCATTCCTAATTGAAAGAGTTTCCAATATTCATGAGTATATGTTATTGAAGTGATTCATCTAAAATTGTTCAAACCCTTATAATACCATCATAATGTTTATTAAGAAGGTGAATGATTATTTAGATCCTATAATATATTATAGGTTGTTAGAGAAAATGATAATGAATAAATTCTACAAATTTCTAAGAATATGTTACTTATTCTACTAACCAATGGATTCCATATTTTTATCAATGATTAATCTATATTAATGATATAATATTATGATGTTAATGTTAAGGAAATCAAAATAATACATTCTAATGCCACTCAGTGAATTTTGAGTTCATTTTGATAGCTATAAAAATATTTAATGAATAATTACTGTTTATAAGACTCAAGAATTCAATTTTTATGTGCATATGGATATGTTCATGATGGAGTGTATTAATGAAATTTTATTATACATAAGGATAGAGGATGTGTATTGTGATCATTTAAAGAATGTATCTGATATCCTTCAATGACAGCAATTTTATTTGAATTTAAAACTTTTTAAATTATGGATGCACAAGTTACATTTTTTGGAAAGGTTGTGTCCTATTATGTCAAAACTATCAATTCATTAAATATTGAGGTATTCATTTTCACAGGAACCCAAGAATATTGTTTAGGTTCATATATTTCCCAATATAAAATTTTATTATAGGAGTTTATTTTTTTACCTCATATAACATTACATTTTAGTTGTGTAACTAATATGGGTGATGAATTTGAAAATATGGATTATGGTCAGGATTCATTTATGTTTTCAAGGGAGAGTGTGTTCAATTCCTCTATTATTTTCTTACCCAGTTAATGGGTAGTGTTTTCAGAATACTATGATGATACCAATATTTTAATTGGTTGTTTGAAATTTCAATAACATTTGGTGTTATCAAATATAGCATAGATGTTACATCATATTATGTATATTTATGCCACCATTGATCTTGAGTTTGTGGTAGTGGTTGATTTCAAATTTTCTCAAAATAATATTGTTTACCAATACTCGTTGATAAACATATTATAGTGTGGGTCCGTATCTATATATAATGTATGGTGTGTTTTTAAGGATTTTATATTATTTTTTATTTAAAAATTAATAAAAAATGAAACTACAACATGTCCCAAAATATTTATGAAGATAAATTCATGAAATAGTGAGAGAAAAATACAATATAAAGATATATCAAAGATATTAGTCAATAAAAAATGGTAAAAAATTCATAAATTATGAAATATGTAAACTAGACTATTCTTGTTCAATTAAAATACATTCAATTCTTATCAATGATTATTTTAATTATTGTAGGCTTCTTCTAAGATATAAAGTTGATATTTCTTTAGTATGACATGGTTGAAAAATAACTATTCTAGAATATAATAAGAAATAAAATTTTTATAATTAGTGGTCATCCCTAGACATAATTATATCATGAAAATATATAATTAATTAATTTCACCTATTAGTATCGAAACATTGATTTTCAATGAAATTGAACTTAGCACTTGTGTCTTACCGGTTAACAGAACAGTTGAAAATGAAGAAATAATGAGAAAAAATTAGTTTCTAAATTAAAATAAATAATTTATAATTTTTTTATATGTCTTTGTAGACACCATGAAATTTGTTCCGTGCAATTCTCTACAAAATTTCCTCAACCGGGTATGAAAATTTTGCGGTGCGACTCTACATTTTTCATGGGGGTAATTGAACGTAGCAAAGGCACCATCCTAAAGGGCCGGGACCACAACCCAGCACTAATCCCATGTAGGGGTGTGGGGCCACTACCCCTACGGTATGGAGTAATAAATTTGGCTATGTCCTCAATGATCTTCACAAGGTACCTACATAAAAACACATGTGTTCCCCCTTGATAGAGTAGAATAAAGGTATAATTTTTTCTAAGTCCTCAAAGTGGCACCCCAGTTAGGACAAATCACTGTCAGCGTGCAAGCCTTCTTGGGCACCACCCATCCATCACACAACCACTTGCACACCACTAGGTTTCCACACAACCCCCTTGCGCGGCCAAACTCTTTTCACCTAGGATCCAATTTTTTCTTATAAAGAGACCCTTGGGGCCTTCATTTGTACAGACGAATTTCCCTGAAGCCCAATTGCTGCTCTGGTCACCCTAGTGCTTTTTCCAAGCCCTTGGAAACTATCAAGGTAGTTATTTAACACCTAAAGTGGGGGAATTGAGGAAGGATCATTGTAATTAATTCCTATTAGTGTTTTAAATCCATAACACTTGCATGCCTAAAGCATTCAACCTCCCTAAAATTAGAAACACATGCGTGCTACCTATTATTTTCATAGGAACTTGAGCACCCCACTTCTGGGATCACATGTGAATACTCTTAAAGGCTTGATCTAGGTCTCACCCAAGTATTAACATACATGTTTTTCATTTATTAAGAGAATATTAGGTCACCCAAGCCTACTTTTGTGCCCATACTTGGATGCCCTTATCTACTTGGGTGCCCCTCTTTGATTCACTTACTCTATTCAGTCTACAAGACATCAATCCCTCTTTAAATCCATACATGGCAAGTCTTCTTCTTCATTAGCTCCATTGTTATAAATGAATTTTGTTGAGACCTCCACCAATACCTCCTAACTTATCAAACCTTTGGTAAAGGCACATCAGTGTTTCTATTATTTGGGTTTGTATATCCACAGTCAAAGGTTTCCCGCATTTTTTTCACAATGGAGTTTAGATTCATGTTGTGTCTGTGGGTTTTTATATCCACATTCACATGGATCTTTCTCCCATTAACAGTGCTGGGAAGTTCCTGGTTTTGAGAATAAGGGTTTGGGTCCGGACCTCTCCCATCTCAAAGAGCTAGAACCTCAAATTTATGGTATGTAAGGTATAGTTCACAATTTCTTTTCCATTCAAGAAAATAAAAAGTCTCACTCCTCTATCAGGATCAATTTTAGGGCATCCATTCTGGTGTAGTCCCCTAACCTTTATCCCTTCTTTCTTTAATTGGACCCTTTTCCAATGTAATGTGAATAGAGGGAGGGCTCATCGCCTGGCCCTCTTCGAGGGTCATCTCGACCTTTTCCACCGTCACTGCCGTATGTGCGCCCTCTTCCACCAGCGGAGGAGGAAAAGTATGGGTGCCTTTGTAGAATATTTGAAAATATCTTGTTTCTCACACCGATCATGACTCACGTGGGCTTATAGATTTTTCAGTGTCATAACATTTGCAATAATCAATGAACTACGAGAACTCTGATTCCCACCATAATTGGGATATGTACGAAGCCTTCTCAGGCCCCAAGCTCACTGGATAGCCTTTTCAAAAATCTAACCCTAATTCCCTTAATCTGGGCATCCTGCTTAAGAATATTCCCCAAATTAAACCCCCAAATAATCAAGGCATCCATTTCAGGATATAGTCCCAAACACCATTCTCTAAAATAACTATACTCTTCTATGAGACTCATCAAACTATGTGGGATTTGATTCTCATCCCCATGGGATACATAAGAATCCTCCAGGAGGTTCAAACCCAACACTTCAAATCAACCTTGTTCTCCTAGGTCCATATTCCAAACAGGGTCTAATCATACTGGGAAACCCATATCTTTTCCAAGTTCTTTGGGCTACTTCGGCATAAGTCTCACACCAAACATTGACTAAGCACCTTTCGCATAGAATTTTGTACCACATGACATTAAACTATACGGCTAGGTCCTTATAACATGGCCTTAAAAGGTATGATGTGTCCCATTAAGTGGAACCAAACTATGAGGGTTCTAATTCCTTTTATAATGTTACGTAGGTAGCCCATTTTAGGGGTAAAATACCACTATTAAAAAAACCTTTGTCTCCATGGATGATAATAAATTCTAAAGTGCCCCACTAACTGGATTAAAAACAATTATCATCATAACAATGATTAAAATAATCTCTAAATATTATATGAAAGGATACCATTTATGGAGAACCTTGAATACATACAGATATCTCCATTAATGAAGAACCTTGAATACATACTAATGATTATAAATTTTACACATGTTAATAAGTGATTGAAAATCATAATGGAAACTTATGTTATAATTAGTGAATTAATATGTATTCATGAAAATATCTTAAATTTTTAAAGAGATACCTATATTAGACAATAATTACCTGCAAAGGGTGTGAGGAGTGTGACCTCCCATCCTCTCCACCAATGCACGTTCGGAAGTATCATGAAGATCAAACATAAGGAATCAATACCTTTGGTAAGAAGATCCCTTTTCGATAAAGAACTATTAGAATTTTCTGGTTCCATGAATAAATTCAATGGAAAACGCCTGGAAGCAGTGATTTTTAAAACTAGAACACACATTTCAAGGAACTCGGAAATAGTCTTAATTTCCAAGTTATTGACAATGAAAAATGTAATTAAAATACCAAAATAAAATAATTGTTAAACATTTATTGTTCCTTTATTTTTTAAAAATATGAAATTAATTTCATAGAGGATGAAAATTTCAATAATGAAAACATGGATCTATATGAAAATATACAAGAATAGTACTATAATTCTATAAAACGAACATGAATCCATTTATAATAAATATGTATTATAATGAATAAAGTTACTGATATAAATAAAAACTATAATAAACTTCATTGATAAAATTAGAATAAAAGATGCCCAAAAACATAAACAATTCTCCTCATCATGAGAAGTCCTTTAACTTGTCTTTTGCTTGACTCTCATATATCCTGGAAGTTCTCTCTATCATATTCCCTCTCTCAATAATTTTCTATGCCCCATTCCATGTTTCATATCGTATTTATTATATGTGATGGAATAATTTTAAAATATAAGGCACCACATTTCATATTGTGAAAAAATTCATTAAAATATATAAAACATTTCTAATAAAATAAGAAATTAATATCATGACATCACTATTCTAAAAGTCGAACAATATAAACATTAAATATACTCCACAACCAATTTTTTTTACACTTCAATTCCTAGTATGTGGATCCTAATTTATAAATTTATTTTCACAAAAAACAAGTCAATTTACTCCCGTATCTGTATTTATTAAATATTTAACCTCCTTGAATATCTATAACTCCCAAAAAACATAACTCCAAACTCAACCTGAATTCTCATTGGGGTGAATCATTAATCACAATAGAGACAAAATCCACTGAAATCCATTACTATAAATCCATTTAGGTAACAAGGTATCTTTATCCACTCAAGTTATGGTTGAAAAAAAAATTAAGAACAACTTATCTATAGATACTTAGGGATTCACCCAATGCTTTTTTAACACTCCATAAAAATATGCATGTCAGATTACAACACCCAATGTATACCAAGGTAAAAAAATCAGTTATATTTTCACCACAGCATGTCTATGTAAATATTTTTCAGTTTTTGGATGTGATTGTGGAGGATTAGAGTTGGTATTTTTGTTATTAGACTTTTTAATAGGAGAAATTATACTCGAGTTAGAAGATCACACCATAAGAAATATAATTTTTACAAGAAAAGAACTATATATGATTATAAATATAGGTCTAAGGGAATGTCATGTGGAAAATGGTTATAGTTATTCCATGAATCCATTGATCATACCCCAATGGTGTGGTTAATATTTGTTTGTGGTACCCTAGTAGAGTTCATTGCACTAGGATTTAAAAACAGGTTCTCTTATTTATCACTAGCATAGGTACACAACCCTTCTCTCCTCTCTCTTTTCTTCTTCATCCTCCAAGTAAAAATATATTATATTGTTGTTTATATTAAAATTCTACTCATCCTATGGTATTTTAATATATAAGGCTACTAATCCCATCCCCTATAATATCTATTTGTCTCCCTATTTCATTATTATTCACTATTTATGCCTTAATTTAGGTTGTTTTCATAGATTTATAATTTTTAATATGTTTGGTAAATTAAAATTATTATATTAGATGATCTATTTCTTACTAGGTTATGTTTGGTTTTCTTAAAAATTAATATCACAAAGGTGTAAAATATGGCTATGACAACCCCTATATAGCCACTATGAAAAAAATCATGCCTATACGGTGGCCATTAAATGTGATCAATGAAATATCATGGTCGTTTTCCACCTACCTCCTTGGTTAAAGTGGAACATGGATCTAGGATTTAATTTTAAAATATAAATCCCACAAGAATAAAATAGGATGTGAATATGAAAGGCTACCAACCTCAGGCAATGTGGATGATGTTTGTAGTCCTTTATCATGACACATACAACCACATTGTTTTTTATATCATAGACAAAGGTTCTAAAATAACTTTGGTTATAATTTTTTTAAAAGTATAATAATTATATAAAATTAAAAATACATATAATTTTATGTATATATAGATATGTTTATATCTATTTATTGAGTCTTAAAATCATATGGTAAATCCTTAGAGGAAATGAAAAAGTTTTCCTAAGAGAAACTCTCAATATTAATTTTAATTATTCTAAGTCAATGACCAAAGTCATGATTATGTTCTTAGATCCCCTAAAACCATGGTACTTCCATGGTTGTTGAGCCCTATGGACACATGTACAAAATTTTTCCATAGCTTAGATCATATACCAATGGAAATAGGACCCATGGCCTAGAACTTCTAGGGACATTAGCTATTTCTATGGAACTGGAGCCTACTAAAATGTTTTAGAAATTGGAAATAAAAATATATTCTATTAGTGTTAGTATATATTATTTTATTTATTTTCAATATATAATGGTGGTGTAAATTATCCCTGGATTCCTAGAGAATGGTTTTTAATTTATTCTTTTTTACCCTTAAAATAATGTGATGTTTTGTTCAGTTGTGAGTAGAACATGAATGGTTTGAATATATACCATGGCCTATGATGGTTATACACAATATTCAATGTGTCATTGAGTGTGAACATGGGCCATAAGGGGTTAATTCCCATATTGTGTGACCCTAGGATCCATATGAGGCATTATAAAAAATAACATAAGGTAAGAAATATTTATAATAGGATATGATTGTGATTCATTAGCCTTTATTTGAAACCATTCATGGTTAGTGACCTCTTATACACTTAATTTTATTTAATAATAGGGATTTTTCATTTAGTAAGACCATTGCTAGTGGGATCGATTATCCAAAAATTGGGATATAACTATAATGTATATTAAAACATGGTATGAGATGGTTATGTATTTTTTACTAGTGGGAATGAGAGGGTGATATATCATTCACCAAGGGGTTTGATATTGAGATATATAATTTATTTAGGGATACATATTATTGATGTATCATTTACATAAGGGTATGTCAGACAGGAAAATCATTCACCAAGGGGTATGATATCCTGATATAACCTTAAAAATAGGGTTATGTATCATTGATGTATCATTCATCTAGGGATATGTATTAGTGATGAATTGTTCAATTGATATATATATATTAGTGATGTATCATTCATATAGGGTCCATGTATGGTGATATATCATTCACCTAGGTTCTATATTCCAAGGATGTATCATTCATATGGGGATTATTTACTAGTGATGTATCATTTACTTGGGGGATATATAATTTTAATTTATCATTCACATTTGGGATATTCATCACTCACCTGGGTGTATTAAAGGGTGATAGAACATTTTCTAGGAGGTTTATAATTGTAATTTATCATTCAAATGGGTATATGATGGTGATATATTTCTCAATAAGGAATTTTTATTGGGTTCTACCATTAAATTTGGGGATAAGGATATGGTGATGAATCATTCAACTTGATTTTCTTGACAATGTGGTGATAAATAATTCACCTTTGAGCTCTATTAAAAGTATTTCTGCATCATCACATTCAAGAATTGGACAAAGAATGTATAGATATTTTTTTATTGGTTGTTGTATAATACATGATATGATGTGTTTTTTTATTTTTTTCTCTTTATCTATCTTACTACATGAACATATATGTTTATTACAGATATGTTTGGGGTCACTTTTGTATATTTCATACTTATATATGTGCATCTTGATTCATGCAATAATTTTCATAATCATGGATACATGAAATGAAATCAACCATAGTGTTTATAGGTGAGCTAAGATTCAAGTAGAATAGGATGTGGTGTCTTTTGGGAAATTAAGGGGATTGTAATCACTAATATGGATTACCAGGTGTGTTGATGACCATACTTCAACTTGATAAATGTAAATTTCCCTCTTTTTGGCTTTTGTAAATATGATGTTCTCTCAATGTTAAGCCTTATTTCTTGCTTTTATAAAAAAACTGATGTGTGATATAATTATTGATATTTGATTAGGTTAAATGAGGAAAATATATAATTTATTATGTTATGGGTTTATTACTAATCAATTATTATCCTATTGATCTTATATCTAGCTTATTCTTTCAATTATGATTGATTATTATTAATACTTCTAATGATATTTATGGTTTGTTGATTGAGGGTATATTATCACTATGAGTTCTTTACCAACCCTTGCTTATAGTAGGTAGTATTTGGAATATACAGAGATATAACTAAAATAATGTGAAGTAATATGATTTAGTCATGGTTGGGGATGCTAAAATACTTATCTGATCCCTTGTTCATTTTTGTAATTATATTTCAAAATGGTTACTAGAGATAAGATATTATTAAAAAATGAGATATTCCTTTTTCAAAGGTTTAACAATCATATATATAGGTAAATTATATATTAATTGGGATGGGTTTTTTGTTTTTATAATCCCCATTTTATATTTTTAAAAATTTAAATGATTTATGATTTTTAATTTAATGTTTACACATAGCTCGGTGTGGAAAGAGGGAAAGCGTTTGTGAATCATTATTGTTACATTGGGTTCACATATAATTTACATGTATGTATGTGATTGATAACCATGTTTTTGATATAATAGTTAATTTACACAATGAATCAATAAAAATATATATAACTTTTTCCAATATAAAATTTTTGGGGGATAATATTTATAAAAACCATGGTTACTTGTTCATGATATTAATATAAATTGGAAAATTATGTGGATGAATTTGTGATTATACGTGAATTGAGAGTAAGTAGTTTAGGTAATAAATGAGAAATAATATGTGAAAACATTATAGCACAGGGTGTGTGTTTATGATATTTGGGTGTGTGACTTTTATTTCATACCCTAAACTATGATATCAAGACCTGTGATAGAAATTAGTTTGGATTTATATAAATGGTATCGAAGTGACATTCCATTATAAAAGTCTCCTATTGATTTCTATGAGGGAATATATGAGTATACTCCACTTTCGCATGAGATAGATATGTCTATAATAACTATTCCTATTTCCGATTAGTATCCCTGAGAAATTTTTATTCTGGTTCTTTATTTTATGGGTCCTAGTAAACAATGAGTTTGGATGACCATGTCAGAATTGACCAAAGTGTTTGAGCTGTAGCTACCACCCATATTCATGGGTGTGGGTAGACTATAGTTTTCCATGAACTTTATTGAGAATATTTATGCTATGCATGACCAATGAGGGTGACTTAATAAATGTGGTAAAATATGGCTTCCTAAATCCTCTATGTACCAACCAAGTATGAGTGGGATATTTTGGTCTATATAGACTAGTATATAGGGATGTTTGGGAAATATTTACAGGACTATTTCTTTGATATGTTTCCCTTTTAGTATTTTAGGGTATATTGGGTTAGAGATTTCATGAAACTAGTTTTGAAACAATGAAATTGATATATTATTCTACAAATTTAACAGAATTTATTTGGATTTGACTTATTTTGGATATTGATGAGACTATTGAGGTTCATCATTTTAAAGGATGTCCTGAAACTTTTAATACAAAAAAAAGAAATATATGTATCATTAAAATTTTTATAGAGGTAATGAATTAGGTTTTCATTAATGATATGATTTATATACAGGTTATATGACATAGGAAGTGTATTTCTCCATCTAGGATTGAGAGGGGGATTTCTAGTAATATAAATCTTAAGTATGATGATTGTCTCCTAGTATGTGATGGACATATCAAGTAGGGTCGAGTTTATCTCTTCCATTGAATAGGAGTTCTTATAAACAGTTAATACATTGTGGGTTTCCAAAGAATATTATTCCTAGTTATGATAGGTCATTATAGAACGATGAAGCACCTACATAGGTTTTCTGACATTACATAGTGATTAAATGGTTGGAATGTTTCTCGGAAGACTCAAGGTTCTGTATATTGTCTTAGAGCCCCATTTCAATAAGGTAGTTGGAAATACACTAGTTGTTCTAGATAAAGAGGATTATTTTTCACCAAGGGTCATTAGTAGTAGTGTTAGCGGGGTGATACCCCTCTGTAGAGTTAGTCGATTAGAGAATTGGGTTAGAGCTTATGTTAGTTTTATAATTTTGAATAGAGTAAGGATTATTAGAGAGAGGGACTACTAACTGTCTGAACTATGATTCTCATGGAATTAATAATTATATCCATTTTATATGATATATGTTTTTACACCTGGTTATATATTATATACTAAAAAAACCTGTGATTATTGATAATGTAATATTTTAGGGTGATATCCATTGAGATTCCATTATTATTGAGATAATAGGGATTTTATCACTGTTCGGAATGTATAATCATGATTAGAGTGTATTTAATTTTATATAAAATCATTATATTTGATATATAATGCTTACGTGTTATCCTTTTGATATATTGGTTTAATCGTTACTAAGAAGATATCAACTAAACTGTAGACATGTATCTTTATATTATTTTCAGGGAGATAGTTATTTATATGTCGGGGATTGGTATTTATAGGTATGATATTTAACCACTATATATTGGTTTCTATGGATGATTTCATCCCTATTTTCATAAATTCCAAATTAGATATGGAGGTGTGATTATTGATCTTCAATTATATTAACAACCATTTCAAGGACATCATTTCCAAGAAATTATCAGGGAGGACACCTGTGAGAGTTGTTGAGTTCATGATCAATATTATGATTTTAATGAATAAAATATATATTATACTATGTAGGATGGATCCTAAAACACATAAAGAGTTCAATTACTAGCTATAGTACATGGAGTGATGGAAAAAACTCACCCAATCATTTATCATTATAGTGATACCATGTTATTTACTAAAAAGATGGATGGTTTATTTAGACTTTGTATAGATTATTAGAAGATGATACACAAGATGGTGAATAAATGATATTTAATTCCTCATATATATGACCCATTTGAAAAGTTATGGGCATCAAGGTGACCATTTAGGATCTATTTCTGATCATGATATCACTATTTATGTGTGAGGACATCTGATTATCTATGTATAGATTTTATAAGTATGTATAGTTTATATCAACACCCCATCATGTCATTCAAGAGGATAAATGAACTAACAAAATTTATGGCCCGAATGGATAATGTGTGTATATATATATATATATTCATTCATTGTCACCATTTTTATGATAATTATATAAAAAAGTAATAAGGGGAGGAATGCACCTAGAATTTAGTGATGGTCTTGAACACACTGTTATACAATTAAATTTTTTACCACGCTCTCATAGTGGAACTTTTGTTTTATAGGGGTATGTTTCTTAGGGAACATGATTTTAAAGAGTTTATAACATTAGACATTGATAAGGTTGAGGGTATTATTTCATAAGAGAGAACCAAGATTAAATATTATATTTTTATCTTTAAGATCAAGGAAGGACACAATAATATATTTATTCAGGACATCTCTTGGTTGTAAGCACCGATGATGAACCTGAATTAAAAGGTGGGAAATTGGACCTCTCATAAATATAATTATGAAAATCGTCCATGTCACCTGATTTATCATATAATAAGGCTAATAGAACATTCCCGGTCTATATAGAAAAGTAAAAAAAACATGTGTACCAAATATGACCACATGGGGATGATTTTTCCTTTGATAAATAATAAACAAGAGGTTGACCATTATTTAGAATTCCATATAGAGTTTCCAATAGTTGTAATACCATGTAAATTCAATTACATATTTGTAACTAAAAATAGAGCCAAAAAAATTATATCCTATTGAAAAAATTCAAATTACTTCACACAGATATATGAATATTATAGGAATACAGCAAGACATTTTTAAAGATCAAATTTATAAGAAAGGATGAAGTCAATGATATAAAAATGATCTATAAGAAATAAATTCACCCATAAATTAAAACCAAAAAGAATATTAATAACACCCGAACACCCTCCAAAATCATCAACATTATCCTCACTAAAAGAAACTTGGGGATAAAATCCAAAGGTAGGAGATCCCCAAGAATAAAATCCTTAAACAATAAAATCCATTGGGTCTCCAACAGTGGGTGGAATATGTAGGATGTGAGTAAATGTTTCCCAGTAGGGTTTCAATTTTGATCCAATTAATTTTATTTCAGAAGACATTCAAGGAAAACTAGTTTGAAATCTAATATAATAAATTAATAATTTTCACATTTTATAAATAAACTCATGATCACGAGTTAAATCTATTTATAAAAACAAATATTCGTTAAATGGAAAATTTTAATTTTATATATGAAAATTCCATTATAATATACCCTTTATGTTTATAAGAAGTAAACTAATTCTATTAAATTGAGGAAAATGTTAATTGTACTCATATACCCTTCCAAAACATTTTTTAACTAGTTTGGAACATCAAGAGGGGGAACCCAAATATAGACATATATAGTAACAAGTGTATGTGTAAACATGAATGATAATGATATAAATTTATTTGTAATTGATATAGGTGAAAAAATAAATCAAATATAATAGATATTTGATGATGATAAAGTAAGATATGGAATGAAAATATTAAAAGTATATACATCAAAAAATAGTTAATAATAAACATTAATTCTATAATGAATATGATTAAGGAATACCAATGAATAATGTTAGCACATGGAGAGTCCCCAACTCTAGTAACTTAGAGTCATTATATACATCATTAAATTGGAATAAAATATAAGGAATCACATCCTTAAGGACCTAATAGTTTAGTAGTCTAGGTAAACTAGATATATACATGATTCCCACATTACATTTGAATACAAAAAGTACAAATTTGTTTTTCAAGAATAACATTATTACCTATAGAGTATCATTAAATATCAAAACAAATATACTTCATGGATTCTTGGGAAAGGAAAAAAATAATGGTGAGCTCAAATTCTCAATAAGGGTTCACTACGATGGAAGCTATCATGAATTAATAAAGAACAATCAATATGTAATGGAAAATAACTGAAAACACATTCCATTTAAACAACATGAAAAACATGATATGATAAGGCATAATCAATATGTAAAGTTAAATAATGGAAAAACATACCATTTAATCAATAATATAATAATCAAATGAATACAAAGATAACATCATTATGTAAATCTCATGGATAATTATATAAGGCATAATGAATATGGAATGTAAAGTAAATGAACACACATTACATTTAATAAATAACTTTTCTATAAAAATTAAGTATGACATAATCAATATGGAAAGATAAATATCTAAAAACACATTCCATTTAATAAATAAAAAATAAAATGAATCCAGAGATAATATCATTATGAAAATTCCCTGGATAATAATAAGTGAATTGATAATGAAGGAAATTCTTAATTATTGGACGTAATGATCTCAGGTATCATCATACATCAACCATCAATACCTTCCAAAAGATGATTTAAAACTATAGTTAAAAACACCATTGAACTCATGATTATTTATTTTTCTCATAAGACCAATCGATTCATCAAGGTGCTATATAATTCAGGGCCCACTCAGCACTGTATTTCCAATGCATTTTTCATATATTGAATAATTGATATTATTTAGAAAATTTTTTCCTATTATAAAATATAAGTATTGAGTAAATAATAATTATTTATTAATATTTCCCTAGAAAAAAATAAATTTGGATATATAAAAAATTATTTAAAAGAAATTTATGATTAAAGAAATAAATAAATTTATGATAAAAAATATGGATATTTAGAGAAAATTTATCTTCTAATGATGAAAGGTAAGATAATATTTAAAGGAGATGTTAATGACTACAAAAATGAATCATGAAAGTGAACGTTAATACTTTCCTTGGTTAAAATGATAATAAACCTTCCATATAAATAAATATGATAGTATCAATACAACATATAACAATTGAAGTAAGAATAATGGGTTATTATCATTGATGAATATAAATACCATAAAAAGATCATTAAAAGAATTATTGAGGAAATTATCCTTTTCATTTTCATGATCACATTTTAAAAATTAATGTTTGAAAAAAATTTAAAGACACTTTTTTTTAAATAATCTTTGAATCTTTTAAAGGAATCTTTTTGAAATTTAGTGGTCATGAAGACATGACATTTTGTACATGAGGAGTACGATAACACAAATATTTCTTTCAAATATTTGGTAAAAGTCCAAATAGATATTGTTTGAAAATGGAATGAGGGTTCCTTTCAAAACATTGTGTTAAAAGTTAAAATGGTTAAAAATAACATTAATAAATCCCATTGAAATGGTTAAAAAAATTGAATACGTTTTAAAAAAATATTTTATTTGAAAAAATATAGATTTATGACTGAAGAGTTAATTGAATTCATATTTTCTTAAAAATAGTTTCTCAATAATTTTATGTACCAAAGAGTGTGTAAATGATATTATTACTTGAAAATATCATGAATAACTATAGGAGAGGAAAATTAAATGGTTTTATTAGAAAATGATTATATAATTTCATAAATTTAAATTCATTTTTAAACAATATTGATTAATATGATAATTTTAAATAAAACCTTATAAATATAATAATGTTTAAGTGAAGATTAATCGGTGAATCTATTATGTGTATCAAATTTAAATTCACATAAAAAGTGGGAATACAACATAATTTAGCTAAAAGAATATATGTAGTGACCCCAACACTCGTACCTTGTTGTTGGTGTCTGCACTATTACATTGGAAAAAAATACAAGGAATCACATCCCAAAAGACCAAATTTTTTATTAGTCTTGGTAAAATAGATAAAAAAAATGATTATCATATTACCTTTGAGAACACAAATTAAAACATGATTTTTTTGAGAATATAATTATTCCCTCTAGAATATCCTTGTACATAAAACATATTAAAATTAGTAGATTCATGAAAAAAGAATTAAAATAAGAGTGGTCTCAAATGCTCAATAAGGTTTAAGTATAGGGGATGATATCATTAATAAATCAAGCATAATCAATATGGAAAGGCAAATAACTGAACCCACATTTCATTTAAATAACTTGAATATCATGATATTATTAGGAATAATCAATATAAAAAAGTGAATATCTAATAACACATTCCATTAATCCATAAAATGAGAGTGAAATTCTTCTACAGATAATATCATAGTGAAAATCTCATGGATAATGATAAGTAAGTCTGAATCAAGGAAATACTTAGTTATTGAACGTCATGTTTCATAGAAACATGATATCCTGACCATCATAATCTATTATTAAGTTAGATAAAACATATTGGGTACAATCCAATCCAATTCTACCAACTCATTTATGTCACTACCTTTCACAACACACTTACTATCAATATCAATCCTCCTGACAGTTTAAAACACACTAGTTACAAACTCATAAGGTTTTCCAAATTGATTTTGTCTCATGAGAAAACTGATGCACTAGAGGGATTTCAAAAAATGGTCCCAAACCTATATCTTTCATGTCAATATAATTCCTCATATATTGAACAATTAATATAATTCATAAAAAATGGGTCTTAATATCAAATATCCATATTGAATAAAGGATAAAAATTTATCAATATTTCCCCAAAATGAAAAATAACATTAAAAGTAAACACCATATATAAAAATAGTATAAGTTTTAGGTAATAAATATACCCACTATTATATAATATATATATTTATGATAAATAAAATTTCCAATGAGAAGTAATTATGAGAAAGTGATTGTTTCAAGAGAAATTTACAATCATAAAAGAACATGAGGTTGTATAATAGCTTTTACCACTTAGTGCTTTTTAATTCACATCCCCTTGGAATATATATTTCATAGTGAAACAAAATAATAATAATTAATAATGAATCATGATATTACATGTCTAAAATGAAATATATACACCATATAAAAGTTAATTGGCTCATAATAAAAATTAACTCTCAATGTAATGTAAATTGAGATGAAATACCTTACCTCATAATTACTTTTAGTTTTAAATTGTCTACCCACATATATAGTGGTATTAAACAATTTAATAACATATAAAAGAACCATAGTCATATTTTTAATATCATTTATTGTCTTATCATAACATTTTACCAGCCTTTTGTTAATAATATTTCATTATCCTCTTTATTTTGGGTGTTAATTGCTTTGTTTTCTCATGTGTGTTTGGTCATGAAAGATTTGGTTATCAAACATATTATATAGTTTAACCATATCCAGAATAATAATCATGATATAATCATTATATATGTACATCAATGTAACTTTTATAACCAATAATAAAATATGATTTTGATAAATGAAGCATGTTATGATCATGGAGATGGTAGGTCATATTTACAAATGAGTAATGTTTTCCATTTTCAATGATCATCATGGAAAGAAGATAGGTAATATTTTATCTTTCCCTTAAAATAATAATATCATCTATATAATATTTTATTTTTAAATATAGTTATATATATCAACCATATGTTTTCGTGATGAAAACAGCGTCACGTCATTTTGTGAAGGAAATTGTCCACACGTACACGAACATCATTGTCAACGTTCATTTAATGAAAATGTAAAAAATAAAATGATATATATTATCTTTATATAATGATAAATATGTAATTAATATCATAATTATTTCATGTATATCCCATATTATAAATAACCTTACCATTTTCACCTTCTATGTAAAGCGTTAGTGAATGACGAATCACATCACTTCATGTAGAGGCAGTCTTCCCTACACATGAGTGGTGTTATCAAATTTAAAACGGAATGGAAAGTAAAAAAAATAATATAATTTATAATGGATCTATATTTATAAATATGTTATAAATATCATATATATAATTTATATCCACCATCAAACCCAAACCTGAAAGATGGTGCTGGATAAATAAACAACATCAGGTCACAATGCGGTAGTCCATTGTACAAACGAATAATGATTTCATAGATCATTTTATGGAAGTTGAGATGGTTGTAGATCATTCCCATATTATAAAAATATAAAATTATATTTAAGACACTAGGGTAATTATATCATCAAGGTTTAATAATAATTGAAGGAGATGTTGAAATAAATAAAATAAAGATGCTCTTTGAATACCATTACTTCTTCTTTGGGAATCCTCCATAGGTTTCAACTAAGGTCTTCCTAAGTTGTATTTATAAAAAAATAAGGATTAAAGGATGATGTGAGGGATTTTATTTTGTGATTTGGGTAGGTTCTTATTGATCTAAATTGATTGAGAGGTGTGAATACATGAGAGGAGTGAGTGCCCTTTATAGTTGAGGGGGAGTGCCATTTTTGTAAATACCCAAGAGTATTTACTATTGGGAGGTCAATATTACTTAGAGTGTCTTAAAAACTGATAATTAATGTTTTGGAGGGATTTTATGGATTATAAATACCTCAAAACACAATAAAATACATGTTTGAAACATTTTCTTCCTTTAACCTCTATGTTTCCCTACTTTTACCATTTTGGTTTTTTAGTACAGTGACTAGTTTACATACTAAGGTATTTCATTCTTTAAGACTAAATTAAAGTGATCCTTGTTAGATAATTTCGACCCATTTATTCTAAATATTAAATCCAATTTTTAAAATAAAAATAACTTTGTTTGTAGAAAATTTATTTTAACACATGCACATGTACGTGAAAAAATCCATTTTAACCATAACCACATTAATCAATTTTATCACTATTTAGGGGTCAATATATTCATTATAAATGAAAACAATTCAATTAATGGAACATAGTTTATATTTATGAATATTTAAAAATCACTTGGAAGAACATAAGAATTTTTGTAATTATAAATCAACTATTAAAATATCATTTTTATAAAATAACATTAATGTAAATTTTGACATTATACGTTAAATTTCAATTTTAAAATATCAATAAAATGATGGAACTAAATTATATTATGTCAAAACCGGCGTACCATGGTATTTTAATGTAAAAAATTAATTTTACCTAAATATTAATTCAACTTACTTCACATTTATTATTTTTAGTATCATTTATTATATTTAATTATTAACTAAATAATTCAAACATTGTAATTTCTTAAGAATTTAATTTAATTAATTCATATATAAAAAATTAAAATAAATTATCATGAAAATGACTCATTTATATTTTAAAATAATATTTATAACTGGACGTATGATGTTTTTGTCCATATCCCAAAGCATTATATAAATTAAAAGCAAGGATGTTTCCCTTTTTTGTCTTTTTCTTTACATAACTTATTATATAGGTCAGATTCAAGGTAAATTGTTTCAAAACTCATAAGAATATACAATAAGGTAATAAGGTTCTAAATATGGATATAAAATTTTTTTGGACAAATATGTACGTAATTTAACCCTTATCTTCTTTATTAAACCCCCTATAAACATATTATTAATTTTAACCATGATAATTAGTTTTAATTGTTTTCACTAATAATTTTGGTCAAAATTAATTTGAACTTCTTAGGAAATATATATTATGATTATTCCAAATAATAAATCTGTATTTAAAAATTAAATTTATATAAGTGAAAAAATTAAATTAAAATTAATCCTGTAGAGGTATCGAGAAAGAGAATTTCCAAAGAGAAATGATCAAATATAAACAATATTTTTATATAAAAATTTAATATGAAATTGATTAAAATATAATTAATGGGATAAATAGTTACATAATTTAAATAGTTTTACTTTAAAACCAATCAAAAATATAATATAACTTTATAAATAATTTAAATTAATAGTAAATTTTGAATTAAAAATATGTATTTTTCACTACTTATCCAAAAATGAAGCGTTTAAAAAAATTAAAAATTAACCCAATAATAGTTTTTGTACTATTATTTCAAAAATAAAGTTTAATTTTCAAATAAATTTTCTAAAATTATAAAAAGAATAATTTTAAATTTTGTACACAAATAAGTATTAAACCTTCTTTTAGAAAAAAAATACATTTTTAAAGAAAATATTTATTATTCATTTAAATTATTATTATTTTACTTATAATAAACAGATCACTAACAAATGTGTGTAAAATATATATATATTCTAATATTTTATTTAATCCTAATTATACCCTCAAATTTAATGACTAGGTGATATTAGTCATATTATGTAATAATTTTTATAATATATTGTTGTTTAGTAAAACATAGTCTTGCCTGTAATGAAAATTATCGAAGAAACTCATTATTGGGTTTAACATAAGATAAAATCAGTTATATGAGTAAAAAAATATAAACACTATGTTATATTTATTTCAAGAAATTGAATAGATTGAATTTATTTACAAATAAACACATCATAATGTATTGGTTTATTAAGTTAATTCCAAGCTTAGTGTTTTTTGTCATACACGCTATCAAATAAATTGTTATTATTTTATAATTTTGGGGTGTTAAATTATCCCATCATAAATAAATTTCATCTTCTCAAATTAGAATTCAAATAAATAATCTAGTTTTTGATATTTTTAAATACCATTGATGAAAACCCCACATTGTAAAAATGGTTAATTAAACACCCTATAAAGAAGAGAGGCACAGAAGTATAAAGGTCATATAGAAAAATATATAACTATGTTTCCATTTAGAATACAAATGTTAGAAATTGAAGATAATAACATGTAATAAATTTTTTAATAATTATATGTAGTGATAGAGGTCATTTATCATATGAATTCGAATGATAAATCAATTGTTACATGCCTTAAAATCATAAATATTTTATGATTTTAATACCTATTTCATTCATCATATATGAACACAATATCACAATCTTTTTCAATATCCTTATTCATAATTTTTAGGAATTCGCTTACTTTTTAAGAATATAATAAAATATTCTTACTTGATAAATTTCTTATTTATAAGTACAAGTTGATCATTTTTTTATTCTTTGATGAATTTCCAAATCACCCCTTACTCTAAGAAATCAATATCCAAAAAGTAGTTTTTTCCTAAATCACTAAAACTCAATTTATATGGATTTAAAAAATAAATAAGGGAATAATAATTCATTACTTCTATCTCATTTTATTGTTATAACAAAATGGTTAGTACAAGTTATCCAATATGCATAAATCTTCATATGGTGAGGTAATAAATTAATATCTAAAACCTAACCCAATGTTCAATATAAAAAGATTCATAAATGGTTCACATTACGAACCTTCAAAAAATATTAATATCCATAATATTAGAAATATTATCACTAAATTTCAAAAATTAACTTAACATTACCCCCCAATCAACATTAAGTATCTCTTAACCATCATATACCAAACATGTGAATTCCTTTATCACATATTTTTTTAAAACATGGTAATAACCTGAATTACAAAAAAAATCATTGATAACATGAATGATTCATTATTTCTTATGTAAAATGAAAATTATTGGATATATTCCTTAAATAAAAAAATGATGTAAACTCCATCATTTATATCATAAACCACTTTTCCAATAAATCATTAATGAGTTCTAAGGTAATGAGTACTATCAAATTTAATTTATCTATATTAGTCATATCTTTATACTAACATCATTAACTCAATATCAAGAACATATTAAGAGTTATATTTCCTTCCATAACCTGTTTTCCTAGCGGTTTAACTTTCCACTGAATCATTTTTTTGGGTCATGGGTATTGCATCTCCCTAAACACCAGAGGCTGTCGACTAGTAGCGAGGGCCCTTTTTGTGTCTGTGGGGGAGACTATGCCCTCATAGGTAAAAGATAATATCATAGTATAAGTAAACGATAACAATTAATAAATAGTGGAAGAAAGTAAATGAATAAACTACAGAAAAAGAAATATAAATAAATACAACTTAAAGATAAAAACCAAGTGCAGAAACCCACAAAAGAGTGTCATGCATTGATATGAGTCTAAATTGAAAGTATGGAAAACAGAACTCAAACACACAGTCAACTAAAAGAAAAGACACAAGCAGCAACTGCATCGTGAGCAAGGCTCGATCCTCTACCCTAGTCTCCATCCTAAGTAGTAATGAACAGTCAGGAATCGGAAGCAGAACGATTCCCCTTATCAATACCTATGAGAATGTAATCTACTCAGGTGTCGACAACGCCCGAGAAAGGGGTGAGATAAAATCCCAGTAGGTCATCACCCATGGTGTCCAATCATTTCCATTTCATACAGTATTAAAAATACAGTGTGTCATTAATTAATAATTTCAGATAATTTATTTAAACACAATGAAATAAATAAGATGGCTTGGGTTCCAAACGACACCCATGCCTAATCACCTGATTCAGCCTAAGATGGTAGTCTGAA
Organism: Viscum album; assembly: GCA_963277665.1. Taxonomy (NCBI): domain Eukaryota; kingdom Viridiplantae; phylum Streptophyta; class Magnoliopsida; order Santalales; family Viscaceae; genus Viscum; species Viscum album. Next base: position 1,044,963,576 of record OY728161.1, on the reverse strand, counting down.
AGGGGACCTTTCAGAAGAATGCACGAAAACGTATATATATAAAACCCAGAAATGAAACGTAAACAAAAAAGAGGTGTACCCCAAGCTTGTGCTTTTACTTGGGGTCTAAGTCAAGTGTCAACCAGGGTTACTACCACATATCAGAAGGATATCTTAATTCCCAAGAAAACTCAAATGGAAATAATATCAACCCTTAAGTGCATAATTTATTAAGGTTCCAGTTGAGATTTGGAGTCTGAGCCCGTCCTGAAGGTATCTCTATAGAACATATGTCAATTTATCTAATGCCACCGAGCTTGTCCAAGGCAATCTTTCGAAATACCATGTATTTCCTGAGGCACAGTTTTACCCTGAGTCCATCCTAATCTCACAAAAAGGGGTCGAGTGTCATCTAAGGCTGGCTTAGCCACATTGCCAATGAATCCGTCTCGACGGGCCCTTTTGGAATAGTTATCACTCAAAAGTATTAGAATGTCCGGGGAAGTCTCGGTCCGAAAATTCCAACAACACTCACCCCGGAACATAGAGGTAACCCATCATGAATGGAGGATCTAAGCATGGACCTTAATAAAGGATCCTCCCCCTTTCCCTACCCTAAATTTAATGAAAGGATCCACAACATAAGATATGACATAATCAGCATATAAAGTCGCAGTTTGAAAACTAACCCGATACACTCGCATCACAAAGAATAAGTCTAATAGTATAACATAAAACCTTTCAATGAAATATACATATCATATCAACCTTAACAGATAACACACATTTAAATAATAAGTTATTCATCATAAAAAGTTCCAGTGATCCAAAAATTCAAGTTCATGTTCAAAGCAACTGTTTATTTAATTTAATTAGGATAAAAAGGGGCTTTGCAAAACATGCAATTAATCAAACAATAAACTCCGCTAATGGAAGAATACACCGATCATGAAGGAACACCCAAAGGGGTGTCCAAATTTGTTGCAATAATTCAAACAATAATTCAATTAATTTAAAAACAATAAAAGGGGCTGGGCAATACCCGCAACTAATTAAATTAATAACCCGGCTAACGGAACAAATACACCGACTATGTCGGAACACCCAAAGGGGTGTCCCATCTTATTGAAACCATTCAAAAAAATCTTTTTAATATGATTAAGCCTGAAAAAATTAAGTAAAAGCATTAAAGTAATTAAAATGGGTAAAAATTGCACAATGTTGGTAGGCACCGACTAATGGCACAACAGTGTGTTTTTATAAACCACAACAAAACGGAGGGAAAACAAGTAGGCACCCTACCTTATAGTCGTATATGACTATAAGATCAATGATAGGATTTTATTTGTCCTAAAATGGATGATGATTAATTATTTTAGAATAACCCCAAAATAGGGTAACAATCTTCCGCGATGAACTACGCACAGAATATCTAACGAAATCGAACGATTCCACTTGCGAAACATTAGCCTTTCCCTAAGGCTTACTATAAACCTGATGGAGAAGGAATCATACGTTGGATAGAGGAGTAGTGGACTTCCGAAGGGGCTACTAGTTGGTGTGATGGGATTGAGGGGAGAAGATGTGACGTGATGAGTGGGAGAGGGAAAGAGGAGAGGAGAAGAAGAAAAGAGAGAAAAGAAAGAGAAAAGAAAAGAAAAAAAAAATATGATAAAAATAAAAGATAAGGAAAAAAGAACATAAAAATAAATGATAAAATAAAACGAAATAATGGAAAGGAAAATAATAAAAATAATTAAAAACTAGAATCCCCCATTTTAATTATTTTCATTTTTCCCTTAACCCCCTTTCTATTTTATTTCAGAATTTATTTTTCTCCTTTATTGCTTTATATTAAATCATATTTAAATCTCTTATTATTTTTTTCAACCTTTAATCAGTTATTTAAACCTGGACCTCATGCTAAAGCGCGACATGACATTTTTCATGAAACGTCTACAATTATTTAAATTAAATAAAAAAGCTGACCAGGATCCACAGTGAGGTGTGCAGGTGTGCGCCCCAAGTCTCTTAATTAATTAGGTTTCACTAAAGTAAAAATATTATGTACCTGATTAAGGATATAATGTTACAACCTCCCCTCTATAAGACAACTCGTCCCCGAGTTTCCCTCCTGAGGGTAGTGGAACGTCGCCAGAGAAGAGTTCCGGCCACTGCCCACGTACATCCGTCTCCCGCTCCTAGGTCTCGTCCTGAACGCATCGATGTTTCCACAACACCTGGACTAGTGGGAATGACTTGCCTTGGAGAAATTTCATGCTACGGTCGATGATACAGGTCAGATGCTCTACAAAGGATGCATCAGCGTCAAGCTCGATGTCTTCAGTGTCAAAAGAAAGAGACTGGTCTGGATGATATTGTTAAATCTGAGATACATAGAAAACGTCATTCATGGCATGGTACCTATGAGGTATTAGAAATTGATAGGCTATCGGCCCAACTCTCTCCATTATCTCGAACGACCCGACGTATCTCGGTGATAAATTCCCATGCCACCTGATCCGCCTGTGACCCAACCTCAGAGAAACACACATAAAGACTCGATATCCCACCTCAAACTGTAGAGGTCTTCGGCGACGATCAGTATAGGAAATTTTTCGGGACTGAGATGTAGTCATACACTTCTGAATCTGCTGAACTTTCACAAAAGTCTCCTGAACGAGATGAGGACCCAAGAGAGCTGCCACACCTACTTCGAGCCAGCATAAAGGCGAACATAACGGTCTACCATAGAGATCTTGATACAGAGCCATTTGGATTATCACATGGAAGCTGTTATTATAGGTAAACTCAACAATGTGTAAATGATTCTCCCAGGAACCTCCAAAATCAAGGATTTATGCTCCTAACATATCCTCTAACACTTGTATAGTTCTCTTGGACTACCCATCAGTCTGAGGGTAATATGTAGTACTCAGAAGTACCTGTGAGCCCAGTGCATTTTACAACCCTTCCCATAACTATGAAGTAAAGCGGTCATCCCTATCTGAGACAATAGAACGAGGTACACCATGAAGTCTCACAATCTCTAGGATATACAGCCTTCCCGACCCATCAATCGTAAAGGTCTCTTGGATAGGGAAGAAGTGTGTAACCTTGGTCAACCTATCGACAACCACCCATGTTGCATCGCTGCCTCGAAGATATCATGGAAATCCTGTAATGAAATCCATGGTGATGTCATTCACTTTCCATTCGAAAATGGATAGAGGCTGTAGGAGTCCAGCATGTCGCCGGTGCCCTGCCTTCACCTGTTGGCAGGTGGAGCACCGAGTAATGAAACCTGCTATCTTCTTTTTTATACCAGGCCACCAATACTATCGACACATGTATCTATACATATTGGTCCACCCAGGGTGTACTTACCAAACAAAGGTGTGAGATTCCTTCATCATCTCTTCTTGTATACCTGAAGGTACCCATACACGACCATGGTAAAGGAGAGTTTCACTGCCATCAAAAACCCAACCAGGAGGTGGGTTATCTCTTGTAACACTTTCCCTCAAAATGAGACCCTCAGGATCAGTAAACTATTGCATGTGGACTTTCTCTAGAAGAGAGTATGTCACTATAAGAGCTTCTAGAACCGGTTTCCCACTCTTCTCTTGAATATCTAAATTTATCTCTGAAAACAAGGAAATCATCTGCCACTCATTACTGGCTACCTGCATGGCCTGTGTTTGTGTCTTTCGGCTTAAAGCATCTTCCACAGAATTACCCTTACCATGGGTATAAGCAAGCTCAATGTCGAACAACTTCAAGTATTCAACCCACCTTCATTGCCTTAAGTTCAATTCTCATTGAGTGGAGATATATTTTAAGCATTTATGATCAGTGTAAACAACAGTTATCTCACCCAAAAAATAGTGTCTCCAACAACAAAGATCGTGAACCACAACTGCCAACTCAAGGTTGTGTGTAGGATATTTCTTCTCATGAGGTCTTAACTGGAAAGATCCATAAGCTATGACTCGATCACCCTGCTTCAAAACTGCACCCAGTCCAATTCCGGAAGCATCACAATAAACTGTATAGCTCTTACCGGGTTCAGGCAGAATCAGGATCAGGGATGAGGTCAGTCTTCCTTTCAACTCCTAAAAAGACTTTTCACATGCTTCTAAATAGATGAACTGTACACCTTTCTTAGTCAAGGCCGTGAGAGACACTGCTAAGTGAGGGAAATCCTGGATGAAACGCCTGTAATTGCCAGCAATCCCCAAGAAACTGCGGATCTCGAAGACACTCTTGGGATGCTCCTATGAAACCACGACGCTCACTTTTTCTGGGTCAACTGATACCCCTTCTTTAGATATAATATGACCCAAGAAGTGCACTTTATCAATCCAGAAGTGGCATTTTCTGAGCTTAGCATGTAGCTCGTGCTCTCTCAGTGTACTCAGCACGATCTCAATATGGGTTTCATGGTCATGTATGGAATGAGAATACACTAATATGTCATCCACAAAGACTACCACAAAGGAATCAAGATACGGATGAAAAAAAATCAATTCATCCGATCCATGATGATTTTCGGCGCATTCTTGAGGCCGAAAGGCATAACTAGATAATCACACAAGTCGTACCAGCTTTAGAATACTGTACATGGTATGTCAAATGGTCGTAAATTCACCTAGTGATATACCAACCTCAAATCAATCTTAGAGAAATCAATTTCTCCCTAGAACTGGTCAAAGTGATCATATATATGAGGCAATGGATACTGGTTCTTTACTGTGAGCTGGTTGAGTTGACGATAATCCACGCATAACCTTAGGGTATCATCTACCTTCTTGAAAAAAAGGATAAGTGAACCCCACAACGATGTGCTAGGTCTAATGAAACCCTTATCCTTAAGGTCTTCAAGCTACTTTTTGAGTTTTTGTTGCTCTGTTGGTGCCATCCTATAAGGAGGAATAGACACTAGTTCCACACCTTGCACGAGCTCGAAAGTGAGCTCCACATCTCTCATAAGAGGTAAGCCAGAGAAATCTTCAGGGAAGACTTCACTGAAAAGATCCACCAATTGATGGAATTCAACTAGTTTTTTTCCTAGTCGCTCATGAAGACACTTTCCAACCGAGATGTCACTCTGCCCAACCCTTCGTATTTAGGCTTTGCTTGGTTTTCCTACATATCTCATTATCCTTTTTGAAGATATGTGCCACCCTCAGGGGATGTGAAGGACACCTGATGACGATTTAAATCCACTTGAGCAAAATAAGGGGCATGCTAGTTCATACCAAGAATGACTTCGATGCCAGACATATCGAGGATATAGAAATTCCAAACAAAATGGTACCCGCCTATATTGAGGTGGGCACTCTTGACACTAGTGTATGCCCTCTTTCCAGACCCCAAGCGGAGTGTCAAGAGACATGACGCCGCAGGGATCCTTAGTAGGAAATCCAAGACTCTCAAAAATAGCAACAGATATAAAGGAGTGTGATGTGCCAGTATCAAAAAGAGAAGAAACTAAAGTAGAGGATACTAGCATAGTACCTCTCACTGTAGATGGTCTAGAACTCTCCTCCTATGGTGCTGATTGAACTACATACATGAGACCTGAGCCATGGCCCTGATACAATTCCTAGTTTGCTTGACCAGGTCCACTCTGCTGACACTGATAATCTAGGACTTGATTCCCTCAACCATGACCTCCACCATTACCTCGGCCTGATCAACTGGTGGAAAAAGAAATTCTTGCCTGCTATGGAGTCATAGATCCCATACCTAATGGAGGTGCATGTGTGGATCCTCTGCCATTGGAAGCTAAAGAGATGGAACGACAGAAATGCTGATGGTGACCCATCCTGCCGCAATCTAGGCACTCCATTGGATCCCTCGTGCACTGTGTCTTCTTGTGGACATCCCTACATCACTAATAACAAGAGACATAGCTATCAAGATGTGCTATTTGGCTAGGATTTCCCCCATGTGCACTTTAAAAATGGCGTTTCCTGCTGCCAGAAGAGCCATCACCTTGTCTCGAAACAGAACCACCATGGATCACTTGTTTAGCTTCCCTGACATTTCGCTCTGATATTAGAGCTTGGTTCATGATCTATTTAATAGTGGTCAAATGGAAGACATTCACTTGTGAGAGGATAGCGTACTCAAGTCTATCCTCGAAACGCCTCACAGTAGTCTGTGCGTAGCCAGTTAGTGATGGGACAAAACACTAAAGTTCTGTGAAATGACTAGAATAATCTAACATAGTCATAGAACCCTGCTGAAGATATAAGAACTCATGCACATGATCATCTCTCAGAGTCTGCGGAAAAAATTTATTATAGAAGGCTACTTGGAAATCAGCCCAAGCCATGAAATTGGTCTTCTCAGCCTGAGAAACAACGTTCCACCAGCGCTTGGCGGAGTCACGAAGCATATAGACTTCAAGCTTGACCCTTTTCTAAGGAAGTGCCTCATGGTGGTCGAAGATAGAACTTATAGCTTCCATCCACGACTCTACAACATGAGGGATGACACTCCCCGAGAAGGTGGGAGGGTGTTGCTTTAGGAAGTCTCATGTGAGTTCTTCCATTGATTGGGTAGGTCTGGGGATGTTCTGATAGACAACCTGCCTCAGAGGCTGGGCTTCGATATGGAAGAGACAACTCAAAAGGATTGCTAAGCAAGTTCTACAGTCCACTCCTCGGTTAAGTCAAGCTAACATCTAACAGGCTATCACAACTTTATATTCAATAAACCATCATTTGAAAATTTCACCACTAGGAACAACAACACTCATATGCAAACAGACAAATGCACGCTTAAAATAGATTTGGCATGGCAATATGCATAGCATTTAAATCCTATAGTGCCTATTAAGATGAATGGAATATATTTCCCTCATATCATCGAGCTGCAATGGTAAACCCATTATTGCAAAAATACCAACACAATAACAATGCAATACAAGTGAGTCACCCTATGGTGAAATCATATCAACAGTAACTGGCATAATCAACAACAGCAATCCAAACCTAGGAATTTGAGTTTTCCCCTTTACATGGGTTAGCTACGTCCAAGAATAGAGTATATCCCAAATACCTATATCATAGTCTCATGTCTAACCCAAACCATAAGAAAAAGGAAAAACCACTCTGATACCACTTTGTAACATCCCAACCCAGCTCACCCCTATGAAGGTGGCCAAACCAGTTGGTCACACAACCTCGAGCGCATCTTCCTGAATGCCAGAGGCTACCAACTAGCAGCGAGGTCCCTTTTTGTGTCTGTGGGGGAGACTATGACCTCATAGTTAATAGATAATATAACAGCGGAAGTAAAAAACAACAATTAATAAATAGCAGAAGCACGTGAATGAATAAACTGCTGTAGAAGAAATATAAATAAATCCATCTGAAAGATAAAAACCAAGTGTGGAAACTCACAAAAGAGTTTATTGCCATGATATGAGTCTAAACTGAATGTATGGATCACAGAACTCAAAAACATAGTCAACTAAAAGAAAATACACAAGCACCAACTACATCATGAGCAAGGCCCGGTCCTCTGCCCCAGTCTCCATCCTAAGAAGTAATGAATAGTCAATCATCGGAAGCAGCATGCTTCCCCTTGTCAATACCTGTGAGCTTGTAATCTACTTGTGTGTCGACGAAGCCCGAGGAGGGTGTGAGATAAAATCCCAATAGGTCGGCACCCATGGTATCTAAACCTTTCTATTTCATGCAGCAATAAAAATACAGTGTTCCATTACATAATAATTTCAGATAATTAATTTAAACTCAATGAAATAAATAAGATGGCTTGGGTTCCAAACGACACCCATGCCTAATCACCTGCTTTAGCCTAAGCTGGTAGTCATAAAGGGGACCTATCAATAGAATACATGAACATGTATATATATAAAATGCATAAAATAAAGGTAAACAAGAAAGAGTTGTACCCAAAGCTAGTGATTTGACTTGGGTCTAAGTCATGTGTCAACCAGGTGTACTACCAAATATCAGAAGTATTTCTCAATTCCCAAGAAAACTCAAATGGCAATAATATCAACCCTTAAGTGCATTAATTATTAAGGTTCAAGTTGAGATCTGGAGTTCAAGCCTGTCCCGAAGGTATCACTACGGAATATCTGTCAATTTATCCAATGCCACCGAGCCCGTCCAAGGTAATATTTTGAAAGACCAAGTATTGCCCGAGGCATGGATTTACCCTGAGTCCATCCCGATCTCACAAAAAAGGGGTCGAGTGTCATCTGAGGCTGTCTTAGCCACATTTCCAATAGATCAATCTCTATGGTCTCTTTTGGAACCAGTATCACTCAAAAGTATTAGAAATTCTAGGGATGTCTCGGTCCAGCAATGCCAATGACATCGCCCCCCAACACATAGAGGTAACCCATTAGGAACAGAGGATTCAAGTGTGGCCCTTAATATGGGACCTTCCCCCATTATTTACTCTAAATTTAATTAATGTTTCCATTGTAGAAGATATGACATAATCATCATATAAAGTCACAGCTTGAAACCTAACCAGATACACCCGCATCACAAGGCATAAATCTAACAGTATAACATAACAACTTGCAAGGAAATATACATATCATATCAACCTCAGCGGATAATGAACATATAAATAATAATTAGTTCATCATAACATGTTCCAATGATCCAACAATTCATGTTTTTGTTCAAAGCAAATATTTATTTAATTTAATTACAATAAAAAGGGGTTTCACAACACAAGCAATTAATCAAACAATAAACTCGGCTAATGGAAGAATGAACCGATAATGTCGGCATGCCCAAAGGCGTTTCCAACATTGTTTCAATAATTCAAACTACTATTCATTTAATTTAAAAACAATAAAAAGTGGATGTGCACTACCCACAACTAATTAAAATAATAACCCGAGTAACCGAAAAAATACACCGACTATGTCGGCACACCCAAAGGGGTGTCTGATATTGTTTTAACCATTAAAAAAATTTACTAAAGATGATTAAGGATGAAAAAATTAAGTATAATTATTAATGTAATTAAATTTGGTAAAATTGCACAAAACTGGTAGGCACTGACTAATGACACAGCAGTGCGTTTTTATAAACTACAACGAAATAGAGGGAAAGAAAGTAGGAACCCTACCTTGTAGAACTATATTACTCTAAGATCCACGGTAGGCTTTGATTTTACATAAAACTGATGAATACAAAGGATTTTAGAAAAACCCCAAAATAGGGTAACAATATTTCGCGACGAACTGTGCGCATAATACTTAATGGAATCGAATGATTCCACTTGAGCAACGTTAGCCTTTCTACAAGGTTTACTGTGCTGCTAACGATGACGAAATAAAACATCGGATAGAGGAGCAGTGGCCTTCTGATGGGGCTACTAGTTGGTGAGATGGGATTGAGGGGAGAAGGTGTGACGTGGTGAATGGGAGAGGGAGAGAGGAGAGTGAAAAAGAAAATAAAATAAAGAAAAGAAAAAAAATAAGAGAAAAATAAAACATAAGGAAAAAAAGGAAATAAAAGAAAAATATAAAATAAAACAAATGAATTGAAATGAAATTTATAAAAATTATTAAAAAATGGAATCCCCCATTTTAATTATTTTCATTTTTCCTTTAACCCCCTATTTATTTTATTTCAGAATATCTTTTTATCCTTTATTGCTTTATTTTAAATCATCTTTAAATATCTTATTATTCCTTCCAACCTTTTATCAATTATTTAAACCTGAACATCGTGGTGAAGCGCAATGTGACATTTTTCATGAAACATCTGCAATTATTTTAATTAAATTAAAATCTTCCGAGGACCCGTAGCGAGGTGCGCAGGCACGCGCCTGGGGTCGCTTAATTAAATAGGTTGTATTAAAGTAAAAACTGTCCATACCTGATTAAGGCTGGGATGTTACACATGATATCATTGATAAAATAATAAAATGACATAATTATTTAATCCAAAAACAATAACATTGATCATTGACCTCCTTCTATGGTAATTAAATATGCTTCAACATGATCCATTAGCCTCCCTTGAGGTATATTCATTTTATTCTTGAGGAACTGATATATATAGTTCCCTATATCCATATAGTTGAAGAATTGTATATTGGAAACATTTTTCATACCTTTGTAATCACAAGCATAGTGTCCCTCTAATCCAAACTAGTAGAAAAATACCATTTCTTTTAATCAAGTACTAGGGTGTTTTTATCCACAATTATCTCATATGGGAAAATCCTTCTTTCCCTTCAATCCTTTATGCAAATTTTTTCTTTACATCTTATTTTTCTCTTGATTTTGTTTGAAACCATAATACTTATACAATTGATTATATATATTTTTATAACATGATATTATGTCCACATATGATGACAATGTTTGGGAGACTTGTCCCCTTTGAAGGAATAGATTATGTTTGTAAAGGAAATGATCATTCATAGCCTTTAGATTAGTTGCATTGATTCAGTTCTCATTCATTCTACTGGGTTCCATTTTTATATGATTTAATACACTATTTTAGATCATATCATTTTGAAACAAAATTTATAATCCCAAATCTTATGAAATACATAACATAAATTGAAAAATATATTCATGGCTAATCTTATAATATTAAACATGATTTCACTTTAGATATATCTTTTTCAAATCCATTATAATGGTTTGTAATTTAAAATATCTTAAATGTATCTCCTAGGACTATCATGCCAAGTGTACAGTAAGGCCTTTTTCATACACCAGGTGACGACTGGGTCAAGCCCAAATCACCCTTTTCGGAGTCATTACAGAAAGGTACCTTTGTTCTAGTACCACATCCACTAGTAGTATCCAATAAAGGGTATATTACAATGAAAAACCACATAATATATATGTTACCAATACATTAGGTTGTTTTTACATACTTATCCTTAATGTATATCATAGGGTTTTGTACCCTAACCTATGTTTTCCATAATGTAGTTCCCATGGTTTGTACTAAACTTCATATGATACCAACTGTACCAACTGTCATGACCCGACCCCCAGGTCCCGTATCGTGACTACCCCAAGACCGCCTTCCATAGGCTAGGGGCTGGTGACTTGCACCAAAGGAATAATTCCCTAAAACTGTGAAGGCATTGCATTTATAAAAAGTAAACTCACACAACCAGAGTACAAGAGGAAGAAAACACTAATTAAAAGATGTATAAAAAGTGTACTGAATGTAAAGGGGGGCCAGAATACAATCCCTACAGTAAGGAACAAATACAACTGAAAGAAAGTACAACTGAAAAAGGGACAAATAGCTGTAAGGTGTCTAGCATCTCCTGGATTGTCCACCACAGATCCTACATGAAGGGTAGTTATAGATAGCCTCCTCAGTACTCCACATCCATCTGTCTCCCCCAGGTATTGACTTTTCATGAGGTCCACCTCTTGGTACTGTCCAGTCCTCGTACACTCTGCCTCTGTCAGTGTTGTCCGTCGTCTACATCCAACACAACGAGGTGCGGCCATAGCCCGTGCAGGGGTGAGAATAACGATACTCAGTAGGGACCCTAAGACCCTAAAGGTCTCACAAAATCCAACACGAATAAACCAAAAAGTATGAAATCAATGGATAACCATTACTTAGGTATATTCCCTTACATATACCTAAGTTATCAAGTAACTCGCCTCAATCATGAGGAAAACACAATAGTCATTGACTCAGCTCAAACCAGGATTTTCATTATCAAAATCACGGCTGCTGGAGAACACCTCCTCTATCATGAACAGTGGGCATGTTGCAACACTAAGGTGCTTCTCACTAACCATAGACTGCTGAGGTACACCTCCTGTCGAGTACCGCGGGTCTGCTACCAAATACTGGATGCTTCGTCCGTTGAAGGTCTGCCCCCAAATACCGGGTGCTCTCCCTAATATCCTACAGAGGTACTCCTCTCGTCGAGTACCGTGGGTCTGCTGCCAACTACCCAGATCTCTGTCCGCCATGGGTCTGCTGCCAAATACTGGGCGCTCTCCACCGGGCAAGTCGAATCACTCCGAGTCAAATTGGTCAAGAAGTCGTCAGGTCTGTCAGCTACTTGGTCTCTGCACTCTATCTGCTCATCTCCAAAATAATCTGCTCCACGAGAAACCGGTAGATACTCCAAGTGTCAATAATTCTCACGTGGAATTATCTAAAAGGACCTCCAAATCATAGGGGTCTCAACGCAACAGACGGTGCGTTAATCGGACGCCTAGTCTGTGAATTATTAGCATGTCTGTTCCAGGGGCCCAGTTAGATTTTAGGTTCAAACCAACCTGATTATACCCCAATTGTGTCCAAACCTCAATTGGGGTATTCCAAAAGAACCACCTCATCCTAAGATTTCTGTCGCTGTAAACGTTTTGTCGATAGGACAGCCGTAGCCCGAGTTATGGTCGAAAAGGTGAAAACGGGCCATTGCGGGTCTGAGTCCGGTCTGACCCAGTCAAGCCGACCCAGCCCATCCCGGTCTGAACTAGGGTCTGACCCAGTCCACAGGTCTGACCCAATCAAAGGAAGTGGCCCGACCCAAGTGGGCAGACCGAACCGAGGGGGCGGCCTGGCCCGAAGAGGCGGCCCGACCCGAAGGCTCGAACCAGCCCAAGGGCGGCCCGGCCCGGCCCGAGGTGGACCGGACTGGAGGTGGCCCCGACAGCCCGGTCGGCTTAGCAACCCAGAGGGGGTCTTCCTTGGTCGTGCCCAGGGGTGAAACCATGTGCCCCTGGCACCCGAACGTCTTAGCCGTTCGGGTAGAACCGAACTAACGCTAGGTGGCGCTATCTGGCTCACGCGGGACCTGACAGGGTCCAACACATCCTGGCTAGACCGAATGGCCAGTGTCTCCACACCCTGGCCCAGCGCACTGGCGTTGCGCCCCTCCGCTGCGGCCTCCTTCTGGTCTCTGTGCGGCGTGACGGTGCCGCCCTCCTCCTCCGACCGCCATGGCCCTTTCTTCCAGTGTTGTACGACGACACAGTGCCCCTCCGGCACCGCTACAACCGACATAGCTATGGATCGGTTCTTTGAATGGCACGGAGGTGACGTGCCCTTGTGGCAACCCGATGGCCTTGCGTCACCGGCTTCTTCACGGCTGGCTCGTTTTCGGTCACCGCGTGTACCTCCTTCATCATCATCGAAGAATAACACACAAAAGGGGAGGGTCGGGTTGTATTTGTGTGGTCTAATCCCTCCTCATCACTTTTATATCATTCGGTTCTCATACCCAAAATTTGAACGACAAGGAATGAGTACAAAACAATACAAACCCCCTACCTCGATTGTCACTCATTGGAAAAGTCACGGGAAGCGGGCGTCGTTCCGTTGACGTCAGGTAAAAGACGAATATGTTGAGGAGGAAGGATTTGGGGAAGATGAGTCAAGATAACGTCATCGGTGTTCCTCGTGGGTGGCAGTGTTTCCTCTACTTGCCCTGGTTAAATAGGGAGAAGACGGTGCTCGTCATTCTTCAGTGGTGACGGGCGTTCTTCACATTTTTCGTTGAGAGGATGAAGTCCTCTCAATTCTCCCAATGGCTCTTCCTCTCCTTAATTCTCCCAAAAAAGATTATTCCAACCTCCCACCATAATAATACATCACATATTTGAATGTTGGCATAATTAATTCAAATAATTCAAAATGATTCCAAATTAATTAAGTTAATTTACATAAATAAATTGGAGGAGTTGGCTCATTAAATGAAGAGGGAAGGTGAAGAGTTTCACAAATTTAATTAGGGGTTTAGAGGAGGTTTAAAGCTCGTGTGGGCCCCATCTAATAATCCTACCAATGGAGGTTATGTGCTAGTGGGCCCCACCACCATTACATCCTTCCTAGGGAGGTTATGTGCGGGTGGGACCCACCACCATAACCTCTCATTGGAGGTTATGGTGTGGTGGCCCCCACCACTAACCTCCCCATGGAGGTTTTAACCTCCAAAAATAATATAAAGTTAAAACTTTAACTTTATTCAATTTAATTAAAAAACCCCCCAAAACAATCTTCCACTCTCGATAAAACGCAATTACGGTGAAGGTCTCACTAAGAAAACGCTGACGCTGCGAGTTCAATGGTGCCCTCAGATTTCAATTCTGAGCATCAGGTAAATGTTATAAAAACATGCTCGTACGTTTATTGAACGTACCCAAACAAAACTTTAGAAATTGATTCCGGGCACACCGGGCCTCATAATCAAGCACCGTCAGAAACTGCAGACTCTTAAAATTCCCTTGTATTTTAAAAAAATCTCTTGGAATTCGGGGTCTTTAAAATCTACCCACCTCAGGTATTTATGTCCTCGTATGCTACAACTCAAACTAAGGGAACAAAAGGGGGAACTAAGAATGCATCTGAGCTCCCGCTCTCATGTGTTCTCCTGGAGGTTCTCGTGCTTCCAGCATACGTGCACCAGAGGTATCGACCTTCCACATAGGACCCACTCCTATTGATCCTCAATCTCTACTGGAACCTCTGCGAAAGTCGCACTGTCATCGATGTCCAGCTCCCCATGGTCGATGATATGGGATGGGTCGTGCACGTATCTCCTCAGCTGAGATACGTGGAAGACGTCTTGCACCTGGTACAAATGAGGTGGAAGAGTCAAGTCGTTAACCACCTTGCCTACTCTAATGAGGACCTGAAAAGGTCTGATGAACCGAAGAGATAACTTTTCGCCTCTGCCAAATCTCCATAGACCTCGTCGAGGTGGGACCTGTAGGAAAACGTGGTCGCCATCCTCGAACTCCAGAGGTCTCCATCTCCAGTCAACATATGACTTTTTCCTACTCTGTGCAGTCTTCATCTACTCCTGGATGATCTGCACCTTCTCTGTGGTAGCTCGTACCATCTCTGATCCCACTAGTGCTGACTCCCCTGGGTCTGTCCAGCACAGTGGCGATCTACAAGGTCAGCCATACAAGGCCTCAAAAGGTTCTGTCCCTATGGTGGAGTGATAGCTGTTGTTGTAGGAAAACTCCATAAAAAGTAAGTGGTTCTCCAAGCTGCGACTGAAGTTGAGGAAGCATGCATGGAGCATGTCCTTGAGGGTTTGAATGGTCCTCTCGGTCTGACTATCTGTCTGAGGATGGAAGGTGGTGATTAGACGTAGCTGTGTCCCAAAGGCCTCATGCAACACTTTCCATAGTTGGGAAGTGAAGTATGTGTCACAGTCTGAGACAATAGAAGAAGATACTCCATGAAAACCCACTATCTCCTGCACATAGATGCATCCTAATCTCTCTACGGAACCCTACTCCCTGATCGGTAGGAAGTGGGCCGAATTGGTGAGTTGGTCGACGATCACTCAAATCGAGTCATGACTCCTAGATGTACGTGGAAGACCCATCATGAAGTCCATGGATATCCCATCCCACTTCCAGTCTGGGACCTCTAAGGGCTGAACCAAGCTTGTTGGTACCTAGTGCTCTGCCTTCACTTGCTGACAAGTGAGGCACCATGAGACAAACTCTACTACTTTCTTCTTTATACCTGGACACCAATGCAGTCGTCGAAGGTCCTGGTACATATTCGGCACTCATGGATGTATCGCTAGAGGGGAAGTGTGAAACTCCCTCAACACTTCCTCCTTACGTGGAACTGGTACCGTGGTACATCTTATAAAGAGGATGACATTCTCCCTGCATTCAGAAAATCCATCAGGTGCATGCTCTGTGAATATCTGAGCATGTCACGTCTCGTAGTCAGTGTCCCCATGTTGTGCATCCCTAACTTGCTGAAGAAGTGGGGGAGTGAGTATAAGAGACTGTAGATAGGCTACTCCATATCTATCCACAAAGGATATCTGTAAGGCAGCCAGCTGCTCTGTCACTTCTCCAAACAGCTGAATACCAGATCTTCTGCGGAGAGCATCCACAACAACGTTACCATTACCAAGAGTATAGACTATCTCGAATTCATAGTCCTGGAGGAACTCAATCCAATGCTGTTATCTCAGGTTTAGGTCCTTCTGAGAGAATATATACCTGATAATCTTGTGATCAGAGTACATGGTAAAACATTACCCCATCAGATATTTTTGTCACATCTTCAAGGTGAAGACCACTGCTACTAACTCCAGGTCATGGGTAGCATATTTCTACTCTTGTTGTCTCAACTGCTGAGAACCATTAGCGATCACTGCTCCCTCCTTCATTAGGACACACCCAGGTCCAGTCCCTGATGCATCATACGAGACTACGTACCCTATGCCGTCCTCTGGAAGCCTCAAGATGGGGGCACTAGTTAGCCTCTACCTTGGCTCCTGAAAGCTCTGTTGGAATTTCTATGACCACACGAAGGGTTTCTCCTTCTTCGTCAAGGATGAAAGTGGTGCTGAAACTCTGGAGAAGTCTGAAACGAAACTCCGATAGTAGCCATCCAAACCCAAGAAACTTTGTACCTCCACCACACTCTTAGGTGGCCCCCATACAAGCAATTCTTCAATCTTCGCTAGATCCACTGCAACTCCAGCCTCCGAGATAACATGTCCCAAGAAGTGAACCTCTCAAATCCAAAACATGCACTTCAAGAGATTACCATAAAGCTGGTGCTATCGGAGTGTATCCAGTACTACCTGCAAATGGTAGGCATGCTCCTCCTCAGTCGTCAAGTAGATCAAAATGTCATTGATAAAGACCATGACAAAGTGATAACGGTAAGGATGGAATATCCTTTTCATGAGAGTCATGAACATTTATGGAGTGTTTGTTATGCCGAAGGGCATAACCAAGAACTCGTAGTGGCCATAATTACACTTGAAGGCCTTCTTCTGCACATCCTCGTCTCGAACTCTAAGCTGGTGATAGCATGATCTGATGTCCATCTTTGAGAACCATTGTGCTCCCTTGAGATGATCAAAGAGGTCGTCAGTCCTCAGTAGTGGGTACTTGTTCTTCATTATCACCAGGTTTTGGCGACGTTAGTCAACAAAGATCCTCAAGCTCCCAACCACCTTCTTGGCGAACATAATCGAGGCTGACCAGGGAGAAATAATGGGCCAGATGAATCCTATATCCTGTAAGTCGTCTAGTTGTACCCTCAGCTCGTGATGCTCAGCGGGAGCCATCTGTTAAGCTGGTGTAGATATAGGTGTTGTCCCTAGGTAAAGGTCAATATAGAAGTCCACCTCTCTACGAGGAGGTAGTCCTGAAGCATCTTCAGGGAAAACATCCGCGTACTGGTCCACCACTATAGGATAAGTCAGACTCTCCACATCAACTGCTCCGAGGGTAAGGCAATCCAACCAGGGAGTGCTCGGCTGCACCCTCCTCCATGTAAGTCCGTCCTACACTATAAAGGTTACCTTCTTGTTGGTAAAGGTGAAATTTGTCCCATCCGTGCGGATATTCCACACTTTGCGCCTAATACAGTCGATCTGACCATGGAATGTAGATAACCAGTCCATACCCAAGATGACTTCGTAAGGCCCCAACGCCGCTGTGAGGAGATCCCAGCCAAAGATCTCACCTCCTAGAGTAAGCTCGCAATACTGGAACCAGTGTGTAATCGTCGAGTCTGATCCCATAGGAGTATCTAGACATAAGATCGACCCAACAACACCATCATAATCTCAGAGCTCTGAATGAGGGTAGTGGCTATGAAAGAGTGACTGGAACCTGTGTATATAAGAAATGTATCTAAGGTGTAGTATACATAGATCAAACTTCGAATCATCTCTGGAGCGCCATGATAATAGGACTCAGCTTCATGAAGATGTGCTCTACCATGTCCACCCGCTCTCTAAGGTCTGGGTGGACCTCTTGGTGGTGGTGGCGGTATCACCTCGTAACAACGTCCACCGCCAGCTGCACGGCCAGATCCTCTGCCACGTCTTCCTGCACCCTGAGGACCACCTCGATCGAACCTATACCTCTTCCTGGAAGTTCCCTCAACTATCTACTGATCATCAGAGCAGCGGGTCGGATAATCATGAGCCATGTGACCAAGCCCGCCGTAGGAGTAACATTGTCTGCTCCTGGAATGTCTGGCTTTGTCTCCACTTTGGGTGCCCTGCACAACCGATCCTTAGTCATGTAGTCGACCACCTATGGGTCTGGTCCTCTTGGACCTCTGCGTGATCTGCTTACATCCAGCTTCAGAATGCTCTGCTACAAGTCGCCTAGTGGTGGGTCTCACTGCTGGAGACTGCTCAGCAAGGAAACTCTCCACTAGGAGGGCTCACTCCAACACTCATGCCTGCATCAGGATGTTGTAGGAGATAACTAATGTTCTGATCTCTTTCCTGAGTCCCTGCTCAAAGGTCCGGGGCCTAAAGAATGGGTCATGTACTATATCATTGGAGTAGCACAAGAGGTCAGTGAACCTTGCTGAGTACTGAGCTACACTCATACTGCCCTGATGCAGATGAAGTATCTCCTGTCTCTGCACCACTTGAAGGGTGGCTGGTACAAACTCCGCCTGGAACAGTCTCTCGAAGTCTGCCCGTATAAGTGACACCACATCATGCATCTGGAGAATTGGGCTCTACCATCTACCTGCTTCTAGCCGAAGAAGGCCAGCAGCAAGGATCACTATGAAGTCAGTTGGTGTCCCTACATTCCTGAATACTCTCGCCACAGTCTCCATCCAATCCTCAACTTCTTGTGGGTCCGCCTCTCCCTAGAACCTGGGTGGCCTCTAGTGCTGGAACTCATGCAATGCGCTCAAGAGGCGTGCATCGTCTACTGCTGGGGCTGGTGGCATCGGTGGCCCAATGAGATGTAGTACCGCTGATGCCTCCACTGGTTCCTCAACTGGAAGAGGGCCCTGTACCGAGGCCTCATCGGTCGGCAGGCTATCAGTGCATAAAACTCTCGTGGCTCTAACTGATCATCCATGAGGAGGCATCCTAAAAGAAACATATCTGACACAGTCAAAAGACTATACCTGGTGAGCGGACCTGGTTTGAGATGAATTAAAGAAAACTATTGGAAACACACACACAATCATTGTTTTCATGTACTAAGTTGGAAATCAGTAGTCAGGGTCTTAGTGTATGGATACGTCGGCCTCCACACCAACACTGGACTCTCTGAACTGAAAAACACACCCATTACCCTTAACACTATTGCTTCACAGAAAATAAACATCAATGTCCTATGTTATGCGGTAGAACTGAATCCTCTGATACCAATTTGTCATGACCCAACCCCCAGGGCTCGTATCGTGACTACCCCATGCCTTCCTTCCATAGGCCAGGGGCTTTCGACTAGCACCAGAGGCATAATTCCATAAAACTGGGAAGGAATTGCCTTTATAAAATTTAAACTCACACAAAAAGAGTACAAGCGGAAGTAAACACTATGTAAAATCTGTAAAACATGTTTATTTAAAGTAAAGGGGGGACAAAATCTAAGCCCAATGGTAAGGAACAAATACAACTGAAAGAAAGTACAACTGAAAAAGGGAAAAATAGCCGTAAGGTGTCTAGCAGCTGCTGGATCGTCTACCACGGATCCTACCTGAAGGGTAGGTACAGATATCCTCCTCAGTTATCCACATATGTCCGTCACCAATGGGTACTGACTTCTCATGAGGTCCACCTCCTGGTACCGTCCAGTCCTTGTACACTCCACCTCGGTCAGCGCTGTCTATCGTCTGCATCTTACACAACGAGGTACGGGCATAGCCTGTGTAGGGGTGAGTATAACGATACTTAGTAGGGACCTCGAGACCCTCAAGGTCTCACAAAATTCAACAAGGATAAATTGAAAAGTATGAAATCAACAGATAACCATTACTTAGGTATATTCCCATACATTTACCTAAGTTATCAAGTAACCCATCTCAATCATGAGGAAAACACAATGGTTATTGACTCAGCTAAAATAAGGATTTTCATTATAAAACCACAGCTATTAAAGAAATCCTCCTCTATAGAGAATAGTGGCACTGTCTTGACACTAAGGAGCTTCTCACTAGCCTTGGACTGCTGAGGTACTCCTCCTGTCGAGTACTGCGGGTCTGCTGCTAAATATCGGGCACTTCGTCCGCTGTGGGTTTGCCGCTAAATACCGGGCACTCCCCCTAATTGCCTACAGAGGTACTACTCTTGTCGAGTACCGCGGTTCTGCTGCCAACCACTAGAATCTATGTCTGCCATGAGTCTACATCCAAATACTAGGATCTCCCCACTGTGCTAGTTGAATCACTCCGAGTCGAATCGGTCAAGCAGTCGTCAGGTCTGTCAGCTACTTGGTCTCCACACTTTGTCTGCTAATCTCTGGGAGGATCTGATCCATGATCTAATGGTTGATACTCCAAATGTCACTAAGTATCACATGGAAGTATCTCAAAGGACCTCCACATCATAGGGGTCTCAACTTAATAGAAAACGCGTCAATTAGACGCCTAGTCTGTGAGTTATTAGCATTTCCGTTCTAGGGGCCCGGTTGGATTTTATGTTCAAACCAACTTGAAAATGCCCCAACTATGTCCAAAACTCAAGTGGGGTATTCCAAAGGAACTTTCTCGTCCTAATCTTTTCGTCACCGTAGACGGTTTGTCGATAGGACACTCGTAGCCTGAGTTATGGGCGAAAATGTGCAGACAGGCCATAGCGGGTCTGAGTCCGGTCTAACCCAGTCGGACCGACCCAACCCGTCCTGGTCTGAACCAGGGTCTGACTCAGTCCGCGGGTCTGACCCGGACTAAGGTAGCGGCCTGGCCCGAGTGGTCATCTTGGCCGAGTGGGCGGTCCGAACCGAGGGGGCGGCCCGACCCAAAGAGGCGGCCTGACCCAAAGGCGCGACCCGACCCGAGGTGGCCCAGCCCAAGGAGGCTCGACCCGTGGCGGCCTGGCCAAATGGCGGCCCGGTCGGTCCGGCGGCCCGGCTGGTGACCGCCTTGGCCACGACAAGGGGGGAAACTATGCGCCCCCTGGCTCCCATACTGCTTAGACGTTCGGGTAGAACCGAACCGGTGCTGGGGGGTGCCGATCTAGCTCACGTGGGACCCGACGGGGTCCCGCACCTCCCGACTGGCCCGAACGGCCAGTCGCTCCTCACCACGGTGCGTCACGATGGAGTTGTTCCCCTCTATTGTGGCCCGGCCTCGCCATGGTCTTCCACTGGTCTCTGTGCGGCACGACGGCTCTGTGCTCCTCATCCGACCGTCGTGGCCCCTGCTTCTGCCGCAGTGCAACGGAACCGCACCCCTATGGCACCGCTATGGCCTGCCTGGCTGCGGGTCGGTTCTTTGGGTGGCACGGCAGTGGCACACCCTAATGGCGACCTGGTGGCCTTGCGTCGCCGGCTTCTTCATGGCCGGCTCCTTTCTGATCGCCGCGTGTACCACCTTCGTCATCATCTAACAATAACAAATAAAAGTGGAGGGTTGGGCCATGTTCATGCGGTCTGAGCCCTCATCGCCACGGTGATATCATCCAGTTCTCATACCAAAAATTTGAATGACGAGGAATGAGTTCAAAACAATACAAATCCCCTAACTCGATTGTCGCTCATCGATGAAGTTGCAGGAATCAGACGTCATTCTGTGGACGTCGGGTAGAAGATAAAATGTTGAGGAGGAAGGATTCAGGGAAGAGGAGTCGAGATGATGTTGTCGGTGTTCCTCGTGGGCGGTGATGTTTCCTCTACTTTCCCTTGTTGAAGAGGGAGAAGAGGGTGCTCTTCATTCTTCAGTGGTTACCAGTGTTATTTGCGTTCTTCGTTGAGAGGATGAAGTCCTCTCAATTCTCCCAAAGGATCTTCCTATCCTTAATTCTCCCAACAAGGATTATGCCAACTCCGCACCATAATAATACATCACATATTATAATGATGGCATAATGAATTCAAAGAATTTAAAATGATTCCAAATTAATTAATTTACATTACTTAATTAAATTGGAGGAGTTGTATCATTAAATGAAGGGGGAAGGTGAAGAGTTTCACCAATTTAATTAGGGGTTTATAGGAGGTTTAAAGCTTGTGTGGGCCCCACATAATAATCCTCCCAATGGAGGTTACGTGCGGGTGGGCCCCACCACCATAACATCCTTACAAGGGAGGTTATGTACGGTTGTGACCCAACACCATAACCTCTCATGGGAGTTTATGGTGTGGTGGCCCCCACCACTAATCTCCCCTTGGAGGTTTTAACCACCAAAAATAAAATAAATTTACAACTTTAACTTCATTCAATTTAATTAAAAATCCCCAAAAACTGTCTTCTACTCTCGATAAAATACAACTGCGGTGAAGGTGTCACTAAGAAACCGTCGATGCTGTGAGTTCAACGGTGCCCTCAGATTTCAATTCCGAGCACCGGTTCAAAATTTATAAAAAATGCCCATATGTTTACTTAATGTACCCGAACAAAACTTCAAAAATTGATTCCGGGCACACCGGGCCTCGGAATCAAGTGCTATCAGAAACTACAGACTCATAAAATTCCCATATATTTTAAAAAAATCCACAGGAATTCTGCGTCTTTACACCTGCCCCGACACCAGTATCCCAGAGCTGGTGAATGCTTTATTACATTGGAATAAAATATAAGGAATCATATCCCAAAGTACCAAATAGTTTATTAGTCTTTGTAAACCAAATACAACATAATTATGTTATAAAAATTTGAGAAAAAAAATTATGACAGAATTTTTTTGAGAATACCATCATTACCTATAGAATATCCTTGTATGTCAAACATAGTACACTTCATGGATTCTTAAGAATGGAAAAAAATGGTGAGATCAAATGATATGTAAGGTTTAAGTATAGTTAAATCTATCATGAATAAATGAATAATAATGAATATGGAATGGTAAATAATAGAAACAAATTCCATTTAAATTACTTTTCTATCATTATTAGATAATACATAATCAACATGTGAAGAAACAAAATTGATAAAAAATTATATCTAATCAATAAAATCAGAATGAAATGCTCTCATAGATAATATTATAGTGAAAATATCATGTATAATGATAACATAATCTTAATGAAGGCATTAATTATTTATTGGATGTCATGTTTCCTAGACACCTGATACCTTTACTATTAAGATCTATCCTCAAATAGTATATAATTTATAGGTAAAAACCAATACGTTTCGCAAAACTCATTGGTTTCAAAACCTTTCACAATACACTTGTTGTCAAGATATATCCTCTAGATAATTTAAAAACAATTTGTTACAAACTCGTAGGGTTTGGACATTTTATTTTTTCTCATGAAACTAAAGATCCATCGATGGGATTTCTATTAAAGGTCTCAAAACCATGTATTTCAAGTCTAAAAACATTCCTCATATATCAAATAATCCATTTAACTCATAAATAATGTTTAATTTCATCGACTATCCATATTGAGTAAAGGATACACATGTATTAATATTTCATCGACAAATAAAAAAAATTCAAAGTAAAAACCATATGTAATGTTTTTTATATTTTTTAGAAAATAATAATATCTGTTATGAAAGAATATAGATATTTTTGAGAAATTTAATTTCCAATGGAAAATTATTACAAGAAATTTATTTTTCTAGGAGAAATTTAATAATCATAAAATAAATTGAGATTGAACAATAACTTTTACCACATTATAATTTTCAATTATAATACCCTTTTGATGATATAGTTCAAATAGAAATGTAAAATATCATGAATTATGAATTAATCACGACATTAGATATCACAAGGTATGTATATCCACCACATAAAAGTGAATTGGTTCATAATAACAAATTTCTCACAATAGAATGTTAATTGAGATAAAATCACTTACGTCATGCTTTTTTTGGTTGTAAATTATATAAAATCTGTTAAAGTGGTTTAAAACATGTTATTAACTTATACCATAACCATAATCATATTTATAATATCATCTATAATCTTTTTATATCATTTTATAACTCGTTTGATAATAATATTTTATCATCATCATTGTTTTGGGCATTAATTGCCTTATTTTCTCATGTGAATTTTGTAACAAAGAAACTGAGTTTTCACATATTATATTGTTTTATCATATAAATAATAGTAATCATGAAATAATTATAATATTTTTACAGTAATATTACTTTTAATACCAATCATGAAATAATGTTTTAAAAATGAAGAATGTTATGATCTTGGAGATGTTAGGTCGTATGCACACATGAGTAACAATTCCATTTTTTAAGGATCATTATAGAAAATAAGATTGTCATATTTTTATTTTTTATATTTATAATAATATAATATATATAATATTATTTCATTAAATTTTCTTATATATATCATCCATGGGGTGTGGTGATGAAAGGAGAGTCACATCTTTCTGTGAAAGCATTAGTCCACATGTACACGAACAATAATATCATCATTAATTTAGTGAAAATGTAAGAAATAAAATGATAAATATTATATTAATTTTTTTTAAATATTTCATTAATATCACATATAATCACTAACCTTACCCTTATCACCTTTTATGTAAATTTTTAGGGAATGATGGATCATGTTGCTTCAGGAGGTGGTAGTCTATCGTACACACGAGTGATATGATTATATCTAGTAATGAATGTAGAGTCAAAAATCGAATATATTGTATAATGTATCAATAGGAATAGTTTTTCTATAACATATATATACTTTATATCCATTATCATACCCAACCGAAAAAGGTGGTAATGAAAATACCTACAACATCAGTTCATAATACAGTAGTACACCATACACACAAATGATGATTTCATAACCCATTTGATGGAAGTAGAGATGGATATAGATCATGAAATTATTATTAAAGTATCCTTATATATTGAATATAATTTTTTTATTATATCATAATGGTCTATCAAGAATTTAATTAGGTGGATATAGAAATAATATAAAGATGTTTGTTGAATAACATTACCGCATATTCAGGTATCCTCCTTAGGTTTTTACTAAATCCTTCCTAGGAAAGATTTATGAACTAAATAATACTACTAGTACGATTTCAGGGATGTTTGGAACAGATTTTAAGGGTTTTTTTTGGTAAAAATTGATTTATAGGAGTGAATAGGTGAGGGGACTGAGTGCCCGTTTATAGTTGTAGAGGTTTGACATTTTTGTAAATACCCAAATGTATTCACTATCGAGAGGTCAATATTACCTAGTGTGGCGAAAAAATAGATAAGTAATGTTGTGGAGGGATGATATGATATATTAAAACCTCTACCACACAATAAAATAAATTTTTTAAACATTCTGTTCCATAAACATCTATGTTTCTATACTTTACCATTTTGGGTTTTCACTACGGTGACTAATTTTCAAACCTATGTAATTTATCCTTTAAGAATAAATTAAAGTGAGCCTTATTATATAATTTATACACACTTATTATAAATATTAAATCCAAATTATAAAATAATAATCCAATGTGTATTGAAAATTTATTTTTACACTAGCACATGTACATACTAAAATATAGTTTTAACCTTAACAGTGATGACATAGTTTTTTAATATTAATGTATCAATATATGAACAATAAAAGAAGAAACTGATGAATTTTAAATTTATTAATATTTAAAAATAAATTCATATTATACAAGAACTTTATAAATTTCAAATCAATAAATAATGTTTCATTTGTTATAAAACAACATTAATGTCAATTTTGACATTATTTATTTAATATGAATTTAAAAATACAAAGACAGTGATGGAATTGAAATATATTATTTTTAAACCATTTTAACATGATATAATCATCTGAATAATAAATTCAACAAAATAATTCATTCAACTGACTTAACTTTTAATATATTTACTATTACAAATTTTATTTAATTATTAACTAAATAATTCTTGCGTTGGCGTTTCCTACGAATTTAAAGAGATAATTTCATATCTAAAAATTTAAAATAAAGAATAATGATAAAAAAACTAATTTATATTTAATTAATAATATTTATAACCAACCATATGATGTTTTTTCTCTATCCCAAAACATTTTTGATATTAAAAACAAGGAAGGTTCTTTTTTTGTCCTTTTCTTTAAATAACTTATTATATTGGTCACATTCGTGGAAAAGTGTACCAAAAATTCATAGTAATGTATTATAATGTATAATTACTCTAAATATTTCCATAAAAATGGGTTTATAAAAAAAAAATTAGGTCATTTTAATCCTTACCTTCTTAGTTTAACCCATGGTAAACATAGTTTTACCTAAACAATTATAATTAATTTTAACTGTTTTCACTAATCATTTTTCTTCGAAATTAAGTTAAACTGATTAGATATTATAAATTATTATTATTAAAAATATTTTTTATATTTTGTAAAATTGTTCCTACATAAGTGTAAAATTTTAATTTAAAATTATTCTCATAGACGTGATGAGAAAGCTAGTTTTCAAAGAGAAAATGTTCAGATGTTTAAAATGTTTTTATATCAAAATTCAATATCAAATTGATTAAAATTTCCTGAATTTTATTAATAGATATATAATTTAATAAATTTCAATTTAAAACTAATATAAAGTATTATATAACATTATAAATAATTAAAATGAAAAGGCATTGTTCAATTAAAACTAAGTATCTTTCACTATTGATCAAAAAATTAATCTTTTCAAAAAATCCCCAAAACTCATCCTATGTTAATATTGGAAAAAAAAATTTAAAATGAAGTTTGTTTTATAAATAAATTTGTTTAAATTTGGTAAAAATTAAGTTTAAATTAAGTGCACAATGTTCGATTAAACCACCTTTTAGAAAAAATACTGTTTTTACGAAATCATTTATTTTTCTATTGAATGATTCTTATTTTATTTATAATAAATATATAACATATAAAAATGAATAAACTATATATTTTAATATTGTAATTAATCCTATTCATACCCATTATTCCAATGGATTGGCGATATCTATCATCTTAAATAATAATATTAATAGTATATTGTTGTTTTGTAAAAATCAGTCTTGCATGTATCACATGTTATCGAAGAAACTCATTATTTCATGTAACTCAAGATAAACTCATTGATATGTGTAATTAAAGATAAAATTATTATTAAGTATAATGAAATCTATTGATTATATTGAATTTATTTAAAAATAAATATATTATAAAGTATCAGGTTGTTATATTCTCTTCCAAGCTTAGTGTTGCATGTCATACACATTGTCAAATAATATATTCATATTTTTTAATATAGGGGTTTTAAATTCCCTACCAAAAAAAATTTATTCCTCGCATGTTAAACTTTATATGAGTAATCAAGGGATTAATATTTGGAAATACCATATTTGAAATTCCAATATAAGAAAATGGTTTAATAAAACAACCACTTAATAAGAGAGTTAGGGAAGGATAAAGGTCCTATGAAATTAGAAATAACTAGGATTCAATGTAATATAACATTAGTTGAATGCGAATAAATTAACAATGATGAAAAATATAAATAAATGTAGGTAGTTATAGAAGTCATTGACTACAAGTAGGTGAATTATCAATAGAAAGTAAAGGGACTCAAAACCATAAATCTGTGATGATTTAAAAGACCATATAATTCATTAGATATGAATGAAATAAGATAAATTTACTATTTCAATATAATTTTCATAAATATGAGGATTTATTTTACTATATTATTATATAAGACAATATATTTACATGATACATTTCTATTTCATAATAACAATTTCATCATTTAGTTGTGTTTAGATAAATTTCTAATTCATCCCTTATTCCTAGAATTGAATATCAATAAAAGAATTTATTTATGCCTGAAGCACTAAAACTAAATTTTAATAGATCATATTATCCATATAATAATTATAATTTATTCCTTTAATCTATTGATATTATTATTACAAAATGGGTAGCACAGGTTATCCCAAATTTATAAATCTTGAAATGGTGATGTAATAAATTAATCTCTTAAAACTCATCCAATGTTCATCTTAATCCATTTAATATATAGTTAACTTCATGACCCTTCTCAAAATATTATGATCTAAAAAAACAGAAATAAGTTCACTGAATTTCCAAAATTACCTTATAATTAATCCCCTAATCGACATGAAGTATCTCTTAATCGTCGCATACCAAACATGTGAATACCTTTATCACGTATTCTCTTAAAACATTATAAATACATAAATTACCATAAAAACTTAATGGGATAATTAATTATTCTTTATTCCTTAGTTAAAAAAAATATTATTTGATATATTCCTTAAATACAAAAAACTAGTATACTCCATCAATGAGAGTGCAAACCAATTTTCCAAGGAATCATTTATTAGTTCTAAGGTAATTAGTAATATCCAAATGAATTTATGCATATCAATCATCGATTTATACCACATCATTATCTCAACATCAATAAAATATTAAGGGTTATATTTCCTTCAATAATGTGTTTTACAATAAGTTAAAATTGATACTAAATCATTTTTCATGGTCACTGGTATCGTTCAAAATGTGTTTTAAAATCCTTAGTGAAAAAAATATTGTAATAGAATCATTATATATTTCATAATTATTATAACCAAGATATCATTGATAAAATACCCAAATGACATAACTCTTGAATCCTAACACAAGCACATTAACCATTCCTCTTCATTTACGGTAATATAAAAATATTAACTATGATCCACTAGCTTCTCTTGAGGTATATTCCTTTAACACTTGGGAAATTGATTTTTTAAGGTATCTATCTTCTTATAGTTGAATAATTGTACATTGGAAAAAATATTTCTTACCCTAGAAATCACATGAACATCATCTTTTCTCTCTACACTTGAAAAAAAATATCATTCCATTTAATCAAGTACCAGGTTGTTTCTACAATTATTAGATGTGGGAAAACCCTTCTTTCCCCTCCTTCCCTTTATCCATCATTTTTCCTTCCATCATAAAATTCTATTTCTTCCATTTTATGTCATAATACATTTATAATTATTTCTATTTCCTATAATAACATGATATTATGTCCTCATATGATGAGAATGTTTGGGAGACTAGTTCTTTTTGAAAGACTTGTTTAAGGCCATAAATGAAATGACCATTATTACACTTTTGATTATGTACACTAATACCGATTCCATTCATTCTACTTTTTTCATTTGTTTTTTATAGAATACACTATATTAGATAATATCATTTTCAAAAAAAATGTATAATTCTGAATCTTGTGACATACTTAACATAAATTGAAAATTTAATTCATAGAAAAGATTATAATCATAAACATAGTTTCTTTGTGGAAATATATTTCTCAAATCCTTTATAAAATATTTTAATGTTAATTATACTTAGAATATCTCATGGGAGTGTCAATCAAGGTACACAGTAAGGATAGTTTTTATACACTATGTGACAATTAGGTGAAGCTAAATGCACCATTTTTAGAGTTATTACCCACATGTACCTATGTTCCAAAACCACTTCCAGATGTAGTATCCCGACATGGATATATTGGTTGTAAATTTAATATAATATCTTCTTTACCAATACTTAAAGATGTATTTCTATAATTATCCTAAATGTATATCATAGGGTTATATATCCTAACCTATGTTTTCCTTAATATAGTTCCCCTGATTTGTATTAAACATCCTCTGATTCCAACTATAACGACGCGACACTAATATCCTAGTGCCGGTGTCTGATTTAGTACATTAGGATAAGATAAAAGGAATGAAATCCTAAAATAAATAGTAGTTGATTAGTCTTTTTAAACTAGATACAAATATGTTTCTCATATTAAATTTGAGAACCTACATTACAACATAATTTTTTTCAATAATATCATTATTCCCTATAGTATGTCCTTATATATCTAAAATAGTACAGTTAACAGATTCTTATGAAAGGGAAAAAATAATTGTGGGATAAAATGCTCAGTAAGATTAAAGTACATTGAAAACTATCTTTAATAAATGAATCATAATCAATATGGAAAGGTAAAAAACAAAACACATATGTCATTTATATAACTTAACTATCATGATAAGATATGTCATAATCAATATTTAAAGGTAAATAATTGAGAACACCTTCTATTTAATCCACAAAATTAGAGTTAAATTCATCCATATATAATATCATAGTGAAAATATCATGGATAATAATAACAGAATTTGAATAAAGGAAATATTTAGTTATTGGACATCATGTTTCTTAGGAACATGTTACCATTACCATCAATAGCTATCCTTAAGAAATTTTATAACCTACTAGGTAAAAACCTATACATTTTATAAAAATCATTTCTATCAATACCATTCATAAGACACTTAAAATCATGGTCTATCCTCCAGACAGTTTAACACATACTTGTTACAAACTCATAGGGTTTGACCAACTACTTTTTCCCCATGAGACTACCGATGCATCGAGGGTATTTCTGTTAAATTTTTCCAACCCATATATTTCATGTATAAATCATTCTTCATATATCAAATAATCTATTTATGTCATAAATAATGTGTCTTATCATCTAGTTTTCATATTGAGTAAAGGATACATATTTATCAATATTTCCCCAGTAAAAAAACTAATATTCAAATTAAAACAAATATGTAAATATGATATACAGTTTAGGAAATAATCATATCCATTATAAAAGATTATTTATATTTATGAGAAATATAATTTCCAATTAAAAATTAATACAATAAATTTATTGTCTCAAAAGAATGTTAATAATCACAAAAAAAAGTTAGTTTGTAAAACAACTTTTAGTACTTGTTAATTTTGGATTCAAATCCCTTTAAAAGAGACAATTCAACGTGAAAATTAAAATAACATGAAGTATGAGTGAATCATTAAATGACATGTGATAAATTTTTTATATACACCACATAGAATCGAATTGTTTGATAATAAAAAATTAGTCTAAATAGATTGTAAATTGAGACGAAATCCACTACCTCAAACTTATTTTTTCTTGTACATGATGTATCCTCGTATATAGTGGTTTTATACATGTTATTAACTTATAATATAATTATAAACAAATTTATAATATCATATATTAACCTAATATAATATTTTACCAGCTATTTGATAATAATATTTTCATTATTTCGGTTGTTAATCAGTTTGTTTTCTCATGTGTGTTTTATCATAAAATATTTTACTCTTGCACATATTATAAATTTTAATCAACTATAGAATAATAATAATGACATAATTATTATATTTCAAAATAAATATTAATTTTAAAACCAATTATTAATTTTGGTTTTGATAAATGAGGTATGTTGTGATCAAGGAGATTGTAGGCCTTACACACACAAGAGTAACATTTCCATTTTTCGACGATCATTATGGAAAAGAGGTAAGTAATATTATATATTTACATAATTATAATAATATAATATGTAAAATATTATTTATTTAAATATAATTATAAATATAATCCATGTTGTGTGGTTAGGATAAGAGACTCACATCGTTTCGTGAAGGAGGTAGTCCACATGTACGTGAAAGACGTTATAATTTTTCATTTCGTAAAAATGTGGAAATAAAATGATATATATTATATTTATATAATGATAAATATTTCATTAATTTAATAATTATTTCATTTACATATCATATAATCATTAAAATTACCCTTATCACCTTCAATGTAAAGCGTTAGTGAAAGATGACTCACATCACTTCCCGAGGCGGTAGTGCTCTGTACACATGAGCAACGTTATCGTATTTCCTATGCAATGGGATATAAAAAGGAATATTTGGTATAATTCATAAATAGATATAATTATTTTATAAATATCATATATATACTTTATATCAATCATCATACCCTAATGTTGATTGTGGTAATGAAAAAATGAATTAAATTGGTTCCCAAGGTGGTAGTCGGTCATACACACGAACAATGATTTCATAACCCATTTAATGGATTTGAAGATAGTTGTATATAATGAACTAATTATTAAAAAATAAAAGTAATTTATTGATGATGAGGTTATTATATCATCATGTTTTAATAATAATTGATGTTGGTGGAGAATGAAATTAAATAAAGATGCTCATTGAAGAACATTACCTCCTCATTAGGTATCCTCCATAGGTTTGCACTGAATCCTTACTAAGTTGGATTTATGAAAAAAATAAGTATTATTTTATAAGAGGATGTAATTTTGGAAGGTATTTTGGTAGGTTTTAGTTAAACCAAATTGATCAACAGGTTTGAATAAGTGAGGGGAGTGAGTTCCCTTTTATTGATGTGGAGGAGTTGGATTTTTTAAATTACCCAAAATTATTCACTATTGGGAGGTCAATATTACCTCATGTGGATCCAAAAAAGATAACTAAATACTTTTATGAATGCTATGGTCTATACAAACGTCCAAAAAACAATTAAAAACATGTTATAAAATTTTTTATCTTTAACTTTTATGCATCACTACTTTTACCGTTCTCGGTTTTTACTATAGTAACTAGTATTCTAACCTAGGGAATTTATCCTTTTATAATAAATTAAATTGATAATTATTAGATAATTTATACGAAATTATTATAAAAATTAAATCAAATTTATCAAATAAAAATCCTATGTTTTTTGAAAAAAATAACATAATCGCCTGTTCGGGAAAAATACATTTTTTACAATAACCATGATAATAGAGTTTTTTTTTCAATCAAGACGTCAATATATTCATTATAAAACAAAAAATGGAACATGAGTGGACCATAGTTGATAATTATTAATATTTAAAAATAACTTATTACAATATGGGATTTTAATATTTTTAAATCAATTAATAAAATATAATTTTTTATAAAAGAACATTAAAGTCAAATTTGACACTTTTAATTTAATTTGAATTTAAAAATATAAATAAAATGATTTAATTAAAATATATTTCGATAAAAACGTTTTAACATGATATAATAATCTAAAAAATAATTTTACATAATAATTCATTCAATTTACTTCAATTTTAATATGTTTATTATCATTTATTTTATTTAATTATTAACTAAATAATTCATGTGTTGGATTTTATTAAGAATTAAAAGTATTTACATAATATCTAAAAAATTAAAATAAATTATCATGGTATAAAAATTAATAATTGTTTAAAAATAATATTTATGACCAATCACATGATGTTTTTCCCCATCCCAAAGCATAAATGATATTAAAATAAAGGAGGGTTCCTTTATTGTATTTTTCTTCATATAAATTATTATATAGGCCACTTTAACGGGAAAGTGTCCAGAAATATTGTAATAATAGATCCTATTATAATAATTCTCAAATTATAGACATAAACTGGGTATTTTAGAAAAATTAGGTCATTTGAACCCTTATCTTTTTAATTTAGCCCACAGTGCACCCATATTTACCTTAACGTTGATAATTAATAATAAATGTTTTCACTGATAATTCTGGTAATAAATTATGTTTGAAATATTTTAAATTATAAATTATTCTAATTCCAAATAATAAATACATTTTCAAATATTACATTCCCATAAGTGGAAAAGTTAAATTTAAAATAAATCCGGAAAACACGATGAGAAAGCGGGTTTTCAAAGATAAATTATTCAAATGTTTGCAATGTTTTTATTTTAAAATTCATTATGAAATTGATTAAAATGACCAAAATTGGATTAAGAGACATATAATTGAACAAATTATACTAAAAAATAAATCTAAAAAATTATTTAACTTTACAAATATTTTAATTAAAAATGTAGTTTACAATTCAAATTCAGTATTTTTCACTATTTATCAAAAATTGAATCTTTTCAGAGAATTCCCAAAAATCAACCCTAAGATAATATTTTTAATAATATTTCAAATATTAATTATATTTTTTCAATTAAATATTATAAAACTTTTAAAAAGTAATTTTAAAGGATGTCTATAAAGCGTTATTAAACGTGTTTTAGAAAAAAAAATACATTTTTAAAGAAAATATTTATTTTTAAAATAAATTATTCTAATTTTATTTCAAATAAATAGATAACTAAAAAATATGTAAAAATATATTTTCTTATTTTATTTAACCATATTCATACCCTATATTCGAATGTCTAGAAAATATCTATCATATGAAATAATAATACTAATTGTATATTGTTGTTTGGTAAAACTCAATATTGTGTGTAATGTAATTTATTTTAGAAAACCACTGTTTCTTGTAATGAAAGAGAAAATCAATGTTGTGTCTAATGCAATCTATACTCAGTGTTTCATCTAATTCAAGATATTGGAGGGATTTAATTTATTAAAAAATAAATATATAATAAAGTAAAGAGTTTTTATATTCTCTTACAAGCATAATGTTGTGTGTCACACACTCTATAAAAAAAAACGTTCTTTTATAATTTTAGTTTATTACACTTTCTACACATAATCTTGTAATTTCAGAGGAAATGAATAAGTAATATGAACCGATGAAAATAAATTGAGCTATGAAACTCTTTTCCACATGGTAACTTATAAGTGAATATTCATTGAGATAAAATAATTAAATTTGAAACTAAAATATACTATTAATTATTAAAACATAATGATATTACATGTAAAAGTAGTTGTATATACACCATATAAACGATATTATGTGTATAACATTACTATATTGACCTAAACCCAGGTATCCCAGAGCTGGTTTCTACTACTAATTACATTGAAATGATTACATGGAATCAAACCTTAAATGAATGATATTTTAGTAGTCTTGATCAAGCAGATACAAAAATGAGTCTTGTATTACAAATGAATACACAAATAAAAACATATTTTTATTCTTTATAAATAAATAATTTTAAGGGTAAATTTATTCCATCTATTAAATCCCAGCATATCTTTCATAGTATGCTTCTTGGTTTCCTGGGGAAAGAAATATAATATGGGTGAGCTGAAATTCTCAGTAAGCGAAAAATATAGTGGAAGAAATAATGAATTAATGAGAATATTCAATATGGCAGGGTAAATTACTGAAAACACATTCCATGTAATCAATAAATCTAATAGTAGTTTGTAAATAATGTAGGAAGTTAATAACTTGAAACACATGCCATTAAAATAATGAGATAAGGAAAAAAATATAGAAAGGTATGAAACCTAAACACATTACATCTAATTAAATGAAAATGAAATGTATCCATAGATATATCGATGAAAAATATATTGGATGAATAATAATTAAAACTAATATGAGATAAATTATTAATTATTGAACATCATGTTTTGTAGGCAGAAGATACTTTTACCGTCAAGATATGGTTTAAAATTTTCCAATTTTTGCAACTAATTAATCCCATGAGATTATCGATTCATCGAGGGGATTTCATTAACCAGTCGCTAACCCATAGGGATTTCCTTAAACGGTCCCCAAACCATGTATTAAATGTTCCAATAATTCCTCATATAAAATAAACAATGTGACTTATAAAATATTAATTATCAAATCATTTTAGAAACATTTTAATAAACCATGGCCTTTTGAAGAAAATATGTTCTTCGACTAAAGAGAGACACAATGTCAGGATTTCTGAAAAATTACCAAAGAGTAGAAAAATTATAATAATACATAAAAATTTTCACAAATAACAAGATGATAAAAAATATAAGGTTTTATTGAAGAATGGTTATATAATTTCATTCAATATCAATACCATTGAAAGATAATCAATGTGATTGTTAATGATAACAATCTTTAAACCTTCCAAAGTGTCCCATGCCACTTGGAAAAATTTTAGATCATAAACATCATGAATGAATAATATTAAATGAATGTCTTAAATAACATGAATATAAAGAAATTCATGATATAATATATGAAAATTGGCAGTAGATACACCACACAAAATATGTATGTGGTAAACAAGACATTTATCTCACTAATGTGAAAAAG
Source organism: Viscum album (assembly GCA_963277665.1). NCBI lineage: Eukaryota > Viridiplantae > Streptophyta > Magnoliopsida > Santalales > Viscaceae > Viscum > Viscum album. The sequence goes on along the minus strand of OY728161.1, from coordinate 1,044,927,766 downwards.
TTAGATGAGAATCTCGTACCTTGAGTTTCTATTCGGGTGAATGTCATTTAACATACTATATAATAAAATTATACCAATTTTATACTTTATTTAGAACCTTGTTAATTTTTATAATTACTTTTATTTCACTTATTACTTTTTTTTATATAACTACATAAACAACTATGTTTACATTGGGTGTTTTGACCAAATTTAGTTTATGTGTTAAAAACAACTTCAATATGTCAACTATGATTAGAGGGATCATTATATAATATCACCATAATAATAATCTTTAAATAATTATAATATATATACATAAATTATTCTTGTAAAATAAATCATTAAATATGGTTATGAAAAATGAATCAACATTACAATCATAGAGACAGTAGGCTATACGTATGAATGAGTAACCTTCCCATTTGTCAATGGTCATTGTGGAAAGAAGGTTAGTAACCCCATATCATTAAAAAAAGATCAATATATAATAACTAAAGTATTATTTAAATATATATAGTTATATATATAATCCTTTTTATGTAAAAAAATGACACTGTGTCTAGGAGGCGGTATTCCACACATCTATAAATGACGTTTTCACTTTTTAAGTGAGTGAATGGGTAATAATGAAAATTATATATATATATATATATAGTACATTTATAGAAATGTAATTATGTAATTAATATAATATAGAGGTTTTTTATTTCACATATTTTTAATTATAATCATCCTTTATACATTCCATGGATCATGTGAACGAATCATATCACTTTGAGGGGGCAGTAATCCACATTTTCTCAAATGATGTTATCGTATTAACGTAAAAAAAATTATTATAGTTGGGTATAATAAAAGGTTTAATGAAGTAAAAAGACAAAATAAATATCATATATATCATATATAAATATATTTCCCATCATAATGTCCACCATGAGAGGCGGTAAGGGGAAAATGACCAATCATCATTTCGTGAGGAAGTATTTCCCCATACCTAAAAACAATATATTGGTTACCAATTAGATAGAAGTATGTGTAATGGTAGATTGAAACCTTTATATAAAAAAATCCTAGTATTTTGAGGATACTAGTTTTGTTACATAATAATTGAATTAATATATTTTAGAGGGGGGATAATGGAAGTAAAATTAAAAAACATGAGAGAATACGTTACCTCTTAATCGGGTAAATACTTTTGGTTTGAACCAAAATGCATCATTGGAAGGATTTCCTACAAAATTAAGGCTTTAAATTATATATGAGGGATGTTGGGATGATATATGGGTAAATATTATCCGAACCAATTTTTTTGTGAGGTGTGAAGAATGGGGAGATGTGGTGGCCTTTTATCGGTAAGGAAAATGACTCACTTGGAATTTTTAGAAACAAGATTGGTGTACACATGTTATTAACTAAAAAAATTCATAACAAACCAACTAAAATCAATAATTTAAGTTTTATAGCCGATATATGGAAATAAAATTGGTGTTGGACAAGTGGATATGTCATTTGTACCCCTAAGTTGAAGGTTTATTCCTTTATTAAGCTTAATTTTACCTTTATAATTGTAATTAATTTTAATAACTTTTGCTAACATTTTTGATCAAATACAAATTTGATATTATTAGACATTAAAATTTATTCTTATTAAAAATATGGAATACATTTTTCTAAATATGAATCAAAGAAGTGGTAGAAATTAATTTAAAATGAATCTCGCAGGTGGGATAACAATGTGGGTTTTTAAAGTAATAATGTCTAAAAGTTTTCTATGTTTTTATAGTCATTTTAAAATTTAAATTGTATCCAATGACAGTAATTTTATTAATTTATAAAAATTTTCTCTAATTAAACATTAAAACCAATTGAAATTATAATTTACCTAATAAATATAATAGACGAAAAAGTAGTTTAGAACTAGAAATATGTATTTTTAATAATTCATTGAAAAATGAAATGTTTCATGATAATATAAAAAACTCCCCCAAACCTAATTCTTATTTTAATATTTTAAATATAAAGTTTATATGTACATATTAAGTCAATTGAAGTGTAAATATTCATATTTAAAATGGGTTTTTCATTAAAAGTCGGTAAAATTGCCTTTATAAAAAATATAGGTTGTTATGTGTAAAATAGGGTTTGTTCTTATGTTATTGCATATAAAATATAAGGGATAAATATAAAAAATATTTTATTTAACATATAACACATATATTTCATTCAAATCATTAAATAATTTTAATTAATTTTTTATGAAGAAAAAACTCTGTTGGAAGCATAAAAATAATAATATTTCTTTTTATATCTAATTGGTTCATATTTTTGATTACCATTAATTATTATCTAATAAATTAATTTTGTATTTATATAAAGCATAAATTTTTATAAGTTATCTAATATTATTCATAACCTATAAAATAACTTCAAGGTTATAACATATTATCTTAAAAAAATAGTATTTTAAAAATACATTGTTATTTGGTGAAACTCGGTCTTGTATATAATACAAGCTATCGAGGAAGGTCACTCTTCCATGTAACACAAGATATCGAGGAAGGTCATTATTGTGTGTAATGAAACCTAACTCAGTGTTTCAATCATTTAAATACATAGAATATATTTTATATAGTAAAAATATTAGGATGTATTTGTATATTATATTACCTTGTGCTCTCGATGTCGCGTGTCATACACATTATCAAATACAAGTTCCTTAATTTAGATTTTCAGGGTGTTACATTCTCTAAACCTTAATGAAATTGTGTCCTTTAAATTTAAAATCGATCACAGTGATATATATTTTTATACATCCTATGTTTGAAATCCCAAATTGTGAGAATGTTTCATAATTAATCCTCTATAAAAGAGATAATGGAAAGTACAAAGGTCACATGGACTACCATGTAACTGGGTCTCTAAAAAAGAGAACATCATTGGAATGTAGAGATACTTACTTAGAGGAAAATAGTAAATATTTATAGAAAGTGATTTAGGCCATAAATTACAAACAAGTTAATTATTAATAGAATGTTTATGGCCTCAAATCCATAAATCTATGATGAATTACAAGGTCACCAGTTCAACAGAAATTACGGTATTAGTACTACATTTTATTTCTAATTAATTCTCCAAATTTTGGGTAATTATTTTAATATCAAATAATATAAGTAAATATTCTTACTTAGTAGGTTTAAATTTCATATTTACAATCCAATATTTTGCTTCTTCTTCGATCAAATTCTAATTCAGACAATTACTCCCAGAAATTTATTACAAATAATGATTTTTTATGCCTAAAGAACTGAAATAAACTTTTAAAGGATTATAAGGCCTATAAAAGAGTGAGGAATATAACTATTTGTCTTTAACTATATTCCAAAACCAATATGGCTACTATATTAATCTCTAATCCTCAAAAGTGATATAATTAGTTCATCATTAACATTTATTTGTCAAATTGTTCAGTTAAAAATAATGAAAAATAAACCAAGACATTACGTAGGTTAGTGTTTAGCATGAAACCCTTATTTTCCTTTATTCATGGGTTCAAGAGGCATGACTTTAAAATATTTTATTGGTTTTCACCGTACTTAATAGTTTTCATTTTATAAAACCAAATTAATATAATTTCTTAAATAAATATAATGGACATCTTTGAAATTATGTAAATCATCAAATAACCTTTTAACTAAGGTTTTTAGTATAACCTCAATACAAAAATACTTCATCCATTTATTATTCCACATAGGTACTTTATTAGTATAGGGTTTACCAATAATATAATTTCTAGGATTTTTAAATCATGACTCTTTATTTCAAATCTAGAAAACCTTAGGTTTAAAATAGGTTATTCATTTTCATTATCTATTCACATCCATTCTAACTACTTGTAAATAAAATGTTAATTATCCTAAGTATATCCCCTTGGGAGTATCAAACTAGGTGTACAGTAAGGCCCATTGCCGTGTACCAGGTTACCATGAGTCATCCCCAAGACATCCTGTAAGATTTATTAAACCTAGGTACATATATTCCAGAACCATATCTACTTGTAGTATCCACACATGGATTTATTTCTAGGAATTCCCACATACTCTATAATTTACCGAAATTATAGGGTTTCATTCTATAATTATACTCAAATTATAACTTAGGGTTATGTTCTCTAATTTTGTTTCCAAAATCTAGTTCCCAAGGTTGCTACTAAAATTCATCTAATACCAACTATAGTGATCCAAACCTAAGTAGCCTAGAGCTAGTGTATGCTACTAGTTCCATTATCATGATTATGAGGAATAAAAACTATAAGGTATTAGAGTTTATTATTATTTTTAAACCAGATAAATAAATGAGTCTTGTATTAAAAATTAATATACTAATTATAAAATACTTTTTTATTCATTCTAAATAAATAACTTCAAGGGTAACTTCATCCTATCTAGTAAAAAACTGCATATCTTTTATAGTATTCTTATATGTTTTCTAGGGAATGAAACATAATAATAGAAAATATAGTGGATGTAATAATTAATCAATTAGAATAGTCAATATTGAAAGTTAAATAATAAAAAACATGTTACATTTAATCAATAAAATGAATGGAAGGGCATAAAAAAATATGTTTTGGTAATAACTGGAAACAAATTCCATTCAAATAACTAGATAAGGAAAAAAATAAATATGGTAAGGTATGAAACTGAAACACATTCAATCTAAATAAATAAAAATTACATGTATCCATATATATGTTGATGAAAAATCTCATGGATGAATAATAACTAAAATTAATATGAGGGAAATTATTAATTATTTACCGTTATATTTACCAGGAATATGAAACCATTACCGTGAAGAAACAGATTAAAATTTTCCAATTTGTGAAACAAAATTTGTCCCATGAGATTATCGATGCATCTAGGGGATTTCATTAACTGGTCCCCAACCCATAGGGCTTACCTTAAATGGTCCCCAACCCATATATTACATGTCTAAGAATTCCTCATATCGAATACACAATGTAAGTTATAAAATATTCATATTTAATAGATTATATATATTAATCAATATTTCCCCAAAAAATAAAATAACTTTATAATTAAACACCATTTAAAAAATGGTTTAGGAGATAATCATATCCATGAAAAATGATAATGACATTTATTGAAAATTTAATGTGAAATGATCATTGAAAATTGAATAATTAAAGGGGAATAAAAGGAATCAAGGATGTGAACTTGAATACTATCCTTGGAAAAATAAAACACAAGTTATACCTAAGAATATTATGGATGGGATCAATACAACATACCGCATGTGGTATAAAATAAATGGTTGTTGTTGTTTACAAATAGAAATAATATAAAAATTAAAAATATTCTTGAGGAAAATATCCTTTTGTTTTGAAAATCCCTTTTTAAAATATTTTCTTTAAAAGGTATAATTTTAAACAATCAAAGGAAGCTCCATTTAAGTGACATAGGGTAAATCTGTATAAGTTGTACAAGGAAAAAAAACATTCCTTTTTCACGATTAGTGGTTATAAAAATGACTTATTTAGAAAGTGAAAAGAATATTCCTTAGAAAAAATTAGTAAAAGACAAAAAGGGTAAAAATTTCATTACCAAATCATTTTGGAAAAAAAAATTGAAAACCTTTTAATAAAACATAGTTTTTAGAAGAAAACATGTTCTCCGACTAAAGTTATATACAAAGTTGGGTTTTCTAAAAAACATTTCCTAAAATATTTTGAGTACCAATGAGAGGAAAAATAGTACTAAAACATTAAAATGTTCATGAATAACTAGAGAATAAAAAATTATTGGTTTTATGAAAAAATGGTCATATAATTTCATAAAATGGAAATACCACTGATATATCATTAAAGTTATTATTGAGGAAAATAATATTAAAACATATCAAAGGGTCTCGAACCACTTTGAAACATTTTAAATCATAAACCTCATGAAGGAATAATATTAAATGAGAGTATTATATACCATGAATATAATTTAATTCATGATATTATATATAAAAATGTTTAGTAGATACACCACATAAAATATTCATGTGGTGAACATCACATTTATCTCACGAATGTAAAAAATTGAGATAAGAATCCATTACCTTGAGTTTTATTTCAAGTGAATGGCCTTTAACTTCCTGTATAATAAAATTATTTCAATTTTATACTTTATTGATAAACTTTTTCATGTTTATTAAGAATTTTATTTCACTTACTACTATGTTTCACGCAACTACATAAACAATTAAGTTTATATAAGGTGTTTTGACCAAATTCACCTTATGTGTCAAAAAAACAATGGTAGGTAAACTATGGTAAAAGGTGTCATTTTATAATATATCCCAAATAATAATCCTGAAATAATTATCATATTAATTCATAAATTTTTCTTTTAAAACCAATCACTAAAAATTATTTTGAAAAACGAATCAATGTTACAATAATAGAGATGGTAGGTCGTACGTGCGCATGAGTAACATTTCAATTTTTCAATGACTGTTATGGAACGAAGGTAAGTAACACATTATCTTTCTATAATGATAATTATTTAATAAATAAAATATAATTTAATTATATATACCTATATATATAATTCTAGTGATGTAAAAGGAATCACATTGTGTCGAGGAGGTGGTAGTCCACACGTCCACGAACGATGTTATCACTTTTTAAGTGTGTGAATGGGTAATAATGAAAATGATATATAAATATATAGTATATTTTTAAAAAGGTAATTATTTAATCAATATCATATATAAATTTTTTATTTAAAATATTTTTAATTATAATAATCCTTTATACAGTTCATGGATCGTGTGAATGAATCAGATCTCTTTGAGGGGGCGATAGTCCACACTTCCTCAAACGATGTTATCGTATTAAGGTAAAATGTAAAGTATTAAAGGTAGGTGTAATAAAATGATTAAAGTATAAATACATAATAAATATCATATATATCATATATAAAAATATTTTCTATCATAATGGTGACCGTGAGAGGTGGTAAGGGAAAAATAATCAACCATTGTTTTGTGGGGCAACAGTTCACCGTATACAGAAACAATATGTTTGTTAATCATTAGATGGAAGTGTGTGTAAGTGTAGGTAGAAACCTTTTCATTAAAAATCATATTATACATAGGATACTGGTTTTGTTAAATAATAATGGAATAAAGATATTTTAGCGGTGGATAATGGAAACAAAATTAAAAAAACACGAGAGAAGACGTTACTGCTTAATCGAGTAACTACATTTGATTTGAACCAAAAGGCTTCCTTGGAAGGATTTATGAACAAATAGAGGCTTCAAGGTTGATTGAAAGGACTTTATGAGGATATGTGGTCAAATATTTTCTGAAAATTAGTGGGATGTGAGGTTTGAGGAATAAAGAGAGGTGGTGGCCTTTTATAGGGAAGCAAAAAGACTCACATAGAAGTTTTGGAAACAAGTTAGGTTTACACATGTTCTTACCTAAAAAAATCATAAAAACACAAAAAATTATCAATAATTGAAGTTTCATGGTAGATATATTTCCATAAAATGGGTTTTGGACAAGCGTATAGGTCATTCGGGCCCCTAAGTTAAAGGATTAGTACTTTATTGAGCTTAATTTTACCTTAATAAATGTAATTAATATTAATTAATTTTGCTAATTTTTTATATAAAAAACAAAGTTTAATTTTTTAGATATTATAGATTTTTATGATTCCAAATATGGGAAAAACTTTATAAATTTCAATCATATAAGTTGAAGAAATTAATTTAAAAGTCATCCTGTAGGAGGGACGACAATGCGGGTTTTAAAAGTAAAAATGTCTGAATCTTTTCTATGTTTTTATAATTAATTTCAAAGTGAAATTGTCTCCAATGAAATAAATTTTATTAATTGATAATTATATTATATAATTAATCATTAAAAAAAACTAATACTATAATTTAATATTATAAATATATTAGATGAAAAATCGGTTTTGAGCTAAAATTTATTATTTTTAACTATTTGTTAAAAAATGATATGTTTCAAAATAATATAAAAAATACACCCTAACATAATTATTATGTTTATATTTCAAATATGATGTTTATTTTGACATATTAATGAAATTAATGTGTCAAAATTCATATTTAAACTGGGTTCTCTATTAAAAGGCTGTAAAATTTCCTGTATAAAATATATAGGTTTTTATGTGTAAAATAGGGTTTGTTATTTTGTTATGCATATAAAAACTGATGGATAAATATAAAAAATATTTGATTGAATATATAACATATATATTTCATTAAAATCAATAATTAATTTTAATTAATTATGTATATTAAGAAAAAACTTCTTTGGAAGCATAAAAACAACAATATTTCTTTTTATATCCAATTTATTCTTATTTTAGTTTCCCATTAATTGGAATCCAATGGATTAATTTTATATTTATGTAAACGATAAATTTTTATAAGTTATTTAATATTATTCATACCCACTAATATAATTTCTATGTTATACCATATTGTATTAAATAATAATATTTTAATAAAATATTTTTATTTTGTGAAACTTGGTCTTTCATGTAATGCATGATATTGAGGAAGTTCTCTCTTATGTGTTACACAAGATATTGAGGAATTATTTTCTTTCATTTAATGCAAGCTAACTAAGTGTTTCATGTATTTAAATATATAGATTACTTTTTAAGCAATAAATATATTTTGATGTATTCATATATTATATTACCTTATGTGCTCAGTGTCACATGCCATACACACTATTGAATACATGGCTATTACATTTGATTTCTGTGGAGTTAAAGTTATAATATGTCTCAATGAAGATAAATTGAGGGGATGTCCCTTACCACTTTCTAATATTCAAGGAAAATCCATTTTTAAGAAATAATTTGAATTGAAACATAAAATATCATTAATTATGAATTATTCATGATATTATATGGTAAATGGGTAGTTTATACACTATATAAATTAAATTTGTGCATAACATTCAAATATGCCTCAATAAAAGGAAATAGAGATAGAATCCATTACCTCATGCTTCCTTTTGGATGAACATGGTTTAACCTCTTATATATTGGTTTTAAAAATGTTATAAACTTATAAAAGAACCAAATTAATATTTATAATATCAGATGTGATCCTTTTATAACATCATATCACATGTCCTTTTATAATATTGAATTATCTTCATTTACTCGGTTGTTAATTACCTTGTTTTCTCATGCATATTTTGTCATGAATGGTCCCTTCCTTTAAAAATATTATGTAGTTAAATCATATACATAATAATAATTAGGAAACAATTATCATATTTATATATCAATTATACTTTTAATACCAATCATGAAAGACGGTTTTGGGAAATGAAGTATGTTACGATCATGGAGACGGTATGCTGTGTGTATGCATGAGTAATGTTTTCATTTTTTATCAATCATTATGGAAAATAATAAAGTGATATTTTATCTTTAAATAATGATAATAATATAATAAATAATACATCATTTCTTTATATATTTATATATATCATCCATGTGGTGTGGTGACGAAAAGAGAGTCACATCGCTACAAAAAGGAAGCAATCCACACATACAGGAATGATGCTATCATCTTTAAGTGAGTGAAAAATTAAGAAATAAAATTAAGTATCATATTTTCAGAATGATAATTATTTCATGAATATTATAATTATTTCATATAATAATCAACTTTATCTTTATTACCTTCCATGTATATCTTTATTGAAAAATGAATCAAATCACTTCATGAGACGGTAGTATTCTAAACACATGAGTGGTGTTATTATATCTCATATGGAATGGATAGTAAAAAAAGTTATTTATTATATAATGAATCCATAGGTATAATTATGTTATAAATATCATATATATAATTTATATTCATCATCATTTATATCCATGATAGGTGGTAATGGAAACACAAATGACAACGGTTCGTGAGGAAGTAGTACACCATACACACGAATGATGATTTCGTAACCCATTGGATTGAAGTGGTGATAGTTTTAGGTAATTATCATAAAATAAAAAAACATAAAAATATGGGAGATATTTATTTTATTATTTAATCATGGTTTAATAATAAATTAATGACATGGAGGATGAAATCAAATAAAAATTCTCATTGATGAATGTTACCTCTTCTTTGGGTAAACTCCTTAAGATTTTACCAAAATCATTCGAAGGATGGATTTATACCCAAAAGAGTGGATTATAATATGATATTAGGGTATTATAGAATTTTTTGGGAAGGTATTTTCTTAAATAAAATGGTTTGAAATTGTGAATATGAGAGGAGTTGTGGTTTCCTTTTATAAGTGTGGGGAGTGGCACACATGTAATTTTTTAAAAGAAAAAGGTGTACCCATGTTCTTTCACATGTAAAAGGGTCCAAAATGAAGTATTCTAGAGAAATAAGCATTATAAGGTATAAATATGAAAATAAAATATATTTTAAAGAATGTTTTAGTTTAGTTTTACCAGTATCGTTTTAGATTAACCCCTTGGTAAACCCATTTTTAGCTTAATCTTAATAAATAATTTTTATTGTTTTTTCCTTTTATAAATGTCAAAAATTAATTTCACATTATTAGATAATAAAAACTATGATTATAATAAATATGGAATCCATTTTTATAAATTACATTCACATAAGTGAAAAAATTTAATTGAAAATTAATTCCATAGATTCGATGATAAAGAGAGTTTTTAAAGAGAAAATGTTCAAACAATTACAACATTTTAATATAACAATTCAATATGAAAATTAGTTAAATGAAAAAAATTGGATTAATATATATATATAATTTAACTAAATTTACTTCCAAAAAAAGTTTAAATATAAAATAACTTTATAAATAATTTAATTGAAAAAGTAATTTTCAATTAAAATTCATTATTTTTAGCTATTTTTTGAAAAATAAAACATTTCGAAAAAATCCCAAAAATTAACCAAAACATAATTTTTATATTCTGATATAAAAAATAATTTTCATTTTCTCATATAAATTTTCTTGAAGTGGTAAAAAGTAATTTTAATTTATGTGCTCAAAGCACGACTGGACCATCTTTTAGAAAAAGTATAGTTTTTTTAGAAAACATTTCTTTTTCATTTGAATTGTTATTATTTTAATCCTAAAAAATAGACAAAAATAATTTTCATAATTTTTTTATTACTATAAATACCCTTTAATATACTTTTAGGTTATAACGGTATAATATATTATGGTTTATTACGACTATGGGTTATGGGTTCCACAATATATCGAAAAGATTAAATTTAGAGAAATATAACTTTTTTGTTGTTTAAACATGATGTTTCATGTTAGATACACGATAAAAAATTGTTATTATTTTAAAATATTAGTATTTTACATTCTCTCCACCTCAAATAAATTATTTCCTCCCAATTTAAACATGATCCCATTAATCAATAGTTGGAAATTGAAAAATACCATTATTGAAAAACCCACATAGTAAAAGTGTTAACAAAACATCCTCCTAATAAGAGAGAATGGGAAATATGAAGGATATCTATAATAACACATAAATATGTTTATATGGAGGAGAATGTTTTTTTAAAGTTAATATCTAAACATAGAAGAAATGAAAAAATAATTATAAAGACTGATAGATTTCATCGATCATAAGAAAGTAAGTGATTAATGGATAAATAGGGACCTAAAAACCATAACATTGTGATGATTTAAAAATCCATAGGATTCATTTGATATGATGGTAATATGGTATTCTTTTTCAAGATCCTTTTTATAATGTTATGAAATTATTTTACTGTGTAATAATATAACTAAACACACTAACTTCATTTGTTTCAATTTCATAAGCATAATTTCATCCTTTAGCTATTCTTCGATTAATTCCAATTTTTCCCTTACACTGTAAAATTAATATTCAAAATAGAATTATTTATTCCATAATAACTAAATTTCACTTTAAATGGATCATAATATACATAAAAGAGTGAAACTTATTTCTGTATGTCTCTGACTATTTTCCAAAACCAATATGGTTAACAAAAGTTATCCAATATAATATATTAATATGTAGAACCCAATATAACACCACTAATTCATCATTAATATTTATTCATCAACCCATTTGACTAAAAGAAATGACATATTAACCAATAAATCACATAGGCTAATGGTAGACACTAAACCCTTATCATTATTTAGTCATGAGTTCAACCCCAAAAACCTTTTCAAATGTTATGGGTTATCACATGGCCTGCGAGCTATAATTTTTCTAAAATAATATTAATATAATTTCTATAAAATAAAAAAAATTCTATATCTTATAATTAACTCAACACCAATGATATGGTAAATTATAAAGGTTTCTAATACCTTTAAACTTATGCCTATACAATATAAAGGTATTATTCATAAAATAATGTTTTCACTAAAATATATACTAAACCAATGTGTTGTTTTCCCATAAATGTTTTTCCAAAACATACTTATTAATGTTAGACTCACATCAGATAAAACCTAAATCGGAGTGTTTAGTATATGTAACTTATGATAAAACATAAACTCATAATCCCTTGATGGTATTCATAACACATAAGTTAATTAATACATATATTATTTTAAAATTCATCAAAATCCTTAGATGTTTCATAATTATTATCACTAAAATACCATTGGTAAAAAAATAATTCTACAAATAAATTCATGAATCCCTATATATAAATAATTTTTCATTTTTATTTTGATATAGGTCCTTAGTTTAGGTTTTAACTATTATAAGAGGGAATTAACTCGGATAATGTCCAATTTCCCCACATTTAAGGCAATTATCTATAAATGGACCCATATAATGAAATGTATTTCCTTTCATCATTATTTCATTTTCCTCGCCAATTATTTTCATCATGCCCTTATTTTAAATGCATAAATCATTTTCTTGTTCCTTTGATGAACCTTAGTTTTAATCCAAGAAACTTTACATTTAACCTTTTTTATTCATTATAATCATCTATTTAAATCCTTCATATTGGTTTGTAAATACTACGAGAATTATCCTAATATATCCAGTAGGAGTTTAAAATCTAGTGTATAGTAAGGTCCATTTTTATTCACTTTGTGATGATCAGGTTAAGCCCAATGCACCCTTTTAAAATATATTAACCCTGGGTACCCCTGTCCATGAACCATGTCCACATGAATTATCCATATATTGATGTATTTATAGGAACGCAACAAAATTTCTACCTTACCAAAACATTAGTATGTTATTTTATACTTATCCTTGAATTTTACCATAGGCTTATGACCCCAAATCTATGTATTCTTAAATATAGTTCTCAAGGATTCTACTAAACTTCCTCTAATCCCAACTATATCGAACTTGAATCCAGTAACCTACAGCTAGTGTCTAATATTTTACATTGGTATAAGATACAAGTAATCATATCCCTGAGTAGTTTATCAGTCTTGTCAAACTAAAAAAATACATTATTCCCATATGAAATTTGAATACAAAAATTACAACATAACTTCTTTTCAAGAATAAAATTATTCTATATAGAACATCCTTATTAATCAATCATAGTGTAATTCATAGATTCTTGGGAAAGGTAAAAAATAATGGTGATCTCAAATGCTCAGTATGGGATAAGTATAGTAGAAGCAATCTTGACATAATATAGAATAATAAACATGGAATGGTATATAACTAAACACACATTCCATTTTAAAAACATTACTATTATGATAAGATAAGGAATAATCAATTTTAATGGTAAATAATTATAAACACATTCCATTTAATCAATAAACTAGTAATAAAATTCATCTAGGGATATTATCATTAAGAAAATCTCATGGATAATAAGATAAGGTGTAATCAATATGTCTAGATAAGTAATTTAACACACATTCCATTTAATCAATAACTTGGTTATCATAATTAGCTAAGGACTATTAAATATGGGAGCATAAATAATCAAAACCATATTCCATACAATCAATAAATCAAGAATGAAATTCATACAGAGATAATATCATTATGAAAATTCCATGGATGATAATAACGGAATTCTCAATAAAGGAAAGGACTAATTATAGGACTTCATTATCCTAAGAATCAAGAAACCTATATCATCAAGACTATTTACAATATTGTTTATAACTACCATAAAAACCCCATTTAATGCTATATAACTGATTTGTCTCATAAGAAATACTGATGCATTGAGGGGTTATATAGTTTTGGGCCCCACCCATCAATGCTTTTCCGATGAATTCCTCATATATCAAATATTCAATTTAAATCATGAACAATGTTCCTTAACATTAATAATCTGTATTGAGTAAATAAAAATAATTTAGGAATATTTTACCACATAAAAAAATGAACATTAAAATTAGAACACCATATGTATATAATATTTAAGCAATAAAAATATCCCTTTTAAATAAAATGGATATTTAAGAGAATTTTAATTTCCAATGATCATTGTTAAGTGAATATTTCAAGGAAATGTTAATGATTATAAAAATGAATCAATAAAGTTAATTTCAATACTTTACTAGTCAAAATGATCATAAACCATCCATAAAAATAAATATGATATTATTAATCAAACATAAACCCATTAGATTAAAACAATGGTTTGTTGTAACTACGGAATATAAATACCATTAAAATATATTTAAAGAAATTCTTGATGAAATTACAATTTTAATTTAGAAAATAACATTTTAAAACTAAAAGTTCACAAAACATTTTAAAAAAATAATATTGAAAATAAAGTTTGAAACATATAAATTACAATTTAAATCATTGAGTGGTCATGACAATAGGAAATTCTATACATAATGAGTACTATAAATCAAATATTTCTTAAATATTTTTAGTAAAATAAAAATGATCATTATTATGAAAATGACATAAATATTAATTTCAAAAATATTATTTAGAAAGAAAAAATGGGTAAAAATGAGGTTAGTAAACCATTTTTAAAAGGTTATAAACATTATGAAAATATTTTTATAAAACATGGTTTAAGAAGAAAATGGACTTCCAATCGAAGAGAGAAATGTATTTATATTTTCTTGAAAACATTTTCTCAATTATTTTATGTACCAAAGAGTAGAACAAATGATACTTTTACATGAAAATATAATGAATAACCATAGTATAAGAAAATTAAACAGGGTTATTAGACAATGATAAAATAATTTTCTTTAATAGAAATTCAATAAAAAATTCCTGATTTAAATGATATTGTGAAATAAACACTTAGAATGATCATAATATTTTATATGAGGATTACTAAATGAATAGATTATGTGAATAAAATGTGAATCCAAATAATGTTTTTAAAATTAAACCTAATATTTTCAAAATTCTATACACACATAATCTTGGAATTTAAAAGACAATGAAAATGTAATATAACCCAATTAAAAAAAAGTTAGTTATGAAAATTATTACCACTTTCTAAATTTTATGTAAAAATACCATTGGGTAAAATATTGAAATTGAAAATAAAAATAACATGCATTACTAAAAAAACATGATATTACATGTCAAAGAAGAAGTATATTCACCATATAAAAAAATTAGGTGCATTATATTAATATATGCCTTAATGACGAGAAATTGAGATGAAGTCCCTTACCACTTCATAATATTAAAACCAAATCCAAATGGATGAAAAAAATTAAAATTTTAAAATAAAATTCGATAAATTATTATGTATTAATAATATTAAATATGTAATTGTACTTGTATAGTGATTCTCGCTCAAATTTACCCAAGATATGAAGGTAGAACGATCCTTGTATTCTAGCTTGGGTTATCGAATCCACAGATACCTAAGAAGTAACCTATAGACACTCACATTCTAAGGATTGTTTTTGGCTATGATGTGGCCAACATTGGGTTGATTTTAGATGGGTTTAAGTTAAATCTAAGAGACATAAGTGAATTCAAATTAAAAGAATGAGTTGATCCTAGGTTATCGCTCGGGGTGGATTGGATGAATTACTTTTTTAATGATTTCAATTTCTTATAATTGAGATGGATTCATTTAAGAAGATCAAACGAAATAATCACTTACTATTTTAATTCCTACTCACCCTAATACTAATAACCTATACACTTGAAGGATCAATGTTTTGAGCACTCCAAGGTAGAGGTTTGTATTAGCACTTGAATGTGTGACCTAAAATTCAATAAGGATGAAGATGTTTTAAAATCATCAAATAAAAATCTCATTTAAAAGAAGTTATTTTACATTAATAGAGTGATAAATAACATCCAATACATCCTCTTCCTACTCCCTTGGATCAACCCATAAAATAGTTAGCCCTCCATTGATGACATGTCTTCAACGGAAGCTGGAATTAGACTTACAAAGGTGGAATTGAAGAAGTAAAAACAACAACAACAAAAGATCACTCCTCCGTTGTGTGATAAATATCTCAAGGTTTGGTATGACCAAGTTCACACCTTGAACCAAAGGTATCAAAGTGGTAAGGAGAAGAACATAATAATAATAGAAGAATAACTTTTATTAAGAAACTAAGGTGAAATAAACAACTTACATGAGAAAAAATGTGATTACAAACACAAAGCGGCAGCGTAACACTACAATGAAACCAAGCACCAAATATCCTTTAATCCTCCAACACCACTGCCTTAAATAGGAATTTTTGAGCCCTTTTTTCGAGCCTCCAACAGTCCAAGTCTCTTAAATTAATTGTGGTAGGCCATAGGTGGGTGGAAAGTAAGGGAGAGTTGATTTTTCCACCCTTGACCCGAGGTGGCAGCCAGCTTTCCTTCACCGAACAGACGCGTCTGAAAGACCTTCTATTTTGCCGAATCAGAGTGGACAATAGAAGAATAAAATGGAGATCCTGATGTCTTCTAACCTCATGTAAAATTTGGTCTCATTTGGAGTTATTTATTCCGAGATATGGTAAAATTAGTGGACTGTTTTTCTGGGCCGTAGAATCTGGCCCAGAATTGTATCTCTAACTTGGGTCACCTTAATGACCACCATAGAAACCGATTTAGCATTGGATCATGTAGAGTTATTTGTTCCTATTCATGTATTATAGAATCCCTCAAATGTTGGGATTCATTGGGCCTATATGTTGGGACCCACAGTCTCATCAGTGGGCTAGTGTCCAATCTGCCTTCTCTAGAATTGCTTACATTCATCACAAAATATCCCCATCTTCTTCCATGAATTCTCCATTGATCCCTGAATGAAACATGTTCATATTGGAGTGTATATCAATTTACAAAAATTTCAAATAAAAATATGTATAATCATATGAATCATTGGGTACTTTAAATGATGTTCAAAAATGTACCACATAATAGTGCATTTTAAGTAGGTATTACAATCATAATGTGAAATGATGTTCAAAGTGTAAAATGCACTAAAATGGTGTTTATGAATAACAAATAACATGAATATTATGTATATTAACAATGAATATTAGCCTCATTTAGTGGCTAATCAAACCCCCAACTTGAGTTTTTCTAGTCCCGAGCAAAATATATCTCAACAATATGAAATTCGAATTCCCTTTTCCAAGAACATTTTAATACACAATGACCATAAAAAAACCTTATACCAAACAATCATGAAACCCATAAATATATTTTAATACAAGATATTTTCATAAGCAGATCCCAATCCAAAGCTCATTCCTTCTTTCAAATTCATTGCCATATTTCATCCAATATCAATTAAGTATGAGGATGTGTTGTGCATCATAATAGACATGGGGGTTCATCTTTATTCAAGGGGGGAATTATGGAAGCGCTTGGTGGAATCACATTCCAATATTAAGATGAGTAATATTTTTTTTGTATAATTTTTTTTTTGTTTTTTTTTTGTTTTTTTTTTGTTTTTTCAATTTTTCCATGGTAATTGAAGTTGCACTCAATAGAGTAAACCCCTGTAGTGAGACTTTGCTAATGACTCCCAGGCTCAAAGACCTTAGGGCACCAAGTGAAGCCCACATACCCGGACATCATCTCGAGTTAACTCAGTCAAAAACAAATTTAAATTACCAAAAATAGAGATAAAATTATTAACTCTGGGCCAGAAAACTATGGAGTCACGATCCCCAAGTGTTGAAAGCCACGCATTAGGTCATTTCATTTCTCTACGTGCAAATTTGTTTTTTAATTAATTGTTTTGAATACTCATATTAAACTAAAATGATCACCAAAACTATGATATTTATTTAGGGGACCCCATGAACTCAAACTAATACCCCACTATCCAAGGGACGTGCATTGTGATCTTTTTTTATTTGGATGAAAATATAAATGATGAAATATCACATTGGACAGCCACACTTTCCAAAATCTATGATCATGAAATTATACAAGGATTAAAATAAGAATCAGGGCATGCTAAATTATTTGATATTCAGTTTCAAAGTGTGAAATGTGTATTACCATGTTCAAAGTTAAAGGAATTTTTCCTTCCATTTACACAATTTTTTTTTCTTCAAATCATTTATCAATTTTTTTGACACAAAATCATTTTTTATTTTATCTCCCCCCAACATAAAATAACACTGTCCCCAGTGTTTAAAGAAAAGAAAATTTAGAAGGGGGTAGAGATAGAGAATGAATGTTCAAGAAGGAAATCGAAAAGGAGGATCATGGAATGAAGTCACCTTATGGTTGAAGTTGAAATTCTTGCTGCTCCAATTTAGTCCTCTGATATCCATGTAACTTGCAGAGTTCCCTAGTGGAAAAAGGAAAATAAACAAACAAAACTAAAGAGTATATATATATATATATATAAGTAAAAAATAAATATATATAAAAAATAAAATAAACTGATGATACATTGTCTTCTTTTTTAAATTTCTCGGTAAGTTATTACTCAAGGATCACACCACATGACAAGGGTGAATATGGTGCTCCCCTTTCATACCCATCCATACTCATAATAGAAAAACAGGTCAACAGTCTAGTTTTTATATATATAAAAATTATTAATTAAAATATAAATTTTATTAAAATAAAAAATTGATAGGAAACTTGAAAACCATGGGTTGCCTCCCATTCAGCGCTTTGTTTAACATCGTTAGCCTGACATAGACCCCTAAAATTACCCAATACATACTTTAAAAATTTTATGAACCCCATATTTATCCACTTCTACTTTATTTATATTTATTCTTTGTTTATAATTTGTGTCATGTAAAAACCAATGTTCTAAAATGAGCGGGTAAATCCAAGGAATATCAGAAATGGTGGATTCAATTTCTTTTTTAGTCATTACAAAGACATTAAGATTCATTACCTCTTTATTGGTTTCAAGATAAGAAATTTTAAAAATTGGAAGTTTTTGGGTATCCCCAATGAATGGAAACTTGAGGGTGGATGGAAAGTCCTTTCGTTCAAGTTCAGGTAGGCTAACACTTTCAGACCTAGGTTAGGACTTTGAATCAAACTCAATTTCATTTTCAAAATTGCTCAACATAATTGGTTCCTTTTGAATAGAAGATTCAACCACCAAATTGGAATGATCAGTTTCAAGAATGGGTATGGACTCAATGTTTGTTATTTCTCTCAATGGTTCAATGGTTGGTGTTTTTGAAAATTCATCAATGGAGTTGTACTTAGGAGACTCAATCCATGATGTCAAATTCTCCCCTTTTGAATCCAAAAAATCAGTTTCCTCTTGATTTAAAAACCCATCAACAATTCCTTGATCCTCTTCATCTATCCCAAATCCAAAGGTTTTTTCTTCAATAAATTCATGTGGGTTTTGTGGGAAACTAGACACTTCACATAAGGTTATGGAAGATACAGTTTGTGTAGGGATGGGTTCCTCACAATTTTTAATGCTTTGTAGTTCTAACCTAAATGATGAAACCTCAAAATTCATTATCTCCATTTGTTGACACAATTTTTCAAGTAATGGTTGTGGATTAGGATGGATAAGGGGTTGATAAAGATGTTCAATTCCAAGTGGATAATTATATTGTTGGAATTCCATTGGAGGATGATCAAATTGGCATTGTGAGGATTGAAACTAATTATATTTTGGAATGTTGTGTGGATCATAGGAGTAAAAACATTGTGTTTCAGTAGGTTGTTGATGATCCCACATGTAGGAATTAGGATGGTCATTTTAAATCATACATGGGGTTGAGTGATAAAAGTAAGGAGAGGTTCCCCATGTTTGGATTTGTTCAAAAGGGTTTTCCATAGGAATGAAATTGGGGATGAGATAAAAGAAGTTGGATGAAAAAAAAGAATGATAGTGTCTAAGATAACTTACTTAGGTCCCCGTCAACTGCGCCAAAATTTGATTCTCGCTCAAATTTACCCAAGAGATGAAGGTAGAACGGTCCTTGTAGTCTAGCTTGGGTTATCGAATCCACAGAGACCTAAGAAGTAACCTATAGACACGCACATTCTAAGGATTGTTTTTGGATATGAAGTGGCCAACATTGGGTTTATTTTAGATGGGTTTAAGTGAACTCTACGAGACTTAAGTGAATTCAAATTAAAATAATGAGTTGATCCTAGGTTATCGCTCGGGGTGGATTGGATGAATTACTTTTTTAATGATTTCAATTACTTATAATTGAGATGGATTCATTTAAGAAGATCAAACTAAATCACCACTTACTGTTTTAATTCCTACACACCCTAATACTAATCACCTATACACTTGAAGGATCAATTGTTCGAGCACTCCAAGGTAGAGGTTCGTATTAGCAATTGAATGTGTGACCTTAAATTCAATAAGGATGAAGATGTTTTAAAATCATCAAATAAAAATCTCATTTAAAAGAAGTTATTTTCCATTAATAGAGTGATAAATAACATCCAATCCAGCCCCTTGCTACTCCCTTGGATCAACCCATAAAAGAGTTAGCCCTCCATTGATGACATGTCTTCAACGGAAGCGGGAATTAGACTTACAAAGGTGGAATTGAAGAAGTAAAAACAACAACAAAAAAAGATCACTCCTCTGTTGTGTGATAAATATCACAAGGTTTGGTATGAACAAGTTCACACCGTGAACCAACGGTATCAAAGTGATAAGGAGAAGAAAAGAATAATAAGAGAATAAGAACTTTTATTAAGAAACTAAGGTGAATTTAACAACTTATATGAGAAAGAAATGCGATTACAAACACAAAGCGGCAGCATAACATTACAATGAAACCAAGAACCAAAGATCTTTAAATCCTCCAACACCACTGCATTAAATATGAATTTTTTATCCCTTGGGTCGAGCCTCCAACAGTCCAAGTCTCCTCAATTAATTGTGGTATGCCATAGGTGGGTGGAAAGTAAGGGAGAGTTGATTTTTTCACCCATGACCCGAGGTGGCAGCCAGATTTCTTTCACCGAACAGACGCGTCTGAAAGTCCTTTTATATGGCCGAATCAGAGTGGGACATAGAAGAATAAAATGGATCTCCGGATGTCTTCTAACCTCCTGTACAATTTGGGCCCATTTGGAGTTACTGATTCCGAGATATGATAAAATTAGTGGACTGTTTTTCTGGGCCTCAGAATCTGGCCCAGAATTGTATCTCTAACTTGGGACACCTTAATGACCACCATATATACCGACTTATCATTGGATCATGAAGATTTATTTGTTAATATGCATGTCTTCTAGCATCCCAAAAAATCTTGGATTAATTGGGCCTGTATTCTAGGCCCCACAGGCTCATCAGTGGGCTAGTGTCCAATCTGCCTTCTCTAGAATTACTTCCTTTCATCACAAAATATCCCCATATTCTTCCATGAATTCTTCATTGATCCCTGAATGAAACATGTTAATATTGGAGTGTAGATCAATTTACGAAAATGAAAAATTAAAATATGTATAATCAGATGAATCATTGGGTACTTTAAATGATGTTCAAAAATATACCACATAATAGTGCATTTTAGGAAGGTATTACAATCATAATGTGAAATGATGTTCAAAGTGTAAAATGCACTAAAATTGTGTTTATGAATAACAAAGAACATGAATATTATGTATATTAACAATGAATATTATCCTCATTTAGTGTCTAATCATATAGACCATATAAAATAAAGTTGTACATGACATACAATTGTGCCTCAATGAATGGAAATTGAGACATAATCCCTTACCACAAGAATAATTTTAGTTAAACATGCCTTAATATAATTTATAGTGGATTTTAAAAAATTATTAATTTATACTATAACCATATTAATTTTTATAATATCATATATGTTCCTTTTATAAAATTTTATCACTTGTTCCTTAACAATCATTTATTATTTTCATTGATTTGGGTGTTAATTTACTTGTTTTCTAATGTGTGTTTCGTCATGATAGATCATTTTATTGTGGATATTATATAGTTACATAATCTCCATAATAATAATAATAATTACATAACAATAATATTTATATATCAATTATACATGAATGATGGTTTTGAGAAATGAAGTACGTTACGACCGGGGAGATGGTAGATAGTATGTACGCATGTGTAACATTGAAATTTTTCAAAGATCGTTATTGAAAGGAGGTAAGTAATATATTATATTAAAATAGTGATAAAAATATCATAAATTCCAAATTTTTTCTTAATAAATAAATATATATATATATCATCAATGTGGTGTGGTGATGAAAAGATCATTGTATCAATTCATGAAGGTTGTAGTCTGAATGTAAATGAATGATGTTATCATTTTCATGTGAGTGAAAAGGTAAGAAATAAAATATCATATTATCATTTAATAATGATAAATATGTAATTTATATAATGATTATTTAATATAATCATTAAATTCATCCTTATTACCTTCTATGTAAAGCGTTATTGAAAAGTGAATCACATCTCTTTACGAGGCGGTTGTCCACAATACACATGAGCAACGTTATCGTATCACATATATAATGGAAAGTAAAATATGTATATATAACAAACATATTAAAAAGGTATAATAATTTTATAAATATCATATATATATATACTTTATATCTACCATCATTCCCAATCAAGAGAGGTGGTAATGGAAAAATGAATGACATCGATTTGCAAGGCGTTAGTCCTCTGTACACATAAATAATGTTTTTGTAACCCATTTGATGCAAGTGGGGATGGTTGTTAGTAATTAACATAATATAGAAACATATATGTATATTTTATATAATTGGGTTATTATATCATAATTTTTTAATTAAAATTTAAGTATGTGGAGGAAAAAATAAAAAAAAATGCTCGTTGAAGAGTGGTTCCCCTTCTTTGGGTAGCCTCCTTAGTATTTCACCAAAATCCATCATAGATTGTATTTATGCCAAAAATAATGATTTTACAATGAGAAGAGTAAATTTTGGAAGTTATATGGGTTGGTATATTCTGAACCATAAAGACTATATGGTGTCAATATGAGAGGATAGTGGGTGGTCATTTATAAGTGATTTGAGTGTCATACTTGTAATTTTTGGAAATAAAATGGTATACACACCTATTTCACATGAAAAAAGGGTCCAAAATAGAGTATTATCAATTAATATACATTATAAAATCAAAATAATGACAATAAAATAGGTTTTAAACAATGTTTTAGTACATTTTAACCCTTATATTTTAGTTCAACCCCTTATAAACCCATTTTTACCTTAACCTTAACAAAACAAATTACTGTTTTTACTATTCATTGTGGTCAAAATATTAATTTCACTTTATTAGATTATATAAATTATTCTTATTCCAAATATTTAATCCATATTTACTAATTAATTATGAATAATTAAAAAAAAATTAATTTAACATTAACCTTGTAGATGCGATGAGAAAACAAGTTTTTAAAGGGAAGATGTTCAAATGTTTACAAAGTTTGTATATCAAAATTAATTATGAATATTATTACAGTAAAAAATGGATTAATATATATATATATATGTATTATTTAACTAATATTACAATAAAAAAACTTTTGTACAACTTAAATTTACAAATAATATAAAAGAAAAGGAAATTTTCGATTAAAATTCATTATTTTTTACAATTCATCTAAAAACGAAATATTTCATGAAAATCCCAAAAATTTACCACAATGTTATTTTTATATTATAATTTCAAAAATTAATTTCATATATTAAAATAAACATCAAAAGTTGGTAAATATTAATATTAAATTTTGTTTTTAAAGTGCAACCAATCCATGTTTTAGAAAAAAATTCAATTTTTCACAAAACATTTTATTTATATTATATGGTTCTAAATTTTTCTAATAAATATATAACCATAATTTCAATAATTTATTTAGTACTATTAATTCATTTTAATTAAATGTAAATTTTTGAAAAGTATACTATTTTATGGTCCATTTCAACTTATTGTTTTGTGTTCTACAAGTTATCGAAGATATTAAATTTAATGAAATTTATTTTGTGGATTGTTTAAGATTGTTTTTGAATGTCACATATGCTATAAAACAATGTTATTATTTTCTGATATTTATTTTTTACAATTCATGTAAACATAACATGTTATTGAAATAAATAAAAATTATACAAAGATACAATAGGGGATTTTTTGAAAAAATATAAAATTAAAAGTATTCAAATCATAATAAAATCCTAGGTTTATCGTGGAAAAATACATGATTGGATTGAATGGATTATACTTAGATATCCTATAAAAGATTTTTTAGAATATTACCCCATAATAATCTTCTTGTCCTCACTAAGTGGCACTTTATATAGGGAGTGGGACATCATTATCTAAGGGTTCTTATTTAGCGCATAATAATAAATATAATATAAATTATATCTTTAACTCACACCTAGACACCTAAGAATTATCTAATTATTTATATTAGTGGAAAGGAATATTTTTTTCATACCTCAATCAAATATCAATAAAATATCATAAGAAAATTCATCAAAATTTCAAATCCTCATCCCACATTCAAAAACCCTTTTAAATATATTCACTTTCCATTTCTATAATCATCAAGTTATAATATAATTCAAATATTAAGATCTAAAAGATCATATAAATCATTTTATAAGGTGATTAAAAAAAAATTATAACTTTTTATATGAGAAACATTTCCCACAAGGTGTGAAATGAGACTTTAGTTGTTCTTTTTAAATTAATCCATGAAATATATTTTCAAATGCCCTTCCAAATAGGCCATAAATATTCAACTGAATATTTAAAAATATAATATTTTTTTATATAATATATTATGATTTATGATGTTATTTTGACCAAAATAAACATTAATAATTACATTAAACAATATAATATATATAGTATCCATTTAAAAGCACGAAAAACCAAATTAGATATCATTATATCTTGTATAATTATAACAAAATCATAAGTAAAAAAATAATATTAAAACTTAATAAGTATAGATAAATAAAAAATAAATACTTAGAAAAAAATCTTAAAATAAAAAGCAACACTTATTTTTGTAACTAGTTATTAGAAAATATAATTAGAAAATAACACACTGTTGAATATAATTTTTTTAATTGAAAATCCCATAAGGATTTATATCAATCTCCTTACATTCATAGATTTTTGTTAAAAATATACAAGTAAGAATCAATGAAATACTATTTATATCAATACATTAATTGAAAAAAAGTTGAGAAAAATCAAAATTCACCATGAATTATTTAAATAGGAATAATATTAAGGATAACAAGTTTTGTAAATGAAATCATCATATAGGTTTTTAAGAAAAAGTAATGACATGGATGAACTAACATAATCTAGGTTAAGATGTTAGGAAACCTAAAACTAAGTGAAGATATATACTTGTGGAACAATCCTTACCACTCTATTATAATTAATATCATAGACTATTTAAACCCTAAGAGTGGGTTAAACCAATATAGCCCAAGGGATAGAAGAAGAAAATACATTAGAAAAGGGGAAAATAAATAGAGGGGAGAAGAATAAAAATAAATATATAAACATAAAATATATCATGTGATTGAATAGGAGGAGATTAAGAACCATAGATGGGAAAAGCTATGTTAGATGGGGATTCCTTGTAGATACGTTATGAAAATGGGGAGGTATGGGATTATAAATGGTGTTTAAAATAATAATAGGTAGAAAATAAATATAAAAAATCAGAAAATATAGTTTTGATACATGTTTTCAATACATAGTCTTCCAACCCATCTAGAGAACATGAAAGAGTGTCTAGAGTACAATTTAACTATCATATGGTTTGGTTGTATGGTTTATTAAAACATTTCTTAACTATGTACTAGCTACTCGATAATGGATTTTAGTTCAAAAATTTCCCCCCAACTATACATGAACCATGAAAAGTTTATCATATGTAAGGTAAGTTTAATGAATTATTAATAATAATTTTCCAAATAAATATTGGTATTGATGATATGAAAAAAATATCAAATGCAAAAAAATATTTCATGTAATTTACATATTATGAATAACATAATAATTTAAAAAAATAAAATAAAGTGACACTGAGGTGTTATAATTCTTTCCACAAAGCCACATGGTACCCCTATAATGTCACTAAATATTTTCTTATATAAATAATATAAGAACATCCATCACGGTATAATTAATAAATAATAACATGTTAATCATTATATACAATAAAATAATGACATAATTGAAGATATTTAATCTAATAAATCGGTCCCAAGAGATATGATTCTTGAACTATTTTATAATGGGAAATATCACCACCTCATGAAACATATTCACTAGAAACCTCAAGGGGTAGATCAAATTGTTGAGTTATATTGTGATAAATCCAATGATTTATGGTTTATGATACAATAGTTATAAAAATTAACCTAAGTAAATGAAATAAAATTACCAAGATATAGAACATAATCTCCACAATATAAGTGGTAAAATTTGATAAACCATTTTAATGGTATATCCATATCCATATAGAAACAAATAAAAAAATTAAAACACATTAAATGATATAAAACTGAACAAAAATATGATATCAGAATCTAAAAAAATTGAAACATTAAAGGAATAATAATTAGAATAATTAGAGCCTAAAATAGGATCCTTCAAGACATTATCTGGATATGGCCTACTGTAGGGGTTTCTCACTTTTTGGATTAATCTATCTACAAAGTTATTATTCAATATCCAATCATCCAAAGTGATGAATGGTCTATTTTTTTTAAATTGAGGGATTATAATACCCAGGGTACCAAACAAGATGAATACAATATATCACCTCTTCAAAGGAGGAATAATGAAATAATAAGAGGGTAGAACCGCATCACCCTAATATTCCTACTATGATTCATCATGTTTCTATATAAGGGATGACAGTGAAACTATTATTATGCTAAAATAAATAGAGATACCACTCTCTATGAACTAATTTATATAAATATATTTCACCATTATGAACTTATTGACTACATCCTCACATGAATTTAAGATATATAAAAAATTATATAAACTAAGGTGTTTGAAGGACACCTATAGAGAATAAAACATTCAATGAGTCCTCAATAACTTACTCAAGGAATAATGGAACCAAATTAGTTATATAGTAACCTTTTTACTTCACTATTTACATACCATGTTAGAGACTTAATAGAGTCATTACCTTATAGAAATTCAATCTCTCAAGATAGTTCCACATTATCAATGCATTTTTAAGAAATTACGAAGAAATACCATTATGATGTCATAGAAAAGTTATGGTATCCCACTATTCTAGATTTTGTATTTTAAATAATCCCATGGTTCCTTTAAGTATAATTAGTTCTTTAGTTTCTTGTTCATTGATAATATATTCAAAATTCTCTATACACTCCATAAACTCTTAAGAACCATGATCACAACAATATATGAGGCAATAGCAAGTTAATAATTCTTGGTCATAGTCTAAGTCAAAAAATTGAAAGAATACAACTACAAGAGAAAAAATCAATGAAACATCCCATGATAATGATTTCTCATGATTCGTCAAGAATGTTTTTGAGGAATCCACTAAATCAAATAATAATCGAGACATAATATGAAATAATCAAGATTAAAATCACTTCTTATGAAATAACCTTTAGGTCAAAAGAAAGAATTTACCACAATAAAATATAGAAATAATAAATAAATTTATTAACTATAACATTTATTAAAATCAAGATTATTTCTTTATAAATTCTTATACATTTTGAAATTATTTATATTAGTTTTGAAAATAATAAAAACATCATAAATATGAAACCCCTGAATAAAACCACATATGATTTTAAACCCTTTGATAATGTAGATAAATATCTTGTACACTAGTTTCAACATCATAAAATTATACTTAATGAAAATTTTGATATTCATTAGATTGTTATTTAAATAAATTGTAATGCCAAAAATAATATTTATTTCTTAACTTTTGGAAAACATAATTATTTATTTCAAAAAACATGTTTTAAAACATCAATAGATTTTTCCAACATATTGTAAAATTAAAATCTGACCAATTATTATAAATTCATCATAAAAAACCAATTGAATTAATCTGAAATACTAAAATCAATGATTTTTTCAAATAATATTTACTAATATTGTGTAAAATAATAACTAATCCTTAAAAAATGATCCATACGCAACTTTATTTTTATATGGACAAAAATTGATTCATATAAAAAACATTTATCCATAGAAAATCCATGATTATATAAAAATTCAAGCTCATGAAGAAATTTATTTCTATAAATAAATTGATACATATATTAAAATGTATTATTATTGCATAGAATATTATCCTTAAAAACATTTGTCTTCTTGGAATGTATTTATTTTAAATATTTCCATCAATTTATTTCTTTACCATGTGTGTTTTATATTTGAGTATTCATTCTAAATATGCAAGATCAATTCTCAAGGATATTAAAGGAGGAATACACATTCATTAAACAAAAAACTAACAGAACATTTTCTTATAAATCAATGACACATGGGATTGAAAAATTTAATGTGATTTTCAACATATCTAAATTAGTTTTTTATCTAGAAATTCACAACTACGGATTCAGGAAGGAAAATGAATAATATCTATAAAAATTAAAGCATCCAATCATTAATTTGATGATTATTATGAAACACTATATTTTGATTTTTATAGAACTGGTATAAATATAAGGGATGTGTACAAGAATTTTTTAATTTTAAAATAAAAGGTGTGACACACAACATGAAAATTAATATGTGCTCACTGTAAAAATTTAGTGATTACTATTCTTGTGATTCTATTTATTAGACTCAAAAAGAAGAAACTATTACTACTCAAAAAGTGGTCTTGTCTTCCACGACATTTAGATCATTCAATATTTTTAAACTTGTTTCGATAATGTTGTATTTTATTAACTCTTTTATTTTTACTATTCTTGTTATATGCTTTTTAATTTAATATTAGACCCTTTTAATTTATAGAACCCATAAAATGAATATTGGTTTGTACCTCCATGTTAAAAATTAGTATTATTTGGGACGTGCCTTGATATAGAAAAGGAAGTTCTTAGGTTGTGAATCCTATTTTAAAATGTAATTTTTAATGGATTCTTACTCCCTATTGAAAGTTATGTTTCAGTTTTTATGCCACCAATACATATGACAATTGGGTTTTAAATCCCCTTCAAAAGAAAATTTTTTAGTGGGTTCTATTTCTCATTGGGATATTGTAATGTTTAGAGTAGGCATAAGAACACTTCATTCTAAACTACTATAAAAATATTTTTTTATCATATTTTTGATTTTCTACTTCATATATAACATTAATCATGTATATAATATTATAATTAAATATAAAATTAAATTCATCATCCTTATTAATAATTAATAATCTATTGATTTGGGAGAAATATGTGTTACGTGATTTGTTGGATAATTATGAGATATCCATTTATGAGATGGTAGGAGTATAGATTTCTACACCTATTTTGACCACACCAATGATAGGTTAGAAGTAAAACATATATAATGTTTCATCAAGATATGATCATTGATCCATAATGGTATAGAATGGGTGAGTATTCATTCATATTTAAACATAATTAAGGCTGAAAGAGTAGAACTACTGAAATCATTATTTAGACAAGGAGGTGATATTTCATTTGATTGTGTATTGGAATAACTGTATCTTATATGAGAGGTTCATCATGTATACTAACAATAAGATCCTTAAGTTTATCTTTATAATATTACGACTAAAACCTTCATCAATTGAGGTGGGTTGAGGGTCTTGTTTGATTTGACATTTATATTGAATACATTATTCATAAGGGGACTATTTTATTTATTGCACTAGGTTAAAATAATCATCCCTGGAAGTGTAGAAGGGTAATAGGGAGTGAATGATTATGGGAATCTTTTTTGAGATACATCTCAAGGTCTAGGAGTACCTGTATTGGGTGGCTCATACAATCTTTAGTTTTACAACCTAATTACATGATAGAGTAAAGCATATACATCTATATGACTCAAATTTCATGGTTGTGAGGGACAATATATATGGTGGGAATCTATCACGAATCAAGTCATAGGATGATGATAAGATCTAATATATTAGAGGTATGTTTATGGTCACTATGAGTGTACACACAAAGTTGATATAGAATTCACTTTCCTCAATATTGATTCTTCACTAAGGGATTAACAATATTTATCATGACATCAACAAACAATTTTAAATGGAGTAAGTATAAATGTAATTAATGGTTGTATATTTCATGTTACATCAGTATTTAGTAGGTTAGGGTTAGTCATTTTCATCCTTGAGATCATCATCATCATCTAACCATTCATGCGAGGAAGTGAGAGGATGTTTTGGTGGATTTACTAAATAGGTTTTTGAGGCCTCCTTATAATAGTGATATAGTACATTTAATTATTGACTGATTTATGATGGTCACATTATTCAAATCAATCCGAGATCCCAACACAATTAAAGAGTCGGGAAGATTTATGTGTAATATATAATGTTATTTCAAGAGGAAACCGTGGGAATGATATATAAACATGATTTTTTGTTTCACTCCATTATTCTAGAAATTATTTCTGATGATATTCTATAAAAGATTGCATTTGATCCCTACTTTGAATCCTTAAACATTCATATATTATGATCACATGATCTGGGTTTTAAAGGATATCAGATGGTGATGTGTCATTGATTTTTGGTGGTTCATGGGAGAGTCATTTTATTCAATAACAGTTTTTATATAACAACAATTATCTAATGCATATTTTGATATAAACATTAGTGTCCTTGTATGGTAAGTAGTGAAACTCACCTTGATGATGATTAAATTCAAAAAAAATTCTATTATTGAGTGAGGTATCTAATAGAAGACACGAGTGACTATTTAACTAATCAATGTGAAGTAGGAATTAATAAGAGTATCAAGTGATAATATAATGAGTAGTTATTTCTATCTCACACTACTAAAAAAACCTCTTATAGCGACCGCCAAAAGTGGTCGCTATAGGGCTCTAGCGGCAGCCCAGAGACCGCCATTGGCGGTCGCTTTAGCCTCGTCGATAGAGGCCTATAGCGACCGCCAATGGCGGTCGCTATAGTGAAATTTTTTTTTAAAAAAAATTTCCACTGAAATAAATAAATAAATAAATAAATATATATATATATTAAAAAAAATATTCACATATATACTATTAAATATAATATTTTAAATATATATATATATATAATTTATTTTAAATTTTTTAATATATATAACATTAAATATATGTATAATATCGAATCATTGTGATATAATAATTTAAAACACCCGATTTAAGAAATGCTATCATTTCAGGTATCGTGACATTCGGAGGTCGTTCGGGTGGTTTTGACCCCCCAACGCGCCATTTCAGCACGCGCCGAGCTACAGAAAATGACACATTTGGTCATACCGCACGCACCGCACGTCCGATAGATGTGCCGCCTCCTCCTACATCTCAAGAATAATATTCCTATCCTTCTCGTGCGGTTTCAGGTTTTTCGGAGCACGTTTGCTCCGAATTCGACCGCCGCACGCCGTTTTGGTGTTTTATGATTCCAGAAACGCATTTCCGGCCGCCGCGGTCAAAAAGCGCCTTTTATTGAAGTGTCGTCTCTCCGAACATTTCACAATTCACGCAACGGATGTTGTCTTGCTGTTTCGTGGCATTCGAAGGTCGTTCGGGTGGTTTTGACCCCCCAACGCGCCATTTCAGCGCGCGCCGAGCTGCTGAAAACGACGCATTCGGTCGTGCCGTGCGCACCGCATGTCCGATGGACGTTCCGCCTCCTCTTACATATCAGGAATAATATTCCTATCCTTCTCGTGCGGTTTCAGGTTTTTCGGAGCACGTTTGTTCTGAATTCGTTCGTCGCACGCCGTTTTGGTGTTTTATGACTCCAGAAACGCGTTTCCAGTCGCCGTGGTCAAACGGCACCTCCGATTGATGTTCTGTCTCTCCGACCATTTCAAAATTCATGCAACGGATGTTGTCGTGCGGTTTCGTGGCATTCAGAGGTCGTTCGGGTGGTTTTGACCCCACAACGCGCCATTTCAGCGCGCGCCGAGCTGCTGAAAACGACACATTCGATCATGCCGCGCGCACCGCACATCCGATGGACGTGCCGCCTACTCATGCATCTCAGGAATAATATTCATATCGTTCTCCGGTGGTTTCAGGTCATTCGGAGCACGTTTTCTCCGAATTCGTCCGCCGCACGCCGTTTTGGTGTTTTATGACTCCAGAAACACATTTCCGGCCGCCGCGGTCAAACGGAACCTCCGATTGACGTTCCGTCTACTTGACCATTTCACAATTCACATAACGGATGTTGTCGTGCGGTTTCGTGACATTCGGAGGTCGTTTGTGTGGTTTTGACCCCCCAACGCGCCATTTAAGCGCGCGCCGAGCTGCTGAAAACGACACATTCGGACGTGCTGCGCGTACCGCACATCCGATGGATGTTCCGCCTCCCCCTGCATCTCAGGAATAATATTTCTATCGTTCTCGTATGGTTTCAGGTCATTCGAAGCATGTTTTCTCGGAATTGGACCGCCGCACGCCGTTTTGGTGTTTTGTGGCGCCGGAAAAGCATTTCCGGCCGCCGCGGTCAAACGACACCTCCGATTGACGTGCCGTCTGTCCGACCATTTCACAATTCACGCAGCGGATGTTTTCGTGCGGTTTCGTGGAATTCGGAGGTCGTTTGGGTGGTTTTGACCCCCCAACGCGCCATTTCAGTGCGCACCGAGCTGCTGAAAACAACGCATTCGGTCGTGCCGCGTGCATCACACGTCCGATGGACGTTCCGCCTCCTCCTGCATCTCAGTAATAATATTCCTATCGTTCTCGTGTGGTTTCAGGTCGTTCAGAGCACGTTTTCTCCGAATTCATCTGCTGCACACCGTTTTGGTGTTTTATGACTCCGGAAACGCGTTTCCGGCCGCCGCGGTCAAACGGCACCTCCTATTGACGTTCCGTTTGGCCGACCATTTCACAATTCACGCACCGGCTGTTTTCGTGCGGTTTCGTGACATTCGGAGGTCGTTCGGGTGGTTTTGACCACCCAACGCGCCATTTCAGCACGTGGTGAGCTGCTGAAAACGACACATTCGGTCCTGCCGCGCGCACCGCTCGTCCGATGGACATGAAGCCTCCTTCTGCATATCAGGAATAATATTTCTATCGTTCTCGTGCGGTTTCAGGTCGTTCGGAGTACGTTTTCTCCGAATTGGACCGCCGCACGCCGTTTTGGTGTTTTTTGGCACCGTAAACGCATATCTGGCCGCCACGGTGAAACGACACCTCCGAATGACGTGCCGTCTGGCCGACCATTTCAAAATTCACGCATCGGCTGTTGTTGTACGGTTTCGTGGCATTTGGAAGTCGTTCGGGTGGCTTTGACCACCCAACGCGACATTTCAGCGCGCGCCGCGCTGCTGAAAACAACACATTCGGTCGTGCCGCGCGCACCGCACATCCGATGGATGTCCCGCCTCCTCCTGCATCTCAGGAATAATATTTCTATCGTTCTCGTGCGGTTTCAGGTCGTTCGGAGCACGTTTTCTCCGAATTGGACCGCTGCACGCCGTTTTGGTGTTTTATGGCACCGGAAACGCGTATTCCGCCACCGTGGTCAAACGGAACCTCCGAATGATGTTCCGTCTAGCTGACCATTTCAAAATTCACGCACTGGATGTTTTCGTACGGTTTCGTGGAATTCGGACGCCGTTTGGGTGGTTTTGACCCCCCAACGCGCAATTTCAGCGCGCGCCGCGCTGCTGAAAACAACACATTCGGTCGTGTCGCGCGCACCGCACGCCCGATGGACATGTCGCTTCCTCCTGCATCTCAGGAATAATATTTATATCGTTCTCGTGCGGTTTCACGATGTTCGGAGCACGTTTTCTCCAAATTGGACCGTCACACGCCGTTTTTGTGTTTTATGGCGCCGGAAACGCGTTTCTGGACGCCGCAGTCAAACGGCACCTCCGAATGATGTGCCGTCTAGCCTACCATTTCAAAATTCATTCACCGGCTATTTTCGTACGGTTTCGTGGCATTCGGAGGTCGTTCGGGTGGTTTTGACCCCCCGACGGGCAATTTTAGTGCGCGCCGCGCTGCTGAAAACGACACATTCGGTCGTGCCGCGCGCACCGCATGTTCGATGGACGTGCCGCCTCCTCCTGCATCTCAGGAATAATATTCCAATCGTCCTCGTGTGGTTTTAGGTCGTTCGGAGCACGTTTGCTACGAATTGGACCGCCGCATGCCGTTTTGGTGTTTTTTCGCGCCAGAAACGCGTTTCCGGCCGCCGCGGTGAAACGACGCCTCCTATTGATGTGCCGTCTGCCCGACCCTTTCACTGTTCACGCAACGGACGTTGTTGTGCGGTTTCGTGACATTCGGAGGTCGTTCGAGTTGTTTTGACCCCCAACGCGCCATTTAAGCGCGCACCGAGCTGCTGAAAACGACACATTCGGACGTGCTGCGCGCACCGCACGTCCGATGGACATCCCGCCTACTCATTCATCTCATGAATAATATATGTATCGTTCTCGTGCGGTTTCATGTCGTTCAGAGCACGTTTGCTCTGAATTGGACCGCCACACGACGTTTTGGTGTTTCATGGCGCCGGAAACGTGTATCCGGCCTCCGCGGTCAAATGAAACCTCCGAATGACGTACCGTCTGGCAGACCATTTCAAAATTCACGCACCGGCTGTTTTCGTACGGTTTCGTGGCATTCGGAGGTCGTTCGGGTGGTTTTGACCACCCAACGCGGCATTTCAGCGCGCACCGCGCTACTGAAAACGACACATTCGGTCGTGCTGCGCATACCGCATGTCCGATGGACGTGCCGCCTCCTCATGCATCTCAGGAATAATATTTCTATTGTTCTCGTGCGGTTTCAGGTCTTTCGGAGCGCGTTTGCCCCGAATTGGACCGCCGCACGCCGTTTCGGTGTTTTATGGCGCCAGAAACGCGTATCTGGCCGCCGCGGTCAAAAGACACCTCCGAATGAGGTTCCGTCTGGCCGACCATTTCACAATTCACGCACCGGATGTTTTTGTACGGTTTCGTGGCATTCAGAGGTCGTTTGGGTGGTTTTGACAACCCAACGCTGCATTTCAGCGCCCGTCGCGCTGCTGAAAACGACACATTCGGTTGTGCCGCGTGCACCGCACATCCTATGGACGCGCCTCCTCCTCCTACATCTCAAGAATAATATTTCTATCGTTCTCGTGCGGTTTGAGGTCGTTCGGAGCACGTTTGCTCCGAATTGGACCGCCGCACGCCGTTTTGGTGTTTTATGGCGCCGGAAACGCGTTTCCGACCGCCGCGGTCAAACGACACCTCTGAATGATGTGTCGTCTGGCCGACCATTTCAAAATTCACGCACCGGCTATTCTTGTACGGTTTTGTGGCATTCAGACGATGTTCGGGTGATTTTGACCCCCCAACGCGCAATTTCAGCGCGCGCCGCGCTGCTGAAAACGACCCATTCGGTCGTACCGCGCGCACCGCACGGGGGTGCGGGGGAGATGTACGGGGGTGCAGGGGGGGATGTACGGGGGTGCGGGGGGCTGTACGGGGGTGCGGGGGGCTGTACGGGGGTGCGGGGGGGCTGTACGGGGGTGCGGGGGGCTGTACGGGGGTGTCGGGGGGCTGTACGGGAGTGCGGGGTCTGTATGGGGGTGCGGGGGGGCTGTACGGGGGTGCGGGGGGCTGTATGGGGGTGCGGGGGGCTGTACGGGGGGGGGGGGGGGGGGGGGGCTGAACGGGGGTGCGGGGGGCTGTACGGCGGTGTAGGGGGCAGTACGGGGGTGGGGGGGGGGGGGGGGGGGGCTGTCTGAGGGTGCGGGGGGGCTGTACGGGGGTGCAGGGGGCTGTCCGGGGGTGCGGGGGGCAGTACGGAGGTGCTGGGGGGGCTGTACGGGGGTGCGGGGGGGGGGGGGGGGGGGGCTGTCCGGGGGTGCGGGGGGGCTGTACGAGGGTGCAGGGGGGCTGTACGTGGGTGCTGGGGGGGCTGTACGGGGGTGCGGGGGGCTGTAGGGGGGGGGATGTACGGGGGTGCCAAGGGCTGTAAGGGGGTGCGGGGGGGCTGTACGGGGGTGCGGGGGGGGGGGGGGGGGGCGGCTGTATGGGGGTGTGGGGTCTGTACGGGGGTGCGGGGGGCTATACGGGGGTGCGGGGGGCTGTACGGGGTGCAGGGGGGGCTGTCTGGGGGTTCGGGGGGGCTGTCCGGGGTTGCGGGGGGCTGTACGGGGGTGTCGGGGGCTGTACGGGGGTGCGGGGGGCTGTATGGGGGTGCGGGGGGGGGGGGGGGTGTACGGTTGTGCGGGGGGCTGTTCGGGGGTGCGGGGGGCTGTACGGGGGTGCGGGGGGCTGTACAGGGGTGCAGGGGTGCGGGGGGGGGGGGGGGGGGGGCTGTACGAGGGGGCGAGGGGTTGTACGGTTGTGCAGGAGGCTGTTCGGGGGTGCGGGGGTTAGAGTTTTTAAATGCACGTCTTAGATAATATTTGATATCATATAATAAACAAGAAAAGAAAGAAATTACAAGTACACAACCTTCTAATTTAAATTAAATGAATAAATACAGTACATCAATGTCAACCCCACCAATAAAAACAAAAAACTTATCTCGTGAATATATGATGTGTCACGCGTTGTCATCACTGCTACCTCCTTCTGCTGGGCCAGGGGCCTACAACAAATAAACATTATAAATATTTTAATAACAAAAATAATTTAAATTAAATAAATAAATACAGTATATAACTGCGTCGTATGATCACCTGCACCATCAGCTCGACGCACATATTCCCAAAGTGCTCTAACCTCAGATGTCAATTGCGCATTTGCCTCCTCGGAAGCGCGCAGCCGTGCCTCAAAATCTGACATCTGCTGTGTCATATGAGCAACAGCAGGACCGACAACCGCAGCGCGTGACACTACAGAACGATGAATTCCTACTCCATAGGTCAAACTATAGCCATGCCCGTCCCGACCGATAATGCGATGAAAGATCTCATCCCGTCGCATGGGAAGCTGTCACTGGTCCTCTGGCAGATGTTCTAACTCAACTTCAAATTGAGCCTGTGAAATATTTAAATATATATAAATATATATATGTTAATATATATATTAATGTAATTATTGGTATGTACAGACACTTACTATCAATGCTGCAACCTCTGGATCATTGCGATCACGAGTCCTCATCCACACCGACATTTTATCAGTTGCTGCACCTTGCTCTCGCAACTATATATTAAATGAATATATACACAAAACCATATTAATTAATAAATTAGAAAATGAATAATATATACATCATGTCGGATCTGAGACACGTGACGAGTCCTGAGCCTATGAGGTGGTCCCTGCAACGCTCGATTCTTAGAATGGCGTGTTGACACCTCCTACATTCAATTTATTCAAATTTAAAACAAATCACATATTCTTGAAAATATATATACACCAAAATAATTAATATACAAACCGCAACACCCTCAGTAGACCAATATGCAACCAAGTCACGCCACTGAGCCGGGAGGACACCTCTCGGGACTTTTTCCAAAATGTCTAGGGCGCCCACATTTGGTACCCAGTGGTCCCTCTTCACATTGCCTTTATAATCTTTCCACATCTTACGGAATTTTCTCATACACACAGGCCGAAACTCTTCAGGGCACACATTCAAATTTTTCTATAAAGAAAATAATCAAACATATTAGTATTCTTTATACATAGAAAATAATGTAAAATGATTTTCTTACCTGAACCTCCCTCCATAGACGATCTAATGTGTCCTAAGGGATAGAAGCCCAGTCACGTGTGGTCAATGGAAATCGATGTGGGTCACGTATGATATGACCCAGCTGACGAATAAATGCCGGGGCATTCGGTCCCACAGGATGAAAAACCTCATCAAATGAAACATCTATCATCGTGTCAGAATTCCATGATAATATGCCACGACCAGGGCCTCTCTTGCGAGAGGAAGAAGCAGCCGAGTCTGATCCTGTTTAAAACAATTTTATATATAAATTGACAAATGTTATATATATATATATGTGTCAATTACATAAAAAATATATACAATGACATTCAAACATATCTCGACCCTGAGACGTAGATGCCTCAGATGGATGATGTGGATCTTCTGCCTCTTCCCCTGACATGTCTGCAGTCATAGAAAACATCAGTAATGAGTCCAAAGTATTTAAAAGATAAATTGTATTGTTCATAAAAAATCAAACTTGTAAAACTATTAATCAAACAAAAAATGGATTGAATAATTAGTTGTGAATGAATTTTAAAAAATCAGAAAGTTAACAAAACCGATATACAAATTATGTACAAAACCAGTCAATGCATAGACAAATTTTAGATAGAACTAATAAAAATTCAAGCAGCACATGAATCAGATGAAGAATACCTCAAAGGGATGATACACCGACCATAACATCAATAAATCAAGAGTAAAAACAACCTAAATATTTATGATTGAATTAACTTACAAAAGTGAGGATTAAAACTTATAAAGATTTATAAAATGATTAGATGATTTATGATATCCTAGGACATTCTACTGAATAGCGGGAAAACAATTATACCTTTCATTAATCATGAAAATAGACCGTTTCTCCTTCAACATCCTCTCTGAACCAGTAAATATCTTCTTCACGTTGAACTACGGTATGTTGATCAAGTTGTTGGTAAACAAACGGAACAGTCTCGGGTTCATCTTCTTCAAATAAAAACACTCCTCGCCGAAAAATTTTGACAACAACATGCCAACATGGATCCGAAGGCAAAGTAACGAAGAATACTTGTTCTTATTGTGATGTCAAAATTAAAGGTTCATTCTAAAATCGTTCATTATTTCTGTATAACATATAGTTAAAATTCACCAATGAAAACTGATATTGATCGACTTTACATCCACACACTGGATCAACCCAATTACACTTTAACAATATGTACTTCAAACCGAGTGTGTATACAACTTCAATGATGTCTATCAATTAACCATAGTAATAACTAGAATCGACAAAGGGACAACCGATGCCACTGTTTTGTGTTGCTCGTTTGTCATCAACATCTTTAATGCGAAATCTAAAACCATTAGAATCAATAGCTTTATAACGACGAGCCGTTATAGATGGACCCTCAGCCAGTTGGATAAATACTTCAGGTAGCATGGGGTCCCCTAACTCCCTCAGCTTACAAACCTATATAATTTATAAAAATCAATACTGATATATGCAGAAAGAATTAGTATAATACTTCACTCATAATGAAAATCAATTTATACATACATAATCCTTGAACCAATCATGAAATGACGCATAATGAGATTGTTGAATTTGCAACTCAGTCGCACGATGCATCTCTTCTTTTATCTCATTAATGTGTTTCCTGAAAATGATAACGCGATGTTTAAAAGATCATCTTATGAAAACAAAACATGTAAAAGTTATACAAGCACATTGATAAGATACTTACTGCATTAATGGTGCAACTGATGGAGTATTGAACAAGATATATCCATGTGCTTGTATCCACTCGATGTTGTCCATATCAAATGTGGTTCCTTCTCCAACTGGACCATCATGAATCCGAGAGGGCTTATCTAATTTTGTTTCAACATCCGTATGATATTCTACACAAAAGGTAGTACACTCATCCATCAAATAACCATTGGCTATTGATGCCTCTGGACGAGCTCTGTTGCGTACAAATCTTTTCAATGTACTCAAATACCGTTCAATAGGAGACATCCACCTGAATTGCACTAGACCAGCAGCCATTACTTCATCAGTTAGGTTCACTGTCAAGTGGACCATAACATCGAAAAATGAGGGGGGGAAAAGTTTCTCAAAGTGACAAAGCGTAAGTACAATTCGGTCCTGCAAAATTTTTAAATCACTCATTCGTTGATTTCTTAAACAAAGCTATCTAAAAAATTACTCATCTCAATCAAGGGATGAACAACATTGGGGGATAAACAGTCAAAAATTGTGATTGGAATCAACTACTGATGTAATATGTGATTGTCATGAATTTTCAACCCTTGCAATGTCTTTCTCGTCAGATTCACACACTTTGAAATATTAGAATAATAACCATCAGGCAGCTTGACCATCTTCAAAATGGAATGAAATGTCTCTTTCTCCTCAGTAGTCATCGTATACTGTGCAGCAGGCATATATGCCTTGTTTCCCTCATCTAACTATAAATGCAACTATTTCCTTAAACCCAATTCTTCCAAATCACGGCGTGCATTAACATGGTCCTTCGATTTTCCACTGACACCTAAAATGGTCCACAATATGTTATCACAAACATTTTTTTCAATGTTCATGACATCCAAATTACACCTCAACATTTTTTTCCAATACAGATGACTATAAAAAATACTTTTCTTTTTCCAATTGTGACTGCGCTGCCTACCCACAGCACGGATATTACGTACTGGAGGAGCCACCAAATCCTGAATTTCATATACCGTGTGGATGTTTTCTTCCTCAATCTGCGATAACATTTCGACTCCTGTTATGATCTTTGGTGCTGGGTTGAACTCTCTAGAACCATCAAATGTCAGTCTGTGTTTTCTGAATCTGTGTTGAGGAGGGAGAAAACACATGTGACCCATGTATGCCCATTTTTTGGAATGTTTAAGCCATACAGATTTTTTACTTTTATTGCAACAAGGGCAAGGAAATTCCCCTTTCGTACTCCAGCCTGATAAATTTGCATAAGCTGGTAAGTCATTGATTGTCCACAATAAAGCAGCATACAGTTTGAACATTTCATTCGTTTCGCAGTCATAAGTCATCACACCATCGCCCCAAAATTCATTCAACTCATCAACCAATGGATGAAGGTAAACATCAATCTTATCTCCCGGACATTTAGGTCCATCAATAAGTGTGGAAAGTAATATAAATTTTTGCTTCATACAAAGCC
Organism: Viscum album; assembly: GCA_963277665.1. NCBI lineage: Eukaryota > Viridiplantae > Streptophyta > Magnoliopsida > Santalales > Viscaceae > Viscum > Viscum album. The sequence goes on along the minus strand of OY728161.1, from coordinate 1,044,886,248 downwards.
ACGGAGGAAGATTATATGGAACCAGCACCATAGGCCATGTGCTATGAGTTGCACCAACGATAGACTTGAATGGATTGAAACCATCTACTGCCAATCCCAATCGGACATTACGAACATCTTTAGCAAATTCAGGATGTCTCTTATCAAAATCCTTCCATGCATGAGAGTCTGCCGGGTGGGTTAACATATCACTTTCATGAACTCTTTCTTCATGCCATCTCATTAAATTAGAAATTTTAGATGACATAAAAAATCTTTTCAACCTCGGTTTTAGGGGAAAGTAATGCATTTGATTTACGACAATCGGTTTCCCCTGTATCGCAATCTGACTTTGATGAGTATTATTTCCCCTGTTCTCTTTCCACCTGGAAGCACCACAAACCGTACAAATATTCAAATGGGCAGTTTCTTTTCTAAACAACATACAGTTGTTTGCACATGCATCTATGGTCTCATATGTAAAACCTAAGTTCTCTGTCAACTTACGAGCATAGTAATACGACTCAGGAATCTTAGCGTTGACAGGAAGAACTTTTTTCAATAAAACCAAAACCATGTCGAATGATGTGTCTGACCAATTATTCAAAGTCTTCAAATGCAAAAACTCGACGATAAACGACAATTTATTGTAAGAAGTACATCCAGGATATAATTCTGGTTTCGCATAATCAAGTGCTTCATAAAACCTCCTCAAATCACGATCTGCACCAGAGCGAAGATTTATCTCATCGGTCTCAAGATTCTGGATGTCAATGCCTTCAGGATCAAACCCACATACCATTTCAGTAAGCATTCCATGCATTGGATCAGTCATCCTTGCATCAACATCCATCTGAGCTGCATCTGTATTTTGACAACGAACATATTCTTCTCCATGACGAGTCCAACACTTATAATTTTTCAGACATCCATTAAATAAAAGGTGCTCCCTCACAGTATCTCGTGTGAATTGATATCTGTTATCACATTTTCTACATGGAAAAATAATATAGTCACTTTCAAATCCTCTCGTGAAGTCAATAAACTGCATAATGCCATTGAAATATTCTCTAGACGTTCGATTTGGAAGATCAATCCAACTCTTATCCATAATTATATCTGTATAACAAACACTTACACAATACTTATTTCATTTACATTTTTAAAATCAACTATATTTAAAATAAATATTAATCATTTGTTTATGAACCATTGATAAAATAATAATGTAACTAAAAGCCCATGTTACCTGATTAAGTTACAAACTTGAAAGGGAGGGGAGCCGAAGGCGGTGCAGCGAGAGAGAGGAGGCAGCGAAGGGGAGCCGGAGCCAAAGGCGGTGCAGTAAGGGAGGGGACGGGCGGCGGCGGTGGCGGGGAGCTGGAAGAGAGGAGGCGGTGAGGGGACGGGGGACGGGCAGCGAGGGGGGGGGGTGTCCTGGGTCGGGGGGGGGGGGGGTGTTTGAGGTTAGGGGGGGCGTCCGGGGTGCGGGGAGTGGTCCGGGGTGCGGGGGGGGGGGGGCTGTCCGAGGTGCCGGAGCCGTCTGGGGTGGGGGGGAGGGGTGAGGGGGCGGAGGGCGGATGGCGGAGGGCGGATGGCGGATGGCATGCGGCGGGGGAGGCCGGGAGGTGGGGGGGGGGGGAGGGCGGCGTCGGGGGGGGGGGAGGCCGGGAGGTGGGGGGGAGGGCAGCGTCGGGGGGGGGGGGAGGCCGGGAGGTGGGGGGGAGGGCATCGTCGGGGGAGGGGGGGGGGGCGAGGGGGGGAGCGGGGGAGGCCGGGCGGCGGAGGAGGCCGGGCGGCGGGGGAGGCCGAGAGGCGGGGGGGAGGGCGGCGTCGGGGGGGGGGGGGGGGGTGCAAAAAGGCTCATTTTTTTATCAAGGCCAGCGACCACCATTGGCAGTCGCTATTAGATATCTATAGCGACCGCCAATGGCGGTCGCCCGATTCTGGGGGGCTTCAATACCCCCTTTTCTAGTAGTGTGAATAGTATGAGGTATTCAACCATAGTGATTCTCACCATTCTATAGATATGTAAATTAAGAGATATGGGATGTCGGTGACCTGGTTTGTTGGGCTATTATAGATTATCAAGAATAGAAGTATTATAGCATAATAATTATTTATTCCTCATAGATATATTCTAATGCAATAAATATTACTTCTATATCATATTTTAAGATACCATCTCGACCTTCTCCTTGGGATCCACATCGAGGACATTGAACTAATGTATGATACATCTCCTAAGGTATAAAAAACTCTTATAGTGGAAAATATCAATAAGATACATCATGGTAGGATGATAAATATAGTATATGTACAATGATATAACTTAAATATATGAGACGATACATTAGAGTGGGAGGTGAAAATGTGAGAACAATGGATAGAACATTACACTGATAGGGATTGGTGATGCTTCTCAGTGATGAATTATTATATTGATGGTTTTTTGTAACACCCAATACATACCAAAGTATGAAATAAATTAAATTATGACAAAAAAAATGATTATTTTAATATTTTGAGGTTATTATTGGTGTTATAGGAAGTTTGAGATTTTTATATGGGGTGTTGGGGGTAGTGTTGTGTGAAATTATTCTTTAGAAATAAGATAACTGCACAACATAGGGTATTGAAATATAGAGAAGTATAAAAATGGTTATAAATATTAGGATAGGTAGGAATATACTGATACTATGAGGAGTTATGCTATAAATCCAATAATCATATATCATCTTGGTTTCAATGATTTTATAGATTTACCCTCAATTAAGACATTATGACATGATGTAAAGGGTCACTGTAACACCCTAATATTTTTAAAGAAAAACATCACATTCGATTGAATATATGACACACAAAACAAATAATTTAAGAGAATATAATAAAATAAGACTTTAATATATATTTATTTTCAAATATATTCGACCTTTTCAATATCTTAAAATGTAAACAACACCAGGTTTAAAAAAACATGATTCTAAATTAAAATAGTTTTAGTTAAACCTATCCATAAAACCTAGAAATTATGTTAGTGGGTATAAATGGTAATAAGTAAATTATGAAAATTATATGTTTTAAACATGAATAAAATAAATTAATTGGTTATCTCTTGAATAGAAATAAAAAAGAACCATTTAAAAGACAAAGAAATGTTTTATAAAAACAATATTTTTTTAAAATGTGATTTATTTTCTCTTTGAAAACTTAATTTAAAATTAATTTTTACCACTTTTATAAAATTTATTTGACAAAATAAAATCATTTTTTTTGAAATCTACTTGTAAAAAATATTTTTGGGTGAATATTTTATATTTTTATAAAAATATTAATTTTTTTATGATATGTAAAAAATTATAATTTATATTGAAAACACCCTTTTAGATTAAACTATTTAATATGTTAAATTATATTTTAAATTTTTTATAACATAAAATTGGATCAATTATATAAAAATTAAATTAAATTAAGTCCTTGGAATTTTTTTCATTTTTATTTTTGATATGAAAACATTCTATACATAGTTGAATTTTTTCTTGGGAAAACTTCCCTTTTATCACTTCTATTGTATAATTTTAAATTGAATTATAACAGTTATATGAAATGATTTTTTAAAAATAGACTCAATATTTTTAATCATAATTATTTAATTATCTAATAATGTTATCTTAATTTTTTACCATAATTAATGGTGAAAATAGTAAAAAAAATAATTACTACAATTAAATAAAAATGGGTTTACTGGGGGTTAAACAAAGAATATTAGAGTTAAAAATGACCTAATATTTTTTTGATACCCTATTAGAGTTGAATATTTAGACCCTAAAATATAGAAGTATATTTAATGAACAATTTTTGAGGCATGTGTTATGAGAAAACCTAGGTATCACTTTATCCTTACAAAATTTCCATGTGTGTCCTCTTCCTCACATAAAAATGGTCACCCCATATTATCTCCTATTCAAACATACAAAACAATTGGGAGTGTAAAATACCTAATAAAATACCTTAATTGATTCCCTCCCAAAATACTATAGGAATTAGTTTTTTTAAGAATCCATGTTAATAAGGATTTAGATATAAAACTAAAGAGGCTCTCAAAAGAAGAGGTAAAATTATTTAACAAGTGTCTTTATTTTATTTCATATTTCACCTCATTCAAGCCTTATTAAGCAATGATAATATAATATCACTAGTATCTAATATATACTAATATTATAGTATTTAAATGGTATAAACCATATCCATGTCCACATACATCAAATGGGAAACAAAACCATCAATCGTGTGTATAGAGAACTACAGCCTTATGAACTGATGTAATTCGTTTTCCATCACCACATTTAAAGGATTGATATAATGATGGATTTAAAATGTTTTTATGTTATTTATGAAATTATTATACATATGAAATTATGATATCATATATACCTTATTACTTCTAATTCTGTGGGTAATACAATAATGTCGCTTATGCGTAGACAGACTACCACCTCATGAAGCGATGTGATTCATTTTTCTATTACGGTTTAAATGAAACGAAGTAAGGTTAAGGATAAACTAATATGTAATATTTTTGATCTATAAATACTTATGGAAATATAATAACACTTTTAACATCATACCTGTAACATGCTAGGTAAATAAAGAATATGAAATTTTCATATTTATTAATATTTGTAAATTATATATTTATTTTACTTTAACGGGGTTTCTATGTTTGATAGAGTACCTGATACTCAACAACGGGTTTCTTTGAAATCATACATTGAACACTAATAATATAATTATTTTAAATGGTAGTGAAAGCCCAATCGTTTTATTGGTGAGAATGAACAGAACTAACTATAATATGATTATACATGTTTTTTAAATGTTTTTACATTTACCCAATAAAATTTAGAGGCTTAAAATGTGATTTAATCTAATTTTAAGCATAAATACTCTAATATTCTTTAAAGGGTCGATTTTCCGCCTGTTGATGGTGAACTCTTTTTAAATCTAGTTTTTTTCACTTTTATTTGTTCTATTTTACAAAATAATTTTAATCTTTAGAATCAGGACATCAAAATTTACTTTGGATGAAATTTTGATATTTTTATGATAATGTTCAATTTTTAATGAATAGTGGAAAAAATGTAGTATGTTAAATTAAAACTTCCTTTTATTCTAATTTAATTATATGGGTAAATTATCCTTTTAATTTTTTTTAAAGTGTAAATAGATTATATTTTTATCATTTAACCCAATTTTGTCCATTGGACGTAATTTCTCTTTGAAATTGGACATTAACAAGTATCAATATTTTGATGGTTAATATTTATAAAAAACACGCTATTTGTTTTGAAGATGGGAATTAATTATAAAATTAATTAATTCAACTTATATGTTTTTGAATTTTATAAAATAGACATCATTTTTGTATTTGGAATATCAAATTTATCTTAGAGTGAATTTTTAGAATTTTTTTAAAAACCTTCCATTTTTGATGAATAGTGAAACCACTAAGTAGTAGTTAGAAAAATGACTTTTTCATTTAAATGAAATTTTACCACTTCTGTTAATTTAATTTCAAAAATCTGACATACATGGTTGTCAATAGTAAGTAAAATGTGGTTCAATGGGATGGAAATAATTTTTGTTAAATACCAATTTTTGACTTTTATGAACCACGATTAAAGGTAATTAAGGTAATTTAAGGTAAAAATAATGTTATAATAATAAATAATTACCTTGACACTTGTCCTAACCTTATGATATGATTAATTTCAGACTAAGACAATCCATTTTCTTATTTGGGGACCCCATATAGCCACTTGGATAGGATAATTACATTAATAAATTTTTATTTAAAGTAAAAAAAAATGTCAGAAACATGTATTATTTTACTAAAACAATTTTTACATGGTGTTATATAAGTTATCATTTCGACTAAAAATATTCATTAGAAAGATAAAAATATTTCCTACATCGTGGTATTTTTTTAATAATTTTGATACATCATATAAATAAAATTATTATGACACAATGATGATGCAATGGTTACGTCTTAATGGATGATTTAAATAAATACGAAGATAAAAATTAAGACAACAAAAAAAACGAGTCCAATTCTTACTAGATGATTTTAATTTCAAACATGTTCCTCCTTATATTCTACTTTAATGATTTTTGTACCTTTAGAAACCGAAATTCTTTATATAATAAAATAATATTTTTAAACTTTCCAAAATAGCCCCTCCTCTCCCTTATAAAATGCCTCATTTCCTATCAATTTATCACATTTCTCATGCCCTTGGATAATCCAAACACTACTCCCATAGGTTCCCAAGATCCCTCTATTCATCCTAGAAGCATTACCATTGGCAGGAATCACTTCAAGAAACCCTTTTGGTTCAAACCAAAGAGAGCTACCTGATTTAAAGGTAACATCTTCTCTTAAGTTATTTTGTTTTATTTTACTTCTCCAACCCCGTAAATTCTTATTATTCCTTTATTTTAATACAAAACCATTATCCTAAATATAAAAGGATGTTTTATGAGATGTTTTCGAGATACACTTACACACACCTCCATCTAATGGGTAAAGAAAATATTGTTTCAGTGGACGGAGAACTACTGCCTCACGAAATGATGATTATTCAATTATATCATACTACCTCTCATGGGGGCCATTATGATGGGATTGTATATATATATGATATATATGATATTTATGTTTTCTTTATTCTTATGTATTTTTTTATAGCATACCATTATGGTTCCCATAATGGATAAATGTTATAATTTCATTAAAGGAAGTGCGGACTACAGTCCCCTCAAAATGGTATGACTCGTTCATGCCATATGTGGAATGTATAAAGGATAGAATTTATAAACTTATGTAACATATATAAAATATATACTATACTTTAATTAAAATATACCTATATATCATTATGTTTTCATTCCATTAAAATAAGAAATAGAAATGAAAGTAGAGTTCATGCGTATGTTCGGCTTACCGTCTCCATGAACGGTGCATTTCATTTCTTATCTCCAAATGTTATGTACTATTATAAATACATATATATAATGTTAATACATGATATATATTATATCAAAATTAATAATATAATTATGAGAAAATGGACTTTTGACCACATGGAAAATTTATAATTACAACAAGTTCATTTTTTACTCAAGTTCCGAACATCAACAAAATGTCTGATATGAACTAAAAAATTAACAAATTGTTATATTAGGGTAGTAAGTTATATAAAAGGAATAATAAAAATTAAAAATATTCTTAATCAAGTATAAATTAACTTAAGTATATCATTCAGGAAGAACAAGGAACATATGAGTGTGTCAAGTCGGACACGTGCTTAGGGATTCTTATCTCACTTTCATGTCCGACAGATTTCCATAGTTTTCCACTTATTTAATTCATGTGGTGTATTGTGTACTGCCATTTGATATATATTATAATTATTCTCTTTATATTCATGGTATTCTGTGATTCATTTAGTGGTTATTAACTTTTGGTCATACGACTCGATTGATGGTGATGTGTAAGGGGTTTTCATCTCACTTTTTATTACCATGAGATTCATGCTATATTTTCCACTATTTACCTTTGTATGGTGTATGTACTTCCCATTATTGTATTCACTGTGTAATATAATTTAATTTATTTGTATTTAAATCTTCATTTTATGATCCTTCTTTCACGTGTTGTATGTTTCGAAAGTTACCAAATCGGTAAGGGAACCTTTCACCCTCCACAGTTTAAAAGACTTATTTTTGTTATGTATTTAAATTTAAATATTCTTATGTTGGGATATGTTATTATATATCATTATTGCTGTAAATTTTATGTCCAAGTGATGTGATACCCTTTTATCTCTCATCAACTCATTTTCTTAATTTTAAAGTGATGTCGTTTGGCTGTCGAATTTCTATAGGGGAACTTCATTACCCAATTTCAATTCATTGGGTTAAACTGCTACTTCTTGATTTTTCCATGATATGAATATGTGTGAATGACCTCTGATTGTTTTACACTTAATATCCACTTAAATTGGGTGTATATATATTTTTCACACATAATTACGTAATTGATTTATCCTTAATCTAAGAATATCGTCCTTATAAGGTATTTTGTCTCAATTTACATTCCATTGAGACTTCATTATTATTATAATCCAATTCAATTTTATATAGTGTATATACTGTCCTTTGGAATATTATTTCATGAATACCTTTGTTCTCATGATATTATAATGTTTTTTATAAATGTTATTCCTCAATTATTTTTATTCAAGTATCTCCTATTTGGTTAAGAACTCCTTAACTAAAATATCATTTTAAATATTTATTATTCTAAATATTCTTAATTAATGTAAATGTTGTCAAACTGGTCTTAAGGATTTATTTATATGGAAATTATTGTTTTAAAATTTTAATTCCTTTATAAGATTCAATGTAATATGGGAATCCTTGATTCAAAAATCTATTTATTAAATGTTTTAAATGGTTTTGAAAATGGTTTGATAAAGCATTTATTATGTCAATATCTTGGAATGATATATTGTGATTACAATGTGAAAATTATATCTTTACTTTATTCTTTTTTTATGTGTCATGAATATTTTTTGGTTATTGGTCATTATTTACGTATACGGGTGGTTCCGTGATAATCCTTTGGCGGGTGAGCCCGAGATAGCTCTCCAATGCATTGGGTAACGTGACAGAGGTAAATTTTAATATTTATCCTAATAGATTTAAGAAATATACTATGATGGGTATTCCAAAAGAGACACCCTATGTAGCTGTGATGGCTACAATGTAAGTTTGTTATGAATGCCATAAGTTACCTTTATGGTTTATGATTTCTGTGTGTTATTCATAAATCTTATGATTTCATAAGGTATGTTATGATTGGAAAGGTATTGGTTTCATTTATTTGTTTATTGATCGGATAATGTTTTCCTTCCTTATTTTATAACCCTTACAGAGCTTTTTATGCTCATCCCATGTTTTTGTAATGTTTTCCACATGACTTAAAGATGAATAGTGTCAAGGATGGGATCAAGGAAAAGTCATGTTGTCGAAAACATGGAACTGGACATGACTATTTTTTTAAGAATTTTTTTTATGAAAAGTGGATACTGAGTAGTAGTATCTACATGTAATATTCAAGTTGTTATGTAATTGTTATGGCCTAATTCTATAAAACTCTAAACTTGGAAATATCCTCAATGTGAATTCTTAACATAATTCAAGATTGTGTAATGTTTAAGGTCGGGTCCTTATAGTTGGTATCAGAGGTTGATTTAGATAACTTTAGAGGTTCGGGTATTTTTAAGCATAAGTGACATTACCATAATGGTTAGGATTTCAGAAAGAGTCGTAGTTTTTCTAGATAAAGTGAATGAATTTAAGATAATATGAATAATTATATCTTAGTATTTACCCTTCTCATAATATATTATATGATTATTTTACTGATATACTCACACTAACATTTTTGGTTTTAGTAAATGGCTGGATCAAGCATGTACCAAAGTAACAATGGATGTGAAGATATATGTGATGGTTTTCTGAATGAGAAATGTAATGAAATGGGAGCTCTAATGAGAACTCTTGTGGTTATTCTCAACCAACTATCTAGATTCATGATTGACCACCTAAACCATGGTGATTTTTATAATGCAATATATATGTGAGAAAAAAATCCATATGGAAGTTCAGGTAATAATCATAAAGGTAAGTATGTTAAAAAACCTATGTTTCAAGGAGGTGGAAAGAAACACCTAGGAAAATGATTCAAAGGGATGGGAAGATGCTATAGATGTGGATATGAAGGTCATAAATCAAGACCCTTTCATGAAAAAAGAAATCATCAAGTTGACTCTAGGAAAGGGAAAGAAGTTATTTCTGAGGAATCAATTGAATGTTTTAAATGTGGTGTGCATGGTCATTATACAAACACATGTCCTATGAAGAAGTTTTGGGAATGGGATCACCAGGATCGTACAAATATTTGTTTACCAATACTTAATGCCATTACGATTGAGGATGAAGAAACTGAAAATGACCAATGAAAGTTATGGATTGTTTCATACCATATGTTTTGATATTTTTGAATCTTAGGATATGAATCATGATTTTTCTTGTAGGAAAAAATTATTTCATAATAAGTTGGAAAGGAATGTTTAATGGATCATGAATAATTTTGAATGAGTAAGAAGTCAAAATATAAGGGATTCAAGAGTTATGGTATATTTTAGGATGGTGAAATGCTTAAAAGTATTAAGTATCTTTTGATGATGGGATTACATTAGAATATTTTTTATATTTTTTGTAACCCTAATGTTTGATATATGAAAATTTTACACTTGGAATAATTATCATTTATTTTTTGGATATATTTATAAAGAACCATTTGGGCTTATATGATCTTTGAATTTGAGGCAATTACATGTTAAGACATTTGGGGATGAAAAATGAAAGTTATTAGATAACCTTCATGGTTAAAATATGTTATGGTTATTTTTGATGAATTTATATCTTTTTGGGAATATTATAAAATTATATAGTTTTTGAAAAAGGACAGCACATAGACCTTGTGACAACCCATCGCGTCGGAAAAAGCTACAGGAATCGAACTCATAACCAAAGTGTGACTTAGATTTATCGCCTACCACTGGACTACGTGAAGTCCCTAGTCAGTAGGACTAATTCTGTTTAGTTACATGATTTTATGAATCAAGAATATGTTGATTTTGGGTTATCTGTGGAAATGATTAACATATAATGGATAATACGTGATTAGGTTAATTACATTTCTATATGAGACTTTAAGAGTAACTGATGTTATTTGGAGATATATGTTAAGATTTATCTTGGAAGACTATATGATTAAATCCTTCTAAGATTTGGGTTTGAATATTATTATGGATTACATTAATGAATTTTACGGACCACTATTTATTGAATTGCCTTTTTTGAACTTTGGGAACTGTTTTTTTAATTTTGGAGATTAAGAGTAGTTTTTCTCAATTTTTTTGGTTAATTTCTAAAGACAGGGGAAATGTGTAGCTGTTTTTTGGATTATGTGATTCCCTAGAAGTTGATTCTATTTCTTTTTATGTGACCAAGTCAGGTTGAATACTAATCGTTGGGAGAAAAGTTGATTTTTTGGTAGAAATTTAGTATATGATGAAAGTCTACAAAACAAGTAAGTATCTTTCCTTATGTTTTTAGTGAAACTCTTAAATAAATTCCTTAAATTTTTGAAAGGTATGTTAAAACAAAAACATTGGCCGTTAAAATTTTTTACTAGGGAATCAAAGACCGTTTAACTGATCACAAGTTTGTGATTTTCCCATGGTTAACTTTCTTCTAATCATGTTTTCTATCACTCTCCATTAGAACATTATGGTTTGTTTTCTCCTCTATATCCACGTATTCATGGAATAATACCTCTCTGAATGGCCCAAAGGCCTTGTTTTTATTTTATTATAGATAATCTACCATTTAAGCATTGAAGGGGAGCCCGTACTTGACCCGTAGGACCAAGGCACAAGGCCCGACTGACTTGTGAAACATGACCGGAAGTCCCAAAGTCATAACGTGCCTAATACATGACCTGTAGGCCTAGCCCACTTGAACTGCCCCTCCCCAGCTTCTGTGTCATTGATCACATAACTCCCACCTTGCATTGCTGATAGGCTAGCATTTCTATTTACAAAGTTGCACAATGCCTGGTCCTAATGGCGGCTTCCATACCCTCTCATTCTTCCAATCTAGTTTGCTCTGCATCTAGAGGATGCTACTCTTGTTTCTCTAGTCCTCTTTTGGGTCTCATTCTCTATGAACTAGGCTACTCCATGGTCTTTGTGGCCCGAAGGCCCTGTGGCCTGAAGGAATTTGATGACCCGAAGGCCCTTGAGACCCGTAGGCCCAAACCGGTGGCCCGAAGGCCCGAATCAGATGAATAGTTCCAGCTGCTATAGTGCCGAACAGTAACTGCTGCAGTAATTTCTACAGTAACCTAGAAATTCACCTCCACCCGGTTTTGAACTTGGGACTCTTGGATGCCAAGCATGATCCCTTACAACTCAAGTACGGTTTCGTTGGCCATAGAATCTTAGTTTCTGTTGTCCCGAGTGACTTTTGTAATTATTTTTATTTCATTTAAAGTGATTGTTTTATTGACTCTTTTTTGGATGTGGGGCTTTCAATCAAGTTTCTGATCCCAATTTTCAAATTTCGAGGACACAATTCCCAAAATGGGGGATGGATGTAACATCCCAAATAAATAAAGAATATAAAATTTTCATATTTATTAATATTTATAAATTAATTATTGATTTTACTTTAAATGGGTTTCTATGTTCGATGGTGTACCTGATACGCAACAACGGGTTTTTTTTGAAATCTTACGCTACACACTAAAAATATAATTAATTTAAATGGTAGTTAATGCCTAGACATTGTATTAGCGGGAATGAACCGAACAAACTACAATATGATTATACATGTTTATTAAATTTTTTTACATTTACCTAATAAAAGTTATAGTCTTAAAATGTGAATGAATCTAATTTTGAGCATAAATACTCAAATATTCTTTAAAAGGTCGATTTATAGCCTTTTGATGGTGAACCCTTTTTAAATATAGTTTTTGTTACTTTTATATATTTTATTTGACAAAATAATTTTCATATTTAGAATCGGAACATAAAAAATTTACTTTGGATAAATTTCGATATTTTTCTGATAATATTCATTTTTAATAAATAGTGGAAAAAATGGTGTATTTTAATTCAAAACAGCCTTTTAATACAATTTATTTATATAGTTAAATTATATTTTTAATTAGTTTTAAAGTTTAAATATATTATATTTTTTTCATTTAACCCAATTTTGTCGATTGTAAGTAATTTCACTTTGAAATTGGGTATTAAAAAATACCAATCTTTTGATAGTTACTATTTCTTAAAAACACTCTTTTTGTTTTGACGACAAGAATTAATTTTAAAATTAATTAATACAACTTCTACGTTTTGAATTTGGTAATATAGGCATAATTTTTGAATTCGGAATATCAAATTTAGCTTAGAGTGATTTTTTTGAATTTTTCTGAAAACCTTTAATTTTTTGATGAATAGTGAATCCACTATGTAGTAGTTAAAAAACTGACGTTTTCAGTTAAATGAAATTTTAGTTCTTGTGTGAATTTAATTTAAAAAATCTGACATACATGGTAGTCATTAGTAACTAAAATGTCGTTCAATGGGATGAAAATAATTTTTGGTGAATAGTAACTTTTGACTTTTATTAACCATGGTTAAAGGTAATTTGGGTAATTTAAGGTAAAAATAATGTTATAATAATAAACCAAATTACCATGAAACTTGTTCTAACCATATTGGATGTGTAATTGATGACTAATACAATCTATGGCCCAATTTTTGGACCCCATGGAGCCACTTGGGTCTGATAATAACATTAATAACTTTTTATTTAAAGTAAAAATAAAAATGCCATAAACATGTATTATTTTACTAAAAAACAATTTACATGGGGTTATATAAGTTATCTTTTCGAATAAAAGTATTAATTGGAAATATAAAAATATTTCCCACATCATGGTATTTTTTTATAATTTTTAGAAATCAAATTAATAAAATTATTTATGACACAATGATGATGAATTGTTTATGTCATTAATGGATAATTTAAATAAATAAGAAGATAAAAACTAAAAAAAATATCCAAAAATTTCCCAATTCTTATTAGATGATTTTATATTGAACGTGGGACACTTTATCTTCAACTTTAATGATTTTTGGACCTTTATAAACCTATAATAATTATATAATAAAATAATATTTTCAAACATTCCAAAAGAGCCCCTCCTCTCCCTTATAAAAAGCCCTCATTTCCTACCCATTTCTCACACTTCTCAATCCCTTTTCCCACCCTAAATCTACTCCAAAAGGCTCCCAAGATCCCTCTCTTCATCCTATAAGCCTTAACTTACATAAAAAGCACTTCAAGAAACTCTTTTGGTTCAAACCAAAGGGAGCTACCCGATTTAAAGGTAACATCTTCTCTTAAGTTCTTTTGTTTTGTTTTACTTATCCAACCCCCTAAAAGCTTTTTATTCCTTTATTTTATAACAAAACCAGTTTCCTAAATATACAAGGATGATGTTATGAGAATTATTCAAGCTACACTTACACACACCTCCATTTAATGGGTAAAGAACATATTGTTTCGGTGGACGGTGAACTACTACCTCATGAAACGATGATTGTTCAATTGTCTCCTACCACATCACATGGTGTCCATTATGATGGAATTGTATTTATATATAATATATATGATATTTATGTTTTCTTTACGCTTCTGTATTTTCCTTTTTATATCATACCTTTATGGTTCCCATAATGGGTAAATGAAATAATTTCATTAGAGGAAGTGTGGACTATCACCCCCTAAAAATGATATGACTCATTCATTCCATATGTGGAATGTAGAATTTATGAATTACGTAAAATATATATTATAATATAATTATAATATACGTTTTTATCATTATGTTTCCATTCCATTAAAATATGAAATCGAAATTAAAGTAGCATTCATGCGTACATACATCTTACTGTCTCCATGAAGGGTGCATTTCATTTCTTATCTCCAAATGTTATGTACTATTATAAATACATATATATAATTGATATGAATGATATATATTATATCTAAATAAGGATTAGAACTCTGTAGATAATGTAATTTTTACCACACGAACAATTTATAATTATAAGAGTTCATTTTTACTCAAGTTCCGCACGTCAAAAAAATGATTGATATGAACACAAAAAATTAACTAATTTTTATAGCAGGGTAATAAGTGATATAAAAGGAATAATAAAATTGAAAAATATTCTTAATCAATTAGAAATTAACTTATGTTTATCATTCAATAAGAACAAGGAACATCCCACCGAGTCAAGTCGGTCACGTGGTAAGGGATTCTTATCTCACATTCCAGTCATAGAGATTTCCATTATTCGCCACTTATTTATTGCATGTGGTGTATTGTGTACTTCCATTTGATATATATTGTCATGATTCTATTTATATTAATGGTATTCTGTGATTAATTTGGTGGTTATTAACTTTTGGTCATACGACTCGATTGATGACGACGTGTAAGGGGTTTTCTTCTCACTTTTTATTCCTGTGAGATTCATGCTATATTTTCCAAAATTTACTTTTGTGTGGTGTATGTACTACCCATGATTTTATTCATTGTGTAATATACATTAATTTATGTATATTGACATCTTCATTGTATGATCCTTTTTCATGGGTTGTATGTTTCGAAAGTTACCAAATCGGTAAGGGAACCTTTCACCCTCCTCTTTTTAAAAGACTTATTTTGTTATGTCTTTTAATTTATATATTATTATGTTGGGATCTGTTCTTATATATCATTAATACTGTAAATTTTATGTCTGAGTGATGGGATTCCCTTTTATCTCTCATCAACTCATTTTATGAATTTTAATGTGATGATGTTAGGCAGTCGAATTTCTGTAAGGGAACTTCTTTACCAAATTTCAATTCTTTGGGTTAAACCTCTACATCTTGATTATGTCATGCTATGAATATGTGTGAATGACCTCTTATTGTTTTCACTTAATATCCACTTATATTGGGTGTATATATATTTTTCACACACAATTACATAATTTATTTATCCTTAATCTAAGTATATCTTCGTTATAAGGGATTTAGTCTCAATTTACATTCCATTGATACTTCATTGTTGTTATGAGCCAATTCACTTTAATATGGTGTATATAATGTACTTTGGCATATTATATCATGCATAGTTTTATTCTCATGATGTTTTTATGTTTTGATTAAATGTTATTCCTAAATTATTTTTTTTAAGCATCTCTTATTTGGTTAAGAACTCTTTAACTAAAATATTGTTTTAAAAATTTATTCTTAAAAATATTCTTAATTAATTTCCATGTTTTAAAACTTGTTTTAAGGATTTATTTATATTTACATTATTTTTTTTAAATGTTAATTCTTTTAAAAGATTCAAAGTGGTATGGGACACTTTTATTCAAAAATCTATTGATTAAATGTTTTAAATGGTTTTTGAAAATGGGTTGATAAAGCATTGATTATGTAAATATCATGAAATGATATACTGTAATTGTAATGTGGAAATTTTATCTTTCATTTTTTCTTGTTTTATGTATTTTGAAAAATTTATGGTTACTGGGCATTGTTTACATATACGGGTAGTTCTGGGATAAACCTTGGGTGGGTGAGCACGAGATAGCTCTCTAATGCATTGGGTAACGTGATGGAGGTAAATGTTAATGTTTCTCTTATGAGATTTAGGGAATATACTATAATGGTCATTCCAAAAGTGACTCCCAATGTAGCTGTGATAGCTACAATTTTAGTATGTTATGAATTCCATAAGTTACCTTTATGATTTATTATTTCTGTGTGTTATTCATAAATTATATGATTTCATAAGGTATGTAATGATTGGAAAAGTATTGGTTTCATTTCTTTGTATTTATTGATGGGATAATGTTTTCCTTCCATATTTTATTACCCTTATTAATCTTTTTTATGCTCATCCCAAGTTTTTGAAATGTTTTCCACATGACTTAATGATAAGTAGGGTCATGGATGGGATCAAGGAAAAGTCATGCTATCTAAAACATGGAACTGGACATGACTCTTTTTTTAAGAGTTTTTATTTTATGAAAAGTGGATACTGAGTAGTAGTGTCTACATGTAATATTCAAGTTTTTATATAATAGTTATGTCATAATTCTCTAAAACTCTAAACCTGAAAAGATCCACAATGTGTATTATTGACATAATTCAAGATTATGTAATGTTTATGGTTGGGTCCTTATAGTTGGTATCAGAGGTTGGTTTTGATAACTTTAGAGGTTAGGGTATTTTTTTAGCATAAGTGACTTTACCATAATGGTTAGCATTTTAGAAAGAGTCACAGTTTTTTAGATAAAGTGATTGAGTTTAAGATAACATGAATAATTATATCTTAGTATTTACCATCATCATAAGATATTATAAGATGATTTTACTGATATACTCATACTGAACTTTTTGGTTTTAGTAAATGGCTGGATCTAGCAGGAACCAAATTAACAGTGGATGTGAAGATAAATGTGACGGTTTTCTGAATGATAAATTGAATGAAATAGGAGCTACAATGAGGACTCTTGTGGTTATTCTCAACCAACTATCTAGAGTCATTATTGACCACCTGAACCATGTTGATTTTTATAAGGCAACATATATGTGAGAAAAAAATCCCTACAGAAGTTTAGGTTATAATCATAAAGGTAAGTCTGTTCCAAAACATTTGTGTCACGTATGTGGAAAGAAACACCTGGGAAAATGATTCAATGGTATGGAAAGATTCTATAGATGTGGAAATGAAGGTCATAAAGAAAGACCCTTCCACGGAAAAAGGAAGCATCCTGTTGACTCTAGAAAAGGGAAAGAAGTTATTTCTGAGGGATCAATTGAATTTTTTAAATGTGGTGTGCATGGTCATTATACAAACACATGTCCTATGAAGAATTTTCGGGAATGGTATAACTAGGATCAAACAAATATTTGTTTACAAATACCTAATGAAATTCCAATTGAGGATGAAGAAACTGACAATGACCAATGAAAGGTATGGATTATTTCTTAACATAAGTTATGATATTATTAAATCTTACGATATGATTCGTGATATTGTTTATAGGAAATAATTATTTCAGAATAAGTTGTAAAGGAATGGTTAATGGATCATGAAGAATGTTGAATGATTAAGAAGTCAAAATATAAGGGATTCAAGAGTTGTGGTAGATTTTAGGATCGTGAAATGGTTAAAAATATTAAGGTTATTTTGATTATGGGATTACATTATAATACATTTTATAGTTTGTGTAACCCTGAAGTTTGATATAAGAAAATTTTATTCAAGGAATAATTATATTTTCTTTTGTGGATATCGTTATAAAGAACCATTTGGGTTTATATGATCCTTGAATTTGAGGAAATTACAGGTTAATACAATTTGGGATGCAAAATCAATGTTATTAGATAACCTTCATGGTTAAAATATGATATGATTATTTTTGATGAATTTATCTCTTTTTGGGAATATTAAAAAATTATATATTTTTTGAAAAAGGACAACACACAGACCATGTGACAACCCGTCACATCGGACAGAGCTACGGGAATCGAACCCACAACCAAAGTGAAACAGGAATTTATCACCTACCACTATACTACGTGAATTCCCTAGTTAGTATGACTAATTCTGTTTAGTTATATGATTTTATGAATCAAAGACTAAGTTTATTTTGTGTTATTTACGGAAATGATTAACCTATCATGGATAACATGTGATTAGGTTAAGTACTTTTCAATGTGAGACTTTAAGAGTAACTGATGTAATTTGGAGATAAATTTTAAGATTTTTCTTGGAAGACTATGTGATTAAATCCTTCTGATATTTGGGTTTCAATATTATTTTGGATTACTTTGAAGAATTTTATGGACACTTGTTTATTGAATGGAATTTGTTGAACTTTGGGTACTGTTTGTTGAATTCTGGAGATTAACAGTAGTTTTGATATTTGTAAAAGATTATCCTTTTTGGGGATTATCTGATCTTGTACTAACCATTTTGGTTTTGGTCAATGTCTAAAGACAGGGGAAATATGTAGCTCTTTTGTGGATTATATAATTCTCTAGAATTTGATTCTATCTCTTTTGATGTGACCAAGTCATCTTGAATACTAATCGTTGGGAGAAAATTTGAGTTTGTGGTAGAAATTTAGTATAGGATGAAAGTATACATAATAAGTAAGTATGCTTCCTTATGTTTTTATTTAAGCTCTTAAATAAATTTCTCAACTTTATGAAAGGTAAGTTAAAACAAAAATATTGTCCGTTAACTTCTCTTACTGGGGAATCAATGACCGTTTAACCCACCACAAGTTTGTGATTTTTAGGTGGTTAACTCTCTCTTAATCATGTTTTCTATCACTCTCCATCAGAACTTGATGGTTTGTTTTCTCCTATATATCCATGTTTTCATGGAATCCTAGTATCAATTGTATTGGGTGACTTTTTTACTTCTTTTTCTTTCATTTAAAGTGATACTTTTATTGACTCTTTTTTCGATGTGGGGCTTTCAATCATGTTTCTGAGACAAATTTTCAAATTGCGAGGATGCAATTTCCAAAAGGGGGAAGGATGTAACATTCCAGGTAAATAAAGAATATGAAATTTTCATATTTATTAATATTTTTAAAGTAATTATTAATTTTACTTTAATGGTTTTTCTATGTTCGATAGTGTACCCGATACGCAACATCATGTTTATTTGAAATCTTACGTTGCACACTAACAATATAATTATTTTAAATGGTAGTTAAAGACCAGCCTTTGTATTGGAGGGAATGAACGCCAATAAATACAATCTTATTATACATGTTTTTTTAAATGATTTTACATCTACCCAATAAAAGTTTGAGGCTTAAACTGTGAATGAATCTAATTTTAAGCATAAATACTCTAATATTCTTTAAAGGGTCGATTTACCGCCTTTTCATGGTGAACCCTTTTTAAATATAGTTTTTTGTCAATTTTATATGTTCTATTTGACAAAATAATTTTCAAGTTTATAATTGGGACATAAAAATTTAATTTGGATGAAATTTTTATATTTTTCTGATAATGTTCATTTTATTGTGAATAGTGGAAAAACTGTTGTATTTTAATTCAAAAAAACCTTTTAATATAATTTATTTATATGGTTAGATTATTATTTTTAATTAGTTTTAATGTTTAAATAGATTATATATTTACCATTTAACCCAATGTTTCCCATTGGTAGTAATTTCACTCTGAAATTTGACATTAATAAGTATCAATCTTTTGATGGTTACTATTTCTTAAAAACACGCTTTTCGTTTTGATGACAGGAATTAATTATAAAATTAATTAATGCAACGTCTATGTTTTGAATTTGCTAAAAAAGACATCATTTTTGAATTCAAAATAACAAATTTAGCTTAGAGTGAATTTTTGAAATTTTTATGAAAACCTATAATTTTTTATAAATAGTGAAACCACTAAGTAGTAGTTAAAAAACTGATTTTTTCATTTAAATAAAATTTTACCACTTCTATGAATTTAATTTAAAAAATCTGATATACATTGATTTCATTATTAAGTAAAATACGGTTCAATGGAATGAAAATAATTTTTGGTGAATAGTAACTTCTGACTTTTATTAACCACGATTAAAGGTAATTAGGGTCATTGAAGGTAAAAATAATTTTATAATAATAAAAAATTACCTTGAATCTTGTACTAACATCATTGGATGAGTAATGGCCGACCAAGACAATCCATGGGTCATTTTTGGGACACCATGGTGCCACTCGGGTAAGATAATGACATTAATAACTTTTTATTTAATGTAAAAATAAAAATGTCATAAACATGTATTGTGTTACTAAAAAAATTTACATTGGGTTATATAAGTTATATATTTTACTAAAAATATTAATCGGAAAGATAAAAATATTTCCTACATCATGGTATTTTATTTAAAATTTTTAGACATCAAATAAATAAAATTATTTATGACACAATTATGGTGTAGTGTTTACATCATTAATGGATGACTTGAATAAATAAGAAGATTAAAATTAAAACAATATCCAAAACAAGTCCAATTATTATTATATGACTTTATTTCAAACATGGGACACCTTATATTGGAATTTAATTAATTTTTGACCTTTAGAAACTTAAAATCATTATATAATAAAATAAGAATTTCAAACTTTCGAAAAAAGCCCCTCCTCTCCCTTATAAAAAGACCTCACATCCTAACCTTTATCACACTTCTCAATCCCTTGGATCATCCAAAATATGCTTCAATAGGCTCCAAATATCCCTCTCTTCATCCTAGAAGCCTTAACATAGGAAGAAAGCACTTCAAGAAATCATTTTGGTTCAAACCAAAGGGAGTTACCCGATTTAAAGGTAACATCTTCTCTTAAGTTCTTTTGTTTTATTTTACTTCTCCAAACCCCTAAATTCATTTTATTCCTTTATTTTATAAAAAACAGTGTCCTCAATATACTGGTATGTTGTTATGAGAATTATTTGAGCTACACTTACACACACCTTCATCTAATTGGTAAAGAACATACAATTTCAGTGGACGACGAACTATTGCCTTATGAAACGATGATTGTTCAATTATCTCCCACCGCCTCTCATGGTGAAAATTATGATGGTACTGTATCTATATATGATATATATTATATTTATGTTTTCTTTATTCTTCTGTATTTTCCTTTTTATAGCATACCATTATGGTTCCCATAATGGGTAAACGCGATAATTTCATTAGAGGAAGTGCGGACTACCATCCCCTCAAAATGATATGACTCGTTCATGCCATACGTGGAATGTATAAAGGATAGAATTTATAAACTTATATAACATATATAAAATATATATTATACTTAAATTACAATATACCGATGTATCATTATGTTTTCATTCCATTAAAATATGAAATAAAATGAACGTAGCGTTCATGCGTACGTACGGCTTACCGTTTCCATGAACGATGCATTTAATTTATTATCTCCAAATGTTATGTACTATTATAAATACATATATATACTAGATATACATGATATATATTATATCTAAATTATGAATATAATTATGTAGATAATGGACTTTTGACCACATGAACAATTTATAATTATAACAAGTTCATTTTTTACTCATGTTCCGAACATCAACAAAATGTATGATATGAACTCAAAAAATTAAGAAATTGCTATAGAAGGGTAATAAGTGATATAAAAGGAATAATAAACATGAAATATATTTAAAGGAAGTAGAAATGAATGTATGTTTATCATTCAGGAATAATAATAAACTTACGAGCGAGTCAAGTCAGACACGTGGTAAGGGATTCTTATCTCACTTTCAAGCCCGAGAGATTTCCATTGTTCGCCACTTATTTATTCCATGTGGTTTATTGTGCAGTAAAATTTGAAATATATTATCATGATTATCTTTTTATTCATGGTATTCTGTGATTCATTTGGTGGTTATTAACTTTTGGTCATACGACTCGATTGGTGACGACGTGTAAGGGGTTTTCATCTCACTTTTTATTCCCATGAGATTCATGCTATATTTTCCACTATTTACTTTTGTTTGATGCATATACTTCCCATGATTGTATTGATTGTGTAATATAATTTAATTTATGGGTATTTACATCTTCATTGTATGATCCTTCTTTCATGGGTTGTATGTTTTGAAAGTTACCAAATCGGTAAGGGAACCTTTCACCCTCCTATTTTTAAAAGACTTCTTTTTTGTTATGACTTTTAATTTGCATATTCTTATGTTGGGATACGTTCTTCTATATCATTATTACTTTAAAATTTATGTCCATGTGATGAGATACCCTTTTATCTCTCATCAACTCCTTTTTTGAATTTTTAAGTGATGACGTTATGCTGTTGAATTTCTGTGAGGGAACTTATTTAACCAATTTCAATTATTTGGATTAAACCTCTACTTCTTGATTATGTCGTGATATGAATATATGTGAATTACCGATGATTGTTTTACACTTAATATCCAATTATATTGGGTGTATATATAATTTTCACACATAATTATGTAATTGATTTATCCTTAATCTAAGGATATCGTCCTTATAAGGGATTTCATCTCAATTTACATTCCATTGAGACTTAGTTGTTGTTATATGCCAATTGACTTTTATATGGTGTATATACTATCCTTTGGCATATTATATCATGATTACCATTATTCTGATGATATTATTAAGTTTTTATTAAATGTTATTCCTCAATTATTTTTATTCAAGTATCGTTTATTTTGTTAAGAACTCCTTAACTAAAATATCGGATTAAATATTTATTCTTCTAATTATTATTCATTAATTTCCATGTTTTAAAAATGGTTTTAAGGATTTATTTATATAGACATTATAGTTTTAAAATGTTAATTCATTTAAAATATTCAATGTGATATGGGAAAATTTGATTCAAAAATCTATTGATTAAATGTTTTAAACGTTTTTGAAAATCGTTTGATAAATCATTGATTATGTCAATATCTTGAAATGATATATTGTGATTGCAATGTGGAAATGTTATCTTTCCGTTTTTCTTGTTTTATGTGTTATGAATATGTTATGGTTATTGGGAATTGTTTACGTATATGGGTGGTTCCGTGACAATCCTTGGGCAGGTCAGCCAAGATAGCTCTCCAATGCATTGGGTAATGTGATGGAGGTAAACGTTAATGTTTCTCTTAATCACTACTAAAAATAGGGCTTATAATAGCGCTAAAAACCACCATTAACAGTGCTAAAAAATCATTGTTAATCTCAGCAAAGATAGGGGGGTCACCTTTATCAGCGCTAAAAAAAGAAATGATAAAGGTAGTCTTTATTAGAGCTATTTTCAGCGCTGATAAATGTATAATATATCAGCGCTCAAAATAGCGCTGATAAACAATACCTTTATCAGCCCTATTTTGAGTACTGATAAAAACTACCTTTATCAGCACTCAAAATAGCACTGATATATTATCCATTTATCAGCGATTAAGTAGAACTGATAAAGGCCAAAGATCCTGTGAAAAACCAAAACCTACCCAGAACCTGCACACATTATGGGACCTGCACACAGCACAAACAACACCTTCACACAGCACAAACAACACCCACACACAAAGCATAGAAGAACAAAAATGCTACATAAATTTACATGAAATCATGAATACAAAACGACACACTGCTATATACATTTAAAATAATGTTTAATTTGGTTAAAATTACATTTATCAAACAAAAAATTAAAAAACAATGATGTTCCATCCTTTTTGCATCCATCCGCTCTAAAAAATTGTCGCCCATGGCGGCGGTTTCCAAACAAAACATTCGAACTCAAGAAAAAGATTTCACCTACATAAGAAAACAAATATTATGTTAGTAATAAAATAATGAAATAAATTAAACATTAATATGAAATAATACATTAATAAAATGTCAATTGTTACCTGTTACAACATTTATTTTCATTAGTTCATAGGTATAGGAGAGATGACTATAGAGCGAGAGTTCCTTACCCATTGTGATGTGATGGCCTGGGTAGGTAAATATTTGTGGGATGGTTTGTGGATTGTGGGGTCTTTCATGAGGTTTTCAGGCTATGATGACACATAGGGGACCCAAGAACATTCCCAAGATATATGCGCTCATGTTAGCCTATATAAAAAATGAAAAAAACTCATGAAATGGGACCTTTATTTACTCAGATTGCTAGAATACTACCAGGATTCCTAGATAGTAGAAGAGGACTCACTCTAGTTATACCTAGACGATGGTTTAATCCCCCTTTTAGCTAATATTGGGATATGTACATCCGATTAGATTCAAAAATATATTCTATTCCAAAAGAGATTGTATAAAAAGAGTGGCGGATACTAGGGGAGAAGTCCTATAAAGGAAATGCACTAATGAATGCCTATAAAAGATATCATATTGAAAGAAGCACCATGACTCTTACACAATCATTTCAATAATCAGATCAGTGGGTAGGGAAAGACCTCCATAGCCAGATACCTAGATAATAGAAAGGGAAGCACTTAGCACACATACATGATTCACCTCACTCTATTTCTGACTAGTAGCATGAGAGGGAGGACTTGGGGATCTCAATTGGGATCATAGGGGAAATAACTCTTCTGGTAAACAAATAGTTATGGACTCAGATATAATGCTTGTACTTATATTGATATTTCCCTCTAGAAGATACTCCTTCTTGGAAATATACTCAATCGGGATACCCAGCTAGAAAATGACTCCATTTATGCCTTTTGTAAGGCCTACCGCATATTGAAGGAAGAGGTCTTCCAGCACCGGATTGTAGACCAACCATAGGAGGGTCTAAAGGAGATAAACCTTTATAATCATCTTACAGGACATAAAAAATAGCTAACCTAATGAGGATATAAAAAAATAATATTTTCAATGTATAAGAGAAACCTTCAGGAACTATAAAAGAGAAGGCGACCAGAGATATGATGATAGGTTGTTGTTGTTGATCTCTTCTAAGTAGAAAAATACACAAAGACCCTAGGCCTCAAGATATTTATGTTGTAATTAATGTATATTTAAGTTAAAAATAATCTAATAATATGTGTTAAAGAATAGGTTTTCTAAATGGAAGTATACTAGTGAGGCACAATACATAAAATAACCAATTAACCAAGAGACACAATTAGGTCAATGCCCTTACCTCAACCAGAAGTCCAATAAACTATTTTCAGTTCATTCCAACCACAACTGAGTCCATGATCACATGTATTAATGTCCAAAAACATTAAATTACATAATTAGTTATTTTTTACCAAAAATCCAGCATGGTATAATAGGCGCCAAACCCATCGTGTAATCCAACAAAGCCCGAATGCAGAGAAATTAGGTGTGATCCACTCCTGACGCACCCCTATTCCTAGAAAACACTAAATCCCTAATCTATATTACTAAATTTATGAAAAATTAAGCCTAAATTTTTGGAAACCCAAAAATAAATCTTCCACAAAATATAATCTGCATCATATAATGATTGATTACTAGTTTATGAAATTTTGAAACATGCTTTAAGAGTCATATATAAAACTCCCATGAAGAACAATGATTTATCCATACTATGGTATAATAATTACACCTAGAACCCTAAAAACTGAATGCAAATCTTTAAGGAAGAACTTAGAGAATCAAGGAAGATGTATGAGAAGATACCACATTGAATCGAAATGACTAACAACCAATAATCCACATAGGTCTAAGGGGAAGGAAGGAGGGGAATGGGGTTTGGCCACCCCTAAGAAATTGGCGCCCAAAACGAAGAAACCTGAGGAGGTTTATACTTTATAAACCCATCACCCACATAAAAATAAGTTTTAAATCATGTTAGATGAAATGAACCAAGTGGTGACATCATTATATTTTGGGTCCAAAACCTTACTTGACCCCTTTTTCCCCATTCACGACTATTATCACCCTATTAAATGCATTCATGTTGTGAATTACCATTTCACACTATGAGTATCCTAATGCTACTACATTTCAATACAATGACTACCCAAATCATCCTTGATATCCTCCCCAAATCCAATGACATCCCTCTAGCCTCAATACATGTCTGAAACACCTATTAGAGACATTAAAACTCTTAATAACCCAACCTGAGTTGGAGTTCAAAAAATGAAACCATAAATAAATGAAAATTCAATTTCCCTTGGTAATTTCTAACTCACTATAATGTGGTTCATTACACGCTTGGGTTATAAAAAAGCCTATTCTTTTATCCATAGTTCTACAGAGTATCATGGCCACCTCACATTAAATCTAATGCATGAGAAAACCAGTGAATGAAATTCAGTCTCCAATTCAATTATTTTAAATAGGGTACTCAATATCATATCTTTAAATCTAGTTCAATGTATACACATTACCCCTCCATCATAATTGGATTAAAAGTCCCTCAACGATAGCCATTATCTCAGGCATCTACCTAGAAATAATTGTGCAAGTCAAACAACAACACATGTGATCAAATACAAGTTCAAACAAATGAGATATAGAACATTGAAATTTCTTAAAAATGAACCAAGGGGTACACATGTTCTCAAATACTATCTCTGCATGTTGAATCTGATCCCTCTACTTTAATTTCAGAAATATTTATATTTAGGCCCTACATCTAACTGAAAATGTTGGAAATAGACCATATTTTTTGTTTCCATCCATCATTTTTGGAAAATGGATTTTGTTGATCCTCGGTGGTTTCGTCATTCACCCCATACGCACTACACACCATCATGCCTTACATCAATATTGATTTGTTCAATGATCAATAATATGAATTCGGGGATAGAAAACATTGTGTAATAAATTAAGATTTCAATACATCGGAGCATTCTCAATCCACAATTGGTACATATCCTTCGAAGGGATCGATCTGCTCAAACTATTTAATCAACAAGGGTGTAAACATAAAATTTAAGATTCCTACTCAGATATTGGATCATTTTTCATAAAGAATCATTCTATCTAATGATTGAAGGAATTCATTGTGTTCATTGTATCTCGATCTACTCTAATATGTCATTTCTTCATCATCCAAGGTTATTCACCAAAGATGGTTGGAGGATAATCAATGATCATATATAGATAACATAAGTAGTAGGAATTCACCTTTGAAAATACCTTGTCAGAGATTCTAGTTTGTTGATGAAATACGATATCTTTCATAAATTTACAACCATAATAACCATAGTCCTTTCCTTTTGTTAGTTTTAGACACTGCAGAAACATTGACAACAATGAGTAATTTGTTTTGATATGTGTTGGGATAGTGAAATGTTATTATATATACCAGGATACTTTTCCAGTTGTAGATCTTGTAGGTGTTCTTATCCTTAGGCCCTGGATTCATTCCATGCATTAGATGATATTGATGCACCTCCCTATCATAAAAGAATCTTCATTAAAATATAACATAAATTATATAACTAGATGTTTAGTTTTAAAATGTTGTATGTAGTGTATTACAAATTAACAAACTCCGTCATGCATGGTTAGTTTGATGGATATCCATGCATTGAATCCAGAAAATAAATATTTAAGGTATCCAAATTGACTACAATCAGTATCTAATGGTTTTAAAAAATACAAAAAGGAATAAGTAAAGAATTAAATGAAAATATAGTTGATATGATTAAATTTTAGAGTTTTACCACTGCATCGTTGGTATTAAAAAGAGTCTTTCATTCGTAATATTGTTTTCAAACGATTTGAGAAGGGACGACATTATTGTAGCCTCTTTATCAGAATCTATTTCATCTTTTGAAGAGGTGATGTGAGGAAAAACGAGTCCGAATTTTTGTTCATGGGTAAATCCCTTCAATTTATTTTCATATATACGCCTATGACAAATATAAAATGTATATAGTCATAATTATTAGAGTATATCAGCTTTTGTAAAATAAAATCATGAAAACATACCTCATGTATACATTTACAACTGCGGCGCGAATCTATTCATACTTGAGGAGTTAATTTACATTTTTAGCACTAATGAAATCTGATGTTTCCTCTCCATAGATATATTTTTCAAAATCAACTGTGTGAGCATTTCCTTCTTTCAACTTTGTATCCACATGAGCCTGTAATGATATAAACTGTGGATATAGAATGGGAGCGGTGAAGGTGCTCTCAGTAGACCATTTCAATTGGTTGGTTGATCCTTGAGATAGTTTTGAGCTGATATTTCGTTTCACCCCATAGTATTTGTCATTATGTAATAAAATTCATTGGTTCAGACCTTTTTTCATTAAATTTTAATGGTCCAGCATGAAAAATAAATTGGAAATGGATACCTTTTTGTCGATATGTTTTTTAAAAGAATTGTTGGCCGTGTAATGAATGTTCCAACAGTTTGTTCAACCATATGAATGATTTCATCATCATTTGGAATAGGTATCTTGACACTCGGATCATTAGATACATTAATTGACACTCTGAGATGATATTTTGGAAGCTATATATTGTGTAGCATGTCGTTTTGTGTATTGAACATTGTAGCCCTCGCTTCAAGGAGATTGGTGGGAGTTGATAGATATAAATCATAGTCATTTTCACCCTGTGGAATATTAGTACAGAAAATGAATCAGTGTCTATATAAATCACATTTCACAGAGACAATTATTAAAACATTGATTACCTCATCTAAGTCAGGTTTTTTAGGGGAATGGCTCACCTCAAAGCTGGTGGGGGTGGGGCGGGGTCGTCACGCACAGGTTGTTGTCGACTTGCTTATTCTGTTTGCCTCTCCTCCATCAATTTTTCTATCATCTCTCACAGGAATTGTAATTATTCTTGAAAAATATATAATTGTTCTGGAATATTTTAAATTTTTTCATTTTGATCCTCTGCTTGTTTTTTTTGAAAATATGTTCGTGGTGTCACCCCAAAACCAACACCTCTAACGCGGCCATACTGTTCTGGCTGCTTCAAGGCTGCTGAAAGTATGTCTGTAGCTGGTACGATTGATGTTGATTCTTGTGACTATGTCAGATAGAAAATATAGAAAAATAAGTAGTTATTGTAATGTAATAGCAATTTAAGGAAAATAAAATTTATATTATGTCATACTTATGTACGTTTCCCACACTTTTTGTGTGTTTTCATCTATCAGTATCCCCTCTTTATTTACACGAGCCTCCTTCCATAGGACTTAGTGTGGGATGGATATGGATTTAGATTTAGATTCATCAATATGCATATAAATAGAGATACATTGTTATGGTGTTGTTTTATGTCACATAAAATTAGTAGGGTAGATTTAAAAAACGTACCAATTTTTTCTCAAGTTCAGCATACCCCATACTTGCTTTACGGTAAGGCCATGCTGGTCCTATTGCACGTTTCTTATATTCAGCACTCATTTTCTATTTCATAAATAAAAAAGTGTCAATCAGAGTGATGAATACAAGCAAACGTTAAACAACGTATTACCCCACACAATGTACCTGAAAAGTCTTCTCCCCATGACGGTTGCTAAACGCATCCCACGCTCCTTGGGATATCAAGTGTGTGTAAAGAGGAGGTGGGTGCAGCTTGATTTTCCCTTCTGCATCTTTAAGATGATATTTCATTAAAATTATGTGGAAAACACTATGAATCCTTCCTAAAACTATTAACACATATTCCTTGTGCGAGGAATCTAATATAAATGCACTCTGAAATGGATGATGAAGAGTAAGTCAATGTTTTGGTATTTTATTTTATTTTAATAAATTAAAAAATGATATCACAATGTTACTGTAATATCATCCCACATTAGTGTCTTCAGCCCGGTGACAACATGGTTCCACCACTGTACATCAATCGGAACACATTTCCGAGTGACGATTCCAATGTAGCTACTAAAGATGGCTCTTTTGGGGTTAACATGTTGGCCTCGCTTATTCCATCCCACCTCAAATTTGATTCCTTTTTCTATTAACTTAAGTATTTTGGATAACAATATCAATCTATGATGCTCTTGATTCTTTTGCGATTTAGGGTTTCATTTCCTACCGTTTTCTGAGAAGTATCTTCAATATGTTCCCCCAAAGTGCTACCATCGGCACTAGGACCATAAGCAATAGGTTGAGAAACCTGTTGCCCCTCAGCACTAGGACCAGCAACAATAGGTTGAGAAACCTATTGTTTCTCTGCACTAGGACCACTAGCATCTGGTTGAGAAACCTGTTGTTTCTCTATAGTGGGAGCACCAGCTTCTGGTTGAGAGGCCTTTTGTGCCTCGGGATTGGGTGCATCGGCAGGTGCAGAAGTGGTTTAATATTTAATTTAGATTACATAAAAACAAAAGCAAACAGATAATAACATAACATAACACAATGTATATTACAATAAACAAATAACTTGATTATTGAACTATCTTTATTTTCTTTAAAGGCTGAAGAGATTTGACTCCTCTATCGACTATGTAAATCCCTTCATTGTCATCTCCTATGTCATACCAAACATCATCTACATTGGTACTGCTGCGAAATGATTTTGAAGTCCCTATAAAAGGGCCTACCTCCTTTTAAATTTCATCTAACCCTTCAGTTGTTTTGGTCGACAACAGAACAATTACCCAATTTAAGTTTACGGGGTCTGGAACCTAAAATACTTGTACTGCCTGTGATGCCATTATAAATGGTTCATCTTTCTCCCCTTCCTTACTGAAATCAATATTCATGAATCCTAATTCATCTATTTTGACAACACTCCTATTATCAACCCACTTTCATTGAAAAATTGTCACTTTGAATTTCGTATAATCCAACTCCCATATTCATTTGATGATGCCAAAGTATGACATATTCACATAAATTGGATTTTTTCCTTAGCACCGGAAACATTCATCGCCTTATCCAAAAGTATAACCCCACTATTCTGCATGGTATTATCTTCATCTTGTTCATTAGTATAGAATGTATAACCATTAACTTCATAAGAATTGTAAGATAATATGTACACACTTTCTCCTCCTGCTATCCATCGAAGTCGTTCTGAAATTGAGTCGGGATTTTCATCTAACTGCTTAAAAATATGGTCTCAAAACCATCTTATAAACTGTCAATTATGTGTATCTGATATCCATTTTTCAGCCCTAGAAGGATTCAAACACCTAAGAATATTATTGTGGGTTTGAACATATGGTTCAACGTCCAAACTTTTATGCAAAACGTAAAGGTGGGCCTTCTCCCAATCTGTAATATTGATTGTGACAACCTCTCTTCTAGAAATTCATTTACCCTCAAGCTGTTCAGTGTGACGAGATTTTGGTAGGCCAACTATTTCCGCACCAGACAGGTATTCGGTACAAAATTCAACAGCTTCCTCAACAATATATTGCTCTCCAATACAACCCTCTGGCCAACTTTGGTTTTCGACATACCCTTTCAAAATCTTCATATACCATTCAATGAGGTACATCCATCTATAATGTACAGGACCACACAGTCGAATCACTCTCACCAAATGAACCATAAAATGAACCATCATATCGAAAAATGTCGACGGGAAGAACATTTCTAATTCACATAATATGGCGACAATTTCTCTTTCCATAGTTAGAAATTTTTCCAGGTCTATAACATTTCTGCATATAGCTTTGAAGAAGAAACAGAGCTTTGATAATATATGGCAGACATTCTTGTGAAAAATTCAATGTAAAGCTATAAGAATTAGATCTTGTATCAAAACATGGCAGTCATGTGATTTCAGACCCTTTAATTTTAAATCGCCCATTGACACGATGTTCTTGATATTTGATGAATACCCCTCTAGAACCTTTACGTCATTCAAGAAGTTTCAAAACTGATATCTCTCATTTCTGGAAGGAGTGTAAGAAGCATGAGGAAGAAATGTTCATTTTTCACCCTTCACTGGTGCCAACTATTCTCGTATTCTCATCTCAACATGTCCAATCTAACCTTAATTCCATCCATTGTTTTGCGGGGTGCATTTAGCAACATTCTGATGACACTATCACATACATTTTTTTAAACATGCATAACATCAAGAAAATGTCTGACATACAGACAATTCCAGTATGGTAATTCAAAAAAAAAACTGATCTCTTTTTCCAACAAGTTTTCGTAAGGTTTTTCAAAAAAGGTTTACCAAAAGTAGTCTCCAAATCTTTTACTTTCTCAAACAATTAATCACATGTTAGTGGAGACGATGTTCCATGTTCTTTTGAACTTTCGTCGAATGATTTCGTCCAATATCGGTACTTATTTCGTCATGGTAGAAATCCGTGATGTCCTAAAAACACAGTTTTCGATAAACATTTCAACCTAATTGACTGTGTACCATGTTCGCAAATGGGACACCCTTGAGTTCCTTTAATGCTATATCCTGAAAAATTTCCATAAGCAGGAAAGTCATTTATCATTCCGTACAACATGTCTTTCAAAGTGAAATATTTATTTTTGTAAGCATCAAAAAATGTAACACCTGAATCCCAAAATATTTTCAAATCCTTGATCTATGGGGCCAAATAAACATCAATATCATTACCCGATTGTTTTGGTCCTTATATTACCATAGATAACATGATGTATTTTTGTTTCATGCATAACCATGGTGGTATGTTATAGTTTACCAACATAACCAGAAATGTAATGTGACTATTTCTTTTAAAACCAAAAGGGTTCACCCCATCTATAGATAACGCCAGACAAAGGTTTCTCGGCTCGTTCCCAAATCTAGGATACTCGTGATCAATTCTCTTCCACTGAGGAGAGTCTTCCGGGTGACGTAGTTTCCTATCTTTAATTCTTGTATCTGTATGCCATGTCAATAGTCCTGCAGTCTCCTCACTTCCATATAGGTGCCTAATCCTAGGAATGATTGGAATGTACCATACAACTTTGGTAGAACTAGAATCACCTCTCTTGTATCGAGAAGAACCACACTTTGGGCATTCTTTAAGTGATTTGTGGTCCTTGAGAAACAATATACAGTCATTTGGGTAGGAATGTATTCTTTCAGAGATCATACTCATCGATCATAGCATTCATTTGGAATAGTATGTTCGGATTGGGAGTTCATTATCTTCTGGGATCATGTCATTCAAGAGATCAAGTACTTCCGTAAAACTGGAATCAATCCACCCGTTGACTACTTTCAAATTATACAACTTCAATGTGGCTAACAATGCTCTATATTTAGTGCAACCAGCATACAATGGCGTTTTCCCACAACTCGTTAACTTCTAAAATAATTTTGGGAAATCACGAAGTTCTTCTTCAACTGTCCTTGTCATTTCCTCAATACAATCTTCATCATCATTCACATCTATAATCACACCCTCCATATGATCATATTAATTGTTCATGCATCTAATCATATCAGATGATCTATAAAATTTCGTGTTATCTGAGCCACTACCTACATTCAATTTCCCCCCGTGTTTATTCCAAC
This sequence comes from Viscum album, assembly GCA_963277665.1. NCBI lineage: Eukaryota > Viridiplantae > Streptophyta > Magnoliopsida > Santalales > Viscaceae > Viscum > Viscum album. The sequence goes on along the minus strand of OY728161.1, from coordinate 1,044,852,557 downwards.
ATGTATAACTTCGATCTATTCTGTGACAGATCAGGTGTTCTTCCAACTCCTCTGGACTATTTTTTCTTGAATAACAACAATGTAAACATGGACAAAGTATTTGAGAAGGGTCACATGCAAGATCTTCTACAAACTTGATAAACACATGCATGCCATCTTCACACTCTTTTTTCAACCGATTGGCATGTATCCATTCTTTATTCATATTCATCATCTTTATGGGTTCGATCTAGAATTTTCCTAATATTATGTTTTAATTAATCAGGTTTCATTGTTTGTGTTTTATAAAAACAAATCATGGTATAAATGCCTTTAAACTCATGTAAAATGCATATACATGGTGTGTCGAGTAGGGTGAACATCATGTATGTATGAGATACCATATTTAATCTAACATATATCAAATTTATTCCAAGTTAGTCTTACAAAGACTGAATGATGCCTTTGAAAATAAATGACATTTAGAACAACTTGAGCTAAAGGCGTTTACTTTATATACATATGGAGTCACCTCACCAGCTATGCATCACATTTTTGTGGAATACACAGTGTCTCGTCCTTACATGACCACTAGGGGTGTATAGTCTATACACATCAAGTTTCTATGGTATCTATACATGGTGTGATTGAATTAAAACACATTCCATATTGTTCTACCATAATTTCATGGCATGTATATGGTTTCATGAAGAAGTATATGTCTTGGAGATACATTGTGTGTGACCTAGTTTCACATGACATGTAACATTTAAAATGAAACTTATTCCAAGTTTGAGTCATAAGATTAGTCATGTGGTGTAAATTTTTGAGATAAATGTTGTGTGGCATTAAAATTTATATGAAATCCATGTATGGTGAAGCATGTTCCATTTAAAAAGACTGCATACCATGTATTTTAAAGTGTCTCATAGAGTCCTCTAGAAGTGGTTTTATAGGATTCAGTGGAATTTCACTAGTAACAAAGTGGTGGTTCCATTGAAATGGGTAATGTTTGGATTGATATTTAATGGTGGAGGAACTACAATATGGAAAACAAATGGAATATCAATCATGCCAACAATCGCAACACTATACAAAAACACAATCGTGATCACAATCGCAACACCATACAAACCAAACAATAAAAATTTTAGATTTCATAAAGAATCCCTTATTCAATTTTGTTTGTTAATTCAGGGGTGATCACAAAAGTTTTATCATCCTAGGGTGTTCATTCATAAGTCAAGTATACGTAAATTATCACTTTTTTATTCCAATTTTCAACAAGAACCAACCAACATTCAATTCATTTACTGAGAAAACAAGGACCACCAACAACCATGATTTTTAGCGGGGTGTTTAGCCCATACATTTCACATTATAAACATCAATATCAAACAGTAATAACATGAGAACAAGAGGAAACCAATGATTAACAGGAGAAAACTCACCGCGAAGGTGTCGTTAAGCACACGACAAAGGTGCGTTCTTGGTAGAGGAGAGGTGCACAGCAGAGGAGATTTCCAACCGAAAAGAAAACATAAAATAGGGGAAACCCATGAGAATAAAATAATCTGAAACTGAGTACACCATTTACCACATCCCACAAACCCCAAAATACAATTCATGAAAATAAATTTAAATTTATTGATAGAAATCACTATCTGATCACTAATTTTTATCCAAACCATAGGTGCAAACAAATCCAAATAGGAACCAGAAGGATCACATACCTCGAGAAAATAAATCTAGCCATAATAGTGATCAAGCATAGAACAATGTGAACTATATGGGAGGGGGTGACCAAAAATATCATCAGGATAAAGATCTATCCAAGAGGATAATTTTGTAAAAAAATATGAAGCCTCAAGAACTCTATGGATCCCAAAAAACCTTTTCTATGATATTGACACTACATGTAATACATTTACACATCGTTTAATCCTCTTGACTTAGATACACTAAAAAACAAGTCACTTTTTATTTAAAACATTATATTTTTTTATTTAAATGATGTGAAACCATTACCATGTTTGTAAAATTTTCACGTTGTGCATCCAATTAATGTGTCATTTTTTTCATTCGTTACATGTCACGTACTCCATTTATACGTCATGTAATTTCTCAGAATATAGTAAAAAATGTTGTTTTGTTTTTAAAAATTCCCTAAAGATCACTAAATTTACCAATCCATGTGTACTCCAAACCCATTATCAGCATTCCTCACCATAAAAAAATCCAAAAAATGTTAAAACATACCTCACATAAAATGTAATGAGACTTTATAATCTCCCGACCATAAATGATTTTCCCCCAGAAATCCATGAAGATCATGTATCCTCTAATGAATAAGGACACTACTACCTCATCAAAGATTCATTCCCCCATGTATCATGGATATATTTTCTGAACTACCACATTAACTAGACTCAGGGTCGTTTAATCATGTAGTACCTTATACTCTAGATTCATAATCTAAATTGGCTGGGGAACCAAAGTATTATCGGGATCAAGATCAACATCCCTGTCTAATCACATGTAAATGATCTGGTATATACCTACTCAAATGGAAAATATTAAACACATCATGGATAGCTATAAAACCATATGGTAATTGAAACCAATACGAAATACTCCCTAGAGACCAAAAATCACTATGTTTATCCCATTACTCGGTGTAAAAAAACATTGATAACTTAGCCACTGATGTCCCAAGTTATGTGAAACTACGATAAAGACCGAATCACTAACCTAAAACACCAGCTATTGATTCCTATTGTTCGTATTGAATTTATTATGACTCTGTGTAATGATTAAATTCAACCAGATCAACTGCACTATCACTTTCATCTCATTAACAACACTTGAACCTACTACGGAACACTCTCCCAACTCTTCCCAATACTAGGGATATCTATATGGATTCCCATATAATTAAATTTAGGGATCTATCTTTATCACATCCTGATAACAATTGTTATAGGGGAAATCAACAAAAGTAAAATTCATTTCCCAATATCCAATGAAATCATGTTCATGATTCTGGAGAGTAACCTCTAGAACATTGACTTCCCTTTCTGTATATATATCCATATATATATGATTATGTGTTCATAATTTACCCTAGAAAACTAGTGAAGCCTCTAATGATTTCCAAAACCTAGATTTCATCTTCAGATCACTTTCCGAAACAATTATAGAGGGAATATCATGAAGTCTCAAAAAATCTAAAACATACAAGTCTGTGAGTTGTTCCACTTTCATAGCCTCATTAATATGAAGGAATGCCCATATTTTTAGAGTTGATCAACAACCCCGCAAATCACAACCATCTTGCAAAGAGTTTTTTGAAAACCAATAAGAAATTAATGAAAATATAATCCCACTTCTATACTGGAATGTTGAATGTCTAAAACAACCACACAGGTCTCTAGTGCTCCTATATAATTCTATAATATGTATGGAACAATGAATCCCTAACCGTTATCAACTATATCGTTTATTAACTCTTGCAATAACACCTCATGTCATGATTTCAAATGTTCAATTCAAGCGGTTGAAAAAAAATTTACCTGAAAATGAATATCAATAATGGTAGCGGTGGTGGCGGAGGCAGCACCGAAGGCGGAGGCAGCGGCGGCGGCGGATGCAGTGGTGGCGGCGGAGGCGGAGGTGGCAGCTGCGGCAGTGGGGCCAGAGGCAGCGGCGGAAGAGGCAGCGGCGGGCGCGGCAGTGGCGGTCGCGGCAGTGGCCGTCGCGGCAGCAGCGGCGGGGGCGGAGGCTGTGGCGATGAAGGAGGAGGAGGAGGACGAGGAGGAGGAAGGACGAGGAGGAAGAGGATGAGGAGGAGGATGATGAGGTCACGATGGACGAGGGGCTTGGTTCATCTTCCGCGAAAGCATTACCGTGGGCGAGCGAGGATGGCCAGTTAGGGTTATTAAATAAAAACCAATGGAACCTTTATCAGCGCTTGTTAAAAGCACTGATAAAGGTATATTTTATCAGAACTAAAATAGAAGCACTGATAAAACACTCATTTATCATCTCTTTTTAGCGCTGATAAAGAGATACCTTTATTAGCACTAAAAAAGTGCTGATAAATGTTATCATTAATCAGTGCTAAAAAATACCTCGTAAAGGCTACACCTTTATCAGCGCTTATTTTAACGCTGATAAATGTAACATTTATCAGCGCTTTCTGTTTAGAATTGATAAAGGGCAGTGCTTCCCTTGCCCTGTTTTGTGGCAGTGAAGAGATTTAGGGAATATATTGTGATGGGTATTCCAAAAGTGACTCCCTATGTACTTATGATAGCTACAATGTAAGTATGTTATGAATTCCATAAGTTACATTTATTATTAATGATTTTTATGTTTTATTCATAAATATTATGATTTCGTAAGGTATGGTATGATTGAAAAAGTATTGGTTTCATTTCTTTGTTTTTATTGATGGGATAATGTTTTCCTTCCTTATTTTATAACCCTTACTGAGATTTTTCTGCTCATCCCATGTTTTGGAAATATTTTCCATAGGAATTAAAGATGAATAGGGTCAAGGATGGGATCATGTAAAAGTCATGTTGTCTAAAACATGGAACTGGACATGACTCTTTTTAAGAGTTTTATATTATGAGAAGTGGATATTGAGTAGTAGTGTCTACATGTAATATTCAAGTTGTTTTGTAATAGTTATGGTCTAATTATCTAAAACTCTAAACCTAAAAAAATCATCAATGTGAATTCTATGAATAATTCTAGATTATATAAGTTTTAAGGTTGGGTCCTTATATTGCCTTTAAATTGTTGGTAAAACAATAACCTCGGTCATGCGTATGTGTAGACTACCGCTTCCATGTAGCCATGTCAATTTTTTTATTTTATTTTTACATGGATGGTAAAAATGATGTATTTGATTAATATAAGTTAAATATATGAAATATTTATTGTTTTGTAATTATGAATTAATATTATTTTACATCAATTCCATCTTATAGAAAATGGAAATGTTGTTCATGAATACGTACAACCTTCCATCTCCATGAATGGTGTAATCGATTTTATAGCTATAAGTTAAATAGATTACAAGAAAATAATATATGATGAATATAGATGATATTTATATCATGTTTAAATTTATTGAGATAATGAATCCATGATCATATTAAAATGGTATAAATTTCCAAACTAAATCATATATAAAAAATGCAAAAATCATCACCCAAATGAGTTATTTTAAGAATGAATTGTTAATAAATTGTTGATAAAATACTATAAGTAAATCATATATGGTATTATATATATTATTTTGGATCTGTAATAAATTAATAATAAAACTATACTTATTATACAGTAAGTTCAGATACATACAAAGGAAGTAAAACCTGAGGTAAGGGTTTCTCTTCTCACTTTTCCTTCCATGAGGCATACACCATATTCACCACTTATTCCTTTTTATAGTGCATATAATTACCTTTTGATATGTTATATCATGAATAAATTTATCTTAATGTTATATAATGTTTCAATTTATGAGTATTTATTTTATGGGGATTACGATTCATAAGTTTCCAAAGTGGTTAGGGTTTATTTCACAATCTCAATATTATTGATGATTGATTTTGTTTATGTATCCCTTGGGGGAATTATTTGATATTTATATAATAAAATAAATATATTTTATTTTCATATGGTTATTAGTGAAATTTTTCAAGTAATATTACCATTTTCCCACTCTTTTATACTTCAAATAATTTAGAAAATTCTTTTAAGAAAATTTGACTTTATTTCACTCTTTGGTCGAAAATATTTTTTCATCAAAATCCATGGTTTAAAAAACAAATTTCAAAAATATTTTGAACAATTTAAAAATGATTTATTAAATAAATTTTTACCCATTATGAATTTTTACACCATTTTTTAAAATGAATCTTCGAATTGTTTTTAAAACAAGGCCCATTTAAATTTTATTAAAAATGTGAAAGGAATCTTTATTTTATTGTGTCTAACATGAACGAAATTGTCCACCATCATGAAAAATCAATTTTTAAAGATTTTTTTTTGATTTAAAAGGTCGTATTCAATAAAAACTATATTCAAAATATTTTTTTATCTTTTTCTAAAATATTTTCAAAGTGATAATGTTATTTTCAAAAAACATTATTTACATTTTTATTGTACTTATATTAATAAATGAAATGAAACCTTTATTATAATTGTGATACACTAGGGATATTTTTTTTAATATCATCCTTATTCGTTCTTTGGATGGTTTATGACCAGTCTGATAGAGGGTGTATAATTTTATTACTATTGAACTTATTAACCTATATGGTTTATGATTATGTTTATTTGATTGGGGTAAGTATAAACATTTTTTATGTTTGTTTTTTAATATAAATGTTTCCATTGATTATGTATCACACTGTTAATATGATGAATGAATTCGAATTAGTTAGTGATTGGTGGGGTCTCGTTATAGATATCCCCTAGATGCATCGATATATCTCATGTGACAAATAGGTTATCCAAATTAGAAGAGATTTTAACCATATATATAAACTATCTTTCGAAAGGACTTGATCGTTTAAGAGTTTTTCCATTATTTACTCCCCCATTATGATATTAGTTAATGATTTACGAGTAATTATTTGAATATTTATACTATAAGAGGATAATTTTCAACTTTATGGGATTATTTATATGGACTTATTTTCTCATCATTTATTTCTACCATATAATGGTAATTTTATTGATTAAATGGAATGTGTTTCTATTATTTACCTTGAAATATTGATTATTATTATTCATTCATGATAGATTCTTCTACATTCACACCCTTACTAGGCATCTGATGTCACCACATTTTTATGTTTTATTCTCCTCAGGATTTATAAGAGTGTGTTGTGATTGATACACATGGATTTGGTAATAGGAATAATGTAATTTAAAAAGAAAATAATTTTTGTATTTTATATTTAAAATTTTCTAATTTCAAGTATGTGTAATGTTTATGAAGACTAATAAAATATTTAGTTCTTTGGGATGTGAAACCGTGTATATAGTTCTAATGTAATAAAATATCCATCGACTCTAGGTTACTAGTTTCAGGGTCATTATAGTTGGTATGAGAGGATTTTTAGAAGAAACCTTGGGAACAATATTTGGGAAAACATAGACTATGGAATATAAAAATATTATATATATTGAGGATAATTATATAAGATCAGCCTAATTTTTTGATAAGATAGTTATTGTCTGGTTTTTCCTAGTAATACACACTTTTATGAATACTATAAGTGGATGTGGTGAGGGAACATATGCACGTAGGGTTAATTACTCAAAACAGTGTGCATCGAGCATGACTCTAGTGTCACCTGGTACATGAAAATGGGATTTACTATACACCTTATTTGATGCTTCCATGGGATATGGCTAGGATGATTCCAATTTTATTAAAAAATTATTATGAAGGGTTTGAAAATATTTTCATGATTTGAAAAATTTCCCAAGGAAACCATGTTTATTATTATGAGATAATCCATTCATATTTTATCAATTTATTTTTATTGTTTCACTAGTATTGGGATTATAAATTATCTTTCACAATGTTGTGATCTAATATAATATATGTAATTTTTCAGAAGAAGAGCCTTGTGGAAGGAATGAGAACCATATAAATTCACATAACCCAAGTAATTTTTTTCATCTAGGGAATGATAATGAATATAGAGCTAGATATGGTGCTGGAAATGAAGAAATTATAAAATTTTTGGGGAAGAATACGTTGTTTTATATCAATAACCATCTCTGTATGGAGTAGGTAGATTATCCACCATGTAATGTAACAATTTTAGACTACTTCATGTGATATCAACCCCCATTATTCAGTGGGATTACAAATCAATTTGTAACTGAGTAATGGATAAGTTTTGTAGAGAAGATATTTCTAACTTTGGGAATCATTGAAATGGTGAGATTTTTCACAAATTTTTATTGTCCCTCATGAGATGGAGAACAATGGTGGATATTGATTCAAACCACTAAATTAGAATAAGAAATACCTAACTTGGAATGGAATTATTTTAGTGTAATATTTTTGGAAAATTATTACCTTTGCGAGAACTGAGAGGATAGAGAGAATAAATTCCCAAATATAGGACAAAAAAGAAGAAAATGTTTTTATATATGAACCCACATTTACAGGGTTAGAAATAAATTCTACTTACTATGTATGTAATCAAAAGAGTAATATTGAATATTTCTTTGATGGATTAAATCCAATAATTCAAAAAGAATTAGTATTATAATCATTCCCATCATAAAAAGACATAATATCATGTAATATTAATATAGATAAATAATTATATAGGTATCATGGAATCATAAGAAAAAATAATAGAAGAGGATAGTATAGAAAAATCCAAATAAAGGGAATAAGGTTAATATGGATTCCCCAATATGCGATAACTATGGAAAGAGACAAACTGGTAATTTTTTAAAATAATTGAGAGTTAGCTGTGAGATTATAGAGAAATTAAATATTTCTCATGATTGCATGGGCACAAAATAAGATTTAAATATTCAATACATTAATTATATATAGATGGGGAGCATTACAAACAAATTTCCCAAGAGTAAAGGGAATTTACCCTAGAAGAAGATAAGCGATCAAGTTCAAGTTAGTTATATTGATACAATAAAAGTGAAGTGATTATATTGATTTCATATATATTAATAAAATATTTTTTAGAAGTATTTTATTCAATGTTATTATAAATATAATAATCATAAATTCTATAATGATGTACTACAGTACTAAATAATACATGATTTGAGATTATATGATGAGTGGTACTGATGACCATGAAAAGTGATTTAGTGAAAAGTTGAACCTCTTGGAAAATATGTGATTAATGGAGGATTAATATTAATATATGACTAATGTTGAGATATAAAATATATGTTTATGGGATAGATTTGGTGACCATGAAATTGGTTAAATATTTGATGGTTTATGTATTCTTTTTTGGAGTTTACTGTAGGTATATTTTTATGGAATATTTTCAACAACCTAGGATTTTATATTGAAACTATCTATGTTATAATTTAGGTTTTATGGTTATCATGGTATTAACACATTTTGAATGTGACATTAAGATCCAAATTATATTTCCTCTTAAATATAATGTTGATTTAGTAACCTTTTAAATTTTTGGGATTTTAAATTGGTCATAAATATTTGGGATGAATATTAAGATAAACCACTTATAAAATGTATTAATTTGTGTTTTGGGAGTCACTATTGAGGTATTAGAGATTAAGGTACTATATTGGTTAATTTTTTTTTACTATTTTGGTTTAAGTAAAGATAATAGGAATAACATGTTAGTCTTTTATGAATCTTTTGATCCATTAAAAGTTAATTTTAGTGCTTTAAGAATAAATAAAATATTCATCTTGGGTATTCAGTTATTGGATTAAAAAATAAAGTACCACCAAAGGATGAAATTATGATTAAAAATATATTAATTATAGTTTCTATAATTATCTATTATGATTGTAAAATAATTCCTCAACTTTTGAAAAAGGATCTTCAAACTAAATTTTATCCTATTAAATTCATATCCTATAAATAAAATGAAATTTTTATCATCATATATCAATGGTTTTTATGTTCTTAACTTTCCATTTATCATGAAATTTATTTTTATCAATGATCTATATCACTCATTATAATTATTTACACTTTTCTTCTATTTCAATATCTTCAATTCCCATAAATGTTCTCCTACTTGGAAACCTATTTATGAGTTAATATAGATAACCTTTGTACTTACATTTCTCTATTATTATTAGGATTTTTTATTAACCCATTTTATGATGTGGGTTTCCAAAAAAAGGTATTTTCAAATTCCAAATCCTTAATTTTTGAGATTAAGATTAAATTGCATGGATGAAAGACAAATATCATGTTTGATAGCATGTATGATATGAAACACCAACATTATAAGAGAATATAAAACCAATATAATTTAATATATATTTACTTTTGTCAAAATTAAATCTCTTTGATAGTTTATGATGCACAAAACACTGGGTTTAAAAGAAAAATAGTGGCCAATTAAAATATTTTCATTTAAACATGACCATTATAACCTAGATTTTAAGTTGGTGGGTATGAATAGTTATAACTAAATTATTAGAACTATATATTTTACACTTGTGAAAAATTAATTCAATGGTTATCTACTTAGTATAATTAAAATAAAAACCATCTAGTAGGGAAATAAATGTTTTTCGGAAAACTATATTTTTCTAAGAGGATGTTTATTCATTCCATGCACTCATATTTTAATATTAATTTTTAACTATATTATAAAATATATTTTAAAAAAATAAAAATAAATTTTTGAAATATAAATGTCAAAATTATATTTGGGTTAATTTTTGGGATTTTCTAAAATTATTTATGTTTTAATGAATAGTGAAAATACTGATTTGTATTGAAAACTGCCTTTTAGTTTAAATTATTTACAATGTCAAATGATATTTTAAATTTGTTTTAAAGTGTAATTAGTTTAATTATATTAAATTTTAATTAATTTATGTCATTGGTGTAGTGACCCAAACATCTCATCCATTGATATTAAATCTTTTTAGATGAATATTCATTACGTTAAAAAAACACACACCTAAGGATCATAAAAGGTATAGTTCCCTAAAAAACATGGAAACATAAAAAAAATGGTTCATAAATGAGATATGTCATCTCCCACAATGTTCTTCGAAAATATCAACATTATTTTACATATCAGTCATAATACCCTTCATTATTACCTGGGGAAAGGAAACACAACAAAGGGTGAGCTCAGATGCTTAATAATGGTAAACATGGTAGATATAAACATACAATGAGAATATGGTTAAGAGAAAATTATAATAAAATTTGAAAACCATAACCTGCATATAATAGATCACAAAATTGGGTCAGATAATAAATATTTATATTTCATAAAACAATATTCATAATTGAATCATTGAACATGAACTATGAGTTCTTAACATTAGCACAAGACATAGATTCTTGGTATACAAATAATCATAGAAAATTATTTCCTTATTAGTAAGAGATCATTTCAAAAAATTATAGTAGATTTGGTTCACTCACAAAACCATTATAGTAGTCATGGATCACTCCCATGACTTTATAGTTGGTATAGCCCCATACCGAACATGGTTCACTCACCATTCCAGTCCTATTTTCCCATGAATCGTCAATCTTTACCTATTTAATTTGATAGAGATATAGAGATCACCTTCCAAATAATTAAAAGAAAAAAATTACCATAAGATCATAAAACATTCATCATATAAGAACTAATGAAAACGAATGAGTTTCATAAGTTTTACATCATAGCATAAACCATATAAATGAAATTAGTTTCATATACATTTAATTATTTCCTCAGAGCATAACCAATAGAAAAAGAAGTGGGTTTCATGTGAATTCTATCATTATATAACCCATGTGAATGAAACATATTTCCTAAACTTATTTCCATCATAAAAATAAACCATTCATAGAAAAAATAGAAATGGTTTCCCGAGATAATATCACTAGTAAATCAAACATAACATCAAAGATTTTCATCTTAGAAGGAAAATAATTTTGAAAAGACACTTGGAAAATTTCTTCAATAAAATTACCTTTCATTGAAGATAATTTTTTTAAAAAAAATAAAAAATATTTTTGATGTCCTTTTCTTTGAAAATAAATTTTGAAATATATAAAGGAAGCTTAAAAATCATTTTAAAAATTTCATTAGGAAAATAAATTATGAACTTTGAAAAAACCTTTTAAAAACTAAAATAAAATTTAAAATAATTTTCTTTTAATATTACTTTGGGAACATATAATGAAATATTTAAAATAATTAGTGGTCATGTTGTTGAAAAAAACTATTCATATTGTACTCTTTGAAATAAATATTCCTTTCACTTTTTCGTAAAAAGACAAATATGAATTGTTTGGAAAAAAAAACTTTCCTTTAAAAAAATTATGTAAAAAATAAATAATTGGTAAATATTTATTTAATAAATAATTTTTATAATGTTAAAAACATTTTTATAAAACATGGTTTTTGATGAATATTGGGTCTTTGACTGAATATATAAATAAAGATGATTTTTCTTAAAAACATTCATTTGAATTATTGATTACTTAAAGAGAGGAAAATGAATGGAAATATTTATTCTCATGAAATAACAATAGGATAAGAAAAATTATTATTTTCATTTGATATGGGTCATAATATCTCGTCATTAGAGGAAAAATCAAAAACAATCCCATGAAATTATGAGATTGTATAATAAAACCCTTACTACTTTGATATTTCTAAATCGTAAAACCCATGAAAGAATAAAATTCAATTAAACTTATAATATAATGAATATAATTATCTTAATTATATAACATATCAAGGGTGCAATATATACACCTCATATAAAAATATAGGTGCATAATATAATTTAGGTCCCCAAGAAGGCAATTTTAGAAAAACAATACCTTGCTGATTTGGTAAATTTTGGACCATAACCCCCATGAAATATATATAGTAAAATGAAAATTAAAATCAAAATAATTTTAAGGATAATAATAGTAAAACATATTCATGTGTTGTATATACACCACATAAAATAAATATGTGGTGAATATGACATGTATCTCAACGATATAAAAGTGAGATGAGAATTAATTACCTCAAGTATTGAATTCCTTCATATTCATTAAAACATCCTATATAATAAATATATGTCTATTATACATCTATTAATGAACCATGATCATATTTATCACACTACATATTATTTACTTATGACCTTTTACTACCCATTTATCATCAATTCTTTGTTAAAATTATGTTTCGGGTAATAACTACATTGTTTTTCATAAAATATTTGATTTTTTATTTTTTGGACCTCTTTATTTAATCTGGGTTGAATTATATTAAGAATTTTAAAAATGTTATAAATATAATATATATTTAGCATATATTTATTTGGATTATTCCATAAAATGTATTGTTAGAAAATGAAATACATCATTCATGGATATGGTAAGTCGTACTTATGCATGAAAAATATTTATATTTTCGTGATATATTTAAAGAATGAAAGGTAAATAATATATTAAAATTTCATAATAATAATTATTTCATATATATTTTATATATTTTTATTAAACCCTACTTTATTACCTTCCATGTAATGTGTGAATGAATGATATCACTTCATGAGGTGGTAGTCAACCGTACACACGAGCAATGTTATCATGTTCCCAAAAAATGGGAATTGAGGTTATATATGTGATACCATAATTATATAGATTATAAATTTTTTAAAATTATAATATTTATTACTTTAATCTATCATAATTACCAACTAATTAATATAGAAGTGAAAAATATATCACATCGGTTTGTGAAGAGAAAGTCTACCGTACACACGAGAGACTTCCAATGGGTTTGGAGGTAAGAATATATATTCGGTATTGCAATTAAAATGGTATAATAATATCATAAATATTTTATATAAATTTTAAATCTATCATTATATCCATTCATGAGAGGTGGTGATATAAAACAAATAACATCGATTCATGAGGTGGCAGTCCACCATAAAAAAGCATAATGATTTCTTATCCCGTTTGATGGAATTAGAGATTTTTGTAGGTCATGAAAATAACATAAATAAAATTTTAATACTTTTTTATCCAAATATTTTAATAATAATTGAAGAAGGTGGAGAAATAAATAAAATAAAAATTCTCATTGAAGAACATTACCTCTTCTTCAGGTAACCACCTTAGGTTTGATCTAAAATCCATCATAAGTTCTCTTTATTACCAAAATAAATACCCTATGATTATATTAGAAAATTATGGAAGTGGTTTCGTAAGATCTTAAATGAACCATAGGGTTTTTGTAGTGTGAAGAGGTGAGGAGAAGGTGTGGCCTTTTATAAGTGATGTGATTGGTACACTTGTAATTTTTGAAGATAAAAATATGTACCATTGTTTTTAATATGCCACAAGGATCCTAAATAAACTATTATGAATATTTAGGCATGATAAGGTCAAAATATGTACAAAAAATTGGTGTTGGACAAGTTTTGAGTCATTTTTAACCCATATAATTTTATTTTAACCCCTAGTAAACCCATTTTTACCTTAACCTCCATAGATAATTTTTTGAATATTACTATTCATAATGGTAAAAAATTATGTTCAATATATTAGATAATATAATTTATGATTTTATAAAATATTTAATCCTTTTCAAAAAATTACATTCGTAGAATTAGACAAAATTAATTTAAAATTTAACCCATAGACATGATGAGAAAACAATTTTCCAAAGATAAAAATTTTAATATATAAAATGTTTTTATATAAAAATTCAATCATAAAATGATTTAAATGAAAAAATTGGATTAATTGATATATAATTGAACTAATTTTACTTTAAAAACAAATAAAAAATAAAAAATGAAAATTTTAAATTATTTAAATTAAAAGGAAGTGTTCAATAAAACCATTTTTTTCATTATACAAAGAAAAATTGTCTTTTAAAAAAACAATCAAAAATTAAAACTATCTTAATTATGATAAGTAATTTTCAAAAATGAATTTTATTTTTTAAAAAAATCAAAAAATAACCAAAATAAAATAAAATAGGTGTGAAAAAGGTGATAAAACTGATTTATAGATAATGTGTTGTTTTTAATTATAAAATTTGATTTTTTTATTATTTCTTATTTATAAATGACTTCATATAAGGACTTAGAATTAACCATTACATAATCAGGAGTTAAAGTCAACAATATTAATTTTTTCACATGAAGGATATTGTTAGGTTTATATTTTTAGAGAATTGTGCCACAACTCATATATAATAAAAACCCTTAAATACAAAGAAGAAACTTACAATCAAGATCCACTTTTCTATAATATAATAATTTTAAAATAAATCATGATTTATCATTAAGGAAAATCTCTATAAATTTCAACATGACTTCTTTTGTTCCCTTAACAATCCTTAAATCCTGATAAAATCAATTGAAAATGTGGGATGGGAGAAAGATCATAATAAGGTATAAGAAAATAGAAAACTATTAGTCCAATAAACACATGAAAATTCATATAGTGTTTACCTTTGTATTCAAATAAACATTTTCAAATGAAAAAAAAACACACAAAAAAATCAATAACACAAGTCACAAGAAATTAAAAATCATTAGGTGACATATATCATCATATTCATAAAAACCATTAAAAACCCTTTAATTGTAAAAACCATAATGTTGACTTCCAAAATTATCACTACCCAATGCATTTGAGATCTATAATGGGATTCACACTTCATATAATCTATATCGGGCTCACCCATGAGCTATAATGGGGATCAACCCTTCCTATAAGCTATATCAGGGTCACCTATTACTCACGAACTATAAAGGGGCTCAACCCTTTGAATATGATATATATAGCCCACCCATGAGCTATAATAGGGATCTACCCTTTGTATATGCTATATTCTGCTCACCTGTTTCATATAATTCAAAGGTACCATTTCATGAGTAAAACAACTTCATCAAAAAAATTAAATAAGTAATCATTATTCATTTATAACATGATAAATCAATGTAAAGTAAATGGGTTTAATTTCAACATCTTTAAAACATTATTAACCTTTTGAAAACAAATAGGTTCCTCAATAATGTTTTCAAAACATGGTTAAACCATGGAAAAGAAACAGACTCCATAACAATAACTATGAAACTATCTTACTTTATCTAGAGAAAGAATGAGGATGGTATGAATATTAAATATTCCTAATGTGAGATAACTAAAAATAAGTTTTATTTTATGTTCATGAATATAAATACAATTAAAGTATATTTAAGAACATTCTTGAGGAATACAATATTTAAACATTCCTATGTGTCCCATACCACATTGAAAATATCAATTTATAAGCCCCATGAAGGAATTAAATTTAACAGAAATATAATTAAAAAGAGAAAAAATAAACACATGATATTGTATTTTAATGTGGATTTATATACACCTCATAAAATATGGTAGGTTTATAACATAAAAAATTATCCAATGAAAAGAGATTGAGATGAAGTTCCTTACCTTGACTCTCAGTTGTCATATGAGTCTTTATCATCATGAATGATATAAATATGTTAATTGTTTACCTTCTTTATAAACTTTTTCAAGATTATCATTACTTTTAAATCACATATTACAATGTTGTAGAAAACTACCAAAAAAATTAATTCTACATCTGGTTTTTTGACGATATTCACTTTATGGGTCAAAATGATAATGTATTATAAAATATGGTCAAGGATTTCACTATATAAAATTATACATATTAATAAAAATGAAATAATTATCATAATTATATATAAATTATAATTTTAAAACCAATCATGAATGATGGTTATAAAAAATTAACCAGTGTTAAGATCATCTATATGATATGTTATACAAACGCATGAGTAACATTCTCATTTTTCAATGATCATTAATGAAAGACGGTAAGAAAAAAAATTTATTTCAAACAAAATTTATATCATAAATACCATATTATTTAATCATATATACTTATATATATAATTATTGGGATGTAAAAGGAATCACATCGGTTAGAGGATGCGGTAGTCCAAACGTTGACGAACAATGTTATTACTATTTTAGTGTGCGAAAAGGTAATAATCAAAGTGAAATATTATATTTATTGAAAGTTAATTATGGAATTAATATCATATATATTTCATTTATATCACATATTTTTATTAAAATCATCCTTAATACATTCCATGTAATGTGTGATCGTATCACATCTCTTTGCGGAGTCGGTAGTCCACATAGCCACAAATTATGTTATCATATTCCCAAGAAATGGAAATCTTGAATGTATGTCTTATATAATAATTTTTTGAAGTATGAATTGATTATAAATAACATAAATATATCATAAAAAAATTATTTCAATCATAAATACCAACCATAAGAGGTGGTAAAGTAAAAACTAATGACATCATCTTGTGTGGTGGTAGTCCACCGTACACACGATTGGTGAATTCATTACCCATTTTATGGATGTTTGTGTAGGTGTAGGTAAAGAAAAAACATAAAAATCTAATAGTAAGTTTATGATACTTATTTTATTGTATAATTATTTAATAATAATTATTTAAAGGGTGGACAACAAAATAAAATAAAATTTCTCATTAAAGAATGTTATCTCTTATTCGGGTAACATCTTTTGGTTTTCACCAATGATATTCCTTGGTTTTTTATTTTTCTAAAGTGAAGATTATATTATGATATTAAGTATGTTTGGAGACTGATCCTATATTGTTATCATAATACAAAATTCTTAAAAGGTTTCAATAATGTGGGAGAGTGAGTTCCTTTTTATAGTAGAGGGGTAGTGACATTCATGTAAATATAAAATGGTAAACCCTATTAAGAGGTATCACTTACATAATGTACCTCCAATAATGAAACAAATTTTATAAAATTATTCATATAGTCTAAATATGTCCATATAAATGGTTTTGTACAAGTTTTTACCTCATTTTCTTCCCCAAGATTAATGGTTAACAACTAAGTAAACTCATTTTTACCTTAATCGATTTAATGAATTTAAATTTATTTCGCAAATATTTTTGACAAAAAATTAGGCTTAAAATAATATAATTTATAAATTATTATTATTCCAAATATTTAATCCATATTAATAAATTAAAAAAATATAATTGGAAAATTTTAATTTAAAATTAATCCTATAGACAGAATGAGAAACCGAGTTTTCAATATTAAAAGTTCAAAAGCCTGAAATGTATTTATATCCAATTTTAATGTGTAATTGATTAAAATGATGTAAATTGGATTAAATGATATCATAATTTAACTAATTATAATTTAAAACAAAATAAAAATACAATTTAACACTATAAATTATTTAGATGAAAAATTAGTTTTCAATTAAAATCATGTACTTTTAACTATTCGTCAAAACATGAATCTTCATAGAAAATTCAAACAATTCACCAAAAGAAAATTCCAATATTAATATTTCAATAATTGAGATTATTTTTTCATATATAATTTATAAATGTTTAAATAATTATTATTAAAATAATTTTACTATTAAAAGGTAGTAAAAATGCATTTAAAAATATATAGATTTTTATTATTAAAATTGGTTTTATTCTAATATTAACCCTAGAAAACATATTAGATGAATTTAAATTTTTTATTAAATATATAAAATATAAATTTCATTAATATATTTCAATAATATTGATTAATTTAATTTATTACTAGAAAACCCCAGTTTGGTCGTAAATATAGTTTTTTTATAAAAACACATCCTTTATATTCAATTAGTATTTATTTTCATTTTTAATTAATTTTTAACCAATGAATTAATTTTAGAAACATGTGTAAACTATACTTTCATAATTTATTTAATCTCATTTTTCCCACCATTCTATTTACTAGGTGATAAATTTCATAATAATATAAATAATATATTATTTTCTGGAAATACTTGAGCTTCTGTTTAGCATACATCATCAAAGGAATTCAATGTTGGGTGAAAAATAACGTAAAATTGGTGTTTCATGTGATGAAAGTTAAAATAAATTTTCCATGTAATGTAATCTATTAGAGAATTTAAAATAATTTGAAAGAGTATGTTTCATAAAATCATGGGATGTTACATCCCACCACTCTTAAAATGAATTTTACATAAAAAATCATCTTGGTCATCAAATTATTAACATTGATAGAATTAATTTATTGAAACAAACACCATACTAATGAAATAAAGAAAACATAACTTAATAAGTTACCTATTATTATGCATAACTAAGCTTCCAAATAGGGAGAAATTATGTGGTAATGGAGGAAAACATAAATAATTATAGAGAGTGGGTGATGTAATTGATCATAAAGAATTTAATGATCAATGGAAAGTTACAAGCCTTGAAAAAATATTTGATCATTGGAAAAACCATCAGTTAATCATAATTGAAGGCACTAGGATAATTATTTTGTTTCAATATCCCTTTCCTAGAGTTAAATAATTCCTTCACCATCTATAGTAAGAACATAAGGAAATATAGTTAATTGATGATAATAATTCAACCTTTACTTAATTTACACCATAGACACATATCTTTCTCCAAAAAATGAGTATCCAAGATGAAATTTCATACCTAAATCACTAAAATCAACCAATTACATATCACATAATACTCAAAAAGATAACACGAAGTTCCTCATATATCTAGATATTATCCAAAAACAAAATTCTTTTCACATAAGAAGATAAATCAAACCTTCATGTGATGATATAATAAATTAATCTCTAAAGATCACTTGTAATACCAAAATTACAACTAAATAATTACATAGATAAATAACCCAAGTGGGAAGCAATATAGTTAAAATTATTTCCAAACAAGTATTAGTATTATTCCTCAAATAAATTTTAAACATATACCTCATACTTCTACAAATACTCAATAAATACCTCCCATGGTATTTTCATTATTTAAAAAATTAAAAGAGGGGTTCCTAATACATTGAGCTTATGATCAAAATTTGAAAAATACTGAGCTCCTTGGAGCTGTTACCACTTCACCAGATGGCCCAACATCAACTGTAGAAGTAGAACATTATTTCTCCATCCCTTTTTTTCTTCTGATCATGATGATTACCACCCTGAGTAAGTTTCATCAATAACACTATATAATATTGTCCCACATAATTATAGGTAAATAATATTACTATAGACAAGATATAAATTATCTTATTTTTATATTGATCAAGATTTTTTTACATGAAATCACAAACAATGTTCCCTAACTTAACACACTAGCGACTCTTTCCTTATCTTGAATGTGTTAGTCTTACCTCTAGAATTTATACTTGGTTGATTCTCTATTTCCTACCACCATGACTGTTTCTTACTCTAGTCATTTATTATGACATAAGTTTTGACAAAATCCATTTCATCTTTCTCAATACAATGATCCACTTTTTCAAAACATTTAAATTCTCTAGAGGTCAAAGATATTAATATACTTGTTTTCAATCCTGATTAAAATGTATTAATTTTACTGTCAATGTCTTGAATAAAATCCGAAATATACCTAGATAATATTATGATGTTTTCTTCATAAATGGATAGTAACTATTAATAAACTTACATTAATTCAATTAAATATTTATCCACCCATAGCTGAACAACCTCATAAAAATATTTCTCAAGGAATAGATTCTTGAATTTTTCCCATTCCATGGAATCAAGGTTATATTTCTCTCTAGTGTTCTTAAACAATGACCACCATATATTAGCTTAACCTTGAAAAAAATAAACAGAAATAGTTTCCTTCTAATTATTAGAACATCCCATGACTTCAAATATCATCTTTAGGGCAATGATATATCCTTAATCTACCACTGGGTAAGATGATCCATTTAATGATAGGGGATGATTCCTCATGAAATGTTCCTATACAGACAACATTCGTCATGGTAGATCAGGTTCCTCTCTATCATGGATACCACCACCATTTATATTTTGTATAAAATGATCCATCAGTACAAAAATCTATTATATTTCTATTACAAACAACATGGAATACTGATTTTGAAAGGAAATTTCCCTCTCAATGCCTTCCAACTATAGTTTTCTTATTTCCACTATGGAAAACCTTTCTAAAAAAATAAAAATTTAGATGAAGAAATATAGAAATCGTTAAAAGGATATATGATTTCAACCTAACCATATAGAAAAATATTATAAGTTCATGATACTTACACTCTCAAGACCTCTAAAATTTTCCAAACCTTTCATTTGATACAAACTACAAGGACCGGAATTTATTCATTATAAAATCTTCAGTTTAAGTTAAGATTATTAATTTGTTTCACTTGGAGTTTCTTTTAATGTTTTTAGTTTTATATAATTATTCTATAACTCATACATAACAAGAACCATTAAATAAAATTTTGATACTTCCGATTAGTATCCATTTTTCTCATAATATAATACTTTAAAAAAACATGATTTCCTTTCATGGAAAATATCCATAAATTTAAACATGACTTATTCCATTCCTTTAACCATCCTTAAATCCTTATAAAATCAATTAAAAATGTTGGATGATAAAAAATATAAACAAAAGATATAATAGAAGGAAAAATATTAGTCTAGTGAACAGATGAAAACTCATATAACCATTACCATGATCTTGAAATAAAACATATGAATAAAAAAAACTAAGAAAATCATTAAAATCCATTAAAAGTAATTAAAAATCCTTTATTTAACTTATATGATCATATCCATAAAACCCTTTCAAAAATCTTTTAATTGGAACAACCATAAATTCTACTTCTAACAGTAGCATTACACACTGTTTGGAGATTTATAATGGGGATCACCCTTCATATAAGCTATATTTGGGCTCACCCATGAGCTAAAATGGGTATCAAACATTCATATAAATTATATAAATATCACAAATTTCTCATGATCTATAATGGGGCTAAACCCTTCCTATAAGCCATACTGGCCTCACCCGTTTCCTAGAATTATCATGTAACATTTCATTAAATAATTTCATCATTAAACTGATAGAAAAATAATTATTCATTTATAACTAGATATAATATTGTAAATTAAATGGTTTTAATTTCAATTTATTTTAAAAATTATTAACTCATGGAAAAGAAACAAGTTCTTTAAAAATAACTTTTAAATATGGTTAACCTATGAAAAATAAATGGGTTCCATAAACAATATATTTAAAACAATGTTAATTAATCTATAGAAATAATTGGAATGGTAGAACTATGAAATATCTCATGTGGAGGATAATTAACAATTTTTTTTTATATTGATGAATGTAAATACCATTAATGGATCATTAATAATATTCTTGAGGAAGATAAACATAAAACATTCCAAAGTGTCCCATTCTACTTTGAAACATTTGAATGATAAACCCGTGATGGAATAAAATTTAAAAAAATCTATAAATAAGATGAGAATAATTAAATTCATGATATTACTTTTCAATGGGTTTTATATACACCTAATAAAAATTTGTGTTTATAACACCAAAAATAATGTCTCAATGAAAGGAGATTGAGAAGAAGTCCCTTACATTGAGTCCAACTTGTCATGTATGTATTTATATTCATGAATAATGAACTTTTGTTAATTATTTAATTTTTAATAACCTCTTTAAATTTTATAATTACTTTTATTTCACTTATTACAATGTTGTTTACAACTACTTAAATAATTAAGTCTACATCAGGTGTTTTGATCATATTCAGTTTATGTGTCAAAATGACTAAGGTTGGTTGACTATGGTCAAGGGGTCATTATATATAGATTCCAAGATCAGTAATCAAGAAATATTTATCATATCTCTACATCAAATATATTTTAAAACCAATCGTGATATATGGTTATGCAAATTTGATAAATGTTAGTATCATTTAGACGGTAAGTCGTACTTACGCACGAGCCACATTCTAATTTTTCAATGACCATTATAGAAAAAATATAAGTAACATATACATTTACATAATGATATTTATATCATAAATACCCTATTATTTAATCATATAAACTTATATATATAATTCTTGTGATTTAAAATGCATCACAATGCTTCAGGGAGGCGGTGGTCCACACATCCATGAACGACATTATCACTTTTTTAGTGTGGGAAAAGGTAATAAAGAAAATGATATATTATATTTATATAAAGTTAGTTTTTTATTTAAAATAATATATATTTCATTTATATCACATATTATTGTTAAAACCATACTTTATACATTCTATGTAAAGTGTGAACATATCACATTACTATGAGGAGGTGGTAGTCCACACGTCCACAAATGATGTTGTCGTATTACCATAAAATGGAAAGCCTGAATGTATGTTTTATATAATAATTTAAGAAGTATAAAGAAATTTTAAATATCATATATATCATATAAATTCAGTATTTACATCATAATTTCCAACCATAATAGGCATTGAAGAGAAAAAACAACATCATTTCACGAGACGATAGTCTACCATACACATGAATGGTGATTTCGTTACCCATTTAATAGAAGTGTGTGTATGTATAGGTAGAAACCTTAAAATCAAAATGACTATTTACAAGCATTATTAAAATTTTATAATATAATAATTTCATAAGATGAAATTAATTTATATTGAAATAAATAAAACAAATGTTCTCAATGAAGAATGTTGCCTCTTCTTTGGGTAACTCCTTTTACATTGCACAAATGGCCATCCTTGGTTTATTTCTTACCAAATTGAGGATTATAGGATTATATAAGGGATGTTGGGATATTATTTTCTCAGGTTTTTTATTATTCAAAAGGCTTTATATGTGTTATCCATGGGGGAGAGTGAGTTCTTTTTTATAGTGGACGGGGAGTGGTATTCTTGTAAATATAAAAGGTAAGCACTATTGGGAGGTCTCCTGTATATTTTGTGCCTCCAATAATGAAAAAAATAAATAAAATTGGTATATGGTTTTAAATTTATATATAATGGGTTTTTTTATGAATCTCTAGGTCATTTACCCCATTAATATTAATGTATAACAACAAAGTATACTCATTTTTACCATAATCGTTGTAATTAATTTTATTTTCTTTCACTAATATTTTTGGTAAAAAATAAGTAAACCTTACTAAAAATTATAAATTATTCTAATTTCAAATATTAAATATATATTACCAAATTAAAAAAACATAAGTGGAAGAATTTATTAAAATTAATCTCGCAGATGGAATGAGAAAGCATATTTTTAACATAAAAAGTTCAAAAGATTAAAATGTTTTTATACCAAATTTAAATTTAAATTTAATACAATTAATTAAATTGGATTAAATTATATAAAATTTACCTAATTTTACTTTAATCCAATTAAAAATATAATTCAACTCTATAACGTTTTACTAGAAAAATAATTTTTCAATTAAAATCTTGAATTTTTTTTACTATTCATCAAAACATGAAACTTCTCTGAACAAAAAAATTCTCCCAAAGTAAATTTTGATATTATAATTTCAAATATGATATATATTTTTTCAAAAAAATTTATAAAACTATCAAAATTTAGTTATAAAAAATGGTTCCATTAAAAGTTGGTAAAATTGACTTTTAAAAATATAAAGCTTTTTATGCTTTAATTTTGATTTAATAAGCCTATAAAACTTGTTTAATGTTATTAAAAATTTGATTAAATATATAACATATATATTTAATTTATATATTTAACTAATATTGATCAATTTAATTTATTAAGATAACAAACCATTTTGGTCATAAAAATAATTGTTCATAAAAATAAATCCTTTATATTCAGATGGTCTTAAGACAGTGTTCTTTGGAGTTCAGTTCAAATTAATAAATTCATTATACGTGGAGGGAAGACAACATTACCGCATATAACTTGTCTCGGATTAGAAGTGTAGAGGATCCTATCTTCATTTTCAGTAGTTTCGGTTCTCTCCCACCTGAATGTCAGAATTTTGTCCAAGGGGATTCCCTAGGACTTCATTATTTCAGACCTCCCTGGGCATTTTTTCCTTTTTCTCTTAATTGGATTTCCCTAAACAAATTTTTTAATAAAAATATATCATTCAATTAATTATTAACCAATGAATTTTATTTTATAAATATTTTTAAACTATAGTTTTATAATTTAGTTAATCTCATTTTTTCTCGCCCTTCAAACAGCATGGTGATAATTATCATAAAAATATTAATAATATATTGTTTTCTTATAAGACTTGGGATAGAATCTAACATAAGTCATCAAAGGAAAATGTTGTTTCGTGAAATTTAAGATAAAGTTGGTGCTTCCTATCATGAAATCTAAACTATATATTATGTGTAACAAAATCTATTAAAAAAGTTAAATTAATTTGAAATAATATATTTCATAATATCTCAGGTTTTTACACATAAAATGAATTTTAATCATTTTAATGAATATATATTATATAAATTTCATTAAAATCATACATAAAAAGTGATTTTTTAAATTTATTGAGGTAAAATGTGTTTTTGTGAATAAAATAAGTTTTTAGAAAAATATTTCTTTTATTTTTAAATAGTTTTTATTTTAATTTCTAATTAATTGATCACCGATGAATTCATTTATTATACATGTGTAAAATATATATTTTCATAATTTAGTTAATCATATACATAACCACCATTCCAACAGCTAATAGATAATTATCATATTAAATAATAATATTTAATATTATATAATGTCTAATTGAAACTCGTTGTTGTGCATAATGCATGCTAAAATCATTGTTGTGTGTAACACATGTTAAAGTCAGTGTTGTGTTAAAAATAAGATAATTTTTGTATTTGGTGTAATGAATTTATTTACATATTAAATTTATTTGAAAAAAGTATTTCACAAACTCATAGTGTGTTACATTAATTTTCCGTTAAGATTCATCACTTTGGTACCAACAACTAGGATACTTATACCTAATTAAATCATCAGGTTTCCACGTAGCTTCATCAAGCTAGTGGATTCAACACAAAACATTGACCAGGTGAGTGCTTTTGTTTCCTAAAACCCCCTCTATTTGGTCCACAATCTCTACTGGTTCTTCCTCATAAGAAATATCATTCTCTAGTGGTTTGAAATTTGAGTTCAGTACATATGCTCGATATGATATGTGCTTCCTCAATAGATATGCATGGAACACATCATAAACATGATAGAGGATCGATAGAAGTGACAATTTATAGGCTACCATCCTAATACGATCAATAATTTCAAATGGATTGGTATACCGAAGTCATAACCTTCCTTTATATCATATGCACAATTTCATCATTTTGTTGTGCTTCAATCAATTTCACTTCATCTCCTAATCTATGAAATGATTGTGAATTTTTTTATTCCTAAAGAACTAATGAATAAAAATATCCATAATATAATAATATTTCATTCCTTATATCTCTATTTATAACAAACTATTTAGATATTGTTATCTAATATGGGAAAATATTTATTTGGTGAAGTTATATATTAATCTATAAAACCTAACCCAAATGTCAAATTATATAATTTTATATATGGTTAATCTTATGACCCTTCCAAAAAGATAAAATCTAAATATATTGAAATAATATCACTAAATTACCAAAATGATATTCTCATTAATCCTCTAAAAAACATGATGTAACTCTAAATTTTTACATACCAAAACACTAAATACCTTTATCATGTATTTTCTAGAAACATTGGAATATATTTAATTCTAATAAAAACATAATTAAAACATACATTCTTTAAAAAATTATCTATTTCATAATTCCTTAAATTAAATAATAAATTATTGAATATATTTCATAAATCCAAAAATGCTATAAACTCTATTAATGATAACAAAAAACGTTTTCATCAAATCATTAACCAATGAAATGGTAATTAATACTATCTAATTTAAATTATCCATATAAATAATTTCTTTATCCAAATTAAACGCCATTTTTTTAATCTTTATGAACATATTAAGGGTTATATTCCCTTAGTAAAAATTTCTCATTACCATTAAATCACTTTTCTAGGCCATCAATACCTTTTAGTATATTCTTTCAAATCATTAACAAAAATATTATATTGAAAAATCCTTATAGATTTCAAAATTCATGAAATATAATATATAAACACTTAAATGGTTCTAATTCATTCATAAACCATTAACTATATTTCATCATCTTATTCCGTAATACCACATTACTTTCATATTAAATATTTAGTCTCTTCAGCATCAAAACCGAAACCTTAACTTGTCCCACCTTGGAAAACATATTATTGATCATTAATCCTAGGAAATAAATATTTATAACTCTTATACATTAAATATTTATGAAATTAAACCATTAATGATTCCATTGGGAGACCATTATTCTTATCCATTGTGTTAACTAGACATTTAATTTTTCCTCAGAAATCAAATACCCTATATCCTTTTTATCCACTCTTTTAAAAAATATTCTCTTTTCATTAAGAGATCACCTAGATTTCTTCTTACCATATTCTTGACATATGGGAAACCGAGTCTTCTTTACTCTATGTTATCCACCGCCCAAACTCTCAATGAACACTGTCATTCTATTCTTTGATGAGTCCATGAGTTGGTTAAGGTGAAATTTGTTAATAATATATTGTGATAACTAATTATAAATAATCACAATATCCTTCACTTCAGTCATTGTCCCATTTGGTTTCTCATCAGAATATTTTCTATGAAATTCAACATTAATCCATTTCTTTATAGATCCCACCATTGAATAAAACCAAAAAGAATGGTGTGAGTAACAATATTCATATTGGGAAACCACATAATCATGAAAAATTACTTATAAAATGTCTAAATCATGACACCTTATTTTCAATATATGAATCCTTAGACCAAAACTAGGCCATTCATGGTTATTATTTAAATCCTTAATGATGTTTTTTATATAGTTTTTGAAATTATATAGTATATCACTAGAGAGTTTCAAAACAGGTGTGTTGTAAGGTCTGTTTTCATGCATTAGGTGATGACCAAGTCTATCTCAATATACCCTTTTTAGACTTATTACCTCTAGGAACCTATGTACTATAGTCAAAACTACTTTTAGTATCCAGAAAAGGATTTAATTTCTTGGAAACCAATCATTCTATCTATTACCCAAATTCTAGGACATTTTTCTATGCACTGAATAATCCTTAGACTTATACATAGATGAATCATAATCCATATCCATAGAAATGTCCCTTGGGATATAATTAATTTTTTCTCATCCTACTTTGAAAAGTATAATTAAAATTTTATTTGATACCAACTGTTGTGACAAACACTATCCATACATAGATATTATCTCTTTTCAGATGAATATTCATTACATTACACAAACACATGTTTGAGGATCATAAAGGTATAGTTCCTTTGTAAATGTGGAAATATAAACAACTAGTTCATAAGTGAGATACATCATACACCACTATGTTATTCATAAATATCACCCTTTTTAGACATATCATTCATAATACCATTCATTATAACCTTGAAAAAAACGGTGATGTTAGAGGCCCAGTAAGGGTAAGCCAGGGAAATATGAATATATAATGAGCATAGGGGTATGAGAACATGATAATAACATTTGAAAACCCATACCCTGCATATCATAGATCTTAAAATTGTGTTATAGAATAAATCCTGGTAGTTCATAATACATGAATAATAATGGAAGCAAAGTACATGAACCATAATATAATAAAATTTTCATAATGCATTGATTTTTGTCATACACATAATCATAGAAAATCATTTCCATAGATGTCAAAGATCATTTAAAAAAATCATAGTAGAATGGGTTCACTCCTAAAACCATTATTATATTCAAGGTTCACACTAAATAAAATCATAGTGGATAGAGTCCCTTACTAAACCGAGTTCACTTACAATTCATGACCTATTTATCTGACAAGATATCAATATTTACCCATTTCATTTGAGGAAGATATAGGACCCACCCTTCAGACAATAAAAATCAAACATATGTGTGCCACAATATCATAAAACATTCATCTTATCATAACCAATGAAATTAAATGGGTTTCATAATAATTACATCATATCATAACCCATGGAAATGAAATGGGTTTCATGTACATTTTATAATTTCATCATAGAATAACCCAAGAAAAAGAAATTAGGTTTCATAATAATTTTATCATCATATATCATATGGAATATAAATGAGTTTCATAATCATATAATCATCATAAGCATTAACTATTTAGATAAATAATAAGAACGGTATCCTTGGTTCATATCCCTAATAATGAAAAAGTAACATCAAAAGATGCCATCTTAGATGAAAAATTATTTTGAAAAGACACATGGAATATTTCGTGAGGAAAATTGATTTTATTTAAAAATAATTTTTTTAAAAATAAAAATTAATAAAACATTTTTCAAAATCATTTTTTAAATAACTGTTTAAGCATGCAAAGGAATATTTAAAAATCATTAAAAACATTTCTTGAGTAAATTAATTATTCTACTTTGAAAAATATTTTTAAAATTGATTTTTTTATAAAATAATTTTATTTGAAAATAAATTTGGAAATTTATAAATTAATATTTAAAATAATTATTTCTTAAGATCATAGAAAATATAATTTATTCCATATACTTTAAAACAATGATTCCTTTTCTCATTTTGAATAAAATCCAAAAGGGAATTTTTTGGAAAAAGACATGAATATTCCTTTCAAAACCTTTTGTAAACAGTAAAACATAGGAAAATATAATTAAGAAAATCAATTTTAGAAGGCTAAAAACATTTTTAAAACCTATTTTTTAAAACATGGTTTTAGAAAAAATGAGTTTTCGTTCGAAGAGAGAAATAATGAATATTTTTCTTAAAAATATTCCTTTAAATTATTGGATACCTGAAGAGGGGAAAATGAATGGAAAACATGTATTCTCATGAAATAAATATGGGATATGAAATTTCATGAGTTTCTTGAGATATTGATCATAATATTTCATCGTTAGAAGCTTAATTATAAAAAATCCCAATAAATGATAAGAATATAATATAAAACACTTACCACTTTAGTAACATTGAATTCTAATCCCTGTTAAAGAATAACATTATATGAAATGTATAATATCAATAAAATAAGTTTATTAATGATATAACATGTCATATGGAAATTATATACACCATATAAAAAAAGATAGGTTTATAATATAACATTGGTCGACCAGAAGGCAATTTGAGATAAACAAATCCCCTACCGTTTTGGTAACTTTTGAACTGTAAACCCCATGAAATGAAAATCCTTAAATAAAAATGTAAATATCAATAATTGTAAGGATAATAATAATAACATACATTCATGGTTATTATATAAAATACATAAAATAAATAGGTAGGGAATATGGAATGTATATCACAAATATAAAATTGTTGTGGAAACCCCTTACTATAAGTCTCAACTTACTTCGTACATGTTAGAACCTCTTGTATAATAAATTTATGTTTATTATAAGTATATTAAAAAAAATAAACATATTTATAATACCATATATTATTTACTTAGGACAGTTTATTACCCATTTATCAATAATTCCTTGTTAAAATCACGTTTCTAGCTAATAACTTCTATATTTTTCATGTACGTTTTGATTTATTATTTTTTGGTCAACTTAATATTATCACATTTACATAATATAAATAATGTTATCTATGATATAAATATTATATATATTTAGTATATATGTATTTATATTATTCCATACTAGTTAGATATTGAAAATGAAATACATCGTTCTAGGAGATGGTAGGTTGTACGTACTCATGAAAACTATTTAGATTTTAACAGAAGATCGAACAAAATAAAGGTAAATAATATATTAATATTAGATAATATTTTTATTTCATATATAAATGAAATATATTCCTTAAAATCCTACTTATTACCATATATGTAAAGTGTGAACGAATAACATCTATTCGTGAGGCGGTAGTCCACCGTACACATGAGTGACGCTATCATTTTCCCACGAAGTGGAATGTAAGGAGGTGTATGATATATCATAATTATATAAGTATATATATGTTACCAATATCATATATATTTATTTAATCATTCCTTAGTATCATCCATATAAAATATAAATGAAAAAAACATCACATTGGTTCGTGAGGTGGTAGTCCACTGTACAAACGAGAGATATTATTATTTTCCAATGGGTTCAGAATTACTACAAAAAAAATGATTTCATGATGAGAGGAGGTAATTAAGAAAGTTATTTGTGAAAGTACTATATTAACCAAATGATTTTTCAAGTGTGAAGTGGAGAGGAAAAGGGGTGGCCCTTTATGGGTAAGGTGAGTGGCACAATTGTAATTTTTGGAAAGAAAAAGGTATACTCACATTTTTAACAAGCCAAAAGACACAAAAATAGACCATTATAGATAATTAGAAATTTTAATGTAAAAATGTGTAATTAAAATAGGGTTTATATATATTTTGGGTCATTTTTAACCCATATCATTTTAGTTTAAAACATGGTAAATCCACTTTTACCCTAACCATGGTAAATAGTTGTTACTGTTTTTACTATTCATTATAGAAAAAATTATGTTCACCTTATAAAATGATAATATTATTATTATTTTTAATATTTAATAAATTTTTGCAAGTAAAATTCAAGTAATTTGAAAATTTGAAATTAAAATTTAAACCACGGATGTGATGAGAAAGTGGGATTCTAAAGAAAAGTTGTTTAAAAGTTAAAAAAACATTTATATCAGAATTCTTCATGAAAATGACTAAAATGAACAAAATTGGATTAATTTATATTTAATTTAACCAATTTTACTTTGAATCACATTTAAAAAAACAATGTAAATCTTTTTAATGAAACATAAGTTTTCAATAAAACTTATATTTTCACTATACATTGAAAAATTTATCTTCCCAGAAAATTATCAAAAATTGACCCCAAGATAATTTTTACACAAATATTTAAAAAGTGATGCTTATTTTTTCAATATTTTTTCTAAAATTATTAAAAATTAATTTCAAAATAGGTGTGGAAAAGGTGACAAAATTATTTTTAGAAAAAAAAATAGTTCTTAAGCATCAAATTTGATTTATTCTTATCTTTTGACTAGAAAAAAATAAGATGAATGTTAATAATTTTTTTAAATATATAATATATAAATATCATTAAAATAATTGACCCAAATTTATTTTTTGAATTTATTGAGCTAAAAGATTATTGTGTGTATAAAAATGTTTTTTTGGAAAAGATTTACTTTATTTTAAAACAGTTTTAATTTTCATTTATAATTAATTTTCCAGAAAATAATTAATTTTATGTAGATTTGTAAAAATTATATTTTAATAATTTAGTTATTTCTATTCATACCCACCATTAAAATGGATAAATAATAACTAAAATATTAAATAACAATATTTTAATAGAATGTTATGTTTCGCTTAAAATTTATATTGCATGTAATGTAGTTATAACATCCCAGGTAAATAAAGAATAAGACATATTTCACATTTATTAATATTTGTGAATTAAATATTAATTGTACTTTAAAGGGGTTTCTATGTTCAATAGCATACCTGATACGCAACATCATGTTTCTTTGAAATCTTACGTTCCACACTAATAATATATTATTATTATTTTAAATGGTAGTTAACTCATAGCCCTTATATTGGCGGGAATGAAAAAAACTGACTACAATATGATTTTACATGTTTTTTAAATGTTGTTACATTTATCCAATAAAAATTTAGGGGCTTAAAATGTGAATGAATCGAATTTTAAGCATAACATACATTAAAAGGTAGATTTACCACCTTTTAATGGCGCACCCTTTTTAAATATAATTTTGGTCACATTAATACATTCTAATTGACCAAATATAATCCTTATTTAGAATGGGGACATCAAATTTTACTTTGTGTAAATTTTTGGAATTTTTTCGATAAAATTCATTTTTAATGAATAGTGAAAATATCGTATTTTGATTTAAAGCTGCATTTTAATATAATTTATATATATGGTTATATTATCTTTTTAATTGGTTTTAAAGTGTAATTATAATATATTTTTACAATTTAATCCAATTTTGGTCATTATAATTAATTTCACTTTGGAATTGGATATAAAGAAGTGTCAATCTTTTGATAGTTATTGTTTCCTAAAAACACGTTATTTGTTTTAACAATGGGAATTAATTTTAAAGTAATTAATTCCACTTATATGTTTTGAATTTATCAAAATAGACATCATTTTTGAATTCGGAATATCAAATATTTCTTAGGCTGAATTTTTGGTATTTTTCTGAAAAACATCAATTTTTTATAAATAGTGAAACCACTTAGTAGTAGTTAAAAAACTGACTTTTTCATTTAAATGAAATTTTACCACATCTGTGAATTGAATTTCGAAAATCCGACATACATGGTTGTTATTAGTATGTAAAATGTGGTTCAATAAGAAGAAAATAATTTTTGGTGAATATTAACTTTTGACTTTTATTTACTGTGGTGAAAGGTAAATAGGGTAATTCAAGATAAAACAAATATTATAATAATTCAAAATTACCTTAACACTTGTCCAAACCTTATTGGTTGAGTCATTTACGACCATGGTCATCTTTGGGTCGATTTTGGGACCCCATTGAGCCACTTGGGAGTGATAATGACAATTTAGATTAATTAACTTAAAGTAAAGGGAAAAATGACAAAAACAAATATCTTTTATTAAATTAATTTTTATATGGTGTTATATAATTAATATTTTTGACTTTAAATATTAACTGGAAAGATACCAATATTTCCTATATCATGGTATTTTTTTATAATTTTTAGAAATCAAATAATTTAAATTATTTATGCCACAACAATGATGCAATGTTTACCTCATTAATAAATCATTTAAATAAATAGGATTATAAATATTAAAATAACATCAAAAACTTGTCCAATTATTATTTTATGATTTTATTTAGACCATGAGTCATCTTATATTTGACTCTAATGATTTTTGGACCTTTATAAACCAAATATCATTATATAATAATATAATATTATCACACTTTCCTAAAGAGCCCCTCCTCCCCCTTATAAAAAGCCCTCATTTATAACCAATTAATCACAACTATCAATCCTTTAGGCTCGTCCAAAATCTTCCCAATTAAGCTCCCTACATCTCTATTTTTCATCTAGAAGCCTTACCTTAGGCTGAAGGCACTTCAGGAAGTCCTTTTGGTTCAAACTAAAGGGAGTTACCCAAATTAAAGGTAATGGTTTCTCTTAACTTCTTTTGTTTTATTTTACTTCCCCAACCCCTAAACTATTTTTATTACTTTATTTTATAACAAAACCATTATCCTCAATATACTAGGATGTTTTTATGAGAAGGATTCGAACTAAACTTACACACACCTCCATCTAATATGTGAAGAACATAATGTTTATACGGATGGAAAACTAACGCCTCACGAAACGATGATTGTTTGATTATCTCCGACCACCTCTCATGGTGGCCATTAAGATGGAACTGTATTTATATATTATATATATAATTTTTATGTTTTCTTTATGCTTCTATTTTTTTATATCATACCTTTATGGTTTCCATTATGTATAAACACGATAATTTCATTTGAGGAAATGCGGACTACTGCCCCCTCAAATTGTATGCCTCGTTAATGCCATATGATGGACGTATAAAGGATGGAGTTAATGATATTATATATTAAATTATACTGTAATTTCAATATACTTATGTATCATTATGTTTTAATTCCATTAAAATAAGAAATAGAAATGAATGAAGCATTCATGTGTACGTACGGCTTACTGTCTCCATGAACGGTGCATTTCATTTCTTACCTCCAAATGATATGTATTGTAATAAATATATATATATATATATATACTGGATATATATGATATATATGATATCTAAATAATTAATGTCATTCTGGATATAATGGACTATTGATCACGTGGACAACTTGTGAATATAAGGTGTTCATTTTTGACTCAAGTACCAAATATTGACAAAATGAACCCTATTAACTTAAATTATTACATAATGTTTATAATATGGTAATAAGTGATATAAACGGAATTATAAACTTTAAAAAGGATCTTAAGCAAGTATAAATTTACTTTAGTTTATTATTCAGGATATTAAAGAACGATCGAGTCAAGTCAGACATGAGGTAAGGGACTTCATCTCAATCTCTTTTCATTGAGGCATATTTAGTTTTATACACAACTTTATTTTATATGGTGTATAAACCCCTTTGAAATTTCATTTCATTCAAAGTGAATCTTTTTATATGAATTTTTTTACTAAATAACAAAATGTAATGTTTTTTTACGTAAGTGTTGACAACGAACTTTCTGTCGCCGCAAGTATTATTTGATCTTTGGATTTCTTAACAAGCCGAAATGTTTTTAAAAGGAAAAATAAATACCATATACTTTGTTTAAGTATTTTGGTATTGAAAATGATTTTGAGAATGGATTTATTATTTCAATATCCTGAAATGATATTTTGTTATTGTAATGTGTAAATTTTATCTTTCCTTTATGCTTATGTAATGTGTTATGATCATGTTATGGTTCATGGGAATTATTTATGTATATGGGTGTTTCCATGATAAACCTAGGGAGGGTGAGCCCGAGATAGCTCTCCAATGCATTGGGTAACGTGAAAGAGGTAAACGTGAATATTTCTCCTAAGATATTTAGGGAATATACTGTGATGGGTATTCCAAAGTAACTCCCTATGTAGCTGTGATAGCTACATTGTAAGTATATTATTGATGATACAGGTTACCATTATGATTTATGATTTCTATGTGTTATTCACAAAATCTAATGATTTCATGAGGCAAGTAAAAGTGTTCATGTTTTGCATGTATTTATGAACAAATGTTTTCTTTCTTTCTTTTATAACCCTTACTGAGATTTTTTTGTACATCCCAAGTTTTGAAATGCTTTCATTGGACTTAAATATGAATAGGGTCAAGGATGGGATCAAAGAAAAGTCATGTTGTCTAAAACATGGAACTAGACATGAATCTTTTTTTCAAGAGTTTTTATTTAATGAAAAAAATGGAAACTGTGTAGAAGTGTCTACTTTTTAATCTTTTGAGATGTAATAGTTATGTGCTAATTCTCTAAAACTCTAATCTTGTAAATATTTTCAATGTGAATTATTCATTTAATTCAATATTATGTAATGCTTAAGTTCGGGTCCTTATATTTGGTATTAGTGGTCGGTTTAGACAAATTTAGGAGTTAGGGTATTGGTAATTAATATCCATGAAGTAATTTATGTTAATATTGAAATCACGTATCATTTCCATATTTCCATGTTGCTTATCCTAAGATATATTTGTGTTCAGAATGGTTTTCCACAGAAGAAATAGGGAGCTATGTTGGGACGACATTATGAAGAAGATAACCTTCCAAATCAGCAACTTGAGATGGTCGGAATCAGAACTGAACAGTTTGTTTTAGTGGTGGCACATTTGACTCAGGCTATAAATGGTAGTGGTATCCATGTACGAGATTAGCCAGATCAACCACAATGGAACATGTCAGTAGTGGAGCATTTCATGAGGATGCATCTCCCATCATTTAGAGGATCATCTGACCATGTGCTAGTTGAAGGGCGGATTAAAGCACTGGAGAATATTTTTTGATGTCATGGGTTGTTCAGAACAATAAAAGGTTAGTCTTTTTTTTACTATTTTGAAGGTGAAGCTGATCGGTGGTGGTCGATGGTGAAAAATATCCGGGATAGTGAGGATATTGATGCTCTCGATTGGGATGAATTAAATGGTGTGTTTCTTGTGAAGTATTTTCCTAAGTTGGTTCTTCTTAGGATGGAAAAGCAATTCCTAGAATTGAGGTAGTAGGATGAATTAGTGGCTTCTTATAAAGAAAACTTCACTAGACTGGAAAGGTATACTCCAAATTTCATACGAGATCTTGATAGTGAAATCAATCATTTTTTACTCAGGATTAAATCCAAAGTATCAAAGGGATTTAGCTTCTTGTGAGTTCAAAAGTAATGAAAAACTTGTTCATTGTTCGGAGAAGGTGGAAATGGAGTTTACCGGTGATCATGTATTCTTTGAAAAACAACAGAATAAGAGGTCGAGGTGGCAGGCGAAAGGGAAGAACTCTTCAAAAAGGTTTGATGGTAAGAAACTTAAGTTTACAGTTTATGAACATTGTGGTAAAAAGCATGCTGGGGAATGCCTTTTGAATTCTGGTAAGTCCTACCGATGTGGTAAAATGGGACATAAGGCTCGTAATTGCAATGAAAAAGATCAGGGTAATGGTATCACAAAATTTGATTTACAGTCAGTAAAATTTTATAAGTGAAATGAAATGGTTCATTATGGAAATAAGTGTCCAACAAAGAACTCAACGGAAGGAAATTAGCCAGACTACAAGCATAAATGGGTGGTGAAATCCTTTGCAACTACTTCTGTAGATGTTGGACCATCAAATGAAGTAGTCTCAGGTACACTGTTTGTTTGTTCAGATTTTTCCATTGTGTTGTTTGATTCAGGGTCTACACACTCATTTATTTCTAATAAGTTTTCTAGTAAATTGGGAATTCGATCTCAAGATATGAATACAAAACTTACGGTAAAAACACCTGGAGGAAATTTTGAGACAAAAATAAAACATAATAACCTTCTTGTCCTTGTGTGTGGGAAGAATCTACCTGCAAACCGTATTGTTTTTCCTCTAGAAGAGTTTGGTGTTATTTTGGGAATAGATTGAATATCTGTTTATCATGCTAAGATTGATTGTAGAGCTAAAGTGGTTTCTTTTCAGAAAGATTTACAGTTTGTGTACAAGAATGAACCCTTTCTTTTGATAACATATCAGGAAGCTGAGAAACTAATAAAAGATGGAAATGAAAGTTACCTTGCACATATTATTGAAAATAAAGGAACTGTTCATATTAATGATGTGCCAGTGGTAAATGACTATCTTGATGTTTTTTCGGATGAGTTGTCTAGTATTATACCTGATCAGGAAGTTGAATTTTTTTTTGACTTAGTTCCTGATGTTAATCCAATTTCAAAAACCCTTATCGAATGGCTCAAATTGAACATTTAGAGTTAAAGATGCAATTTCAGAAGTTATTAGATAAAGGTTTCATTCGACCTAGCACATCATCGTGGGGTGCGACGATCTTGTTTGTTGAAAATAAATATGGTTCAATGAGACTTTTCATTTATTATAAAGCATTGAATAACATCCCTGTTAATAATAAGTATCCCTTGCCTCATATCAATGATTTGTTTGACCAGCTCTAGGGAGCTCAATATTTTTTTAAGATTGACTTGAGATCTGGGTACCATCAGTTGAAAGTAAAGGCATCAGACATTCCAAAGACTGCATTTTATTATAGATATAGCCATTATAAATTTGTAGTTATGCCTTTCGGTTTATCCAATGAACCTATCGTATTCATGGATCTTATAAATAGAATTTTCCATGAGTTCATGGAAATGTTTGTGGTTGTGTTCATTGATGATATTTTGGTTCATTCTTTTGTCTTGCAAACCTTAAAAGAAAAGAAACTATTTGGGAAATTCAGAAAATGTGAGTTTTGGTTGAAAAAAATTTCTTTCCTTGGTCACATTGTTTCAAAAAATGGCATAACGGTTGACCCTGCTTAAACGATTTTTTTTAAGAATGGACAAGACCCACAAAGATAACTGAGATTCGTAGTTTTCTTGGTTTGACAGGTTATTACCGAAGGTTTGATGAAAATTTTTCACGGTTATCTAGTCCAATGACTATGTAAACATGAAAATGTGATAAGTTAATTTGAATAAAAGAATTTGATGATTGTTTTCAAGAATTGAAAAAAAGATTGGTGAATGCTCTAGTTTTGGCACTACCATCCCGAAATGGTGAGTTTGTTATCTATAGTGATGCTTCATTACAATGACTTAGTTGTGACCTAATGTATAATGATCAGGTAATTGCTTATGATTCAGGTCAATTGAAACCTCATGATTTAAATTACCCTACACGTGATTTGGAATTAGATACTGTTGTTTTGGATTTAAAAATTTGGACGCATCATTTTTATGGAGAAAAATGTGAAATATATACTGACCAAAAAAGGTTAAAGTATATATTCACTCAGAAAGAGTTGAACATGAGATAGAGGAGATGGATGGAATTAATCAAGGATTATGATTTCATGATCCATTACCATCCGAGAAAATAAAATAATGTGGATGAGGCTTTGAGTCAAAAAATAAATGCTTCATTAACCATGTTACGTTTAGAACAAGATCCTTTGGTTATTTTGATTTGATAAACTTTGGTATAGAAGTTGTTGGTGCAGAAAATTATTCTGTTTTGTATCAGTTGTCAGGGAGATAATCTCTATCAGACATAATTAAGCAAACACAAAAGGAAGATAGTGAGTTATATAAAAAGGTAGAGTTGGGTCAGAAGGGTAAGTTTCCTGAATTTAACATTGATAATGATTTTGTTTTGAGATTTGGAAAGAGATTATGTGTTCCTTGTGATTCACAGTTGAAAAATGAGTTGTTATGTGAAGCTCATAGTTCCCCATTTTCAGTTCATCCTGGTAGTACTAAGATGTACAGAGATCTTCATGATTATTACTGGTGGGATGGAATGAAAAGAGATATTGCGATTTTACTGTGAGTGTTTGACTTGTCATACATTAAAGAAGAGCAGTAGTTACTAAAAGGGATGCTTCAGCCTTTACCGGTGCCATAGTGGAAATGGGAAAATATATCCATGGACTTTGTTGTGGGACTTCCAATGACATCTCGAGGTAATAAGGAAATTTGTGTTATTGTTGATCGATTGACTCAATCCACTCATTTCCTTCCTATTCGAGATACATTGCCTCGAGATCAACTTTTTTGGTTGTATGTTAAAGAGATAGTCAGGTTGCATGGAGTTCCCCTCTCCATTGTATCTGATCGTGATCCCAGGTTTACTTCTAACTTTTGGAAAGGCCTTCAGAATTTGTTGGGTACTGAATTAAATTTTAGTACCGCTTTTCATCCTCGATCAGATGGGAAATCAGAACAAAAAATTCAGACATTGGAGGATATGTTACGTGCTTACTCGATTGATTATCAGGGCAGTTGGGACCAACATATTTCTTTGGTTGAATTTTCATATAATAATAGTTTTCATTATAGTATACAAATGGCTCAATTTGAGGAATTATATGGAAAGCATTGTCGAACTACAACTTTTTTGGATGAAGTAGGTGAAAGGAAGACGATGGGACCAGAATCGGTAGAAGAGATGGCAGGGAAAGTTCAGTTGATTCAAAGGACATGAGAACAGCTCAGAGCAGATAGAAAAGTTATGTAGATAACCAGAGGAAGGATCTTTCTTTTGATGTAGGTGATCATGTCTTTGTCAAAGTTTCTCCATGGAAAAGTGTGATGCGTTTTAGTATGAAGGGAAATTTGAGTCTGAGGTTCATTGGAGCTTATGAAATTCTGGAGAATGTTGTATCAGTTGAGTACATGGTAGATTTACCTCCAATATTATCCCAGGTACACAATGTTTTTCATATTTCGATTTTGAGAAAATATATTCCAGATCCATCTCATGTTTTGAGCCCAGAGGTAGTTCAGTTGGAAGAGAATCTCTCTTAAGACGAAAAACCAGTGCATATTCTTGACCGAAGATTGAAATTGTTATAGAATAATGTAATTCACCATGTAATGGTTTTGTAAAAAAACCATATGGTTGAAGAGGCAACATGAGAATCTGAAAATTCTATGAGGGATAAATACCAACACTTATTTTGATAAGTAAAATAGCGAGGATGCATTTCCCAAAAGGGAGAAGGATGTAACATCCCAGGTAAATAAAGAATAATAAAAATTTCATATTTATTAATATTTGTGAATTAAATATTAATTTTACTTTAAAGGGGTTGCTATGTTCGATAGCGTACTCGATACGCAACAACGGGTTTCTTTGAAATCTTACGTTGCACACTAATAATATAATATTATTATTTTAAATTGTAGTTAACTCCTAGCCGTTGTATTGGAGAGAATGAACAAAACTAACTATAATATTATTATACATGTTTGTTAAATGTATTTACATTTATCCCATAAAAACTTTAGAGGCTTAAAATATGAATGAATCTAATTTTAAGCATAACTTACATTAAAAGGTCGATTTACAGCCTTTTAATGGAGAACCCTATTTATATATACTTTTTTTTCACTTTAATACATTATAATTGACCAAATAAAATCCTTCTTTAGAATGGGGAAATAAAAATTTACTTTGTGTAAATTTTTGGAATTTTTCTGATAAAGTTCATTTATTAATGAATAGTGAAAATATAGTATTTTATATCAAAACTGCATTTTAATATAATTTTTTTATATGGTTAGATTATCATTATAATTAGTTTTAAAGTTTAATTAGAATATATTTTTTCCATTTAATCCAATTTTGTTCAATAGAATTAATTTCACTTGGAAATTGGACATAAATAAGTTTCAATCTTTTGATAGTTATTGTTTCTTAAAAACACGCTATTTGTTTTAACAACAGAAATTAATTTTAATGTAATTAATACCACTACTATGTTTTGAATTTAGAAAAATAAACATCATTTTGAATTTAGAATATCTAATATAGCTTAGGATGAACGTTTGGTATTTTTATGAAAAACTTCAATTTTTGATGAATAGTGAACCACGTAATAGTTGTTAAAAAAACTGAATTTTTCATTTAAATGAAATTTTACCGCTCTTGTAAATTTGTGGGGTCATTGTTTTGGGTTACCAAATCCATGATCTGAACCATTTTAGTAAATTTTACTGCTTCTGTAAATTTAATTTCTAAAATTTGACATACATGGTTGTTATTAATAATTAAAATGTGGTTTAATATGATTAAAATAATTTTTGGTGAATAGTAACTTTTTACTTTTATTTGCCACGGTTAAAGGTAAATAGGGTAATTCAAGATAAAAATAATATTATAATAATTCAAAATTACCTTAACACTTTTCCAAACCTTATTTTTTGGGTCATTTATGACCATGGGAGTCTTTGGGTCGATTTTGGGACCCCATTGAGCCACTTAGGAGTGATAATGTCAATTTAGATTAAATAACTTAAAGTAAAGGAAAAAATGTCAAAAACAAATATCTTTTAGTAAATTAATTTTTATATGGGGTTATATAAGTAATATTGTTGACTATAAATATTAATTGGAAATCTAAAAAGATTTCCTACAACATGGTATTTTTTTATAATTTTTAGACATCAAATAATTTAAATTATTTATGACAAAATAATGATGTAGTGTTTACCTCATTAATAAATCATTTAAATAAATAAGATTATAAATATTAAAATAACGTCCAAAACTTGTCAAATTCTTATTGGATTATTTTATTTCGACCATGAGTCATCTTATCTTCGACTCTAATGATTTTGGGACCTTTAGAAACCGAATATCATTATATAATAAAATAATATTATTACACTTTCCTAAAGAGCCCCTCCTCCCACTTATACAAATCCCTCACCTCTAACCAATTCCTCACACCTCTCAAGCCTTTAGGATCCTCCAAAATCTACCCAATTAATCTCCTTACATCCCTCTCTTTCACTTAGAAGTCTTACCTTAGGCATAAGGCACTTCAAGAAGTCATTTTGGTTCAAACCAAAGGGAGTTACCCAAATTAAAGGTAACGATTTCTCTTAACTTTTTTATTTTATATTACTTCTCTAACCTCTAAACTCTTTTTATTCCTTTATTTTATAACAAAACCAGTATCCTCAATATACTAGGATGGTTTTA
This sequence comes from Viscum album, assembly GCA_963277665.1. NCBI lineage: Eukaryota > Viridiplantae > Streptophyta > Magnoliopsida > Santalales > Viscaceae > Viscum > Viscum album. The sequence continues at coordinate 1,044,809,969 of OY728161.1, read as the reverse complement.
TGGGAAGTATTCGAACTACACTTACACACACCTCCTTCTAATGGGTGAAGAACATAATGTTTCTGTGGATGGCAAACTAACACCTCATGAAATGATGATTGTTTGATTATCTCCTACTACCTCTCATGGTGGCCATTAAGATGGAACTGTATTTATATATGATATATATTATGTTTATGTTTTCTTTTTTGCCTCTGTATTTTTGGTATAGTATACTTTTATGGTATGCATTATGTGTCAACACGATAATTTCATTTGAGAAAGTGCGGACTACCGCCCCCTCAAAGTGATATTACTCGTTAATGCCATATGTGGGACGTATAAAGGATGGAGTTAATGATATTATATATGATATTATACTGGAATTAAAATATAACTATGTATCATTATTTTTTAATTCTATTAAAATAAGAAATAGAAATGAAAGTAGCGTTCATGCGTACATATGGCTTACCATCTCCATGAACGGTGCATTTCATTTCTTACCTCCAAATGATATGTATTGTTATAAATATATATATATATATAATGGATATATATTATATATATGATATCTAAATAATTAATGTCATTTTGGATATAATGGACTATTGATCACATGGACAACTTGTAAATATAAGGTGTTCATTTTTTACTCAAGTACCAATTATCGACCAAATGAACATTATTAAATTAAATGATTAAATAATGATTATAACATGGTAATAAGTGTTATAAAAAGAATTATGAACTTGAAAAAGGTTCTTAAGAAATTATAAATTATCTTTAGTTTATTATTCAGGATATTAAATAACGATCGAGTCAAGTCGGACATGAGGTAAGGGACTTCGTCTCAATCTCTTTTCATTGTGGCATATTTAGTTTTATACACGACGTTATTTTATACGGTGTATAAAACCCTTTGAATTTTCATTTAATTCAAAGGGAATCTTTTTATGTGAATTGTTTTACTAAATGAAAAAAGGAATTTTTTAAGTAAGCGGTTACAACGACTTTTCTGCCGCCATGAGTATTATTTGATCTTTGGCTTCCTTAATAAGCAAAAATGTTTTTAAAAGGAATAATAAAAACCATATACTCTTTTTACGTATTTTGGAATTGAAAATGATTTTGATAATGGATTTATTATATCAATATCTTGAAATGATATTTTTTTTATTACAATGAGGACATGTTATCTTTCCTTTTTTTCTTATGTTATGTGTTATGATCATATTAAGGTTCTTGGACATTATTTAAATATACGGGTTGTTCTATGATAAAAATAGGGTGGGTGAGCCCGAGATAGCTCTCCAATGAATTGGGTAACATGATGGAGGTAAACATGAATGTTTCTCCTAAGATATTTAAGGAATATATTATGATGGGTATTCCAAAGTAACTCCCTATGTAGTTGTGATAACTACATTGTAAGTATGTTATGGATGCCACAAGTTACCTTTATGATTTATGATTTCTATGTGTTATTCATAAAATATTATGATTTCATGAGGTAAGTAAAATTGTTAATGTTTTGTATGTATTTATGAAAAAATGTTTTCATTCTTTTTTTATAACCCTTATCGAGAATTTTATTCTCATCCCAAGTTTTGAAATGTTTTCATATGACTTAAAGATGAATAGGGTCAAGGATGCGATCAATGAAAAGTCATGTTGTCTAAAACATGGAAGTAGACATGACTCTTTTTTTCAAGAGTTTTTATTTTAAGAAAAAAATGGAAACTATGTAGAAGTGTCTAATTTGTAGTATTTTAATATGTAATAGTTATGTCCTAATTCTATAAAACTCAAAACCTGAAAAGATCCTCAATGTGAATTATTCATTTAATTCAATATTATTTAATTTTTATGGTTCGGTCCTTATAGTAAGATAAACATACTATTGGGTGTAATATAAGATAAAAATAGTGTTACATGAAATGTATGCTTAGCTTAGTATTGTGTGTAATGAAAAATAATGAAAAAATTTAATTTTTTTGATTTTTTTACAAAATCTTGGTGTTTTACAATTGGAATCGATTTTATAAAGAATTTTTATACTAAAATATTCTATATTTATGTGGATTTTCTCTTTTGAAAACAAATTTTTCATCACATTTTCCATTTAATTTTAAATTTAATTCTACCTCTATTATGTATTGAATTTAGAAACATAGATCCTATATTTGGAATATTTATAATTTATATTATCTAACAAGTTAAACATAATATTTTACCAAAATAAATAGTGAAAATTGAAAAAAAAATAGTAACCGAGGTTAAGGTAAAATGGGTTTCCTAGGGGGAGGGCGAGGGGTTAAACGAAGTATATAAGGGGTAAAAATTACCTAAAATGAGTCTAAAATCCATTTTATGGACATATGTAGAGCCTGTATTATCTATGGTTTGAGAATGACCTATTTTGGATTCTTTTGGCATTATAAATATGTGGGTATTACTTTATCATTTCTATTATTATTTGTGTGTCCACTCCTTTACTTATAGAAGGCCACCCACTCTCCTCCACTCATCACAACTCCAAAACATTTGGGTTCATCTAACATATACCCAATTAACTTCCTTACTTTTATCCCGACATCTTAGAGGCCTTATTTTTATTAGGAATCCACCTTAATAATGATTTCAGTATAAACCTAAAGAGGTCCTCTAAAGAAGAGGTTAAATTATTAAACATGTGTATTTTTTATTTCTTCTTCCCTACTATTAGAAACTTATTCAAATATGATAATATAACAACAAACATATCTCATATATATTGATATTTTATTATGTAATTTTATAACCTATATCCATCCCCACTTACATCAAATTGGAAACAAAACTGACAATCGTGTGTATAATAGACTACCGCCGCATGAATAGATATTATTTTTCTTCCATAAATACCTTTCAAGGATGGATATAATGATCGATATAACATAAGAATATTTAATTTATGATAATATTATACTTCTAGAATCATGATATCACATATACCTTATTACTTTCCATTACTTGGGGGATACAATAACGTTTTTCCCTCGTGTGCACAACAGATTACAACCTCGCAAAGAGATGTGATTCGTTTTACACTTACGCTATACATGAAAGTTAGTATTGTTAAATTTAATTAATATATGTGATATTTATGATCTAAAAATTATTCCTTAAAAATAATATCACAACTATATTCTTATATTCCAATATGTTGGAAAATAATGTCGCTAGTATGTATGTATGGGCTCCCACCTCCACGTAATGATGTGAAATGTTTTTCATTTTATTTTTACATAGATTGTAATATGGATGTTTTTAATTAATATAAATTTTATATTTGAAATTATAATTACTCTAAAAGGATGAATTAATATTTATTTTCCTTTATTTCCATCTGTTGTGAAAAATGGAAACATCGTTCATGCATACGTATGACCTACCGTCTCTATAAACTATGTAATACATTATCTACATCTACTAGTAAATTCCAATACTAATGAAAGTTGATAAAATAAATTATTATTAGAAAAGTCAAAGATATATAAACATCACAAGGGGTATTTACATATATGGGAGTAAGTCACTCACCCCAAATCGGAGTCATCCAAATTTTCACCATTTTGAGGAGACCTGCGTGGACACAAGGTGATCATCTCTATGATTTACCTCTTTAAAAACACATACGCAACTTGATTTTTGTATCTATAAATATGAGAGACCATGACATGAAGTTTCTTCACCTGTTTGACACATTGAATCCAAAAAGGCATTATTCTCCAATGTATATTTCTAGTCCTTGTTGTGAGGGTTTGAACAAAGAGTTATGAATCTGATTCAATCCATAGTGGATTCCTGTTTCTATGGAAAAAATTCTTGATTGAATAGTTGATAGCCTAGATTTCAGCCTCATAAGTAGATACAATCCCAATGAAATGTTAAAAACAACCCTTGATAAAACCAAATTGTGTACTAAATACACATCCACATCCTGAGGGTCCTGGCATGCATGAAGCATCTCCATCAATGCTCAATATTATCCATAATGAGAGAAGAGGGATCCATAAAATGTATTTCACCATTAATATATTTTTAGAGAATCATGCTACACCATGAAACCTTAATATATTTAAGTCAGTGCATGAATTTTTCATAGTCCCAACCACTAGTTTGGTAGAGGCTTACACCTCCCTATGCATAGCTCATATGCCTACACCTACTAAAGGAGACACACTATAAAAAATAGTGGAGTTCCAAGCCAACCAGTTGAAGGCACAGACCAAGGGAGTCGAAGCAAGAAGGAGATTGTGAATCTACCCACTAAGACCAGCCATACATATGTTTATCAAGATCTCATGGGCCTACCTGCATGTGTGTAAATCAATATAAAATATTCAGCAACATACCTCTATAACATCTGATCATAAGAACAATCTTCAAAGAGATGATGAATATTCTATTCAGCCTTTATACATAATTGAAAAACTAAAACAATATTCTAACCTGTTCTCTTTAATTTATCATGAGTAAGCAATCTAATTTTTGAAATTTTCTATAGTAAGATGAATCTTACAGGTTTTATAAAGGGTACCATAAAATGATGATCCATTGTGAAGGTGGGTTGGATCCATCACACATTATGAGATATTATTGCCTGATATTTGAACAACCATCCATGTTTGGATTCCAAATCATGCTATCAAGATACATGAAATTGTAAGAGTGAATTTTGAGTTTATCCTATGTTGAAATCACTTCATGAATGTTATAGTTGGATAGAATTTCAGTTATGTAAATATACTCAATTTGTGCGGGAATTGGTAGTGTACTAAGATATGTATACGTCCATGGAGTCCTCCAAAAATTTAGTGTTTAACTCTTACTGACAAGCCACATTGAATTTTTCATAATGTTATTAAAGGAGTATTTGATGGATGACCATAAAAATTAAGAAATATAGAACATATTTCCATTCAGTAACAACATTTGGAACCCGTGTGATAAGATATGGAGACAAGGATCATCACACTTCAATAAATTCTAGGTGAATTTATTAATGAGTCCATCATTGAAAACTCAGAGATCTTTGATTTCAAGTCCTCCCAACTCTATAGGATTAATAAAGTACTTCCAAGAAACAATCATTATCTTCCTTTCATGCATCGATCATTTCCATAAGAAATTCATTATTATACATTTAAGATCATTGATGACATTCCTTAACTATCTATATAGAGAAAAGGATTGCACAAACATAGAGGTGATGATTGAATTAACAAGGAACACCATTTAAGTTTGTGACATAGCTTTCCCCTTCCATTGATCTAGTTGATTAACAATGCACAATAATATTCCCCCAAGATGGTTTCTCTTTACCTTTCCCCATAATAGTTGAAAACCAATATAAATAAATGTATGAAATCCCCTTTTAACTACAAGTGTTATAGTAACACTATTTTTCTTTCCCATCTGGTTTTCCCTTTCCAAAAACAATGAGTGATTTCTCCCCACTGATGGATTAACCAACCACTTCTTCATAGTGTGATAAATAGATTTGATGAAATGAATGGATCATCTTTGAGGATTGGACAAAAATGTGGATATCGTCTACATATAATAGGTGTGATGGAGTGAAAGTATATCTATAATCTTTAATTTGTTTGTAAAGGCCAATATGAGAGAGTTATGTAATGCATCAACTCAAGTAATTTAGAGAAATTGAAAATAAGAGGCATGAGAGTGGATCTCGTTGCTTAAAACCCCTAATGAAATGGAATTTTTCCATGGGAGATCCATTAAATAGAACAGAATACCCCGAGGAACTAAGAATTGTGCTGATTAGTTTAATGAAGAGCGGTGATAACCCATATCTTTTAAGGATAGTATAGAAGAAGCTCTATTTAATAGTGTCAAAGGCTTTTGGAGATGTCAATTTTCAGCACAAAATTCACATGCCCAGATTTACTTTTTAGGATTTCCACACTCTCTAAAGGAGAAAAAATTTGTTTTGAATGTTTTTACTAGGAACAAAATAGAATTGGTTAGGTGTAATGTACTCCTTCATAATCCCAACCAATATAGTTAGAATAATCTTACTAATAATTTTAGGAATGGTATTCCCAAGAGCCAATGGTCTAAAATCCTTAACATCAATTTCATTCTTCTTCTTTAGTATAAAAGAAATAAAATTCAAGTTTATCCCCTTAGTTAAAGGGGAATGGTTTAAGAAATATCTAACAACACTAGTCATGTCATCCTGAAAAATGTCCAAGTAAAACAAGAAAAATATATTAGTAAATCCATCAGGGCCTACAAAACATTTCATGTTAAGAGAGAATATGGATTACTTTATCTCTTCCTTGGAGGATGCCATGATAAGATCTTGATTTTTTGACTCATGTATGCATAAAGGGATATTCTCTACCATTTTCTGGGGTTTTTTTAAACCATCATTAGAATATAGCTCCATGAATTAATCCACAAAAACAAGATAATTTTTTTATCACAGGTGTGGAGTTGTCCATTGAATTTAGTGGCATTAATACATACTTTATCCCTCTTTTATTTGTGAAATCTGTGAATGATATTTGAGTTCAAATAACCATGTTTGAGCCATTATACATTAAACAAATTCAATTCTAATCTTTCTTTCATAGTTATAAGGTCATCCATCTTTGATGAGGCATCAATTTCCTCACTAGTAGGTATATCCCGGTGATAATTTCTAAGATGGAATCTTAAAAGGTATTCCTCCACTTATTTAATATCCAGATCAATATTGTAGAAGGAAATCCTACTACAATACTTTAGTAATCCCTTATAATGCATAATCTTTTGAGAAAGGATCTGTATAGGTCCTCCAATAGGTTTACATTCCCAAGGATCCATGATGCTCTCTTCGCATCCAATTATAACAAGACATCCATTATTAAATTTAAAGTGAATAGGTGTTTACCTTGATAACTAAGATTAAATCTCAATAATAAGATGGTTTTGATATTAATGATGTTTGGGGAGGGTAAATTTAGAGTCCCTAGAGGCCCCTCTCCTATCATTGATTTGGATAGAACATTTATCCAACTTTATTACTTTTCTTTCATTCAAAGTATACTTTTTCTAAGTGAATTCATCTCTAGAATTTGGGGCTTAAGTAAGTTAAAAATATTAATCACAGGAGGATAAATCATTTGAGGCTACCCTATTAAAATTTAATATTAAATTTTTATCAGGTCATAGAATAGTATTAAAGTCACCAACAACAGCCCATTTGAAGCATATAGAACCAGAAAAGTTCTCCATCTCACTCTAAAGATCTCTTCCCTTAATATATGATGTGGAATAATATAAAAAAGATAAAAAGAGATCATATACATTAATTTTGAGATGAACTAAGATACTTTGTGACTTTTTGACACATAATACAATCTGAATATTGTTGTGACTAAAAATCCAGAAATGATCTATATTTATACTGTGATGACTTTGGGGGAAAAATTTATTTCTAAATGAATTCTACTTGAAGGGTTTTCATCTCTCAATTGTTTATATATTTCTGATAAGAATGGGTTTATAGGACTTCATGTAATGTCTAAGGGTCGTGGTCGTAGGGGTAATCCAATTCCCCTGATAGTTCTAATAAAGAAACCTCAATGTTCAATGCTTTTTATCATTGTCAGGGGCCTTCCTTGATTTTTCCCTATCTCTTGGCCAATTTTATTTCTTTCCTTTCTCCTCTTCTTTCATCCTCTTGGGGTATTACTCACCTCAAGTTTTCTAGACTTCTTAGTTGTCTTATCATCTTCCAAATATGTAGCAGCCTTGTCCAATTCCTTAGGGTTGCTGGGTTGATTTTCATTCAGATCATTTTCCAATTTAGATTCATCTGACCAAAATGTTCCACATATAGGAGTAAATTTATTCATGTAATGATGTTTCCTAAAGTTATTCACATCATTGGAGTTCCTTCTGGTAGCTTCATAGGTGGGAACCAAGGAGAAAGTCACTTTTTTGTGTTATCTTTAGCAACCTTTCCATAATTTCTACACATGTTCTTCTCAATAGGAGGGCACATGATCAAGAATTGTCTCTAAGAGTTCCCATTGGAGATCAAATTCTCTTTGTATTGTTTCTGAGTTTGTTCTTCCATGATTCCCTAAGGAAATGGCATTGTAGGTTGGTTCCCAAATGAATATGGGGACGTTTATATCTCCTAATATACCCCAATCTGAGCCTTTATAGTTTTAGTCCTCTCAGATGAGCAGTATGCCCCTGAATCAGAAGTGATTGTGATATGCTTCTCATTAGGTTCCTGCATCACTATGCTGACCTTTTGGGGTCCATCTAAGTTTCATCACCCTTGTGACCCTCTATTTTAGGATAATCGGTGTTACCTATATCTATTCACCCTTCACATGTCATTGGTTACTTTTTGGAACCTACTGATTTTCCATTTCAATAACCATGTTCACATTCCTTACCTTGGAGGGCCCATGGATGTTTCATGGACTAGGTGGTGAAGTATTTTACTTACCTTTCCCTTTTCAACAATTGATGTCATCATTTCCCTTAGTCTTATAGAAAGTGCATTACTTGTACCTTCTTCATTTAGAGAGTAGGTGAAAAAAGAATTGGAAGCCCATAAAATAATTCATATTTCTCTCATATTGGATTTTAAGAGTCATAAATTCATCCCTTTATGTCAATACCACTTCCTCCACCAAGGTTTTATACATGCCAACTTTAACTAAGGAAGGCAAACCTGAGGTACCAGTTTCTCATATCACTATTAATTCCATGATACATATGTCATACTAATTAGTAATTCCTTTGAGTGGTGTGTATAATTCCATTTTGATATGTCATATTATGAATCAATTTATATTCTAGGTATTTAAAGTTTCATTTTGTGTTTAATAATTTTATGGCGATTACGATTCAGATGTTACCAAAGTGATAAGGGTCTATTTCACAATCTGAACATTATTTGAGATTGTTTTTGTTTAGATATCCCTTTGGGTAATTATTTAATATTTATATCATAAAATAAAAATATCTTCTTCTCCTATTTTTATTATTGAAAATTTTCATATAATAGTATCATTTTTTCAATCATTGTTACTTAAAAGGACTGAGAAAATGTTTTTAATAAAATCAAATTTTATTTCTCACTTAGGCCAAAAATTATCTTCATCAAAATCCATGTTTTTAAAAAATGTTTTCAAAAGTGTTTCTAACCCCTTAAAAATGATTGATTCAATTTATTTTTCCCTATTATTGCACTTTTTTAAAAAATTAAATGGAATCATCATCTTGTTTTAAAAACAAGGACCAATTGGATTTTACTGAAAATGTGAAAGAAATATTTATTTTAACATCTATGGAATGAAAAAAAATCCCCCACCATGACCAATCGCTAATTTAAATATTATTTTACAGGTTTTAAAATGTTATTTTCAAATAAAATTATTTTAATGATATTTTTTGGAAATTTGTTTTTAAAATAATTATCAAAGTGAATATGTTATTTTACTAAAAAATATTTGTAATGAAATTATTATGGAACTTATATTCATCAATTACATCAAAACATTATTCTTCTTATGATACACTCAGTATATTTTTTATTGATATCAACATTATTCATTCCATGGATAGTTTTTGATCATTTTGATTAAGGATGTATAATTTTTTTACCATTCACCATACTCATCTAAATGGTTTTTGATTAGGTTTATTTGATTGGGGAAGTTATTAACATTTCATATGTTAGTTTCTAAGAAACATGTTTATATTCATTATATTTCACCTATTTCATGTGATGAATGCATTGGAAATTATATGTAATGGATGGGGGTGGATTATAGAAATCCCCTCAATGCATCGACATGACTCATGAGTCAAATTAATTAATATAATTAGGTAGGATTCTACCCATAGATTTAAAAATTATAAGGAATGTTATTGTTGTTTTATATTATCATAATTAGGCATTTCCTCATCATGAGATCAGTTATTGATGTCCATTTGATTATTTTATTAGTTAGAATATATATTGATATATTTGAATGTCATGTGATTATTTATATGCATTTATTTTATCATGATTTATTTCGACAATATTATGCACATTTTATTTATTAAATGACATGTGTTTTAGTAATTTACCTTTACATGTTTATTCTTCCAATTAATTCATGATATATTCCATTTTACACATACCCTTACTAATCATTTTACCTCACTCATTTCTTATGTTTTCCCCAAGATACCAAGATGTTCTTTTTGATTGATATTCCAGAATCTTCCAAGGGGAAAAGGGAGTTCACAAATAAAACTCTCTATGTATTTTATGTTTAAAATATAATTTCAAAATAATATATGTATCAATTTATGAAAAATAATATATTATTCTATCCTTTAGGATGTGACACCTTTTATCAAGTTATAATGTAATAAATTAGGCAATAGTTCTGGGTTATTAGATTCGAGTTTATTATAGTTACACTCTAACATGTCCTTGGGATGTCATGGTCAAGGTTATCTTATTAAATATTAGAATTTGATATGGGAAATAAATCAATGATACTCTAGATAATAAGTTATTAAAATAAAAACATAATGTTAATTCATCTCTATCATGTTTGAAATGTTAAATAGATCCTAATTTTCACATGAATCAACAAAAATAGCTTCAATAACAATCAAAATAACTTCTTGATAATGAAATTTCTGAAAAAATGTTAAGACACACTATATTGAACTTAATAATGATAATAAAATATCATTATTTGGATATTGAGTAACCCTAATCTAATAAAAGATAATGAATCAATAATAATAAAGAATCTCCTCCACTGAACACCATTATATAGTAGCCTAGAACCCCACGATAATGAAAAAAATACGTATAAAGACCATTAACATTGATTGATTCCATATCTATTTCACCCTCTTTGAATATTCACAACTGACATTTCATTATTTGAGTAACTGATCATGATTGATCAATTACACCATTTCATTGGTTAATCGCCATCAGTAAACATCTGCATTATCTCCTTCCTTGTAGTGGACTCTGTTGAATGTATTTATATTTTATCAATGCTTAAGGTGATGATATTTTATCGAATTAAATGAATGATTTAATTTTACAAGATAAAATATTTCTAATTCAACTATAATAATACAATATGTCCAATTAAAAATAAACATTAAAGTAATTTCAAAGTTTAATTTGAAAAATATACCTAAATAAATAAATAAATGAACATAATAGAACAATATATTTTACAGATAAATTAATATATAAAATTAATTATTATATGAAAAAAATATATTTTAATAATAAAATATTAATGACGTTAATTAATTAATATTTGAAAACATTAAAAATTTAATTTTTTACATATTATTAATTCAAAATCAACTATAATTCATTAAACACATATAATCATTAAATTATAACAATTATATAATTATCAATTATATGAAAAACTATAATAAAAAGATAAATATTAAAATTATAAACAAAATTATTAACAATTAAATACACTAGTCTTCAATCAATGTAAACATAAAATAGGTTTTAAAATAAAAACATAAACATTAAAAAATTCAAAAAATGATTAATATCATATAATAAAATAATGAAAAACAAATATAAATTCAAAAGATATTTTTCTTAACAATGAATAAAATTTTCTAATACATTTATTAGAATTATTAATTTATTTTCTCTTTAGATCATAAAAATTATGAAATTAATCATTATTTCGATCCATGAAACAACCAGAAGTGTGGTTAAAATATATGGAAATCATTTTTTCAATGAAGGCATAAAAAATTATTCCAAACAGATCTCAATTTTTATTATCCATAAATTAATCTTCTTATATCAATGAGATGTAATGCATACTTAGTTTAAGGATGTATCACCAAAAAATGGGAAATATAAAATAAAATAATTCATTACAGACGCAACTCTTTCATAAAAAATTATTTATCTATGATAATACAAAACATTAGGGAAAACATATTTCATTTATAAAAGGTAATTAATTTTTTAACTATTAATGTAATTTTAATTATATATTACATGTATTTATAATTTCATTAAAAGTACCATATCCTTGTCTTTGTATGAACAAATATATTCGATAACATAAACTAAATTTATATCCTAAATAAAATAATTACTGAATGATTTATGATAACTAATTTTTTTTATTTTTATGGAGTTTCTTAATATACATATTGAGTATATATTAACACATATAACTTACCCATATAATTATAGGATCATTTATAATAGGTAAATTTCCTGAATATAAAAATCAATAAATGATTATCTACCAAGGAATGAATTAAAGAACACAGCATGTTTCAATCTATGGAGTAGTTCATTCACACAAATAAATTCAATTGAAGTTAATTATTTTCTAAAAATATACTAATTTATGAAAACTAAGAAAATGGGTTTTAAAAAAAATCATCATATATATACACATACCAGATAAAAATATATAAGGAAAACTAAAAAGAATATGGAAAGAGGATAATGAAGAAAAACTATCCTTCTATGGAGTTCACCATTAAGGAATTTATGTCCATTAAAATATTCTAATTATTATATCCAATGTTGAGATTAACCATATCACTAAAAAATATACCATTTGAAATTTAATTACTATACATTGAAAATATTTAAGCAGGACAATACCCTTCACAACATCAACACAATTCCACACCGACCCACTAATTATTATGATGAAAAGATAGAGGAATAAAGAAGAATAAGAAGAAGAACACAATAGTTGTTAAAGATACCACTATATGAAATATATTTAATCTATATTTAAATTATTTTTCTAGAATTATGAGAAACATTAAATCATGAAAATATCAAAATATCACTAATCCCTCATGAAAAATAACATGGTTAGTTCCCTACTTTCGTGTAATTGAGAAGAGGCACGGTGTGGAAAACAAAAAATAAAAAAATGAGAAGAAGAAGAAAAGAATTTAAATCTAGAATAATATATATTGAAAATATAGACTAATATTATAGTATAGAAAATATAACATCCCATGTTTTTGTGATTGTTTTTGAATTATTTTAATCATTTCAATATTCTACATTCCACGCAACACTAAATAAAGCTTGTGTTATATGAATATGTCAAGTTATTCTTACTTTATATGCAATAATAAGTAGATATTTCATTACACGAAACATTTATATTAGATTTTGGTACATGAAACACTATATTTTTATTGTGTTATATATAAAAAAAGTTCCTTAAATAACCTTGATGACATTCATGACCTAGTTTTACCAAACAACAATGTAATATTAATAATATTATTAAAATAATATTATTGCTTTCACCTAGCCAATGGAATGGAATTTATGAATAATATTAATTAAATTGTGAAAATATGATTTAAACATGTATAAAAACTAAATTATTATTTTATAAAATAGTTATAATTGAAAGTAAGAACTATTTTAAACTAAAGAAATTAATTTTCAAATAAAAATATTTTTTCTATGCACAAAATTCATTTTTAACTCACAAAATTAAACAATAAATTTTTGTTGAATTTATTTAATATAATTTTTATATTACATATTCATTCAAATTTTTAATACTCATCCAAAATATTTTATAGGGATAAGATAATAATAAATCCAATTTTATGAATAAATAGATTTATTTTTTCCAAAAGGTAATTTTACTGCATTTTAATAACACACCTATTTTAGATATACTTTTTAAAAGTTTAATAATTTTTACATAAATATTTCGTTTTTGAAACCACAATATCAAAAAATAATTTGGGTTAATTATTGGTATTTTCTGAGAAGTTTCATTTATTGATGAATGTTGAAAAATACAGATTTTTAATTGAAAACTACATTCTATTATAATTTAATTATATAAGTAAATTATATTTTTAATTGTTTTAAAAGTAAATTTAGATAAATTTTACATCAATTAATACAATTTAGGTCATTGGAATTAATTTAACATTTAAATTGGATATAAAAACAATTCAATCTTTTGGAAATTTTGATTGCAAAAACCCATTGTATCATCCCGTCCGTGAGATTATTTTTAAATTTATTTTTTCCACTTCTATGTTTAGAATCATGAAAAATGGATTCCATATTTTTATTCATAATAATTTATAATTTCTAATAATTCATCTAAATTTTCTACAAAAAATATTAGTAAAAGTAAATAATATTAATTACAACGATTAATGTAAAAATGAATATAATTATTAATTAATATTTAACTTAACAGACCAAATACCCTAGACACATGTCCGAAATCCATTTTATGGAAATATTTAGACCCTAAACTCCCTTTTATATAAAATTGATTATTATTGGAGACACTTGATATAAGGGAGACCTCTAAATAGTTTTTACCTTTTTATATTTATAAGAATGGCACTCCTCTTCCACTATAAAAGGGCACTCACCCCCTCACTTATAAATAACTCTCAAGATCTTTGGCTCAGAAAAACCCTTCCCATAGATTTTTCCAAATTTTCTCATTTAATCATAGAAAAATATCTTTGCTAATAAATCCATCCAATTAATCCCTTTTATGCAAACCAAAAAGAGTTACCTAAAGAAGACATAACATCCCTCCACAAGACCTTTTGTTTTATTTTCATCCTCTAAAATGTAAACTATTCTTCTTCCATGATTATATAATAACTGTATTATAATAAATATAATGATATGTTTTTATATTAAGGGTTCTACCTACACTCACACACACCTCCATCAAATGGGATACACAGTCCTCGTTCGTGTGTATGGTGAACTAACGCCAACAAATGTCATTCATTCTTCCACTTCCACCTTTTAAGGTCAGAAATAATGATTTAAATTAATTTTTTATATTATATATATATATATATTATATATATGGTTTACTTAATCTTTTAAAATTATTATATAACACATACCATCCTGATTTTTATTTTTTGAAATACGATAACTTCGTTTGTGGATGTGTGGACTATATCCTCCCCAAAGGGATGTGATTTTTTCACACATTACATAGAATGAATTAAGGATGAGTTTATTAAAAAATATGATATATATGAAATTATAATTAAAATTTAATGGTATTATAAATAAACATATATATCATTTAATTACGTTATTTCAATATAAAAATAAAAAGGATACAATATATATGCGCACCTATATTTCATTATATATATAAATATTATAGATTATTATATTTTAATATATAATGAATATATATTATATTTAAATAATTGTTTAAATTTCTTAAATAAGGAATTTATGATCTACGTAAGAGGGCTATGAAAAACCAGTCAAAACATGTACGAAAAAACAAGGCAGTTATTACCCAAAACGTAAATTCAACATGAAATTGTTAATAAAAATACACTAAATGGTATTAAAATAAATATATGTCATGATATAATTGAATATGGGTGGTTAATTAATTTATGATAAACTAATATTTTTTATACAATTGGTTTGAATGAGTACGACCAGAGTCGAGATATAAGTTAAGGCTTTTCTCATCTCACTGTTATTTTTTGTGAGACACAATCCATGTTTACCTCTTATTTATGATATGTGGTGTGTATACTAAAAATGGATCTATTTTATTATTCTTATACATATAATTATTTTATTTATATATCCATTTAATTATCTATATTTTATGGGGTTTATGGTTCAAATGTTACCAAATCGGAAAACTAATTTTTTCTGAATTTACCTTCTTTGATAGACATTCCATGTTATGCCCCTATATTATTCAATTAGGGGTGTATAATACCATTTGACTTGTTATATCATGAATATATTTATTTTCATGATATTTAAAACTTTTTTTATTTTTATTCCTTCATGGGGATTATGATTCAACTTTACCAAGGTTCTAATAGTGTTTTTTATAATCTTATTATTTTTTGAGATTTTTTTTAATGGTGGAGCCTTGGTAAAAAAAAGGAAAATTTGTTGAATAAATTAATATAAAGGTTACAAAATTCTAAAATAATGGATTATTTTACAATCCTTTCAATAAAGGGGAGTCAAATCCATATGGAGGTCATCTGACCAGGTTATGTCACAGTTGACCCCTTATTGGAAATTCAATCAGCAATGATGCTCACTTCATGAAACACATGAATAATGATATGATTAATATTCATTAGTGAGTGAAGGAAATCCATCCATCAAGTATTGAGAAAACAAACAAGATGCTCTATACCATTCCATAAATCCAGCATAATGGTGGTTAAATCACTTTCAATCTAGATATTTCTCCAAAAAAATTCTTGTGAAGGTTATAGAATGAATAACACTAAACATTTATGCCTCAAAATATGATTAAAATACAAAAGTTCAATATAAGAAACCAATAATCTGCCCAAGTTGGTCCATATACAATGCTCCACATCTTGAGGGCTCTGGGTTTCCTTTAGAGGCCACATCAATATTAACTTTAATTCAGTCTGGGAGTCATAATTACCAGAAGAAGTAAAATGTGTGTTGAGGTTGACTGTAAGTCCATTAAACACTAAGGAACTGTATGATTATAAGATCAGAAACAATATTACTTCAATGAACCTTTTGAATTGTAGAAGTATCATATATAGAATAAATTATCCACACCCATTCTGCACAAAGCATTAATGATCTATTATGATGTAAATAATAATTTCTATCATACTAGATCACATAAAGAAGTTCAGAAGCCACATCCATTAAAATGTTATTTATCTGACGAGAGGAGTTAAAAGCAACAAAACACTAAAGTTGAGAGATGATTAAATTTGAACGTAACCATCTATGATCAAAAAATTTAGGAACATATTTCCAAAGAGCAGAAGTAGTAACACATAAAATAAAAATATGGTTAGTGTATTATCTATGTTGATTGAATAGATTACATTTAGAAAAAATCGTCCCCAGAAGATTGGAGACATGTATCATTTGGGAACCGTTTATGAGAAATTATCTAAAAAAGAGTGGGTTTTGAATGTTTTATCCAACGCTTATCAAAAAAATTTAACCAAGAGAAATTATTATCTATATTTCTATAATAGTGTCTATAAAAAGATTTTGATTCAAGAATAATGTTGTGAGTAGGTTCCTAAGTTAAAAAATGATCATTGTTCTTGAAAGGATAATTATCAATGACATGATTAAAATTATCAGGAAGAAAAATTCTGGAAGATTTGAATACATATTTAATTGAGACATTAGTGTGATTTGGTAAATGATTGGGTTCAATCATAGAAATCAAAGGAGAAACATGCCAGCTATCTAACCAAAAGTTCATATAAGATTATTTCAAAACCATCCATCTATAATTTGACATAATATTGGAGAATACTTTCTTAATGAAATTCCATATACTAGAGTCCATGTGATTCAGGTTACCTTTTTTCATCTTGTCATGGAATCTATTTTTAAGGAGAACAAGATAAATAGAGTCATTATGAATGAAATTATAAGTATTTCAAGCTTGTAATAAATCATTGAAATGTTTAACATTTTTAATTACTAAAACACCCTTATTTAGAGGTTTAAAAAATATGGTCTAAGGGATAGTCATAAATTTTCTTCCTAGAGTGCTCCCACACCGCAAAAAAATGAAGATATTAATTTTTTGTATAATTCCAATGGTCCATTTATAAACCATAAAAGAGTAAAAAAATTTATATACAATTTTTGATTTCACAAGGCAAATTTTACCTACCATAAGTAGGGACTTTCCCTTTCAAGTGAAATTTTTATTTTGAATTTGGTCAAAAATCATAAAAATGTAACTACTTTTAGGTCTGCTACAAAATATAGGAACACCAATGTAGGTGAAAATGAAGGATCCTTCTTTTATATATATATTGTTAATAATTTTGTCTTTTCTATTGGATGAGAACTTTTTTTCAAATAAAATAAAGGATTTATCCAAACTGATGGATTGACAAGAGATCTCTTCATAATGAGAAAGAGTAGCCTTATGATTTTCAATATTTATTTTACCTCCATGTGAAAAAAGAATAATATCATCCATATAGAGTAGGTGTGTGGGTGTAGTCAGATTCCAAGAAGCATGGATAGGCATAACTTTCCCTTGCGTGACCAAATGGATGAACATTCTTCTTAAGTAATCATTCACAATAGAGAAAATAATGGAAGAGAGTGGATCACCTTATCTTACACCTTTTGTGTAGTAAAAGTATCCCTTTAGAGAGTTATTAATTAGAATGGAGATGCAATCAGAGTTAAAATGAGTACTAATTATTCTAATGAAGATATTATTAAAACCAAATCCTTGGAGGACCTTGTAAATAAATCTCCAATCAATGGTATAAAAATAATTTTTTATTTCAATTTTATGGAAATAATACCTCCCCTATTAGATTTTTTAAGAGGTTAGTGCATTCATAAGTAAGGCAGATATAGTCTTGAATGGTTCTACCCTTAAAAAACAAAATTGGTAGAAAGATACAATTTTTTTGTGAAAGTTTCTAGTCTATTATCAAGAATCTTAGTAATGAATTTATATAGAGTTTTGATAAGAAAAATATTTATGAAGAGTTGAATCTCAGAGGAATTATCGTATTTTGAATAAAATTAGTGAATTTGGAATTAAGACCATGAGGAAACATACCATTTGTGAAGAATGTTTTAACCAACCTATAAACATCAGGTTATATAACATCCCGGTAGTGTTGAAAAATCAATTATTGAAACCATCAGGCTAAGGGAAATTTTTGAATTTAGATTGGGTACATTATCCTTAATGTCAAGATCAAAAGGAATGCTAGTAAGGAAGTATTTATCCTTATCATTAATAATAACAACAATTAAATCAATAAGAAGGATTTTATTGATTTTAGGGTAATTGAAAATATTGGTAAAGTAGGAAACAACATTATTTGAAACATTATCCTCATTATCAATGATTTTGTCCCCATATTTAAGAAAAGTGAGAGGCCTATAAGAATTTTTTATTATTTGGAGAGAATTATAAAACCAAGTGTTCCTATATATATATATCTTTTATCCATTTATCTCTAAAGATATTCTTCTAAATTTTGAACTTAATGGATGGGAGATCATTGATTTTGGTTTTAATACAAATTTATTATTAAGGATCCATATTAAAATCAGAGCTAGTGGTGGACGTTTGAATGTGGTTGAGATTTTCTTCCAAATAATCAATATCATTTTCACCTTGGTTGGATTTCGATTTACACCATCCTCTTAGAATTTTTTTAAGGAATTTTAACATTATTGTACAAGTGAAATCATATTTTATATATTTCAAGGAGTTCTAGGAATGTTTTATAGTGTTATCAAAAGCAAGTTACAAAATCCAAGAACTATTGAATCTAAAAGGTTGAACAGGCTTAGAGTTTCTAATTGAGATAGTTACCAAATTTAATGTTGGTCAGAGATAAGTTTTGGGATAGTGATGCTGGATAGGGTATCCTATCTTTTTAGGTATTTTTCATTATTGAATGACCTTCCTAGTTTTATAGAAAAAAACCTATTAAAATTCCCTTAATACTAAGTGTATTTGGATCCTAAAAGGTTGATTTTTATTTGAATTTTATCTTTGATGTATTTTTTTAATTATAGTGAGAAGATAGTGGAGTGGTCATGGAAAAGTTTTTCACTTGAACCAAGAATGAAGTTCAAATCTCCAACCACAATCCATGGTTCATGAACTTTGTTTCTTAAAAATGATAGATCCTTCCAAATAGGTCTTATATCATGATACTTATTCTTATCATAGAAAAAAGATAAAAAAAGGTGGGATTACAAGTAGGATAGTTCATAAGTGAAAAATTGGACCGAAATATTGTAAACACTAACATTCTAAAAAGAAGTAGGAGAAAATATCCAAAGAGTAGCAATAGGAGAGTCACTATTTCTAAAACCAAGATAAAAATATCCACTATGGTTCAAGTAAAAATTTTTTTGTGAAAAGTTATTTTTTGGCTCAACAATTAAAAAAAATCTGTTTATGAGCATGAAGAAATTTTTTTAAAGAAGTAATTGTGTCAGAATTAGAAATACATGAAAATTACAAAATAATATATTCATAATTCCTATACTTGGAGTTGTAACCCCTGTATTTTTATTCACAAATCTCTTCCTAATAGAGGATATTTGAACTGTTTTAGTCTTTTTGTGGCTAGGAGTTGAAGTACCAACTCCATATTTAACCATAGAAATAATAGGATCAATTGTATTAGGAATACCTTCTCTTGTATCAATGGTGGTTATTGGATCATGACCGATGTTTTTAATGGAATGATCCAAAGAAGTACATTTTGTTTGAAGAGATGAGTGATGAGTGTTTCATCCATTTCTAGGTTAATAAGTGTGAGGAAGATTCTCTATGGATATTCTAATATTAATTGAGGGTATTTCATCCCCTACCTTATCATTAATATATTACACTATATTTAGTGAGGAGTTTGTGTGCCCTTCCTTATAATTAGTATTATCCATTACATTCAGTGAGGAGATAATGTCCCCTACATTGTCATCAGTATTGTCCACTATATTTTGTGAGCATTTTGTGTCCCCTACCTTGTCATTGATATCATCCACTGTATTCAGTGGTAGTTCAATTGAGGTCTACTGTAGGGTTTAATTTATATTAGGTTTGGTGATAGAATTTATAGTAGCATCAGTGGTAATATAAGGATGTGGTGTCTTGGTATTGTGCATGTTGTTTCCCATACACCCATTTGAGGGTATAAGTCCAACAATAATATTTGTTTTCCTTGAAGAGGTATGTGAGATATCAGGTTGATTCATTGAGATATCAGCATTTGGTAAAATATGACTTTGCATCACATCTAAAAGATTAGAGACTACATGCGTTCCCTCTTTATTAGTCGAGTGATCAATTCTAGTAGCCTGAAATAAGATTCTAATTTCTTTAGATGTTGATGAAATCTTGTCCCCATTAGGAGAATCGGTATGAGGTATTTCCCTTCCCCGAGTAATAATAACTTTAATTACCTTTATAAGAACCTATTAGGGATGCTTTATTATATCCATGACAAGTTTATAAATTTCATCAGCAATTAATTATTATTTAGTTTTATAATCTTCCTCTTCAACCAAGTTAATATAGGTTTTTCTTGAGTCATCCTTTGAGGGGTTCAGGTCACTTGAATTTTTAACCCATATTTAATTTTTTCTTTTAGAAGGTTCACGTTTATCCAAGATAATTCCTTTATTATTCTTATACCTCTTTAATTCTATCCATTCCTTATCATTAGGTTGGGTGGATTTCTTTTTCACCATTCTAAAATTCAAGATAGAATGACCATTGATCTTGCATAATTTGAAAAAGGGAGGCATGTGTTCATATTCAATCTTAACCTCTATTTGGTAGTCCTTTTCATTGATTCTAATGACTTGTGGATGTTTTGAGTCCCAATTCACTTCAATAATAACTCTATCATAGATATATAATTTTCTCTTTAATGTGTATTGATATATATTTAGTGGGAAACCAATATAGGTGGTGATATTATTTAAGATCATTGAGTTCCAAAAATACTAATTAAGTCCATTCAATCTAATACAAATATGAGATATAGTATTCTTACGAGTGTAAGGGTTAAAATCATAATCCCATTTAGATATAAGAAGAAGACAAAGATTATGTTTAATGCTACCTATCTTTCAAACCCAATTTAAGACCTCCTGAGAGCTCAGTAAAATATTAAAATAGCCTCTACTGATTGGAACTAGTTTCCAATTTGAAAATACTAAATAATTAGAAATATGAAGTTTTAGTTCAGGAATATTCTAGGGTTTATCCCCTTTAAGATAATAAATGTTCCCAAGAATCGAGAACTTACACATTTGAGCTTTTTTTTAGAGAGATTCAGGATCAAATTAAACTAACAAACCTCCATCATCTAGTTTTTGGTACAAGGGAGTCTTCAAAGATGATTATTTATGAAGATCCAAACCTTTATGAGCTCAGAGGAAGTAATTACCTTTAGATTTTTCATCTGGTGAATGATTTGAGATGTCCATAGAAATATTGTTTCCCTCCTATTCTTTAGGAACATGCCATTTCGAATTTCTCTCCCACTCAAGATCAAAATATTCAATTACTTGCTAGATATACCAAGAAGGAGGCCATTCATCACTGATTGTAGCAATATTTAGGGTTTTCATGATTCGTTATCACATGGTCACCTAAGGATCCTCCTTTCATTCCCATTATCTCCTCCATTTCATGTCATGAATTAATTCATGTTTTTATCGAGATTAATCATGATTATGCTTCCATTGATGAAATATTATGCTTCATATCACAAGAATTCTCATTAATGTTCTTATACTCTTGTTATTCATGATATCTTCATGTAATGGTTCGGTTTTCTACTCTATGTCACTTTATATAATTAATAAAATAGTTTTAAAAAATTTATAATTTATTTTTAATTTCATTAAAAAATCTACATTCTTCCAAAATAATGTTTTCTAAAAAAATTCAAAAAATTTTAATTATTCCCCAATGATATATTAACTTTTTTACTAATGTTTTACCTTGTTAACAAAATTTTATTTTAAAAAAGTAATATTCATGTCATTTTATAATTATGGAACTTTTGTAATTTTTTTTAGTGAAAAAGGAATGTTCGGTATGTAAATATTTATCTATCATCATGAACATCCCTCCTTTGAAGCTTCCTTTGTAAGTCTAAAAGATTTATTTTTATGAAAAATGCTTTTCCAAATATTCAAGAAATTCATTTTTTTAATAGTGGGTTCAAAAGAAAAAGTTATTCAAAAAGTTTTCAATATTTCTTTATAATATTTTAGATTATTTTCAATGAAAAATGTTTTCAATTTTTTTTCAATATTTCATTATAAGTTTTAAAATCTATTTTTAAAGAAACGGTTTTTAAAATATTTTCAATTATTCAATTATATGTTTTCAAATATATTTTCACAGAAAATGGTTTTCAAAATGTTTTCAATAATTATTCATAATTATTCAAAGTATTTTCAAAGAAATGTTTTTTCATAATGTTTTAAATATTTATTTTTATATTTTCTATTCTATTTTCAAATAAAATGTTTTTAAAATGTTTTGACTATTACTTTATTAGTTTTTATTGCTATTTTAAAATAAAAAGTTTCCAAAAATGTTTTATGTTTTAAAAATAGTTTTTCAATGAGGAATGAATATTTTAATCAAAAAAAATACTTAATGTGTTTTTAAATATTACTTCAAATGTTTTCAATTTTTTCAAGGAAATTTATTTTGACCATATTTTATGCTATAACAATATTATTTACAAATAATGTATTATTTCAATTAAGATATTATCTAACTGATATTTCAAAATTCATCTCTATATAAGATGACATAATTTGATAAAATTTATTATTTACTATGGATATGATCCTCGGACACCATTCTTATTCTTTCCTTTAATTTATTCTATTTAAATTGACAAGTTATTTTTTAAACCCATTTCTCTTCAATGGGTTACACCATGATAAAATTCTTGTGAAACCTGATTCCTTTCACATGTTATTATACGATTAAATTATTATGAAACATATCTATTTTCCACATGATATTATATGATTAAATATTTATGATACCCATTTACTTTCATGGGTTATGATATGATTTTTATGAATCCCATCTCTTTTTGTGGGTCATGATATGATGAATGTTTTATTATATCTTCACACACATATATATGATTTCATTATGTGATGGGTGGTCCAAATATCTCCTTCCAATAAATTGGGTAATGATTCATGTCTCATGAGATTGACAAGGCAAGAACGGGGAGTGATCTTAGTTAAGTAATGGAATTTTCCTTCTAAGATGGTCTTGGGAGTGATCCATGACTACTAAGATGGTCTTGGGAGTGATCCTTGAATAATAAGATGGTATTGGGGGTGAATCTTGAAGAAAAAATGGTTTGGGGGTGTGAATGCATTCCACTACATGGAAAGGAATACAACTAGGGATGGAGGTGTGTCTCACCTAGTAGGTGTAGCCCCCATGAAGTTCCCTGATAGGTTTTGGAAATAATCCTGGAATTATAGGGAATGATTCCATATGATTATATGTATTACAGAAATTCAATGTATTATTCCTATGTTATGTTTTCATAGATTATTCTATTTAATACCTTATGATTTATGTCTTTGACTTGATAATATCTATTCCATGACTCATGTAAATGATCTTTGATATGAAAGGTATGAACTTCAGATGTAATTATAATGTTCACATACCCTTATGATCATGTTATGATTATATATATCCTTAATTTACCATTGAAGAGTTTCTTATATCAACCATTATTATGTTTTCTTTACCCTGGTTATGAATAAAGTTTTCTAGTAGAAATACTAAAGGGAATGATATTTATGGGAAACAATGATTATATTTCACCAAGTTACAATATTGTGTTTCATGTTTCAAAAGACACTAAACTACTATGGTACTTGGGAATAAATTTTTTTAATGTGTATAATATTTATCTAAAGTGATATTGTATCCATTTATGTTAAGATTCTGTAAATATAGTCGATATCAAAGGAAATATTTTTTCAACCATTGGAAACTAGAATGTAAAAACATTAGTGATATTAGTAGGTGTATTTATAAGTACATGTATATGGATGTATCTAAGTATGATCCAAAGGTTTAATAGATTAAATAAGGTGTCATAATTTTGACATACTATAATTGGTTTTTCATTTTGTGCTATGGTAAGTGTTTCTCACACTATGATTTCTGGTTTTAGTCAATGGAGGGAACTTGGAGGAACTGGGTTAACCTTGAATGTTTTAGACGTGAAAACTATGGCCATAATGTAAATAAATTTCCTATGTGGAAATATCATGAAGAGAATCTAGAAGGTGGTGCGAGTATTGGTAATATTACTAAAGATAAAGATACAATGAATGACATGTGAAAGGTATGGTATGTTCTAATATTATTTTTTACATTAAACATAAGAAGCACGATTAAATTGAGGTTGAGGAACCTTAATAAATGATTAATTTTTAATATTATAGTAATGGGGTATTAAGGAATATGATTATGATTCTTAAATAATGGTTTAAGAATAAATTTGGATGATTGATGTGTATATGTGTAAGAATTTATGAATTATGTTATATGAATCATGATGTATATTTTTTCCATTAAAGGCATGAAAAAAATATATTGAATGATGATGACTATCTAGAAATGTGATTTAATAGAAAGGTGATATTTTTATTAAGGTAAGTCAACCCTTAATGAGTTCCTGATGTTGAGAAAATTTTGACTTTCTTGGATAAAGATATTATTATTGATAAAGTAAATTATAATGTATTGATTACTATTGGAATGATTATTGATTTGTTGACAAGGTGGTTTGTGCTATCATGGATGGAGTTTGTAAAATTTTTATATTTAAGTAATATATCCAATAAACTCTGGTAGAAGGAAACATTCATGTTTTCAAAAAGGATTTATAGTAATTTAGGTTATTACCACGATCCAAGAGAATACATGATGAAGGTATTCATGACTTTGTTATGTGACAAATAATAGGTGATTTATGATATACATAGGATCAATGATAATATATTTTTGAGAAATTTAGAGACCTTATTTATAATAATTTTGAATTTCATCTTTTTGGAGGGTTATAAGGTTTACCATTTATGGAATGTTTTATGTTAAACATCAGATGTGGTTATAGAGATTAATGTATTACCTCACCATATGAGGATTTATGCATATTGAATAACTTTTTCTAACCATTTTTTAGTGATAAAGATTCAAGGAATAACCTACCATTATATTTATGGACCTCATAATTAGATAATTCATTATAAATGAAAAATTCACCTTCATTTCATGTAGTAAGAAATGGATTGGAATTCAAGAAAGGCACAATCAAAGGGTGAGATCATGAATATGAAAAGGAACAATATCAAGTAATTCTATTTCATAATGTACATATATAGTAAAATAATTCCTCCACTCTATTAAAAGGATACTAAAATATATTTATCCTAATGCCTTCATTTTTTTGAACTAATTATCTTTTAAATCATCACATATTTATGGCTTTGAGTCCCCTAACTACCCCTTGATCATTCAATTTTTGGTTATTAATGATATTTTTCACTATTTATAATTATTTTTTCTTTTATTCAATTTCTGATCATAACCCCCAACTTAATTTTTCTTACATGGATTCCTAGTTATGAGTTATGTTGGGTAACCATTATAGGTCCAACATTCCCTTTTTAATGGAAGTTTTTATATTCATTTTTACAATGTGGGTTTTAATGAAAGGAATATTGAAGTTTCAAACCTTTGACAACCTAGATGAATTTAAATAGATAAATTAATTGTAAGGGGGGTATAATGTAATACACTAAGATTTTGTGATTTTCTGAAGATTAATTTAGTCTTTTGATATTCTACATTTCATTAAACACTAAATATAGATTATGTTATATGAAATCAGTAAGTTATAGTCTCTTTGTGCACAACACCATGTCAATATTTTACTACAATAAACACTTATATTAGCTTAATGTACATGAAACACTATGTTTTTCTTGTGTTATATACAATTCCAGGTTCTTGGATAACTTGCACGAGACGCAAGACCTAGTTTTACCAAACTACAATATACTATTAATAATATTATTAAAATTTTAATATATTTTTCACATAGTTGTTGGAATGTAAGTCATGAATTATATTAAATAATTGTGAAAATATGACTTAAAAATTTATAAAAATTTAATCAATTTTTATCAATTAGTTAAATTGAAAGTAAGAACTATTTTAAAATGAAGCAATTCTTTTTGCAGGAAAACTATTTTTTTCTATGTAAAAACACAACTTAATTTAAATATATTAATCAAACCAATTTTGACGAATTTTTCAATAAAAAATATATATTATATATTCAATTAATTTTTTTATACTCATCCAATATATTTTATAGGCATAATATAAGAATAAATAAAATTTCATGAATAAAAACATATATTCTTAAAAAACAAAATTCCAACGCCTTTTAATGACACACAAATATGAAATATATATTCAGAGACTTTTATAATTTTTATTTGAAAAAACGGAAAACAATTTTCAAATTTTTAATTAAATAAATTTCTTTGGGGGAATTTTTGTTATTTTTTGATAATTTTCATTTTTTAATGAATAATGAAAAATAAAGAATTTTAATTTAAAAAATAATTTTCATATAATTTAGTAATATAGTTAAATTATGTTATGAATTAATTTTGAAGTATATTTATACCTATTTTAAATCAATTAGTACAAATTAATTCATTGGAATAAATTTAATATTGAAATTGGATATAAAAAGAATTCAAACTCTTGAACATTTTCACTTTAAAAACTCATTGTTCATCCTGTCCGCAGGATTATTTTGAAACTAATTTTTTTCACTTATATGTATTGAATTTTGAAAAATGAAATCAGTATTTGGAGTTATAATAATGTATAATTTATAATAATTTCCACTTCAATTTTTTTAAAACTATCAGTTAAAGATATTAAAAATAATTACAACGATTAAGCTAAAAATGAGATTATTTAACAGTTAAACATTAACTTAAGGGGAAAAATACCATATAAACAAGTCCATAATCCATTAGATGGAAATATTTATATCATATAAAACCTTTTACATAAAATATAAAATTATCAAACATAAATGATATAAGAGAGACATCTCAATTGTATTTACCTTTTTATATTTATAAGAAAGTCACCCCTCTACTATAAAAGTGAACTCACCCCCTCATATATTCACACATAAAAAGAACTTTTTCTAGGAAAACACCTTAACAAATATCTTCAAAAATCCCCCCATTAATAATAAAATCCTACCTTTTGGAAGAAATACAACCAAGGAATCCCTTTGGTGTAATCCAAAAGGAGTTACATAGAGAGGAGGTAACATCCTTTCATAAGCCCTTTTATATTATTTCCATCCCCCATAACCTAAAATATTATTATTATAGGATTATATAATAATGTATGTATCATAAATATACTTATATTTTTTCATGTTAATTGTTCTATGTACACTCTCACACACTTCCATTAAATGGGACACAAAATCATTGTCAGTGTTTACGGCGGACTACAGAATCAAGAACCGATGTTGTTCGTTATTACATTTTGTTAGGGCCAATAGGGGCATATATACCCTGAGAGGGGGGGGGGTGAATTAGGGTATGGATATTCTTAAATTAAATGTTCTTCCTACCCCACTGGATCTTGATCAATTTATTACAATGGTCACTTTGTTTTCTCTTGTGCGATTATTATGATCAGTTCTTTTCTGGTTTGTCTGATGATCATTCTTTGAATTCAATGTAGGGAAGCGACTAGGCAGACACAGAGATTTTTACTTGGTTCGCCCACACTGGGCTACGTCTAAAGAGCATACAACGACGATGTTCCATTATACCAAATCCACTAAGGCTCACTGTCAATAATGTTCAAAAGGTTCGGGATAGATCACTTATATGCCCAGGCTCACTGCCTTTACAAGGTTTAGGGTCAGCTCACTGCTTTCCCAATGGTCACTCCCTGTTTCTCTTTCTCTAGCTCACTGCCGATGGAGAGGATCACCTTCTTCCTCTTCATAAGCTCACAGCTCTAGAAGTGAATCAACTCACAGTTTATAGACCTGTAGGTCTCTTCACTTGCATGAATGCACGCATCCTAAACTGTTGATAGATGCTCTGTTAAAGTCCAACTTTCATCCACTGATTAATACCTCTTTGCCTCTGACCACTGGGCAACTACCTTTGGAAAGTACCTTCGAAAAGCACCCTACTTCGCGAAGCTCCTTATTCACAAAGCTCAAACAAGCCTTCGCGAAGCTCCTGTCATTTCGTGAAGCACTTTCGCGAAGCACTATCGCGAAGCTCAAGCCATCGCAAAGAAACGTCCCTTGAGAAGCTTACTAATCCAACGTGGAGCTCATAGGTTTCGCATAGCTACAATAACTTCCACGAAGCTCCTCTTTTGAGAAGCACACTGGCTCCGCGAACCACCTTCGCAAATCGAGAGCAAAGGATTTTCTCTGAAAATTCTCTGTCCTTCTCTCGAGGGGGTCGCCCTCTATTTATAGGCGATTCCACCAACCCTCGTCCCTTCCGCGCGAAGTCAATGCCACGTCATCTCAAATCACGAAGCTCCAAAGTTTCCACCGGAATTTTGTCCAAATCGCGAAGCATCCCATCAATTTTCCATTCACGGAGCTTGACGTAATCGCAATGCATCACCGTCAACATTCCTTCGCGCCTGCGCCACAATGCTCCCTCGCAAAGCCCTTCACCACCGCGATGCACTTCATCCTCTGCCGTTCGTGAAACTTGATGTAATCGGGAAGACTCACCACCTCCATTCTTTTGGTCTTTGCGATTTCCAAAACATGATTCCTATCTTCGCAAAATTCATGCCTTTTCCATATTAAATAATGTTCTTCATGGAAATCCTATTTTCACGATGCTCACCAATCTCCAAATTTTGGACACCAAAAATTTGGCAAACACTGGGAAATGGCACCACCTTGTACTGCTCTTTTGTACTGCCTCCAGATCGTCCTTTCCTTTGTCATCGTTCTTTCTCAACAAGGATTGTCAACAACTTCTTGTGAACTCAACAAATATCCATGAAAACCTGCCTTGTCAACAAACATAATCAACCCCAAAATACTGCAATGTTACCTCGAGGGATTTTTCTCCAACAATCTCCCCCTTTGGGTTTGTTGACAACTCTTCACAACTCTGCTTAGAAAGATTTTCTGCACTTTGATACCTCACTAAGTCTTCTTCCAGCCGCTACCACCATTTGCCTCTTTCTATTATGATAGCATTCAAGGAATCACTTAACACGTATTCTAAGCCCACATGAGCAATGCTCGGCATGAGAAAAAAGAGTAGTATGAAATGTTCATCAATGAATCACTTCATGTTAAACCCCAATTGTCGATTCCAACCTGATACCAATTCTTAAATTGATACCAATTATTGAACCACACTGATCCCAATTGGTGATAGCTGGATTTCTTCGCTCACCATTCCAACACCACCGTTCTGCTTTTATCACGATCCTCGTCTGTCGTGATTTCTATGCTTTGATCGATAACTTCTAACATCGTCAGATTTAAAAATCTCCCCCTTTCTCATTGCTCTACTTATCTGGCTGCTCCACTGGTCAGCTTCTCCCCATATCATTCATGATTTATCAAATCTTCTACACTGTCTCCCCCTTGAACGAACACTATTTTCTCCCCCTTTGTCAACGAACCCAAAGGTCACTCATTTGCAGTCTATAACAGAGTAGAGAACACATCAGTACATTAGGGAAAACACATCATACCTCGGGGAGAGGGGGGGTGGTAGTTCCACATCCACACTATTTTATGTGTCGGGAATCGACTGAACTCCCAGAGCCTGTCGATGCCTTTCAAATGCTTCCTTGGGTAAGGCCATTGTCAGAATGTCTGCAACCTGTAGCTCTGTAGGCACATACTCCAACTTCACGATTCCCTGCTCAACATTCTCCTTTATAAAATGATACTTAATCTCAATGTGCTTTGTCCTTGAATGATGGACATGATTTTTTCTAAGATTTATAGCACTTGATTTGTCACACTAAATTCTGATAGAAGACTTCACTTTAACTCCCATATCTTCAATATGCTGCTTCATCCACAATAACTGAGTGCATGCTTGAGTGGCCGCAATATACTCAGCTTCTGTGGTGCTCAATGAAATGCAATCTTGCTTCTTGATTATCCAAGAAATTCACAATCCACCATGATATAATGCACCAGCTGACGTTGATTTTCTATCATCTGCTGAACCGGCCCAGTCTGCATCAGTATATCCCAATAACTCTGTCTGAGATTTATTAGTATATGTCAAGCCGAAATCCACTGTGCCCTGGATATACCGAAGTATTCTTTTCACTGCACGCATGAGGCTTTCCTTTGGATTACTCTGATATCTCGCTGCTTGGCATGTGGCAAAAACAATATTAGGACTTTTTACAGTTATGTACAACAGACTTCCAATAATTTGTCTGTATTCTGTGATATTAACTACCTTTCCATCCTCATCTTTTGATAATTTCATCCAGGTAGCAACCAGAGTCTTCATCTACTTGGACTTCTCCATTATAAACCTTCTCAGAACCTCTTTGTCATATTTATATTGAGAAAATAATGTTCCATTCCTTCCTTGTGTCATCTGTAGACCAAGGATAAATGTTATCTCTCCAATCATTGACATTTCAAACTCATTTTTCATGAATTCGGAAAATTGTCCGCACTGATCTTCATCTGATCCGCCAAAAATTATGTCATCGACATACACTAGCACCATCATCCTTTGATTACTGTCATTGATGAAATAGAGGTTGTAATCTACTCCTCCACGCTGGAAACCAAGCTTTTTCAAGTACTGATCAAGCCTTGAGTACCATGCCCTTGGTGCTTGTTTCAGCCCATACAACGCCTTCTTCAGCCTGCAAACTTTGTTCTCATCCTCATGAATGAGAAAACCATTTGGCTGCTCGATATGAACTTCTTCCTCCAGAATCCCATTCAAGAATTCTGAATTGATGTCCATCTAGAATACTTTGAACTTTCTTTGCACTACAATGGGTAGGAATAATACGATTGTCTCTAGCCTTGAAACTAGTGAAAATGTCTCTTCAACATCAATTCCCTCTATCTGGGAGTATCCATTTCACACCAGTTGTGCTTTGTTTCGAATCACAGTGCCATCTTCATTCATCTTGTTATGAAAGATCCATTTAGTCCCGATGACATTCTTATCTGCTGGCCTCGAATAAACTCTCACATGTTTGGTTCTTCTCAATCTGGTCAAGTTCTTCATTCATAGCATGAACCCAGTTTTCATCTTCAGGTGGATCGACTAAGCATTTTGGCTCTACCTGAGATAGGAAAGACATATGGTGTAGTGACATCATTATTCTTGTCTGATGTGGAGCTCACTGATCACTGATGATATGCTGTCTGTCAATTTTAACTCGACTCTTTGGCTTTTGTGCATATAAGGATTTTACTTCATTGTACTCACCATCAGTATCTTCTTCTGAATCAACTCCAGCCACTTCTTCTCTCCCTAAGTCTCATACCACTTCCTCACTTTCAACAGAACACTTTTCTCTATGTCATTGTTTAATGACGACATTTCCTTCGAACTTCTTCTCTCGGATTTTTGTTCAGACGCCTTGGATTTTCTCTTGCTGCTTCTTGGTATCCTAAAAATAGTCAGCTGATACCATATTGTTAGAGCAAATAGATATGCATGAAGTGAATTGTTATTGCTACTTCTCCTTGTGTGTCCTTCTTCCCTCAATAGGAAAAACCTGAGTCGAGTCATCGAATTATTGCATTGATGGCTCTTGAATCTGATTTGGATATAGAATGCTCCCCCTGTGTTACACAACACTTCAATCTGTTAGGCCCAACGGTAGAGTCCCATAACCATTCTTCTTTACATGAACCCTTTATACTAATATGGCACTTAGCATCGGGCCATTAACCAAATATCTAAGCCTACTGAGTTGGAACTCGGTGTAGGAAACAAATGGTAAAGCTAAAAACACAATCACTTCTAATTGTGCTCAGTTTCTCCCTTTCATTTTCAATTCTGCTACCTGATTTGAATCAATTGAAACTCTAGAGCATATCACTTCTTCACTTCACATCCTTAGATGCCACTACCCCATGGATTGTATCTCCCTAAAACCTGAAACACATGAATAATCAGTTAACAACATTTATATACATAGGGAGAGGGGGTAATTCTTCTGGACTCTTCAAGATAAGGATTGTGATTGATCCTGATGGGTCAACCATTGGATTATTTTATGTAGAGGATCACACTCTTTCCTGGCTTCTTCTAGCTGCCTAGCCAACTTCAACTACTCTGGCCATATGATTAAGAATTCATTACCCGCATGCTGATCCTTTCTCTGATATGTGGATTCTACAGGCTTGGCCTTTCTCAACATTTGGGTTTTAAACCCACGGGTGAACATTTCAGTCTTTGATGTTCCACCAATATTCCACTTCCCCTGATTATTTCTCTGAGTAAGAATCTCTTTTCTTTCCATCTTCCCTTGCCTCTTTCTCCATTGTAAGGATTGTTCTCTTTCCTCCACTTCTCACTGAGGAACACGACATGCCGATTTTTCAATGTAATCATTGCTTATCTTTCTTTCATCAGATGTTTGAGTCACCACACTCTCTTTCACTAGTGGTGAGTCCTCTAATTAATGTGAATTCTTCGTATTCACAACTAAATTATATCTCCCCTTAATCTTCCGAGTTTGTTCACATTCTCTCCACAAGAGCTATTCACTTTTTCTTCCAGTGCATAATTCCTTATCATGTACACCTGGAGTTGAGAATCTCTTTTCGAGTTCCTTTTCCTTTCCTGCTTTCTTTATGCAACATTGTCTTTCCAAATGCCCATAATCAGAACATATTAAACATTTTACATCAAAGGCATACCTCATTTCATCATTTCTCTGTCGATATGTTGATGCATCTTGAGTTCTTCTTATGACATTGTGATCCTGAGCTTCCTGAAACATACTCATGGTGTGTCCCATCCTTCCACAGTAATAGCATCTAATGAATTTTCTCCTCTGAGAAACTCTTCTCTCTCATTTATCATGATGTTTCTTCTTATTATCAGATTTAGCAATCTTTCTATTAAAACAGCCTGAAATGTATTCCTGAGCCTCGAAACAGAAGCTTGATGTGTGGCCATGAATCCCACAGAAATAGCACATGTCGTCACTACTTCTTGGAACTGTCCTCTTAGGCCTATCTCCAGCACCAATAGGATTCCTTTCACATCTGGAACTGTTCACAGCTCTCTTACCTCTGGAGATTTTCACTGCGTTTTTCTTATTCTGTATAGGAGTGGGATCATCATATCCAATTCTAGGTTTCCCAAAAAGGATGGCCTTTGGGAAGATACAATCCTTTCACGCTTCTCCTCTGATGTAGCATATTTGGCTTTCATTTTA
Organism: Viscum album; assembly: GCA_963277665.1. Lineage (NCBI taxonomy): Eukaryota > Viridiplantae > Streptophyta > Magnoliopsida > Santalales > Viscaceae > Viscum > Viscum album. Next base: position 1,044,775,830 of record OY728161.1, on the reverse strand, counting down.
TCATCACCTTCCAAAGGATAGTCAAATAATAAGTGCAGTGCATCCTTCAACTTGGGCTTATCTTCATATTTAGATTTCTCCATTTCCTTCCTCACTGATTCTAGCTCTTCTTTCAACTTTTGAATCTTTACTTTACTTGATTCATGTTGAGCATCAATTTCTCTCTTTAGATACTTTCCTCTACTCATCTCAACTTCCTATTCTCGTGTAAGCTTTTCCACCACTTCACTTTTCTCCTTTACATTATATTTTTCTTGAAAAATAGAATCTGAGCAACATGCATTCTCTTGTTGTAGCCTTTTATTCTTCAGAACTAGTTCAGAAAGCTGTGTCACAACATCATCATTTTTTGATTTCAGATTCTGAACTTCATCTGACTTTTGACTCTCTTCATAATCATCAGCCCTTTGTTTTCCTTTCATTTTAGCCATCTTCTGTAGTTCTTCAGCATGTGAATCATTCTTCTCTGTTAGGTCAGTAACTATATCAATTAGCCTTTGATTTAAGCCTCTTAGATTATTGATCTCAATCTCCAATACTTTGATCTGGATTTCTTTAGATTTGACTTCTTCATCCGATTTCCGGTCCATTTCCTTTGTCATGTTAATGACATCAACTGGTGTCCTTGAAACTTCATCATCATCAGTGGTTTCAGCATCACTTTAAATTTTAAGTACATCACTCGTTCCAATAGCATCATTGAGTGAATCTAACTTTTCCCTATCCGATTCGTCCAAGCGTTCCTTCAGAAAGCTGTTTGATTCCTTTAGTTGAATCACACTTTTTCTATAAACACTTCCGCACTGAGGAATACCCCCTGACTTCTGATTCTTCTTTGATGTTTTTCCCTTTTCCATGGCACGTCGAGATAATAGAATATTGATTTATCAACACAAATCAACTACACAAAGTATGAGAAAACAAATCTGATAAAAGTAACATATCCCTCTGATACCAATTTTTAGGGCCAATAGGGGCCTATATACACTGAGAGGGGGGGTGAATCAGGGTATCGATATTCTTATATTGAAAGTTGTTCCTGACCCACTGAATCTTGACCAATTTATTACAATAGTCACTTTGTTTGCTCTTGTGCGATTATTATGATCAGTTCTTTTCTGGTTTGTCTGATGATTATTCTTTGAATGCAATGTAGGGAAGCAACTAGGCAGACACCGAGATTTTTACTTGGTTCACCCGCACTGGGCTACGTCCAAGGAGCATACAACGACGATGTTCCATTGTACAAAATCCACTAAGGCACACTGCCAATAATGTTCACAAGGTTCGGGCTAGATCACTTATATGCCCAGGGTCAGTGCCTTCACAAGGTTTAGGGTCAGCTCACTGCTTTCCCAAGGGTCACTCCCTATTTCTCTCTCTCTGGCTCACTGCCGGTGGAGAGGATCACCTTCTTCCTCCTCCTAAGCTCACTGCTCTAGAAGGGAATCAACTCACAGTTTATAGACCTGTAGGTCTCTTCACTTCCATGAATGCACGCATCCTAAAATGTTGATAGATGCTCTGTTAATGTCCAACTTTCATCCACTAATGAATACCTCTTTGCCTCTGACCACTGGGCAACTACCTTTGGAAAGTACCTTTGCAAAGCACCCTACTTCGCAAAGCTCCCAATTTCGCGAAGCTCAAACAAGCCTTCGCGAAGCTCCTGTCTTTTTGCAAAGCACTTTCGCGAAGCACTATCGCGAAGCTCAAGACGTCGCAAAGCAACGTCCCTCACGAAGCTTACTAAGCCAACGCGGAGCTCGCAGGTTTCGCGGAGCTACAATAGCCGCCGCGAAGCTCCTCTTTCGCGAAGCACACTGGCTCCGTGAACCACCTTCGCAAATTGAGAGCAAAGGATTTTCATTGAAAATTTTCTCTCCTTCTCTCGAGGGGGTCGACCTCTATTTATAGGTGATTCCACCGACCCTCGTCCCCTCCGCACGAAGTCAACACCACGTCATCTCAAATCGCGAAGCTCCAAAGTTTCTGCCAGAATTCTGTCCAAATCGTGAAGCACCACAACAATTTTCCATTCGTGAAGCTTGACGTAATCGTGAAGCATCACCGTCAACATTCCTTCGCGCCTTTTCCGCGAATCTCCCTCGCAAATCCCTTCACCGCCGCGATGCACTTCAGCCTCTACCGTTCACGAAACATGACGTAATCATGAAGACTCACCGCCTCCATTCTTCTGGTCTTCTCGATTTCCAAAACATGAATCCTATCTTCGCGAAATTCATTCCTTTTCCATATCAAATTATGCTCTTCATGGAAATCCTATTTTCGCGATGCTCACCAAACTCCAAATTTTGGACCCCAAAAATTTGGCAAACACTGGGAAACGGCGCCACCTTGTACTGCTCTTTTGTACCGCCTCTAGATCATCCTTTCTTTTGTCATCGTTCTATGTCAACAAGGATTGTCAACAACTTCTTGGAAACTCGACAAATATCAATGAAATCCTGCTTTGTCAACAAACACAATCAACCCAAAAATACTGTAATGTTACCTCGAGGGATTTTTTCCCAACACATTTCCACATTTCAAGGTTAAAAATAATGATGTGATTTATTTTTTTATAATGTAAAATATGTTATATTTATGATTTATTTATTATTATGGGATTATTATATAACACATACTGTCATTATTTCCATTTTTTGAAAATATGATAACTTCTTTTGTGGATGTGTGGACTACCACATCCTCAAAGCGATGTGATTTTTTCACTCTCTTCCTGGAATATATTGAGGATGGGTCTAGTGAAAATATATTATATTTTTTAAAAACTAATTCTACTATAATTATATTGTATATATACACATATATTTCATTTAATGTTTTTCTTTCAATACGAAAAGAAAATGGAAACATCATTCATATGTACGTACATCCTACCGTCTCCATGAACGATGTATTTTATTTTCTATTTCTATTTTATATAGATTAAAAAAATATAATCAATATATATTATATTTATATAATTTATTACATTATGAAAATAAGTAATTCATGACCTAAGTAAGATGACCAAGAATAACAAGTCAAAATATGTACGAAAAATAGTGCAGATATTACCTTAGACGTAACATAGACATGAAATTGTTAATAAACGGGTAATAAATTTTCATAAGAAAATAATATATGGTATTATATAATTTAATATTTTTTGGAAAAAGATTTATAATAAACATAAATTTATTATACATGAGGTTTGAATGAGTATGATGAGAGTCAAGACATAAGGTAAGGGTTTTCTCATCTCACTTTTATTTTCCACGAGACACAAGCCATGTTTACCACCTATTTCATATTTGTGGTTTGTATACATATCATGGATTTATTTTATGATTCTTATAATTATTATTATTTTTATTTACATGTCCTTTTTGTAATCTATATTTTATAGGGTTTATGGTTCAAATGTTAACAAATCGGTAAAGTAATTTTGTCTCAATTTGACTTCTTTGAGACACATGATATTTTATAAACCTATATTGTTATATAATGGGTATATACTTTCCTTTGAAATAATATATCATGAATATAATTATTTCCATGTTATTTAAATATTCATTTATTTTTATGATTTCATTGGGATTTTGATTCAATGTTAGCAAAGTGGTAATAGTGTATTGTTATTATCTCATCATTTATACGGATGGGTAATGATTATGCTTAAATTAATGAAATATTATGATACATATCTCAATAATTCTCATTAATTATATTCTCCTATGGTTATTAATTTTATATTCATGTAATGGTACTATTGTTTCTCTCTTTTTACTTAAGATAATTAATAAAATGAATTTTAGAAATTTAGAATTTATTTCTCCTTACGGTCAGAAATTTTTGTTATTCAAAAAGATTGTTTTCTAAAAATGTTTTCAAATATCTTATTATATTATCCAATGTTATTTACATGAAATTTTACCTTTCAAACAATTTTTAATAAAAAGGGATTATTCTTATCATTTTCGAATCGTGGCACTTCTCTAAACTATTTACTACACAAAAGGAATGTTTAGCACTTATGGATTTGTACACCATCATGAACAACCATAATTTGGTGCTTCCTTTTCAATATTATAAGATTTATTTTTAATAAAAAAAAATTCCTAACTTTTTGTAAATTCATTGTTTTTTAAATTTGTTTTCAAATAAAAATACATTCCAAATGTTTTTAAGATTTATTCATATGTTATAAAATTATTTTCCTTGAAAAAGGTTTCCAAAACGTTTCAACACATTATTTATATATTTTCAAAGAAATTTTCAAAGATTTTTTTTTTCAATGCTTCCTTTATATTTTTTCAAAGGTAATTTCAATGAAAAATATTTTCAAAATGTTTTAATGATTTATTTATAAGTTTTCAAAATATTTTCAATAAAAAGGTTTTAAAGTTTTTTTCATGAATTATTTATAAGTTTCAAAATCGATTTTCAAAGAAATGTTTTTAAAAATTTTTTCAATATTACTTTATAAGTGATCAATGACATTTTAAAATAATTTTTTTTTCAAAATATTTTATGTTTTAAAATTCCTTTTTTAAGGTGGAAGGGAAATTTTTCTCAATAAATGTTTTAAATGATTTTTAAAAATTAATTCATAGGATTTCAAAGTAGTTTTCAAAAAAATAATATTCAAAATGTATTATTTTATAAAAAAATATTTTCAAAGAAATGATTATTTTCCTTAAGAAATGATCCAATAGATATTTCAAAATCCCTCTCTATCTAAGATGACATCCTTTGATATAGATTATGATTTACTAGGGATAAAGTCCAAGTAAACCATTCTTATTTTTTCCTTAAATGTATTATGTTTAAATTGAAATATTATTTATGAAAATCATTTCTCTTCCATGGGTTATACCATGATAAAATAGTTGTGAAACCCACTCAGTTTATAGTTTATTATATGATTAAATGATTATAAACCCCCTATATTTTCCTGATATTTTGATACAATAAATTTTTTATGATACCCATTTAATTTTATGGGTTATGATATGATGTTTACAAAACCATATCTATTTTTATGGGTCATGATATAATGAATTTTTTATTATCTTATGGAAAACATATGTATAACTTAATTATGTGATGGGTGTGACCTTTATCTCCCTATAATGAACTAGGTAATGATTTAGATCTCATGATATAAACATGGAAGTAATGGGGATTTACCTTGGTTTAGTAAACGACTTTTTCACTATGATTATACTTGTAATGATCCCTGGTTAATAAAATGGAATTGGGATATAACATTGAGTACTAATATTGTTTTGTGAGTGAACCTTGACTACTAATATAGTTTGGAGAGTAAACCAAATCCACTGTAAGGAAAGGTCTGTGATTGGGGATGGTGGTGTCTCATGCCCAATTGGTGTAGCCCCATGATGTTTCCTGATATGTTTTGGAAATAATCCTTGACTTATAGGGAGTGATTTCATATGATTACGTATATTCCAAAAAATCGGTGTCTTATTTCTATGTTATGATTTCATTGATTATGCTCTCAATTACCTTATGATCCATGTCTTATGAAATAAAAATATTTATTCCATAACTCATTTATATAATCATTGATATATAGTGTATGATCTTCAAATATTATTCTCGTACTTTCATATCCTTTTTATCATGTTATTCTTATATATCTCCTTTATTTACCCTTAATGGTTATATGATCTCACCATTTCTTATGTTTCATTTCCATAGGTTATGAATAATTTTTTAAATTAGAAGTACTAAAGGGGATGATTTTTGTGGGAAATATTGAAAATCTTCCACTAAGCTAGAAGATTGTATTGAATATTTCCAAAGACACTAAATTATTATGATACTTAGGAGTGCAATTTTGTAATGTGATGAATATTCATATAAAATGATATAATATACATGTATTTTATGTTTGGGTCTCTAGTGTAACCACTACATAGTTAGAAAAAAATGTTATTATATACAATGGATGTTGAGGTGAACATTTATAGGCATGAGGGTGGCTAATTTCCACCCCTTTGTATAAATCAAAATATTATGTGTTGTTAAAATTATAATTGAATAACTTTTAATGTTTTGTCTTATGTAATTTTGTTCATGTATATCTATCCAATTTACCCACAATGTTTTGAGGTTCGTTGGACACATGTGGAAGATTTTATGATGTATTTTCTAGAAGAAAAAAAAAATTCTATCATGGATTTTGTTTTATTTCCAATATTCTAGATTATAATAACATCATGTCCAACCATATATAGGAATTGAACGTGGCCATTATTTTCTAAAATAATCCTAAACTCTTATATATCTACCTTTGAAATTATACCTCAATTGGTAAATCGGTTTGTGATATATTGGTGAACCAATAAATTATTCTAAATGATGCACAAATCTCGATGCTCAAATTAAATTATTATTTTTGGCCATATATTATTGGATTGATCCTAAGGTCCATTTGAATGAAAAAATTCACTTATTTTATGTAATCCTTTAAAAATATCACTATTTGGCTTATTTTTGAATTTTTTTAGTCAAAATATCATATTGATTAAAAAAAATCATAATTCCAAAATCTTTCCATTTTAACAACAATGTAATTTTTATTTTAAAAAAAATAAAATTCTAAAAATTTTCATTAAAATAAAATTAGTTTTATTTAAAACATTGAAATATAGAATAAAATGTTTAAAAATATGAGTTACATTACTCTCCCATGAAAACCAATTACTCTACCATACAATCATCTACACTAAGGTCAAATCAAAATAACTCATGTTATAAATGGAAACACTACTCAACTAAAAAACCAATGACAATTATTATGCCTATTATATTAATCATAAATATCTAAATACTCTCCAATCATATAATAACATTCAATATCATGATAATGCCCATGTCCACTTCAATCCTAGCTCCCGATAAATGTATTTCTATCTTAAAAATGTTTTTAATAAATTCATTTTATCGTTACAAATCACATGCATAATAAACACATTCTTTTGAAAATTATAATCAATCCACAACGTGAGACATAATTTCTTTCAATCATGAAGAATTTTTTGTTTAATTGGTGGAAATGGTTTTTTGTTTGAAAATATTTCAAAATTTAATAATGGAAAGAAGATGTTATAGACTTAAATACAATGCATATATATTCAATAAATTACATAAGAAATAAAACCATACAATTACCATTATAGGATATGAATCACAAATCCAAATTTATGAATCACATGATACATGAGTTAAGAAATTAATAAAATGAATTAATGCACCCTAATTCTTTATGTTTTTCATTTGATCAATTTTTTATAAAATAAATTATGGTGGTTGACATGAAAATAAAATATACATGATGAATTTCAATTTATTACATTGGTTTTTGAGAGTAAAATTATTTATAAATTTAATAACAATGAATAATGTCTCATTTTAATTCTAAAATTCTAAAAATGTTAATACACCCCATTTAACAAAAAATGTCTTGCATCCTAAGGAACAAAATTGAAAAACCCTCCCCAAAAACAAAATAATTAAATAATAATGAAAACACATTATGAGTGAATCTAGAAAAGTGAAAATTGTTTTTTAACATGGAATAAACCAATAAGTAAATTTGTGGAACCTAAGAGAAAAATAAGGTTAAATTTCAAGGTAGGTATCAAGATAAAAATATACTGAGCCAAAGAAATGCCTCAATAATTTAAAAAGGATTTCATTAAATCAAAAGCATTTAGATACAAGAATCACATGTTTTGGATGTAACACCCCAAGATTTCATAGTTCGTAATTTTTCAATGTAATTCAATAACTTGCACTACACGCATCACCGAGTTCAAGCGCACCACGACGTACCAAACTAACCGTTCAAAAGCGGGTATGAATAGTGTTAACTAAATTTAGAACTTTATATAATCCTTATAATTTTCGAATCCATATTATGAGTTTCTTAAACATAATGTAAGAACAAATTCATTTTTTAGATAAAAGATGTATTTTTCAAAAAAAGCAATTTTACCGCCTTTTAATGGAGAACCCATTTTAAATCCAATATTTGAAACTTTTATATATTCAATTTGACAAAATAAACTTCTTCTTTATAATAAGGACATAAAAATTTAGTTTCGTTAAAATTTTGGTGTTTTTCTGATAACATTCATATTTGGGTGAATAGTGAAAAACATTAAATTTTAACTAAAAACAACTTTTTTAATCAAAATAATTTTTACTGTTCAATTATAAAGTTTAATGGTTTGGAAGTATAATTAGTTTATATTTTTACCATTTAATCCAATGTTGGTCATTATATGTAATTTCAATTTGAAATTGGACATAAACAAGTTTCAATCTTTTGATAGTTATTATTTCTTAAAAGTACCCTTTTTAGTTTTGACAACGAGAATTAATTTTAAATTAATTAATGCAACATATAGGTTTTGAAAATGGTAAAATGGAGTTCATTTTTTATTTCTGAATATCAAAATTAGCTTAGGTTTAATTTTTTGTACTTTTCTGAAAACATTCAATTTTTTATGAATAGTGAAAAACACTATGTTATTGTTTAAAACTAACTTTTTATTTAAAAAATTATTTATTTTATTTAAATTTATTTTAGGTCAAAATAGATACATAATACCTATATAAATTTAATTTAATTCATTGGAGTTAGTTTATAATAATTTTAGATATATAAAAAGTTTATCGAACTTTTTACTGTCTTTTACCCACCTCCTATGAGCATTTGCAAATTTACATAAAACATAATTTTACCGCTTCTGTGAGTTGAATTTTGAAAATCCAAGAGACATGGTTAATATCAAGTTGTCAAATATGGTTCAATATGATAAAAATAGTTTTTGGTGAATAGTAACTTGTTTACTTTTATTTACCACAGTTAAAAGTAAATAGGGTAATTAAGGGTAAAAATGATATTATTATTACCCTTAAACATGTCATAATTCTATTGGATAAGTGTAATTAGACCAAATATAACCTTAGGAATAAAATATGACCATTTAGGTCCACTTGGATTATATTAATACATTTATTATTATTTTATTTAAAGAATAGTAAAAGAGTTAAAATCAAAGTTTAATAACTAAAACATTTTTAATATAGGGTTATACATATGATAAATTCAACTATAAATATTAATTAGAAAAATAAAAATATTTCCTACATAATGGTATTTTATTTATCATTTTTTAGAGATTAAATAATTAAATTTATTAATGACACAATGATGATTTAGTAATTACATTATTAATGAAAGAATCAAATAAATGGTATTATAAATATTAAAATAAATATAATATCAAAGTTTTTATGACATCCAAGAATTTTCTAGGTGCATTTGACATGTTAGTGACGATTCAATGTATCTTGTTTGAAGTAATCAATTTGTGATGACTTTCACAAAAACCAAATCCCAAATATTGTCAAATTTGACATAAATTAATATTTAAAACAAATACTATATTATTGGTTGATATAATATTCCTAAAAATGTAAGGATAGTCCAAATGGATTAAATAATATTATATATGTCATTAATGAGCCACTTTAGGTTCTCTTGGAAGTTTATAGTATTTTTATTAACCATATAGAGTAAGAATACAAGAAGACACGGTAAAAGTTAAACTATTTAACTAAGAGTTAAATCTAAAAGATAAGGTTAAAATGGTTACCTAAATTTGTCTAAAACCTATTGGTTTAGATTATTTCGACCCATAACCACCTAAGGATCAAAATAAATTCATTTTAAACCATTATAAATCTAATATGATTGTATAATAAATTAATACTTTAATCTTTTCCTAAAGTGACCCTCACCCCTCTTATAAAAAGGTACTTCCCCTTCACTCAAAATTATACATCCAAAGCCAGTTGGCTCAGCCAAACCCTACCCAAATATCATCCCAACTTCCCTCACCTCATCCTAGTGGCCTTATTGTTTTCAGAAATCCCACCTAAAGATCCCTTTTGATCAAATCAAAAGGAAGAACCCGAAGAAGAGGTAAATATCTCAACACCTCTTTCACGTTCTCTTATTCTTCCGATTAGTCTTTATTTGTAGTTTCAATTCTAAAATAATAAATCCAGTATCTTCTATATAATATTATGTTATATAAATATGTCACAAATATAGTCATTATCCTATACATCTTATAAATGATAATGTCATCATGGGTGCGTACGTACGGTTTACCGTCTCCACGTCGTGGTGTAATTTGTTATTCAACACTATGTTATTTGGATGGATATAATGATGAGTAATATGTATATAAATAATGAAAATAACATGATAATTTATCTGTGAAATGATTATACCATCCAATTCCATACCTTTAAAGAAATTATATTGTCGCTCGTGCGTACGTACGGATTACCGTCTCCACGACGCGATGAGATTCATTTCCACATTCACCCTTCATCGACGATTATAAAAATATATATTATTAATAAGTATGTAATATATGACATAATAATGATACTGGAGATATATATTTATATATATATATACTTACATATATCTTATTCACTTAGTTTCATTCAATACGATATGAAAACGGAAACAACGTTTATGCGTACGTACGGACTACCATCTACATAAACGGTGTTTTTCATTTCATATATATGTCTATTATAAATATTTATATGTTAAATATTTATGATATATATATATATCATGTTTTATATATTTTAAGTATTTAAATCTTGATCTAAGTGATACAATCAAGATTAACAAGTTAAAACACGTACGATAAAGAAAGCGATAATTACTAGAAACATTAATTTATCATGGAAATTATTATTAAATGGGTAGTATAAAGTAATAAATGAATCATGTATGATATCATAAAAATTAATATGGTTCTGGTATAATTTAATTAACATAATAATATCTTCATACAATAGGTGAAACATACCCTCGACTAAAGGAAAGAGCAAGGTAAGGGTTAATTTCTCAATATCATTATTATCTGAGATTGTTTATGTGTAAGTATTTACTAGGAAATTTTTATCATCCATGTCCATTTTTCATAAAAATGATTTGAAAATGAATATTTTAAAGATTTTGGAAAGGTACTATTTATCAAGATCATAATTTTAAATATTTTAAAGATTTTTATTTCTAAATATTTTTAATTAATGTCCATGTTTTCAAAATGATTTTAAGGATTTATTTATATGGACATGAATTTTTTGAAATGATAATTCTTTTCAAAGGTTCAAAAATGGTATGGCACAATTTGATTCAAAAATATCTTTTAAATTACTTCCTTTTTAAATGTGTGACTTTTAAATGATTTTACTAAAAGGATATTTCTCTCAAAAAGTTTTACTCATCATTTTCAACTATGCCAGCATCCTTTACTAGATATTATTTTTCATTGAGGTTGATTTATTATAATACAATATTCCATATTGTATTGAATGAGTTATGATATTTTTGACTGTGGATGTTCTATTTTTATATCATTCAAGGTTTATGGTTAATGTATTGACATTTTATATGCTAGTTTTAATACGAATGTTTATGTTATGTTTCAACTTTTTTATATGAGAAATGCAGTGAACTTAGTAAGTGATGGGTGGAGCCCACTATAGCTCCTCGATGCATCAGTAGGTCTCATGAGACAATATATTGTCTGGGCACACGTCCTTGACAAAAATTTTATTTGTAGTCTTGGAACTAGGCCTTGACTATGTGGTAATGATGTCCAGCGTTAGGCATTCCCTCATTATGAAATTAGTTATTACATGTGATTATTCAACTTGTAGAATATCCATGTGCATGTTTATATGGTAATGTTTGATTTATTTTTTCCATATTATGTTCAAGTTTATGTTTAAAAAGGTTGTTGTTTTTATCATACAACTTTCCATAAAAGTTTATAGATTCTACTAAATTATTTACCCTTACTGGGCATCTGAGCTCACCCCTTTCTTATGTTTTATTTTCCAAGGATTCCAAGAATTGTATCATGATTGATAACCAGGGTTAAGATTGGGGATTAATGGTGTTACCGAAGGATCATTTATGTTGTGTTTTATTTTCTAATGTGTAATGTAACATTCATGTATGTAATCTATTTTCCAATACTACTAAATTGATCGGTCCTTCAGAGCTTTATTCCTTGTAATCATGTCAATGTGTTAAAATAATGCACCAGCTCTGGGTAACTGGGGTCGGGGCATTATAGTTGGTATCCGAGAAAGTTTAGAAATAACCTTGGAAACTAGATTTAGATAAAATCTAATTAGAGCACATTACCCTAAGATAGACATTGAGGATTAGTGTAGAATAACTTCCTAGAATTTTGGTAATGTAATGATTTTATGAGTTTTCCAAGAAAATACATCCCTGTCTAGATACGAGCAGGTAGAGGCGGATCTGGCACAGATGTACCTAGGGGTAAAACCACAAAACACTGCTTTGAGCTAGACTCGAATGCGAACAGGTTCATGACAACAGGACTTGTTGCACTCTTGGTTATGACACTCCCGAGGGATATGCTTAGGATAATTCTCCTTTTCTTTACAAACCACTATAAAGGGTTTATGAGTATGTACCTCCTCAAAGAAAATATTTTTCTGATTATGGATCATATCCATAAACTGTTCAATTTACGTTAGGTATTTTACATGTTTGTAATTATGAATTGTGATTCATAAACTAACCTAGTGTATGTCATTGTTTAGAAATGGCACCGAGTAGAAATAATGAGAACTCCAGTAATACATATTATCTAGAGAGTCAGAAGGTTCATATCATTCATGGTATTAATCCAACATTTAGAAAAGAAATAGTCTCACATGTATTATCATCATATGAATAAATAGTATCATGTGTTAATAAGATCAGTAAAGAATTATTTGAATCCTATGGCTTTGAAGGGAAGCCAGAGAAGAAAAGGATGGTATAAAGAAATATGGATAAAGGGAATAAGTAAAAAAAAGAACTTCTAATATGTGATAAATGTGGAATGAATCACCTTGGTAAATGCTTGAAGGTAATGGGAGTTTGTTATAAGTGTGGAGAAAAAGGACACCAAGTACGTGATTGCAAGGGTAAGAAAACGTTTTCAAATGTAAAATGCTTCATCTGCAAGGCGTTGATACACTATGTGAATCAATGTCCCATTCATAAGAGTATACTTCAAATGATGTTATCAGATAATAATCAAGTTATGATACTAACTCAGATGAAGAGGAATAACTAGTAATCTTATGTTGTTATTATAGAATTATTTCATGAGTGTTGTATCAACAGTATACTAGTTACATGAATTATGGAGATAAATAAGGATTGTACTGTAGTACTATTTTATTGAGGATTTGAGATTATATGGTTCTATGAAAAGTGACTTAATAGTATGCTACACTTTTTGGAAAATAAATAGTTTATGGAAAGGTAATCCTTAATATGGTCATGATAATGAGGTAGTGATTTTGGAATAAGATATGGTTGATTTGGGTAATTCAGGATGTTGCGGTGTTGTAAAATAATACACGATAAAGGTGTTCACATGTTATTACCTTGAAAAAATGATCCTCATTATGTTTAACTTCCTTATAAACTTTGGACTGAGAGTTTGGATATAAGTATTTTAGATAATTCTAAAGGTAGGAATGGATTAAGTTTGAAATTGGATAGTAATGTTAAGGTTATTTTTGGATTGTCATAAAAAGGACAACCCAGAGGTCGGGCGACAAACAGTCGCATCCGGCAAGGCGATGAGACTTGAACCCGCAACTGAAGGGCAACAAGGGTGCATCACCTACAACTAGCCTACCTGATGTCCTGGATTTTATAATTTAGTTTTTTAAAAGGTATGATAGGTGAATTATAAATTCATTATTTTTAGAACCCTATATGATTAGGAAAAATAAAATATATATTTTTAAATATTTTGGAGTGAAAGATGAGTTTGTGGTATAAATTAGTTAAAGGATGTAACTATACTTTTCATGTATATATATATATATATCCCTCTTATTCTTTGATTAAAATTAATTCTTAAACATTAGTTAAGGGACTTCATCACAATCTTCTTTCATTGAGGCATCCTTTGATTTCCAAATGACTTTATTTTATATAGTGTATAAAACCCTTTGACTTTTCATTTCAAGGGGAATCATTTTCTACGAAGTTTTTTACTAAGAAACAAAAAAAGAATGTTTTTTTAACATAAGTGGTGACAACGAACTTTCCACCACCGTGAGTTTTATTTGACCTTTGGCTTCCTTAAGAAGCCAAAATGTTTTTTTGAAAAAGAAAAATAAAATAAATACCATGTACTCTTTTTACGTAATTTGGTATTAAAAATGGTTTTGATAATGGATTTGTTATGTAAATATATTTAAATGATATATTGTGAGTGATGACCTCAATCACTCTATAAATATTTACGTTTTCTCTCCAATTATGTGTCTCTAATTGCCACCAATTTTCTCCTAATCGAGATCATAATTTGGTGGTAAATTTTTCATTTCCCTTTCCCTCTTATTAAAACTAAATTTTATTAACCCAATATATGATGTGGGTTTTCCACAAAGGTATTTCTCTATTTTCGACCTTTTATTTTCGAAGATCAATTGAAATTTCAAGGACACAATTTATTGAAGTAGGGGAGAATGTAACACCCCGTGATTTCATAGTACATTATTTTTTCAAAGTAATTCAATAACTTGCACTACATGCAACACCGAGTTCAAGCGCACCACGACATACCAAAATAGTCGTTAAAAAGTGGTTATGAATTGTATTAACTAAATTTTGAACTTTATATAATACTTATAATTTTAGAATCCATATTATGAGTTTCTTGGACATAATTTTAGAATAAATTCATTTTTTTCAGATTAAAGAAGTATTTTTCAAAAGATGCAATTTTACCTCCTTTTAATGGTGAACCCATTTTAAATCCAATTTTTGAAACTTTTATATATTCAATTTGAAAATAAATAAACTTATTATTTAGAATAAGGACATAAAAATTTAGTTTCAATAAATTTTTTGTGTGTTTCTGATAACTTTTATATTTGGGTGAATAGTGAAAAATACTAAAATTTAACTGAAAACAACTTATTTAATCAAAATAATTTTATAGTGTTCAGATATAAATTTGAATGGTTTGGAAGTATAATTAGATTATATATTTTACATTTAATTCAATGTTGGTCATTAGATGTAATTTCACTTTGAAATTGGACATAAACAAGTGTCATTCTTTAGATAGTTTTTTTTTTTTAAAATACGCTTATTGGTTTTGACAACGGAAATTAATTTTAAATTAATTAATGAAACATCTAGGTTTTAAAATTTGTAAAATGGACTTCATTTTTGGTTTTTTAATATCAAAATTATCTTAGGGTGAATTTTTGGTACTTTTCTAAAAACATTCAATTTTCAATGATTAGTGAAAAACACCGCGTTGTTGTTAAAAACTTCCTTTGTATTTAAATAATTATTTATTTTATTTAAATTTATTTTAAGTCAAAATAGTTACATAATACCTATATAAATTCAATGTAATTAATTGAAGTCAATTTATAATAATTTTAGTTATAGAAAAATTTTACTGAACATTATACCATCTTTTACCCACCTTTTAAGAGCATTTGCAAATTTACATAAAACCTAATTTTATCGCTTCTGTGAGTTGAATTTTGAAAATCTTAGGGACAGGGTTAATATGAAGGAGTAAAATTTGGTTTAATTAGATAAAAATAATTTTTGGTGAATAGTAACGTTTTACTTATATTTACCACGTTTAAAAGTAAATAGAGTAATTAAGGGTAAAACCGATATTATTATTACCCTAACACATGTCCTAATTCTATTGGATAACTGTAATTCTACCAAAAAAACCTTAGGAATAAAATATGACCCTCTAGGTACACTTGGATTAGATTAAGACATTTATTATTATTTTATTTAAAGAAGAGTTAAAAAATTTAAAATCGATGTTTAATAACTAAACAATTTTTAATATATGGTTATAAATAAGATAAATTATACTATAAATATTCATTAGAAAGCTAAAAATATTTCCTATATAATTGTATCTTATTTATAATTTTTAGAGATTAAATAATTAAATTTATTAATAACACAATGATGATGTAGTAATTACCTTATTAATGAAAGAATCAAATAAATGGTATTATAAATATTAAAATAAATATAATTTCAAAGTTCTTATGACATTAAAAAATTTTATAGGTGAATGTGACATGTTAGGGCTGATTAAATGTATCATTTTTGAAGTAATAAAGTACATATGGCTTTCAAAAAAACAAAATACCAAATAGTGTCAAAATTGACATAATTTAATATTTAAAACAAATACTATATTATTGGTTGATATAATATACCTAAAAATGTAAGGTTCATCAAAAGTTCTTAAATAATATAATATATGTCATTAATGAGCCACTTTAGGTTCTATTGAAAGTTTATAGTATGTTTATTAACCATATAGAGTTAGAATACAAGAAGACATGGTAAAAGTTAAAATATTTTACTAAGAGTTAAATCTAAAAGATAAGGTTAAAATGGTAACCTAAACTTGTCTAAAACCTATTGGTTTAGATTATTTAGACCCATAACCACCTAAGTATCTAAATAAATTCATTTGGAACCATTATAAACCGAATATGATTGTATAATAAATTAATACTTTAATCTTTTCCTAAAGTGACCCTCACCCCTCTTATAAAAGGGAACTTCCCCTTCTCTCATCATCACACCTATAAAGCCATTTGGATCAGCCAATCCATGCCCAAATATCCTCCAAACATCCCTCACTTTATCCTAGAGGCAACATTTTTTTTTCAGAAAGCCAACCTAATGATCCATTTTGATCAAATCAAAATGAAGAACCCGAAAATGAGGTAGATATCTCATCACCTCTTTCAAGTTCTCTTATTCTTCCACTTAGTCATTTTGTTGTTTCAATTCTAAAATAATAACTCCAGTATCTTCTATATAATGTAATTTTATTATAAAAATGTCACAACTATATTCAGTATCATATCCATCTTATGAATGATAATGTCACCATGTGTACGTACGTACGGCTTACCGTCTCCATGCCGTGGGGTAATTTGTTATTCAACACTATGTTATTTGGATGTATATAATGATGAGTAATATGTATATAAATAATGAAAATAACATGATAATGTCTCTGTAAAATGATTATACCATCCAATTCCACACCTTCAAGGAAATGATATTGTCACTCGTGTGTACGTACGGATTACCGTCTCCACGACTCGATGAGATTCATTTCCACATTCACCATTCATCGACGATTATATAAATATATATTAATAATAAGTATGTAATATATGAAATAATAATTCTATTTGAGATATATATATTTATATACATATGTGTTTGTGTGTGTACTTACATATATCTTATTCACTTAGTTCCATTCAAAATGATATGAAAACGGAAACATCGTTTATGAATACGTACGGACTACTGTCTTCATAAACGGTGTTTTTCATTTCATATATATGACTATTATACATATTTATATTCTAAATATATAATATATATATATATATATCATTTTTTATATACTATAAGTATTTAAATCTTGATCTAAGTGATATAATCAAGAGTAACAAGTTAGAACATGTATGATAAAGAAAATGATTATTACCCAAAATGTTAATTTATCATGGAAATTATTATTAAATGGGTAGTATAAAGTAATAAATGAATCATGTATGATATCATAAATATTAATATGGTTCTGGTATAATTTAATTAACATACTACGATCTTCATATAGGAGGTTAAATGTACCTTCGACTAATGGAAAGTGCATGGTAAGGGTTAATTCCTCAATCTCATTACTATCTGAGATTGTTGATGTGTAAGTATTTATGAGGACATTTTTATCATCCATGTCCATTTTTCATAAAAATGACGTTAAAATGAATATTTTTAGGATTTTTTAAAGGTAATATTTATCAAGATCATAATTTTAAATGTTTTAAATATTGATCTTTGTAAATCTTTTTAATTAATGTCTATGTTTTCAAAATGATTTTAAGGATTTATTTATATGGACATGAATGTTTTGAAATGATAATTCTTTTCAAAAGTTTCAAAGTGGTATGGGACACTTTTATTCAAAAATCTATTTTAAATTACTTCCATTATAAATGTGTGACTTTTAAATGATTTTAAAAAAATTATTTTTCTCTCAAAAAGTTTTACTCATAATTTTTAACTATGTCAGCATCCTTTACTGGATATTATTTTTGACTGAGGTTGATTTATTATAATACAATCTTCCATATTGTATTGAATGAGTTATGATATGTTTGACTGTGGATGTTATATTTTTATACCATTCAGGGTTTATGGTTAATGTATTGACATTTATTATGCTAGTTTTAATACGAATGTTTATGTTATGTTTCAACTTTATTATATGAAGAATGCAATGGACTTAGTAAGTGACGGGTGGAGTCCGCTATAGCTCCTCTCTACATCGGTAGGTCTCATGAGACAAAATAGTGTCTTGTCACAAGGCCTTGAAAAAAATTTATTTTTAGTCTTGGAACAAGGCCTTGACTATGTGGTAATGATGTCCGGCATTAGGCATTCCCTCATTATGAAATTAGTTATTACATGTGATTGTTCGGAAAGTAGAATATCCATGTGCATGTTTATATGGTAATGTTTGATTTATTTTTTCCATATTATGTTCAAGTTTATTTTTAAAAATGATGTTGTTTTATCACACATCTTACATTAAAAGTTTATAGCTTCCGCTAAATTATATATCCCTACTGAGCATCTAAGCTCACCCCTTTCTTATGTTTTGTTTTCCCAAGATTCCAAGAAGTGTATTATGATTGATAAGAAGGGTTAAGCTTGGGGATTAATGGTGTTATCAAAGGATAATTTATGTTGTGTTTTATTTTATAATGTTTAATTTAACGTTAATGTATGTAACCTACTTTCCAAGACTACTAAACTGATAGGTCCTTCAGGACTTTATTCCTTGTAATCATGCCAATGTGTTAAAATGATGCACCGAATCTGGGTAACTGGTGTCGGGATGTTACATTGGATCAAAAAATAAGTAAAGTATATCTTAAAAATATAAATTTATAGAAGATTTTAAAATTGTCTAAAAACCTATTTGGTTATGATATATTTTCATTTTTCATTGTACACATCTACATGTGTTTAAAAATAAATTAAACATCAATAAATGAAAATTTTGGAAATTGGGAAACAAAAACAAATATAAAATAACTCAAATCAATAAATATTTTATTAAAGAAATGTTCCAAATATAAAATGATGTTTTGAAAGTCCCGAATTATTTATTTCTGAAAAAAATAATAAAAATCATAAAAAAGTTAAAAAAAAGAAAAATAAGTATAAGTAAAGAAATAAAATGAAAAAAATTACCTATAAAATAACTGAAAGAAAATTGAAACACCCCACACTTATATTCTTACTACCGATCCATTTACGAACAAACATAATTAAAAATATTTTTGTAATAGAAACAAGGGTAAGGAATGATGAAATCTGATTTTATTTAGAACATTGGAAACCTTTAGTTAAGGTCATAGAAGATTGCACATAGAATTGAATGAAAGTAATAAAAAATATGAAAAATTAATTCATATAAAAATAATTACAAAGAAAGATAAATTTAAATAATAAGATTGATAAAACTTGGTTTAAAACCCCAAGTGGGTAATGATTTTTTACTACCATAGTTGGAAATATTTTGGGGGTTATCCCAAATAAAAAGGTATGTGATTTATTTCTCATGAACCACCAAACATTTTTCCTTACAGCATGCATATCTTTATAATTGTCATAAAAGAATACATTGACAATGTAACACCCCGAGATTTTATGAAAAATATTCTTTTTAAATTTATTGATGTCCTGTGTTGTACGTTACAACAAAGGAGTCTTGCAAAACACGCAACCCTAACTTGGCTGCATTACACGCAATCACGACCTTCCTCGATAGCGTGTGTTGTATGCAATACTGAGTTTCACTAAACAACGATATGCTATTAAAATATTATTAAAACTAGCCGTTATGAATAGTAATAAACACTTTTTGAAATTTTGAAAATTTCATCTTTCAAAATGGACTTCATTTTTGGATTCGAAATATCGAAATTAGCCTAAGGTGAAATTTTGGTATTTTTCTGAAAACTTTCAATTTTTGATGAATAGTGAAAACAATGGGTTACTATTTAAAAACCAACTTTTTATTTAAATAATTATTTATTTTATTTAAATTTATTTTTGGTCAAAATTGACACATAATACCTATATAAGTTCAATGCAATTCATTGGAGTCATTTTATAATAAATTTAGATATATAAAAATTTTATTGAACTTTTGACTGTCTTTTACCCACCTCCTAGGATAATTTGAAAATTTACATAAAACTAAATTTTACCGCATTTGTGAATGGAATTTAAAAAATCCAAGAGACATGGTTGATGTCAGTAAGTAAAATGTGGTTCAATGAGATGAAAATAATTTTTGGTGAATAGTAACTTTTTACTTTTATTTACCACGGTTAAAAGTAAATAGGGTAATTAAGGGTAAAAATGATATTATTATTACCCTAACACATGTCCTAATTCTATTGGATAAGTGTAATTCGACCAAATAAACCATTGGAATAAAATATGACCATTTAGACCAACTTGGATTAGATTAGGACATTTAATATTAATTTATTTAAAGAAGGGTTAAAATAGTTAAAATCAATGTTTAATAGGTAAATCATTTTTAATATAGGGTTATACATAAGATAAATTCGACTATAAATATTCATTACAAATATAAAAAGTTTTCCTACATAATGGTATTTTATTTATAATTTTTAGACATTAAATAATGTAATTTATGTTTGACACAATGATGATGTAGTAATTATCTTATTAATGAAATATTGACATAATTGATGTTATAAATACCCACGTAAATGTAATTTGAGACTTTTTACGAATTCCACTAATTTTATAGGATAATATGACATGTTATTATTGATTTAGTTATCTTTTTTCTAACTAATCATTCTTTTATGATTTTCACAAAAATCAATTATCAAATAGTTAAATAATCGACATAAAATAGTTTTTTAAAAAATATTATATTATTAATTATTAGTTTATTCCTAAAAATCTATGGTTCGACCAAATGACTTATATAAGGTTATATATATTTTTAATAAACAACTTGGGGTTAGTTTGTCTTGTTATAGTAAGTTTATTAACCTTATAGTGTTAGAAAACCAGAAGACACAGTAAAGGTAAAATTATTTAACTTAACGTTATTTCTAAATGATAAGGTTAAAATAGAAAAATAAACTTGCCTAAATTTTATTGGATTAGAGGATTTCGACCCATACCTACCTTATCTTCTAAATAAATCAATTTGGAGCTATTTAAAACAGAATATGGATTTATAATAAAATAATATTTTTGTTTTTCCAAAGGTGCCCCTCTCCTCCCTTATAAAAGGGAACCTCCTCCCTCTCTTCCTCACACCACATTGAGCCTTCATGCTCGGCCAAAACCAGCCAAATTATCTTCTCCACTTCCCTAGAAACATCCTAGAGGTCCTGGTCTTCTTCAAAGTGCAATTTTAGTGCCCTAAGAGGAGGTATCAAAGAGGCGCTTCAGAGAAGAGGTAATGTCCGTTACCGATTCTTTCAACTTTATTTCTTCTTCCACTTCTTCTTCTTTAGTTGTTTAATTATGAAGTAATAAAATCCGTATCATTAATATACTGATATGTTATTATAAGTATGAAACAACCATATTTCACCATCCTTCCATCCTATGGAAAATGAAATCACCGTGCATGCGTACGTACGGAATACCGTCTCCACGCTGTGGTGTAATATATTTTCCACCACCACCTTACTTATATGAGTATAATGGTGAAAGTAATGAATATTTATGATTATTTTAAAGTGATATTGATTCTGCAATATTATACATACAATTTAATACAATTCCATGATCATGAGAATGATATCATCGCCCGTTCTTACGTACGGACTTCCGTCTCCACGAACTCGATGAGATTCATTTTCCATGATTAACCATTCAAAAATGATTATAAAGTATATATAATGAATAATAATGAAATATATGACATAATAATGCTACTGGATATATGTATATAAATGTATGTCATCTATTTAATTCATTTAATTCAACACGGAAATGAAAACATCATTCATGCGTACGTACGGCCTACCATCTCTATGGACAGTGTATTTCCTTTATTTTTATAGATCTATAATATATATGTATATGATGAATATATATTACATATAAATCATGTTTTACACTCTGGAATTATGTAAATCAGGATATATGTAATAATATCAAGAACGACAAGTCGAAACACATAAGATAAATGAAATGATTTTACCCAAAATGCTACTTTAACATCGAATTTACAAAAGAACGGGTAATATAAAGTCATAAGTGAAACATATATGATATCACAACAATGAATATGATTATGTAATAAGTCAATGACATTATTTAAATCATTATACAGGAGGTTCAAGTCCATTTGAAGCATATCAGACCTAAGGTAAAGGATAAATTTTCAATCTCATTTTTATCCGAGATTGCGTGCACGTAAGTATTTAATGGGGTTACGTTTATCATCAATGACCATATTTTCTGAAATTTTTTTCATAAAATGTTAACTATTCTTCCATGAATGTTTAAAGTCATTTTTACCATTTATTGACTTTTTACCACTTTGTATGAATGGAATCGTTCTTTTGGTTACCATATAAGGTACTTTTTGACTTTTCCAAAAAAAGTACGCGGAGAATGTTATTTTTTAACTTATACGGTGTGAATGGATTTTTACGGTTTCATAACGCCTCATTTTCAAGAAGCTTCGTCTACAAGATTGCATGATTATTTTCAACAAAACCCTTTTCTTTTAAAATTGCATGGAATTTTGTGAAAATAAAATGATTTTAAAGAAGAAAGGATATTTTCCTCAAGAATTCATTTCAAGTGTTTTGTAAACACTATTTTCCATCTCAGATGACATTATTTCATTTGTGTATGTTTCAAGTAATATGTCTCTATGATTTAAATGGTTTCAATTTTCTTAGGATTAAATGATATCAATTTTTTATGGATTATGTTATGATGGCATGATGTTTAAGAATCCCATTTTATTAAATGGGTTATGCTATGATGTATGATTTATGATTTTGTGGTACACGAAAGAATGATTACATTATTAGATGGGTGGGACCTATATCTCCCTCCAATTCATTGTGTAAAGATTTATATCTCATGAGATAGACATGGTTGAAATGGTAAGTTAATATGGATCAGTCTTACAGGACTGAAACGAGGAGTGAACTTGATTTAGAAAGGGGATTTGTCCACTAAGATGGCCTTGGAAGAAATGCCTTGGCTACTATGGAAATCATAACATGTGCTGAATGGTTGCCACAATTACATGTTTTATTCCCATGCTATTTTATCATGATTTATCTTCCATTATGATCTATGCCTTATGTACTTCCATGTTTTATGTCGTTGCTCAAGATTTTTATGTTTAAACATAATGTTCATGTTTTTAAGTTCAAATCTATATGGTATGTTTTATTTTATCCATTATTACCCTTACTGAGCATTTGAGCTCACCATTTTTATGTTTTATTTTCCCCCAGGATAAAAAGAAAGGTTTTAGGTAAGGATTCAAAAGTGGAAGATCTTTATGGGAGATGTTTAAGATCTTTCACCATGATTAGAAGATTACGTTCCATGTTTCCAAAGACACTAAACTATTACGGTCCTTGTGTGTATGTATTAGTTATGTATTAGGTATTCCGTAAAAGTAATGTAATATCCATGTATGTCAAGCTTCGGGTCTCTATAGTTGGTATCATAGGAAAGGTTTAGTCAACCTTTGGAATCTTGGATGTGAAAACTTTAGTGATATCCCTAGAGATATTTCTAAGGTATGTCTAGGGATGTCCCTAAGATTAAATATACGTATAGGTTATAGTCCTATAATTGCGCTAATGATCATAGAATTAAACCTAAGATGTTAGATATTGAAGGTAATCACCCTTTATTAGGTTGTTTTCCCTAGCATGGTATTTTCCTCTCACACTATTATTTTTGGGTTTTAGACGATGGATGGAACCCAAAGGAAACGTGTTGATCAATGTAATGGATAATGCAATGAATTTCCTCCTGACCAAACTAACGTCATTGGAGATGGAGTTCACAATCTTATTTCGATACTTATAGAACCGATGAATCATTCTGGATTTCAAAATGAGTTGAGAAAGGAGAAACATTCGGTTGAATCCTTCATTAGGCAGCCTCCACCTTCATTCAACGGGTCTTCTGATCCCTTAGTGGCTGAACAATGGATCAGGACTTCTGAAAAGATATTTTCAGTTCTACAATGTTCTGATCATGATAAAGTCATCTTAGAAGTATATCATTTGGAAGGGGATGCTGATCAATGGTGGAATATTATCAAGAAGAAGAGGCCAAGAGATGAAATTGAGTCCATGGAATGGGACGAGTTGAAGAACTATTTTCAATATGTACTTCCATCGTATTCTTCGATCAAAGATGGAAAAATAGTTTCATGAGCTTAAGTAGAAGGATGATTAATCTGTTGGTATATACGAAGAAAATTTTACAAGACTTGCAAGGTATGCATCTGTAAATATCATCCAACCTGAAAGTAAAGTTGATATATTTTTCAGTGGCTTAAAACCAAGTCTTCGAAGGGCATTAGCTATAAGAGACTTCAGTAGCTATGAAGAAATTGTGCGTTGTGCTATCAAGGTAGAACTGGAAATTGGTGTAACATATCCATCTCATGGTTTTGACATGAAACGAAAGATGGAGTGGAAGGAGAAATCTCAGAACAATGGTGAAAAGTAGATGAATGTTTCTTTATGCTCAAAGTGTGGAAAAAAGCATGGTGGAGATTGACTAAAAGGTACTAGAAAATGTTTTAAGTGTGGAAAAGAAGGTCATCGAGTAGTTTATTGTCGAAGTAATGGGAAAAAGGTTTCTAATGATGTGAATAGAGAAATGACTATAGAGAACTCTCCACCAACACTTCAATTCTTCAAGTGCAAGGAAATGGGGCATTATGATAATAAATGACCTAATCCATGGGTTAATGATGATCAATGTGAGCAACCTCTTAAGGAAAAGGATAAAGGGAAGTCTCATGTGATCACTATTTGTGATGTTGAGTATGAAAATGATGTTGTGTAATGATTAAGTGTTTTCGTAATGGGACTTCAAAATAGTATCATGGAATCTCATTTATGGTATTGTGGAATTTTGTAATATCTATGTATTGGTTTTCAATAATTATATGGTACTGGTAACCATGAAAAGGTGATTGAAATATTTTTAGGAAGCAGACGAAATGCGCATAATGAAGGGATTAGGAGAATATAATATGATAGTAATCATGAGTTCATGACTGATACAAGGACTAAGTGATATTATGGTTTGAGTATATAGAATTTTTGGGATTTTGGTGTGTGGAAAGTGTTAAAATTTAACAACATTCATTTTTTCAATAAGGTTTAATGGGTATTCATTCTTCAAGAGAATACATGGTTAAGGTATTCACATGTTTGTAATTTGACCAAAAAGATATATTTGATGATATATGGGGGATAAATGATGGCATTCACGTGATTGTTATGTGACATTTCAAGTAATAATTTTCTTTATACTATGAGCTAGGACCGAAGTATTTTAGATAATCCTAAAGATTGGAATGGATTATATTGGACATAAATTAGTTCGATTTTATTGATGGGATGTTATAGTAATGTAGTTTTAGAAAAAGGACAACCTTTAGGATAGGTGACAACCCATTACATCGGACAAGGCTATGGGAATCGAACCCACAACCGAAGTGCGACTGGCCTTTATCGCCTACCATTGGCCTACATGAAGTCCCTGGTTAGTAGAAACAAGTTTTATTTTATTAAGCGGTATGATATATGAAGTATAAGTTCATTTTTGGAACCTTATAGGATTAATCTAACCATAAGATGGACTTATAACTTTTACTAACCTTTTGTTTGAAATAGATGGAATGACCCATCATTCAATCACATGATCTTCTAACACATCACGAATAACAAATTGAACTTCATTTCTTTAAGGGATGAAGTGGAAATTATTCAATTCACGAACAACAGTGAGATTGTACCAAAATCATGTATGTATTTCTTTTAATTCATCAAATTTAGGGAAATAATCTTGAAAACCAAAAAATGTTGTCCTAGTTCCCTTATATCCGATGAATCAGATGGTACCTTAGATCATCACAAATCTATAGCTTTGTGATTTTTGGCTTTTTCATAGCCATGTTCTCTACTAATCTCCATCAGAACATGATGGTTAGGTTTCTCTTCCATATCCATATTTTCACCTATGTTCTTCTATGTGGAAAGCCAGTGATTAGTTAATTTGGGTAACCATTATGTTTCAGACTTTAGTTTTTAAAGATTGGTTTTGGTATTCCTTTCTATGATGTGGGTTTTTATTAAAGAAACTTTTGGGTAGTAAACCATTTATAACCTCGACAAATATTGAGGGCGAAATTCATTTTAAGGGGGGTAGAATGTAACACCCCGAGATTTTATGAAAAATATTCTTTTTAATTTTATTGATGTCTTGTGTTGTACGTTACAACAAATGAGTCTTGCACAACACACAACCCTAACTTGGCTGCATTACACGAAATCACGACCTTCCTCGATAGCGTGTGTTGTACACAATACCGAGTTTCACTAAACAATGAAATGCTATTAAAATATTATTAAAACTACCCGTTATGAATAGTAATAACCACTTTTGGAAAATTTTTAAATTTCATATTTCAAAATGGACTTCATTTTTGGATTCATAATATCGAAATTAACCTAGGGTGAAATTTTGGTATTTTTCTGACAATTCCAATTTTTGATGAATAGTGAAAACACTGGGTTACTATTTAAAAACCGACTTTTTATTTAAATATTTTTTTATTTTATTTAAATTTATTTTAGGTCAAAACTGATACATAATACCTATATAAGTTCAATTTAATTCATTGGAGTCATTTTATAATAATTTTGGACATATAAAAAGTTTATTGAACTTTTGACCGTCTTTTACCCACCTCCTAGGAGAAATTGAAAATTTACATAAAACTTAATTTTAACTCGTTTGTGAATGGAATTTCAAAAATCCGAGAGACACGGTTGATGTCAGTAAGTAAAATGTGGTTCAATGAGATGAAAATAATTTTTGGTGAATAGTAACTTTTAACTTTTATTTACCACGGTTAAAAGTAAATAGGGTAATTAAGTGTAAAAATGATATTTTTATTACCCTAAAACATGTCCTAATTCTATTGGATAAGTGTAATTCGACCAAAAAAAACCTTAGGAATAAAATATGACCATTTAGTCCCACTTGATTTAGATTAGGACATTTAATATTAATTTATTTAAAGAAGGGTTAAAATAGTAAAAATCAACGT
This sequence comes from Viscum album, assembly GCA_963277665.1. NCBI lineage: Eukaryota > Viridiplantae > Streptophyta > Magnoliopsida > Santalales > Viscaceae > Viscum > Viscum album. Next base: position 1,044,748,207 of record OY728161.1, on the reverse strand, counting down.
TTAATAAGTAAATCATTTTTAATAAAAGGCTATACATAAGATAAATTAGACTATAAATATTAATTATAAATATAACAAGATTTTCAAAATAATGGTATTTTATTTATAATTTTTAGACATTAAATAATTTAATTTATTTTTAACGCAATGATGATATAGTAATTGTCTTATTAATGAAATATTGACATAATTGATGTTATAAATAACCAAATAAATGTAATTTGAGACATTTTATGAATTCAACTAATTTTGTAGGTTAATATGACATGTTATTATTGATTTAGGTAACTTTTTTCGTACTAATCATTCTATTATTATTTTTACAAAAATCACTTACCAAATTGTGCCAAAATTGACATAAAATAGTTTTTAAAACAAATATTATATTATTGATTTCTATTTTATTCCTAAAAATCTATGGTTTGGCCAAATTACTTAGATAAGGTTATATATATTAATAATAAACAACTTGAGGTTCGTTTTTCTTGTTATTGTAAGTTTATTAACCTTATAGTGTAAGAGAACAGGAAGACACGGTAAAAGTAAAATTAGTTAACATAAGGTTAAATCTAAATGATAAGGTTAAAATAGAAACCTAAACTTGCCTAAATTATATTTTATTAGATTATTTAGACCCATCCCCACCTTAGCTTCTAAATAAATCAATTTGGAGCTAATTAAAACTGAATATGGCTTTATAATAAAATAATATTTTTCGTTTTTCCAAAGGTGCCCCTCTCCTCCCTTATAAAAGGGAACCTCCTCCCTCCCTTCCTCACACCACTTTGAGCCTTCAATCTCGGCCAACCCCTGACAAATTATCTTCTCAACTTCCCTAGAAGAATCCTAGAGGTCCTGGTCTTCTTCAAAGATCAATTTTAGTGCCCTAAGAGAAGGTCTCAAAGAGGAGCTTCAAAGAAGAGGTAATGTCCGTTACTGATTCTTTCAACTTTATTTCTTCTTCCACTTCTTATTTAGTTGTTTCATTATAAAGTAATAACATTAGTATCACTCATATACTGATATGTTATTATAATTATGAAACAACCATATTTCACCATCTATCCATCCTATGGAAAACGAAATCACCACGCGTGCGTACGTACGGAATACCACATCCACACTGTGGTGTAATATATTTTCCACCACCACCTTACTTAGATGAGTATAATAGTGAAAGTAATGATTATATATGATTATTGTAAAGTGATATTTATTCTTTAATATTATACATACACTTTAATACATTTCCATGATCATGGGAATGATATCATCGCTCGTGCGTACGTACAGACTACCGTCTCCATGAACGCGATGAGATTCATTTTCCATGATTAACCATTCAAAAACGATTATAAAGTATATATAATGAATAATAATGAAATATATGACATAATAATGATACCGGATTTATGTATATATATGTATGTCATCTATTTAATTTCATTCAATTCAATAAGGAAACAAAATCATCGTTCATGCGTACGTACGACCTACCGTCTCCATCAACGGTGCATTTCCTTTCATTTTATAGATCTATAATATATATGTATATGATGAATATATATTATATATAAATCATGTTTTACACTCTATAATTTTTTAAATCAGGATATAAGTAATAATATCAAGAACGAAAATTCGAAACACATACGATAAATGAAATGATTTTACCCAAAATGCTACTTTAACATGGAATTTACAAAAGAACGGGTAATATAAAGTCATAAGTGAAACATATATGATATCATAACAATGAATATGATTATTTAATAAGTCAATGACATTATTTAAATCATTATAAAGGAGGTTCGGATCCATAAGAAGCATATCGGACCTAAGGTAAGGGATAAATTTTCAATCTCATTTTTATCCGAGATTGCTTGTATGTAAGTATTTACTAGGGTTACGTTTATCATCCATGACCATGTTTTCTAAAAATGTTTTCATAAAATGTTAACTATTCTTCCATGAATTGTTAATGTCATTTTTACCCTTTATTGACTTTTTACAACATTGTATGAATGGAATCTTTCCTTTGGATACTATATAAGGTACTTTTTGACTTTTCTGACAAAAGTACGAGGAGAATGTTATTTTTTAACTTATACGGTGTGAATGGATTTTTACGATTTCATAACACCTCATTTCCAAGAATCATCCTATACAGGATTGCATGATTATTTTTAACAAAACCCTTTTCTTTTAAAATTGCATGGAATTTGGTGAAAAGATAATGATTTTAAAGAAGAAAGGATATTTTCCTCAATAATTCATTTCAAGTGTTTTGTCAAAACTATTTTCCATCTAAGATGACATTATTTCATATGTGTATGTTTCAAGTAATATTTATCTATGATTTAAATGGTTTCAATTTTCTTATGATGAAATGATATCGATTTTTTATGGATTATGTTATGATGGCATGATGTTTAAGAATCCCATTTTATTACATGGGTTATGCTATAATGTATGATTTATGATTTTCTGGCACACGAAATAATGATTTCATTATGAGATGGGAGTGACCTATATCTCCCTCCAATGAATTGGGTAAAGATTTATATCTCATGTGATAGACATGGCTGGAATGGTAAGTTAATCTGGTTCAGTTTTACAGGACTGAAATGAAGAGTGAACTCGATTCAGAAAGGGACTTTGTCCACTAAGATGGTCTTGGCAACAATGCCTTGGCTACTATGGAAATAATAACAAGTGCTGAATGGTTACCACAATTACATGTTTTTTTCCCATGATATTTTATCATGATTTATGTTCCATTATGATCTATGACTTATGTACTTACATGTTTTATGACGTTGCTAATGATTTTTATGTTTAAGCATTATGTTCATGTTTTTAAGTTCAAATATATATAGTATGTTTTATTTTATCCATGCTTACCCTTACTGATAATTTGAGCTCACCCTTTTTATGTTTTATTTTCCCCCAAGATTCAAAGAACGGTTTTAGGTAAGGAAACAAAAGTGTAATATCTTTATGGGAGATGTTGAAGATCTTTTACCACGATTAGAAGATTACGTTCCATGTTTCCAAAGACACTAAACTATTATGGTCCTTGTGTGTCTGTATTTGTTATGTATTAAGTATTCTGCAAAAGTAATGTAATATCCATGTATGTCAACCTTCGGGTCTCTACAGACAATGTATTATATCTTAATATTATTAGAAATTATATATAATTGTCTCAGTAGTGAAATGATAAAAACGGGTCTTATTTTTTAAAATTCCGCTACTATATATTTTACCACCTCTTAAACTTTATATAGTGTCTGATAAATAATTTTTTGTAAAAAAATTAAGTAATTTGATAATTAAATATTCAAATTGAGAAATTTCAAAAATGAATATTTTATAAAATAATATGCTCCTTCAATTATGTCATCATATACGATGATATCTTTCAGAACATACACTGGTCACTTAGTCTAAGTGTGTGTGTATTCTTATTATTTATTTTTAAAGGTATTACATGTGTTGATTGAATCTAACAAATAAAAAAATTTAGTGAAAATACTCAATTAAGTTTAATAAATTCATAAAAATTTGAGTGTTATATCCTTGGATTACCTTCACTATAATTTATTCTTTATTAACTAGTGGCATTTAGAGATGAGATATTAGAGTTATAAAAAGTTAGTAAATCTTCACCAATATGTCAAAACATTACACCACTAGGGTGGTGAATTTTTTGACTATATGGGAGTGGTATATTGGTACGAAATTATTATTTTCAAAGATATACAATAAAATAACACTTCATCATTGAAATGATATTGTAGTTTTTCATCTAAATAATCTCAATATCCCACATGTAAATAAATTTTAAAGTGATATTGTTTAAACTCCAATAAAAATTGTATGGATATGTTCAAGTATGTAACCTTATTAATTTAATTGATAAAAATTTCTTCTATTGAAAATTTTGGGAAAATAATTTCTAATTCTTCCTTGCTATGAACATCTATAAGAGTTTCCAATTTCTTTATGGATTTTCAAATAATTTCCTCTTTATTCCTCAATCGTTAAACATTATTCAAATTATATTGAAATTGAGTACTCCATGATTTTTTCCTATTATATTTTTTTAAAAATTTAATATTCTATGAATAATAATATTTATTATTAAATACCAAAATGAGTTATTAAGTGAAATATATGAAATGAAGAAATATTTTTTTTTTAATTTTATTTTATGTTTTTTTATTGGGGTATGTACGAAATAAAGTGTCTCGTAATTATTCAACTACATAAAAATTATAGAAAATTAATATGATGGAATTTTTATGAATCCCTAATAATTGAATTATTATTTACTTCATAATTGTGTATAGTTATCACATAGGGTCGATCTATCAAGGAGGATTGTAGTAGACACTTATTTTATATTTTTAGTATAGATTATCTAAAAGTTTAATTCTAAATGAAAACTAGAATAACAATGAAATTTTAAAATGCATATAAAAATTTATATATCTATATGATATAAAATATTAAAAAAATTAAAATAATAAATACAAAATTAATTGAGAACAAAATTTCTTTCTAATATTTTCATGGTGAACCAATCATTATTATTTAAAATATTCTCATTATTCCATCCAATGTTGACATAAACCATATCTTTCAAAAACCTCTCATTTTAAATGAAATTATAACACATTTTAACACTACATGTGGTGTAATATCACTCACATCATCACCAAATACTAAACCAATGTATACATGTAGCATTGTGATGAAAATATAGTTTAATGATGATGAATTTGAAGGGGATCACAATAGTAGAGAATGTGACATCTCTCGGTAGTTACTGTGTGCACTATTTAAATTATTAGAATTGTATAAATTGAAACATTTAAGTGAAAATTTAACATCCAGATTATTCTCTTTTGCTTGAGAAGGTATATGAACATTACTTGGCCTTAAACAAAATCCCTAAGATGTCAAAGGCTGGAAATAAATGTCAGGGATTCATTAATAGTTGGGAGATGATTTTCAATTAGAAAATGAAAAAACCATACACACATTACATAAAAAATAATCCACTACATAATGCATGATATCCATGAACGAAAACTCAATTAATGCTATTTATATTAAAATAACTCTATACAAGTGTACCACAGAAGATGACTACAAAACCACCAAGTACAAAATAGAAGACTACAAAGCCAAAAAAACTCAAATACAATCACAAATACAAAGCATCAACCTACTACATGATTCACTCCACAAAACATCACATGTATCACTAAGAAACATTAAATAGGTGGGATACATTACCTTTTCCCATTTTCCAATAAATTATATCTATAAAACCACCAAATTTTTAAATCATGGTTGAGTAGTGAAACTTAGTAGGTTTTCCCCATATGACTTCCCTACTCATGCCAATAGGATAGAGAATGTTAGAAAATTTTTATAAAATGGTTTATATAAAAAAATTCTAAAATATTTTATATGAAAATATAAACAAATTCCATAAGAAAATAGTTTTCTCAAAACTACATCAAGTTCTAAGGAAATAAATCAACAATTCTCTAAGAACATTTCATGATTTCCATTTTGGCATAAACCATTAATGTCCACATATCCACACATCTAACCATGCATGAAACATATACCTCTCAATACTATCGAGTGGTGATTCATCCTTTCACTAAGCCATCACCTAATAACCCATTTGATAGGGGAGATCCCTGACCCTTATCCATCCCACAAATAATGGGGGATACTCCTACCCATATCCACTCCAAATAAACATGAACACACACAACCATTATTTTAAAAACCAATTCCAAAACAACTATTTCATCCATTTAAATAAAACATGATTTTATTGAAAAACTTTCAAACACACCCTTTAAATAAAATTAATCTTTTATGGAAAACAATTTTTCATGCATTAAAACCAAAAAATAATTTTAAAATCGTCATCTTAAAATCAAGTTATGAATTTCCCATTCTACAAAACTACCAATTTCCAAAATTCTATAAATCATCACTAAATAGGGATTTCAATAAAAAAATTACATCTATTTAACAAACACTTAAATAAATGCATTAAATTTTAAACTAATATTTAATATTCTAAATATAGGAGTTGTGAGTGAATCCACCCACCTAGAAATATTTGTAAAAAATATAAAACAACATGAAAACATCCATGAAAATGGGTCTAATCTTCAAAAACCCTCCTTCGATATCTTCCCCTAATAAAAAAAATCCAAATATTAAAATATTTAGAACCAAGTACCTTATATATATCCACAAAAATATATATATATATAAAAGATAATAAGATATAAGAAGAAGTTTATCTAAGGAAAACCATCAAATACAACCCAAAAAGATGACTTACCATGATAACTGGGCTTCAACGCACTAATAATTACTTCAGAATCACATAAAAATCAATCGGGAAAGTTTTTATAGCCTTTAAAAGGTAGAAATACCATGTTAAGGTTAGTTTTGGGGAAAAAATAGGTGTTAAAACATGAGCCCGACCAAGATCCACTATTTTTGTATCTATTTTTTAAACCATGCACAGTTAGCCACATTGTTAGGAAAACCAAGTGTAAATGTGCACCAAATTCTATCTCAAGAAGGAACCTCACATGGTTGGATCACATAGTTTCTAAACTATGAACTAACCATTTCAATTCCCACTATCTGAAGTTGAAAGGTTCCTCCTATGAGGCCATATTGTTTGGGAAATCTATGTGCCTTCCCCTTACCCACTATCTCATTATGCACAGTTTCCTGAGGAAGCTTCACAGTTTCTACTAAACATTCACCAAATATGAACCCTTATAAAATCCCCAATAACATTCTAAATGTCTTCCAAACTCTCCAAAAATTTACACTAACACTTTAAATACATAAAAATAATAAATAAAGGGTTACATACTTGAATCTGGGGGGGGGCTAAATTCTCCCCACCATTGTCCCTTCTATCCCTAGAGAGTAAACAACTATCATGGTTCTGAAAGATTTATAACCATTGTTCTTTAATTTCCTTTTCCAATTCACAAGTCTCTTCTTTAATTTGACCATATTACCACAAATCCCACAATAGACTGATGCTTTTTACACACAAGACTTTCTGTTGCCTATCTAAAGCCCTCACTACCATGTGCACCAATGAAGCATTCAACTCTTGATCAACATGATCCCATATTATAACATGGTTAGGATCGGGATGATACTTCTTCAACTAAGACACATGAAACAAATTATGCACCACACTGATCCTTGGTGGCAATCCCAATCGATATTCCATCTCTCCAACCCGTTCAAGAATCACAAAAGGGGCTATGTGTTGAGGATATAACTCACCATTCTTCCTAGAAAGTCAATGTCCAATACTACTAAAGATCCTCAAGAACACATGATCACTCACCTCGGATGACAAGGACCATCGATGATGATATACATCCAATTTATGATGAATTTGAGTTATCTCAAGACATTTTTTGATCAATTGAATTTTCTTGGTTGTTTCTTGGAAAATGCTCGGCCCAACCAGTGAAGTCTCAACTATTTATATCAAAAAAGTGGAGAAAAGTACACCCATACAATGCTTCAAAATAACCCATATGTGTCGAGGATTGATTACTATTGTTATATGAGAACTCCACTACTAGTACGTTATCTTCCCTTGAGCCACCAAAATCCCTTACATAAGCCTGCAACATGTTTTCCAACATTTTTATTGTCCTTTGGGATTTCCCATCATTTTAGGGATGATACGATGAACTCATTTTAAACTGATTTCCAAGGGATTTATGTAAGTATTTATAGAAGATAGATGTAAAATTCAGATCTCTGTCTAAAACAATTGAAACTTGTATGCAGTGCATCTTTACTAATTCTTGGATATACAGTTTTGAAAAGTCCACCATATGAAATTAATGAATTTGAATAAAATGAGATGAATTTCTCAGTCGATATACTATCACCCATATGGAATCATTTGTCTAAACCATTCTTGGGAGACATGTTATAAAATCCATAACTATTTCTTCTATTTCTATACTGAAAAAGGTAAAGACTACAACGTACCTTCGATTTGATGATGTTCTTACTCAACTTGTTCACAAGTTAAGAATCTCAAAACAATCTTAGCCAGTATACTTTTCATACTAACCCACCAAAATACTGATTTCATTTCCTTATATATATTTTTTATTCTAGGATGAAAATCACATCCTTAATGGTGGTGATCATGAAGAACTTTTCCCTAAAAATACAGAGGTACAACCATCTAATTTTTGGAAAACAACACTGAACTCTTATCAATATTTCATCCCTCAATAGAATCCCCATCATTGAGTTTTGACCTCATAGAAAGACCTTTTGGATCAGATGCTTGTTCCTCCTTAAAAATCTTCACCAAATCATGAATAAAAAAATTGGAAATAAAATTTCTACATCACCCCATTCTTCATTCAAAATGCATGTCTTCTATGACCGACATCAATAACCTCTCAACTAAACATATTTTTCCAATTGAGCATATACCTTTCTACTTAATGAATCTACCACTGAATTTCTCTTTCTCACTGTACGCATGACATAAAATTCAAACATTTGGAGATACTCTATCCATATTATTTGTCTCATGTTGAAATCCCATTATGAGAAAATATGATTCAAGATTTTATGATCTACGAACATAGTAAATTTCTCACCAAAGAGATAATGACACTATGTATTCAAAGAATAGACTATGATATCAATATCCAAATCTTGTGTTGGGTAGTTCTTCTCATGAACCAATAACTGCCTTGTGTCATATGCAACAACTTGATCTCCCTAAATGATAACACATCCTTACCCAGATCCGGAAGAATCACAATACACCATGTACAACAGCACAGATTTCATAAAAATCACTATTGGTGATGATATAAGGAGAACCTTATACTATTAAAAATACTGTTGTATTTCATCATCCCACTAGAATAGAACATTATTCTTTATCAAGGATATCATATGAAAATATGGTCATGATAATTCATGAAAAAATATATAATAACCATCTGGACCAAGGGAACTCTGTATCATGAAAAAATTCATCAGCGGTTTCCAAGAGATAAAGGCCTCTATCTTTTTTGGATATATAAAAAATCATCTTTAATAAATTACATGACCAAGGAAATATACCTCTTGTATCCAAAAATATAACTTTGATAATTTTACATACAAATTATTATCTCTCTATATCCCCAACACTATCGCCAAGTGTTTCTCATGCTCATACCCTGTCTATGAACACACCAATATGTCATCCAAAAACACCACTACTAAAGAATTATTATACCTCTAAAATATCTAAATCATCAATTCCATAATTAATGCTGGTCAATTATTAAGACCAAAAGGCATTAACACATATTCATAATGGACATATTTTCTTATGAACCCTATATTTGGAGTGTCCTCCTTCCTCACTCGCAATTGGTGATATCCCGATCAAATGTCATTCTTACGAACCATTTAGCTCCCCTAGATTGGTCAAAAAATATCATCAATGACTGGAAGTGGATAATTTTTCTTTATCATAACTTGGTTAAGCTTATGATATTCCACACACAGCCGAAGAGTTTCATCCACCTTTTTGAAAAAGAAGACCAGTGCTGCCCATGAAGGTGTGCTTAGCCAAATGAAACCTTTGCCTTCGAACTTCTCCAACTACACTTTTGACTCGTTTAATTCTATTGGAGTCATTCTATAATATGGAAGGAGAATACAATTGATCCATATAAGTATATAAATCATAATGTACACTTCTATAATAGGTGGAAACCCTGATAAATTATTTGGAAACACATCTAAAAAGTGTTCGACCACTACTAGATAAATGGTATTCTCAATCACATCCATCGATGACAAATACAACGATATCAACTGGTAAGAGAGAATCCCAAAAACTAGTTCCAAAAAACCTATTGCTCCTTCATTTATATTCTGGTCTCCTCAAAATAGATTCTGGACACCATATTCAGTTATAAAACTAACATTTCTGGTATAATAGTCTATGTGATCCTTGAATAGTATCAACAAATCCATACCTTGGATTATATCATAAACACCCATTTCTAGTATAGATAAATTCCATTTTAGCTCGGCTTCATCAATAGTTATAGAAAATTCTCTACACACAAAAACTCAACATTCTATTTGACCAATAAGAGTTTTACTTTTAATCACAAAAGTCAGCATCTCAACTTTCAAACCGAGAAAATAAATACCATAGGAAGAATTAAAGGAGTGGGATCCAGCTGTATCAAAAATGATTTCAGAAGTGTATAATTTAAAATAATCATACCTCACACTGTAGATAGTATATAATGATCATCCACAATCATCTGATTAGCTCCATATAATTTCCTTCTCATTGTACTTTGTTCTTTATTTCCCTGTTGAAATTTCCCCTATTGAGGAGTCATGTTATTCCTAGAATCATTATGGCAAGATTTGTTCTACTAAATATATTGATTCCCCTACTGTCGTCCCATCAAATAATAAGATGCCTACAACATCTAAGAAGTGTCCCCAACACCCAAACATGGAGAACTACAATAATAGATATGAATATTCCCCATCAAATAAAAATTATGGAATTTTCTAGGTGGTTCCATACATTTCTGTTTCATGTGGTTGAATGAGCCACATTTAAAACATCAAGGTTGGATCTATGGTTTTGGAGGAAGATTTACCAATCCAGCTATTTTATTTGAGGATATAATCACACCTTGTAAATAAGTGTCTCTCATCCAATTTCTCCAAACAAGATAGTTCCCACCATTTCCCATAGGTATCAACATACTTCATCGTCTTGTAGCTCCTGATATGTCCATTTCTTACACAATTTGTTTATTTGCCATTAATGTATAATCTGTTATACAGAGCACGACAATATTCAAGTGAATGTTCACCTCATCCCCAATTAATAGATGTGTTCCTTCAAGGATTAACTAGAATAAACTTTAGGTGTAAAGCACACTAATTTCATAAATTTATCCACATACTAAGTGGAAAAAATATTTTCCTATGTCAAGCTAAAAAAGCCCTTCATTTTTTGAATTATGAACATATGAGGATATAATTGGTTGTTAAATTTTTTTTACAAATACTCCCATGCAAGGATATGGTATAATTTAGCCTAAAATACTAAATCCCACCACTAGAGTGTAATATATTCTAGCATATACGTCGCCAACATGAATTTCATCTCTTTTGGTGTGTAGATGAAATAAAACATTGGATTCATCCTATTAAGCCACACATATGTCTTTTTTAGTTCAAAATATCCATAAAAGATGGTTGTATTCTTCTTCTATAGTTAGACAGAATGATATACTTTCTTTGGATTACCCCACATGTTCCCACTATCCATACCATGAAGCTCTTGGACAATACTCTAAACCAGCTGTTGGTTCACCTATAGATTAGGTGAAACTATATTCTTAGCAGATTCCATAAGTTTTTTTCAATGATGCCTACTAGGATCCATTTTCTATAAACACAAAAAACCCCATAATTTTCACTCTCTAATAACTAATGTTTTATAATTTCAAATTCTACAATGTCATACTATCACAAAAGTGCATTATAGAATCAATTATTTTTCATGTTTAACCATTTGTAAAAAAAATCTAATTTCTTTCGAAAGTCATACCATTTTCAAAATACCACAACGATTCTCTTTTCAAAAAGAATTATTTGAAAACAACATTAACATTTTTCAAAAAGAAACAAATTCCATCAAATCATTACTCAAAATTAGATATGCACTTCTATTGGGTAGTAATTTCTATAATTCATGTCAAGATCATATCATTGGATACACCCATGATAATAAGATTCCAAAACCTATAAGTGTCTCCAAAAAACATATAAACCCAACACTTTGGTAATATAAATTTCAGTATAGAAAGTTTCGCTACGTCTTTTTATGCTCTACATTTCAAGACCCGACAATACTAATCATTTCTATTAATCTGACATGAGGAATATAACGAAATGAATTTAAACTCTGAGACCTACATAACTGATGACCACTTGTTCCATAATGATATTCAGAAAGAAAAAACTGATACCAATTGTAACATTCTACCCCTCCTCATTCACTTGAGAAAGAAGTATGACATTACATAGCCTTAAGTTACATCCCCAAGATTCTAAAGTCTTACAATAAATACAAAGGGATCATTAATAGTTGGGTGAATATTTTCCCACTGAAAATAAAACAACCTTCCAAACATTCCATTACCAAATAAACCACTACATGATGCATCATATCAATGAAATAAAACTCAAACAATACAATTTTTATAAATAAAAAAATACACAAGGGTACCATGAAAGAAGACTAAAAACCCACCAAGTAAAAATCAGTACAATACAAAGACAACAAAACTCAAAGAAAACCACAACTCCAAAGCTCTAACCTGCTCCATGCTCCACTCCAAAAAATATTTGAAGTACCACTAAGAAACACTTTAGAATTTCTACACATTAAATTTTCCCATGACTCCATAAATGACATCTAAAAAAGAAAAAAAAGTAACAAAGTCGGGGTGATTAATGAAACATAATATATTTTCCGAAAATGTCGTCCTTACTCACGCCTCTACAATAGAACATGTTAGCACATTTATATAAAATGTTTTATATAAAAAATTTATAAAATAGTTTATATTAGAATATAAATAAGTTTCATAGTAATTTTTTTCTCAAAATAACATCATGTTCCAAGGAAAGTAATCAAAAATGATATTAGATAAATTTATAAATTCCATTTTGGCATAACTCATTATTTTATATATATCCACACATCAAACCATGCATGCCGCTAGGACCACCCTATACTCATGAGTAGTGAGTCATCCATTCACTAAGACATCACTTAATGAACCATTTTATAGTGAAGATTAGTGAACCTTATCTGTCATACTAATGATGGTGGATACACCATACCCATATCCATATTGAATGCACATGACCACAAAAAACCGTTATTCCAAAATCTGATTCCATAACAACTATTTAAACCATTTCCAATAAACTGTGATTTTATTTAAAACCATTCCAACAGAAAATTTCAATAAATCCAGACGTTTAATGAAAACCCTTTTTTATTCATCAAAACCAAACAATAATTTTAAAATAATAATTTTAAAATCAAATTACCAATTTTACTTTCCACAAAATTTCCCAATTTTAAAAATCTCCCTAAATCGTCACTCAAGAGGGTTTCCAAAAATAAAATCACATCAATTGCACAAAAAATTCCAAGAAAACCCATAAATTTGAAATGTAGCCTTTATATTCTAATTAGAGGAGTCGTGATTGAATCCAGCAACCTCAAAATATTTTTCAGAAATGGAAAATAGAAATAAAACACCTATTAAAATCAGTCAAATATTTAGAAACAACCATACATATCTTCCCATAATAAAAACAAATAAAAATATTAAAAAATTTGGCATACAATACCTTAGATAAATCCCCATTGGACATAGATCTAAGAAAATTAGATAGAGGGAGAATTAGATCTATGGAAAACCAACAAGAACAACAAAACATGATGACTCCCTATGATATTAGGGCTTTAACACACCAAGAAACACCTTCGAATCACTTCCAAATAGATGGGTAAATATTACCTAGTCTTTGAGAGGGATAAATATTGAGTTAGAGTTAGTTTTGGGGAAAAAGATGTGTTAAAACATGATCCTAACCTAAATCCAATTTTTGTGGATCTAGTATTTAATCTTTGTGTTATTTCTACCTCAAGCAGGAACCTTGCACAATTGGATCAGTTGATTTATGAGTTGTGCACCAACCATGAAAAAACCCAATATATAAAGATTAATAATTTATTCTAGGAGGTTGAATGATTTGGAACAATTGTGTACCTTCCACTATGCCTTCCCCTTATCCTATGTCTCATTGTTTATAGTTTCTTGGGGATGTTTCATGGTTTCTACTAACCATTCAACAACCATACACCTTTAAAAAGTTCCCCAAAAACATTCCAAACATTACCAAACTTAACAATAATACTTTAAATACATAAAATCATGAAATAATGGTTACTTAATTGAATTAATGGGTCATATAATGATGAAACTAAAACAACACCCATCCCCCTTGAAACAATTATAAGCCCAGTTCTCCAATTTTACATATACTGGGGGAAATACAACATATAAACAAAAGAGAATCTTAATAGTGGAAGATAAATATATACTAATATATAATGAAAATATATAATATTTTAATGGGATCGTAACCACTACTTGAATATTAAAAATGGCTGACTCTTTTGAATATATGTGGAGGTATATATTTATAGGCATGAGGGTGCTCATTTAAATCAAATTTTTTCTCATCAAATGTATATGAATGGATGAAATATTAAATGAGTGAAAAATAAATTTTGGTCTTATTTAATATATTCACCTATATTTTTTTTGTATAATAAAACAATTTGAGGTTTATTACGAATGTGTAGAGGAAGTTATGAAAAAATTTCTAAAAAAAGGTTTCGGGCATTTCAACTATTTGAAATGAAATGTGACTGATTAACATGAGTTTTTAGAAATGGAAATTGAAAAATCATGCATAAATATAGTTAATGAAATTTTCCCTCAGACCCTTATATCATTACATTTTTAATATCATATCAATTGTACATATCTTATATGAGATATGATCCCATTAATAATAGTCATTAATACTATTCATAAATTTTAAGGCCCAAATTGCATGGTTTTTTTGGGACATCTATGATTATATTAATTTCATGGTCTCTTAGATTAAAATATATCCCATAGTTTATGTAATCATAAAGAAATAAATTTCATTCCTTATATTATTATAGGTAATGTTATAGTCAAAATACCATAGTGATAAAAAAATTCTCAAAATTAAAAAAATTAATATCTTCCCACAATAATACCATAAACATTTATACAAACAAAAAAAGTTTCATTTAAACACAGAATAAAAAAATCAAGGGATTTATTACATTGAATTATAGAATAATTTTTTATAAATATTAGCTTCATTATTCATTATTTTCAACATACTTAGAAAAGGTTTTTTTAATGTGTTAATTTAATGAAGAACCCTTGATTAAGAAGAAATATATTAAATAAGAAAAAAAATTCACCAAGATTAGATTTTAAAGAGATAAATATAAGAATATGATTATATAAAAAATAAAATAAAGAACAACAATGGTAATAAACACTCAAGAACATGTAACATATACTTTGACTTTAATAAATAAATAATTTCTTTAAGAATACTGTTAATGTTTTAAAATAAACATTTTTTAAAAAACAATAGATGGAAATTTTACATGTATCATAAAGAATTGTGAATTATTTTATAATAACCATTTAACCACTATTAAAATCCCCCATGATTATTAATGTAAAATATGAATCCAGAAGATTCATTTAAATAGTGAAATCTCATAACTGATACTCAATTTCAATGTAAAAATCTTGAAAAAGTTCCACAAACTACTCAAAATAGTATGTTTAACCAAATAAATAAACCATTTAAAAGTATGGTCTATAATGTCTCATAACATTTTTAGTATATGTATACATATAGATTTAGTTAAACATAGAAATTGGCATTTTGGAAACCCATTGATAAATCGATCTAGAATGACTTGATCATAAAATTTGGTAAGAATGTGGAATTGTAAAACCTTTTTCACCAAATGAAATAATAAAAAAATTAGAAAAAAATTACTCAATTTATATTAATAATATTTTATATATGAGTTTAATTTTTTTAGGGAAACTAAATACCATGAACATCTACATGAGTTTCCCCCATAAATAAAGAAAAAAAAATTAATATTGATTTTTTATTATGATAAAAAAAATGAAAACATAGAAAAATCGAACAAGTTACGAGAGGGTACGAACCCCCAACCCGCTTATAAAATCCCAAGGTTTATTATAAAAAATAGCCTCAAATTATCATTAGAAACACAAAATAACAATGGGTGGAAAACCCATAATAGAATGTGGTTAAGGGTGATAGTCTGTATATTTTTTATTGTTCAACCATAAAATCTGATGTTATTAGGTTGAAAAGTAGATATAATATTAAAATCCATCAAGATACACAAAAAATGAAAAACTTATTATGTTTTTAAAGGTTCAATCACTCCCATGATTTTCAAATATACTAATTAATATTAAATGTTTTAAAAAAGAAGAGAAAAAAATTATTTTTGTTAGAAATAGTAATGAAAAAGTAAAAAGAATTTGGAAAAAATTTATTGAAATTTAATGTTGAATTCCATAAATAACTATGTTTTAGTTTCTAATTATACCATGTTTATAAAGTGTTATTTATTTTTAGGAGATAAAATGATTTTGAATCAAGGATTCCATTATTATTTATTAAGAAATCAACACAAAGGGATATAAAATTAACCTACCTACATCATTTACAATCTACTTCTATGAATCTCTATATTTGGAAGAAATTAACCCATTTTATTATTCTATTTTAAATGATTAATTTTATTTCATATTACTCAATAAAATTAAACAAAACATAAAAAAAATTTGAAAATAGATGAATTATTCTCACATCGTTCTGATAAATTAATGAAAATAATACATTAGAAAATTGGTGAATAAAATTCTATAAAAAACTAAAAATTTATGGAAAAAATATTGTAATACACATTTAATATCAATAATATAAAGTGGATACCATATAATGAAATGTATTCTAGAAATTATATTATAATTTTCAAAAGTAAATAATCAACTATAATAATTTGAATATATGATGAAAATTTTGAAAGTGATTTTTGAAAACATCATTAACTATAGAAAACTAACATTCAAAAATTAAATTTACTTCACAATGATTAGGAAATTGTTTTTTAAACTCATATAAGGTTATATGATCCTCTCACATGATTCATCGCCTCCTAAGGGTGAGAATTATAGTTTATAATTTAATAATACATGAAAAATAACATATAAAACTAGAAACATTATGTTAAAATTATAGTTTGTCTAAAGGTCATTCCACTAAGACTAAGGGGATCCTAGCCAAGTAAACTTCTCAGGGTTTTTGGTTTGTTGGATATGAGATCACTAAGAAATAATTAGATGTAAATGGAAAATCTGTTCAAGGATTATAGAAGTTCTGTGCACTTTCATTCATTAATAAAATCAGTTTATGATTAAGAGAGATTGAAGATCAATTTTAGGTGATATTATTTATTGGATATTATAAATTCATTAAACTCCTGGAAAAATAGGGTATACCAACACTTTCAAACTATTAGGAAAAGCTGGAAAACTGTTGGTCTACCCTATACCAATGCTTTTCAAAACCATTGTCTGTTGACATGTGGGATAGCTATATACCAACAGTTCTTTAGTAATAATTGGTATATGGAACTATTTATTAATCTATTACAATAGTTTCTAAAAACTATTGGAATAGATCTTTACCAACGGTTTAATACCATTGGTATATATTGATAATTATCTCTATACCAACGGTTTAAGAACTTTTGGTATAGAGTTTTACCAACAGTTCTGATGAAATTGTTTATATAGATATGGTTATGAGATCTATACCAATAGTTTCTAAAATATTGGTAATTTTTCTATAATTTTATATAGCAACCCGCAACTACCTACCCTCCCCAATTACTTACAGTTGAAAATAAAATGAAACTAATTCAGATAATAAAAAATTCAAAATGACACTAATGAAGAATATAAAATGACACTAAGAGAATATAAAATTTACAATACAATATATAATACAATTGAATTCTAAAAAGAATAAAATATAAAAAATAACCTCTAATTGAAAACAAAATTACCACCAATTTCAATTACATTGAAAACCATACAATATAAAATACATAATTCAAAATGAAACTAGGGCCACTTCTACATGCAAGTCAATTAGTAGTGGAATTATGCACACCACCATGTCCTTGAAAATATGTCATGGTACTATGAGAGGGTGGTAAAGAGATAACATGAAAGGGGATACTAGAAGGGGCCATAAACATGGGTGGTTTTGGTAGGGAGGGTGGTGCATTGGGAAGGGTGCCATGGATTAGGATAGGTAGGGTAGTGTAATAGATTTTATACAATTTAAAAAAGAGAACTCATAGAATATGTACCAATTGATCACAATTTATTTGCATTCATGAACTATGGTATTATGACCAAAATACAAAGGTCTTATTTCCTCAGAGATAGTGTCATCGAGAAAACTATATACCTGAAATATAAATTAATATTAAACATAATTAAATTTTGATTTTATTTATTTATTACATTAATATTTCTACCTTCAATTTAAACCAAATAGAAAACTATTTTCTATGAAAAGTATTTCTCTTTATCAAAGATAAATAACTATGCTTTCTATTTTTTATTTCACTATGTTCCCTATAAATAAAAATATAAATAGTTTAACAGATATATACAATTACAAGAGTTGATATAAGATATAAATGTTCAATTTAACTAATGTAGTCATCAAAAAAATCACAGTTGAATAACATTGGGCAATGTTCCATCTCCCACTCATCATGGATTAATGTAATCAATGTATATGATCTGACAATTAATCATGTTTGAGGATGTTATGGAAAAATGGGTTCAATTTTCTCATACTGTTCTTCTTTATTTCTCATTGGTCGGTTCATTCTGATAGTTTGATCATACAAATATAATGGGAAAAAATCCATACATTCTTGAGCCAAGTAACCTTTCATGATAGTACCTTCAGGATGATTCCAGTTCTGAACATAAGATTTCAAGGTGTACATATTTATTTCAACAAGATATATTCAAATAAAAGCTACAGGTCCTTTGAGAAGTATTTTGGTTGGCCTATGAAAAGTAAAATGCATCATGAGTGTGAAAAATTATGGAGGAATTATTTTCTCTAACTCATTAAAAAATAATGGTGTATCCACCAACATTTTTTGCAAGAAATACTTTGGAAACCACTTAACATAACGATCTATAAACAAATGTCACAACCGAATAACTAACACCCTTACATTATTACAGAAAAGATGATGGTTTTTTGTTGGAATCAACTCATGCAGACGGACGTGATAGTCCTGAGTATTCAAAGATTTCAACTTCAACTCTCTTCTATTGAACTATTTTGATCTTTTTCCTGAATAGCCATCAGGAACTTTAATAGTCTCTAGTACTTCCAGAAATTTATTTTTTCTATAGGTGTAATCACATAAGAAGCATATGAAACTTTCCATTTATTTCCACTGATACACATATGATGTAATTTTGGTCTGATCCCCCAATCCACCAAGTCACACCAAGATCCTAAATCATATTTTGTATTTACATTGACATTTATAATAATAAAAATAAACATTTCACATATATTCTTTTCAATGTGCAATACATCTAAGTAATGATGTAACAAATTGGTTGACCAATAAGGAAATTCAAATAATATAATCCTCTTTTTCAAATTTTAATAGGTATCATTGCAAACATTCTTCCTATTTCTAGAATTCATTTGACCCTCCCAGAATGGGAAAAATAAATATTTTAATTCATTAAGCACATTAGTTCCAGACATACGCTGAGGTGGATCATCGATCTCCATGGTATTGTCAAATATTTTAATATTATTTCTATATGGATGGTTTACTAAAAAAAATCTTCATTGTCCTATAAAACTAAAAATATGACTATATTTCTGTCTTTTGGATTGATTATTCTTTATACAAATAAGACATGATAGTTTTTCCTTTATTCTCCATCCATACATCATTGCATAAGTAGGGAAATCATTGATCATATACATAAGCATGACACGTATTTGAAATATGTCGTTCAGATATGCATCCTATGTTTTCACACCCACATCCCAAAGAAGTTTCAAATATTTTTTTTAATGTTTCATGTATATGTCTATATCATTTTCGGGATCATAAGGGACAAATAGAAGTATAGTCATGAAAGTGAATGTTTTTTTTATACACAAGCATGGGGGAAGGTTATAAATGTGTATGAAAAATGACCATGTACTATGCGAAGTAAGAATCTTCCGAAATGGATTAAAACTATCACATGAAATACCCAAACTCACATTACACATGTCAGCTTAAAATTCGGGATATGGATCATAAAATCACTTCCATGAAAATCTATCTATAGGGTGAACCAACTCTTCATTATTCTTCTATCTCTCAATATCATTCCATCAAATTTTTATTTTTATTTTATCAGACATGAAAAGATTCTGGAGTTTGGGGATCAATGGAATGTTCTTAGTTGCTTTTTGTGGCACATGGGATGGTGTTCCATCAGCTTTTGGCTTCCATCAGGATATTCCACATTTTATACAGTCATTTATTTCAACAGTTTCCTCCCAAATAAGCTGCAATCTTTCAGGCCATCTTGATTTTTTTTGAATATCCATGTTCTTAAACTAACTTTCAAGCCATAGAGGTGGTTTGAGGGAATATCTAAATCATCTAGAAGTAAGTCCTTAAGTAAGGTAAGAATGTAATCAATAGAAGTATTAGAAATTCCAAAAATGGTTTTCCCATGAAACAATCAGATTAAAAATTATAGAATTTTCATTTTACCACATTGTCAACATACTAGAGTCATCATAACATCATTTTATTTTTTCACTATGTCAACATCATCAATTTCATTGTACTCATCATGTGTGACCATATCAAAGTCTTCTAGGGTCGACATCCTTTCCTTATCATGATGACAGATAAATGAAAACCAGTCATATATCAAATTCTCTAATCCAGTGCTCTTATTTGGATCATTAGCATTTTGAGTTTCCATTTTATCCCCATTTTGATACAACACATAGTAGTTTCTTTGAAAATCATATTTAGTTATATGTTATCTAACTTCTTTATGACTCAACTATGGTATTCGAACACAATTATAACATGGGGAGTATATGTGACCATATTCTGAAGCATTTTAGAATGTGAATCTAAAAAACTCTCCATATTTTTTTGAAAATATCTTAATATATAATCAGTTTCATACATAAAATATCAATATATTCTGTAAGAAAATTTGGTATAATTCATTTCATGAAATCAATTTAATAAGATTGAAGTTCAATCAAAAATATATATAAGTAAATGAGAATTTTTCATTTTATATAAATCCATAACCGACACAATATATTGTATGAGAATCATAATATGAAAGACAACAAAATACTATCTATATAAAAAATACAATAAATATAAAACCATGACATATAATTGAAACATGGTGTATGTGATGGAATATAATTGTATAAAGAATGATATATCTAGGTTAATTATAAGAAAATAGTTATCATTATGTCTAAATTTATAGAGATCATTGTATTGCATAATTAATGATATATATCTAATCAACGGTGTCATTGTAGTATTAGATATCAATGATATTTTTTTAGATGTGTTATTTAAAAGGTAGCCATCTTTATGTCATCAACTAGAAACATGTAGGTGCTCAACAAAAATAATATAAATCAACTATGATGAGTTATTTAAGGGTTGACGGACATCAAGGTATACCCCAATGTGTTATATTTACCTTACTCCAATACATGCCATTATTTTTCTAGAACACTCGGGTTCCTCAAGGGACACATATCCCACTATACCCACTTCTGTCTAAGATGGAATACCTATTTTGATGTGTCACCATGTATATTGGAATATATATATATATATATAATTATGTATTCATATATATTGACTATATATATTGTAACATATATAACCATATATTTAGGTATGTAGTACCAACCGCGACCCGAGGCCTTAATCCAGTGTCTCTATATAATAATTAGAGTCTCATAATTTAAATAAGGGTTATTATGCCCATCTATCTCATAGAAAAATAATGGGAACCAAGATTGAATTTCATAATTAATATAGTATTTCATATTGAGTATCATAATCAATGTAGGATTCTATTCCAAGTATTATAAATAACACTGATAGGGTCCACACCCATCATCTCAATAGAGGATCATGTAATGTCATTCCCATCACCCTAAGTGATGTGAAATTCCATGTCAAACATCCTAGAAAAAGGGGGTTTTAAATTTCATGTCCACAAAACTAACCAATTTACATATATAATAATTTAGTATAATATTGTCCCACATTCCCTATGATACCTCATCTAAGGAAATCCATAAAGAGGAACCCGACATCGCACAAGGTCCAATGTACATTCATTATCTTAATTCAATTAAAAATTTAATTACTTCAAATGAGATCATACAGTCCATAATATAATTCAACAAAAAAATTGTTAAAAAAATTCTAATTAAATTAAAATAATAATATTGATCAATAGATAAATTTCAAGCATAAATAAATATATTAGGGTAAAAGGGGGTCATTGAAACCTATTTCAATTTATTAAATAATTTATAACATTCCATCAAATTTAAATAACACACCTAATGGGTGTTTTAATCCCTAGTCAAGGATAGTAAAAAATAATGTAATTACACTCAGGATCACCATCTATGTGTATAAAGATGCAGAATAAGAATTTATGTGTATAAAGATAAAGTGTATCTATATAGATTAAATATAATGGATTTTTACAAAAAAAAATTATATAGATGTTTTATATTCAAATGAATCAATGAATCTATGTGTATATAAATATAGTAAATTAAACCTAATCAATACATCTAAATAATGAGAGATTTCAGATCTATGGGGAAATTGAAAATAAATGGAAGAAACAGAAATCACCAATTTGAAGATAAATGTAGGCACAAACCAATTTGAAGAGGAAGCAACTAATTGGATATGGAAGAAACCGAATTAAAACCATGATAAATTTCCTTTAGAAGAGTGGTCACTAGCTAGGAAAGAGCTACGCTTATCTTAGGGAAAAAAACTTGGATATGGAATGGGGTGGGGGGATTGGGCTGCATTTGGGTGAAATGTATCCCAATAGTTTTAAAAAAATGTTGGGATATATCATATACACAAATGGATACAAAAAAATCGTTGGCATATACTGGTTTGTTAACCCTTTCCCAAAAGTTTTTTAGAACTGTTGTTAAAACATAAAAATTTATAACATATCCCAATGGTTTTAAGAAAACCATTAGGAAAGGTGACATATCCCAACAGTTTCATAAAAATATTGGGATAGGGCAATTGGTATAGGTCAATATTCCAGTACTTTTATGTTTTGAAATATCTTGCTTGAATAATTATGAGAATTCTAGGGGAAATAGATTCCATAATATTAGTGTTGATTAACAATACCTATGTGCATTTAATTCTTACACACAAAGTAATATTTTATATAAAAGGTGTATTTCATTTTATCATAATATAAATAACATTAACAATGACTCTCATAATTCCATTCTCCTCTACCTCATAGTTTTTATCCATTAATTTCCATAACTCTTACAAGGTGATTATGGGATAAAAATCAAAACAAAACTCAATTTGGTATTAATATAACATGTGAATTGTAATTAAAACACTATTATATTAATTATTGTACCATCAAACTTCTCTGAATCTACTCATCATAAAGGACCTACTCACTCATGATAGAATAATCATCGATCATAAAGGATACAGAGTCCTTGAGGGATGAAGGAATAACACACATATAAAGGGAGAAAAAAAAAGAATTTATATATATTATGAGAACATATATACAATTAATAAATTAATAAATAATCTTTATGTTTAAAATAAATACATGAAAGTATTTCTAAAATATTATAAGTCATCACAAAAGGTCTCTCCCCTACCGTGTTCCTACACTCAAGTGTTTTCTTGTTGTCTCCTTGGGATCTATACCCTATGAAATCCATTTTATTTAAATATTTAAATTTTATGATATCATTATGGTGGAAACCTGAATATTATGGAATGTATCCTTAAAATAAAAAAATACTCTCACTATTATTACATATTCATCAACAAATGGGATGGTTATGGACTTATAGAAAAATATGTTCATTAAAATTTTTGAATATCCACGTTTTCATGGATCAGGCTCTAAGATAATGAAACATGGTTTGAATCTCATATATTATTTTATTTTGAAGGTTTTGAAAGATAATAACATACTATAGTGATGAGTTTTTTTTTTGAAGCGTTATGATTATTCCACTTTTTGATACTCGGATAAATGTTAATGGCTCCCCAATTAACATTTCATTTAACTCTTCCAAGTTAAGATTTCATTAATTCAATATTTATTCTTCCAAAAATCCATTATGACTTGATGATTTAAATCACATCATAATACTATTTATATACTCAATGAAATTTTTTTGAAATAGATAAGTGGAAATTTCATTATAAAGTATATTTTCGAAAACCAAAAAATAAATAAAAATTAATCTTGTGTATCTTATTCTATACATATATTCTTATTATGCATTTAACCATTTTAGTGTAGTTCTTTCGATTGTGTCTTGATAAATGTTTTTCAAAAATTCAAAAAATAAACTATGAAATTTCATTTATTTAATCTCATCATACAATGAATTTAATATTTTACAACTATGTTTTAATTCAATGATTTTTATCATTGAATAAGAACATCATTAAAATTATTAGATTACTCTTGTGAAACTACTAACTAATACCAGATAGTATTGAGATATCCTTTCCTAGCTTAAAATTTAATCTCATGTAACGAAATTTTAGATCAATTACATGGGCTACCCTACATATTCATCTTAACGTTCACAGTTTAATCATTTGTTGATTTTTTATTATATCATGGGAAAGGGTTTTGTGCCACATATAATTCCTAGATTATATCCAAAATTCCTTACCATAATCAAGAATGATAGAGAGTGTATGTTTACAGGGTGAAGTTATATATAAATCTTTAATTACTCACCAAACCTCAAAATATTTTCAATTAACATAAGTTTTTTAAAATGCTATTCATCTATAAAAAAATCACGTAAGATTTGAATTAATGGAGATCAAAAATTGAGTTAAATTTATTTGAATGATTTTTGGAACACAAAATTCCTTCAATATAAAATTTTACATACCCTAAATAAAAAAACTAAACATCACAACAATGATGATCTGAATTAATACAATGGAATCATTTAATCAAATATAATCATATATTGAAGATCATGATTTCTATTTTTTCAAAAGACCACATTCTATTAAAAATGTGTGTCTGGATCATGCGTAATTTATAGAAAAAATTCAAAACTCCTATATAATTTTATTCACATTATTACAAATTTCAAAATCTACATTACCATATATGATTTACCTCAAAAAAGAAATTTACTAGTCACTAAATGTCATCTAATCCAAGTTATTTTCAATGTCTGGTAAATTAACCCAATATATAGGTTTAAAATATATATCAATAAAAAAATAGAAATATATACACTAAAATGAAGATGGATTATTATTATAGTTCAAATTTATATGATTCTTAGGTTTGGTAGGTCATGATGTGAAAATTTAGAATTTATACCAGAAAAAGGATGTTAGGATCTAATTTATAATTAATGATCTTAAATTATCCTCAATAGTCAGTATCTATCCTTCTTCTCCTTATCTATAAATTAGTTTCCACTTCCTTTCTTCCTCTTCATCTATATTATATCAATATTTTACTTTCAAACTAGAAATAATGTCCATAATCTCAAAAAAATTACATATTTGTTTTTAAATGGAATCATTGCATGAATTAATTATATAACCTTAGGTGTAAAAATGGACCAACACCACTCTCACCACCTTCAGTCTATTATGAACGTTATTTCTTAATATTTAATAATAATTTTAGAGTAAATATATGTTTAAATTGATGGTATTGCATATCAGAAATTGCATCATCATTTTTTCTCATAATGTTTTTTCAAATAATAGTGGATTAAATTTATTATAAATCATAAATGACGGAAACCCATACCTTAAATTCATAATATTTCATTATTCATAACATTCATTACCAATAAATTTTGAACAATGATCAAAGACCCCATCATATTTGGAAGAATATACACATAAATACATTATATTAAATTTAAACAAAACAATATATATATTTTATACTCCAAATAGTTATCCTAAATCAAATAGATATTATATAATGATATAAGATATCTTGGGGAAAACAAATAAGGAAAGGGGTGATCTCGACAGCCCATTAAGGGAATAAACTGGTAAATAAAGTATAATAAGAGAGTTAAAAGTCGTAAACTGGTATCATGGTAAAGATAATCATTATCAAGGAGACATGGAATAAGGAAATTATTTCATAAGATCATAAAAATGTTTAAAAAACATAAAAAATGATATAATAAACATAATTCAAAGGTCACTTTAATGACCATCATCACAAAGTGAAAAAATCCTTATACTAGATCATGTTCACTCCCAAATACCTTATATAAAATCCCATGAGATATATAGATTTACCAAATTCATTGTAGGATTATATATTTGAAATACCACTAATAAAATAAATTAAAATCTGACATTTGTGTGTCAGATGATGATAATAAACTATACATAAATTATATTCATTATAGATCCCATGATGAGGAAGTGAGTTTCATAATTTGGATTTAAGGTATAATCGAAGGATAAATCATATGTTTTACAATGATAAGAAGGAATTAAATAATTTGGATGATTATTTTTAAAAATTAATAATGTGTCTTGACCATTGAGTTAAAATATATAAATTTCATTATAATGATCTAGGAGAAGGAATACTATAAACATATCACTTGGATGAAGCTTTATGAAATCAGTAATAAATGTTTTTAAAGAATGATTTTTTTTACATAAAACCAAATTAGGTTCTCTATAAAAAAAATTATGTCTTTTAAAATCTATTCATGGTTTAAAAATATGTTATAGTGGTGATCCTTGATATGAAAACAGAAATGTGAATGTTCCCTTAAACTGGGTAAATTTAAAAGTGGGAATTTTTAGGGGAACTAAAAAAATTTATAACCATATAAATTAAAAGGATATTAAACTAGAATTATATATAAGGGAAATATATAATAACATATAATATGTTCCTGAAAAAAAATATATCATAAAAGGGAGAATAAGAAAAATAATTTTTAACCAGCAAGTCATGAAGGTGGTGAAAAAGATATTTGAAATGATCATGGATAAAAAAATAGCATAAGATACTTTTATTGAAACAACATATTGTAAAAAAATTTATGATGAAACTTCTTTTTTAAAATATAAAAAATTAAATATTATGACCACATGAGATAACCTATAATTTTGTTTCCAATTGAAAAGGAGAACCATTATAGGAAGTGAAATCATGGATATGGTGGGGAAATCGTCAATTATGTGAATAATAATTATTCTTAGCATATTTTTATTTTAAAAATATATTATAACTAACTAGAAAGTATGGTTTGAATGAAAACTCCAAATATAGTGATAGGGTATAACATATTATATGAAATATAAAACTCATGTAGAGTCATTATAACTCAATAAAGACGATTAATATATGAAAAACCACTTATATTTTTGGGATGATGATAAAAATAGACCAATTAAAGGACGATTAGGAATGGAAGTGAGTTCTAAAAGTTGAAAAATAATTTATGATAATTTAATTCCTGGGGGTAGTAGTTACACTACAAAAATAAGGATTTTTGAATGATATCAAAGAATAATTCAATGTTGGGAGATTGAGATGTCATTCATTTAACTTAAGAAACATTATAATTAGGCCCATAGAAAGAAAAAAGATTTAAATTTATGTTAAAATACCATGAATATATAAGTTTTGTTATGAAATATATCCATTTATAAGTATACACACTATTTTAATGAAATTTGCTGCATAAATGAAAATATGTCACAAAGAAAGGAATTATGAGGTATAACACTTACCTCATGTATGAAAGTACTCTTCACATTCTCCTAAATTATTGAATAATTAAATTAATTTCATTATATATATTCACAAGAAACTTATTCATCTATATTGAATTTTTTATAATTCATATATTATCTTTTGGAACTTATTTTTAATATATATTTTTTGTTTACATTGATTACTCAGGGTTTTTTGGTAAATGTTTCCATAAATCATTATATTTGATGACAATGTTTCAAAGAGTTATAATTTTTTTTATTAATTTATAGAACATTTATTGAAATATAGACATATATTTTATATATTAAATATATTTTTTAATACAACCATTGTTGATGGTGATGACAAATGAAACTGATTTCCCGTGGAAGCAGTAGTCCTCACATACCCATGATTAATGTTTTCAGTTCTTAGTGAATTATAGGGAAAAAATTTAAATGATATTATTGAAATACAATAACTATATTAATATTATATATGTAATATTTATTCATCTATTATATCATTTTTTATCATCCATTAATGGTGGTGATGAAAAATGTAATACATCACTTTGTGGAGGCAGTAGTACATGCAATATACTAACTACGATTATTTTATAAATAGAATATAAATAGGAAAAAATAATGATTATTACATTAATATAATAACATATTATAATAATAATGATACCTATAGCTTTTTTATTTTTATGTATATAAGATATAATAAAGATAAGGATTAAGGAAAAAAAGTTACCAAGAATGTAATACTTACATTGGAGACCTGATCTTCTCTTAGAGATTTATATGGGAGAGAAGGTGTTAATATTACTTATATAGAAAATGGGATTAATTATGAGAAGTGTAATTCATTGAGATTTATTTTTTATGGTTTTCATGTTACATTCAAATGGAAATTGTGAACATGGAGGGGTGGAAGTGATTCCCTTTTATATGTGAAGAAATGTTTACTTTTTGAAAAACCCTTAACCCTTCAGTGATTTAA
The DNA here is from genome assembly GCA_963277665.1 of Viscum album. NCBI lineage: Eukaryota > Viridiplantae > Streptophyta > Magnoliopsida > Santalales > Viscaceae > Viscum > Viscum album. The sequence goes on along the minus strand of OY728161.1, from coordinate 1,044,719,240 downwards.
TTACACTATTATATAGTCAATGACTTGAAAATTTTTCTAATAATGGAGTGTAAGGTAATATTGGTTAATGAAATAATTATAAAAAACAATCCACATCTATGTTAAAAATGTTTCATTTATTTTTCAATAGGATTTAATAATTTAACTATTTTTACCTTGGTAATTGGTTTCTAACTATATTATTTATATTATATTTAAAAAATATAAAGAAACCCCAATTAATAATTTTTTAGGATATGAATATAAATTTAATCTTCATTTATTCTAATCCAACTTATAAATATAAAAAATTATCTTTTAATTTTTTTAAATTTTTTTTTGAATAAAAATGTTTTTTACCTTTATGTTATATTTAATATTACATAGTAATGATTATAAATTGAATTAGTGTTATTATAAATATTTATATATATATATAAATATATTGGTTTAAAATTTTATTTGTGTCATAAAATAAATTATATAAATTTCACTGATTAAATAAATATTATATGATATTAATAAAACATTTCTTTTAAAAAACAAATGTTTTGACATTATCACAATAACTAACACTAGTCTTACCAATATTATATTTATCCCTAATAATGAAACTGATAGAATTATATAATATTAAAATTTCAATCTCAAATATTAAATAAATTGTTTTATATTTAATTTCCAAAAGTAATAATTTTTATTTTTTTATTATAGGCACATAAAAATAATTTTTTGGAAGAAATGTTAATTTAGTTTCAGAAATGTTAAACATGTGACTTATAAATTACATAAATAATTTTTAAATGATTATTAAATATAAATTTTTTCAAATAATTTATTAAAACATCAAGTCATTTTTGAATTATAAATGTAATTTTTTTTGGAAAAATCAAAATTTTTTGTATTCACCAAAAAAGTATTGATTTTTTAAAAAAACCCCAAAAATAATCTTAAGGTTGTATTTTTATTTCAAATCTAAAAATGATGATAATTTTTTTAAACTTAAAATTCTATGATTTAAAATTTCTATTTTTTATTAAAATCATATATTATAATGAAAAACAGTTTTTTATTAGAAAATTTCATTCTTCAAATACCAACTCTTTTTCATCTTATTTAATAATATTTAAAAACTAATTTTTTATTAAAAGAATAATAAATGTTTTCTTCATTAATAACATCTTTCTAGAAATAAAAAATAATATAATGTATATAGGTATTTTTTTTGAAAAATAATGCTTTCCTAGACAATATATGATCTTATTTGTAATTTTAGGTAGTAAAATTGAAATATATAATATTAAAAGTATCCATTATTTTCATTATATAAGTATTTCATAATGAGGTTACTACAATTCATTTATAATAATTCAATGCTTGGTTTTTACTACATATAGATAAATTTTTAATTATATCTATGTATATCACCTTTTTATTTATGTTCTGAATTTCATATGGAATAATTTATTGAAAAAATTGACTTAATTAGAAGAAACAAATATTAAACTAACATGTTACTATATTCTTCCCCCTTAAATTAATTTCCTACTTTCAATTGAAATTATTAACTAACTCATGAAAAATATTTATGTCGGGAATGAAGCTAGACATGACTCAAGATATAATTTCTACTTTGATATCTACCTTACTAATAAAGGAATAGATCTTTTTTCATTGGAATATGATAATCCATTCTATTGAGTTTTCTCCAATCATTTGAGCTAAGAATATTTATATTCGATATCAAGGCACACATTGTATAATTTGATTGTAAAGGGTGTTCATAATCAACATTGCATAGACTTTCATATGATGATATAGAATGTGATATCTATATTCCATAAAAAATATTAGTTGGTAGAACCAAACCATTTAAATAATAAAATAAAATTATCCATGGAATGAAAATTATATTTTTATAAGAAACATTCCCATAATCATAATATTTTGGATAAAACAATCATACCACTAGAAGTATTTATTAAAAACTTAAAATATAGACATCTTTGTGACTATTTTATGTTCTTAGAAAACATTCTGAGTAAAAAGGGTCAGGATGAACATGATATAAATATAATACTCATAGTTATTAGGTGGGTGATCTATATTACTCAATCCAAAAAAATCCAAAAAAACTTATAGAGTTGGTATTGCATAGGCTTTCTGATATTCCATTGGCCCTAGAAGTTGTTGATGCTTATCATCATTGTTAGAATATATATTATATAATTAACCTAGATAATGGAAAAGTTTTAGACACTTATGAAATTATACAATTATGGGTTCTTTTAGATACCCTCTCTCCACTCAGTTCATGATAACCATCATGTTGATATTCTTACATAATATTGACACTCAATTAACACTCTTCTAGAAGTAACACATTTTGAGTCCCTTTGAGGAAATTTCCTTGGTGATTATTCCAAAAAAAAATTACATTAAAGAAATTAGATCTTGTTTCCTTCATCATATAAACATTCATAAGTCTCTATAATTATTTTCATTGGTTTACTAAGTATTTAATTTATTTTTTCATTATTAATCATGTCTCATTATAGTTGGATTGGGAAAATCCCTAGATTTATCAGTCCATATCCCATTATAATGGTTTAATAATTGAGATAATCATCATTTTATCCCACATCCCACACACCCATGGTCATCTCAATTACTTATAGTTAAAGCTATAAATAAACCGGATTTTTTTACCATAGAGACAAACATTTATCATCATATGGTGATTATAAAAATCTATAAAACAAAATGGATTCATCCATGAAATCTTTTACCCATTTACATTACCATTTTATCCTATAAATCATTTATTTCATGCCATATCAATATGATATTAACCTATGTTATGTTATGTTAGGTTATCTTATAATAGTAAACTTATTCCCTTAAGGTAACAATGTAGTCAACCCTTTATAGTGGTTCATAATGAGTTTATGATTAACCAAAGCATATCTTTTGGGAGTGTTTGGATAGGTGATCAGTTTTCCAACTTTATAATCCACTAAGTAATAGTTTTTTTAATATCCAACATTTCATATTTAGGGTTATTAACCCTAGGTGAAACTACTTTAGAACCTACCCCAACATTCCACTATTCAAATTGTGTTGTAATAAAAAAGAAAACAACAGAATCTTAACTTTTAACAAATAGTCGCTCCTTCTATATAAAGGCTTATCCATTATTCTTCTACCTATTTATTTCACTGAGGTTATTTCATTCTAATATCCAGAAAAATCTATAACATTCCATGATACAAACTTTAGAGACCCATACCTTAAACAAATATTATTTTATATTTCTTGATATTCTTTTGAAAAAATTAATAAGAGTGGTCTAGTGTCTTTAAAAGATTAGATAGATGAATAAATCGCCTTAAACATAAAAAATAAAAAATTTATTAAAAAGTTTATATAGCTATCCAAACCCCCATATATTGTTCAACACTACATAGGATATCCTAGGTAAAATAAATAAGGAAAAGGGTGATCTAGAAATCTTTGAAAGGGAATAAACATGGAAATGAATAAAAACATGATATTAGTAAGGAATACCAATATATCATAAAGAGTATGATCGTAATCCTGAAAAAATGGCACAAGGACATGATTTCATAAGATCATAAATTTTTTGAAACAATATAAAAATGATTTCATAAACATAATTCAAGGGTCACTCCTAAGACCATCATCATATAGTGGTAGGTTTAATCCCTAATAGCTTACATAACATATGATGATATATAAAGAATTACCCAATAAATAAAGGGATGTAGAAATATACACCCACATGTCACATAAATGAAAATAATATATATATATATATAAATGCATTCCATATGAGGAAAACAAAATATTCATAAATTATAAGAATTATCAACCCCATGGGAAGAAAGTAGGTTTTAGATTTTTGTTTCATAGGGATAAATGAAGGTTAAATCATAAGGTTTCCCCAAAGAAGAATGAATTAAATAATCTAGATGTTTATAAAAGAAAATTAAACATAGTACTTGATCATTGAGTTCTAGTATAGAGATTTCATGAGAAATATACTGGAGAATAATGGATAAAAATATATTGTTGTGGTGAAGCATTATGAAATAAATAATTTATATTTTTAAATAGGGAAATACCAAATTTCTTAATAAAACAAGAAGTTATCCAAGGGGGTTCTCCATAAAAATAATTAGTTATTTATAATCTATTCATATTTTAAAAATATTATGGGGGTGATGTAATACATGTGATAAGATATTGGAATGTTTTATTAAACAGAGTTCACTAAAAATGGGAATTTCAAAGGTAAATAAAGATATTTTTAACCCCATAAATGAAAAGGTATTAATATAGGTATATATTTAATAGAAACATATAAAAACTATTATTAGTTCATTGTATGAATATAGAATAAAAATGAGAAAAAGAAAGATAGTGTATAACGATAATGTAATGAAGGAGGTACAGAAGTCCATAAAATGATCATGGAAGGGAAAAAATTTAAGATATATTTTTTTAATACCTCATTTTAAATTGGTATAAAATGAAGGTAACATGATATTACACGTAATTAGGTTTCCAATTGAAAAGGATAACATTATAAGGAATAGAAATTATAGATAAGGAGGGGAAATAATTGTTTAAATTGATGAAAACTATTCTTAAAATAGTTTAAATTTAAAATAGGATTAGAGCTCATCAGTATAGATTATTTGAATAAAATTTTATCTCCTAATATATGAATAGGGTAGAAAATATGAAATGAAATATGAAACTCGATGAGAAACATTATAACTCAAAATAAATTATTGAGTTACGAAGCCATTATATTTTAGAGAAGACATCAATCATAGAACATTGTAAGTATGTTTATGAATGGGAGTTATGTTTTCATGCTTAAAAATAATTTATCGTATTATAAGTCATTGGGGAAGTAGTTTCAACATATAATTTATGATTAGTGTTTAATATCAATGCATGACTAAATGAAGGGTGATTAAGATGATTTTTTTTTGGATTATGAAACATTATAATGAAATCTCTTGAAAGATATAAATCCTAAATTTGAAGTTAAAATACCACGAATAATGGTAATTAAATATATTAAATATCAAATTGGCAGTATACCAACCATCTAAATAAAATTAGTTTCAGAAAATAATATAAGTCTTAAAGAATAATATTTGGAGAAAAACCCATTACTTCATGTCTAAAATCACTCTCCACATGAATATAACTTCTTAAATAAATATATTATGTTCCAAATAAATATCCCTAATAATCTTATACATCCATATTTAGTATTATATGATCTATATATTATCTTTTGGTTCTTATTTTTAATAAAAAATTTCCCTTACGTCCGTTACTGAAGGTTGTTGTGTAATTTTTTTCGTAACTCATTATAGATGTTTCCCATGTTTGAAAGTGTGGTAAAATACATTCAAAATTTAATAAAACATAATAGTGTTATGAAAGTAATTTTTATATATTAATTTTATTTTTAAATCCAAACCTCATGTGTGGTGATGGTAAAGGAAACTCCTTGCTCATGGAAGCAGTATTCTGCAAGTACACACGATTAATGAATCAATATATCATAAAATTTGAGAGAATTAAGGTAAATGATAATTTTGAAATTAAATAAAAAAATTACAATTTCGATATCATATTTATTCATCAATTATATGTTTTTCATCATCCATGAATGGTGGTGACTAAAAATAGAAGATTCCTCTAAATAGAGTCGGCAGTCCACACAATATAGAAAAGAATACTCTATTTTACATAGAATATGGAAAGGATTAAATAATTTTTATTAGAATAATATAATTAAATAATTTTATAAATACTTATTCAATTATATTTTTATGGATATAAGATATTTGGAAGAGAAAGGTTAAGGATAAAATGTTATAAAGAATATAATACTTATGTTGGAGACCAAATATTCTCTCAGATAATTCCGTGGAAGTGAAGGAATTAAGATAAATTACATATTATAGAATTTTATAGATTATAAAATTTAATTTCGGATATTTATTTTAGGAATATTTTCATGGGAAATTATAATGGGAAGTGTAACCAAGGATGGGTGAAATTGATAGCCTTTTATAAGTAAAGAAAAGGGAACTTATGGGAATACCCTTTACCCTACCATGATATCATTAAACTATCCCATTATCAAATACTCAAAAATTATGTAACAATGGAATTTGGTGGGATATTTGATCATGAAAGACTCAAAAAATAATTTTCTATCTTTTTAAAAAAAATCTAGCTCTTTTATTAAGGGCTTTTACATTTTTAACATTTTTATTTGAAGCTCGGTAACTAGTTTTTATGTAGGTTATTTATATATTATTAAAAAATATTACCTAAAAATTATTAACAATTTTTTATTTTTTTAAGATAATCTTAATCATCATTTAATCTAAAAAATTTATATATTTGATCAATCAACTCTTAAATTATAAAACTGCTTTTATTGAAAAATAACTTTTAATCATTATGTATTATTTAATAGTAGTTAATATTTATTACCAATTTAATGAGTGGTAATATAGTAACATATAAATTGATACACGATTTTATTATAAAAACATAAATTATATCAATTTTATTAATTAAATTATGATTACACTATATTAATAAAACAATTCTTTTAAAAAAACTGTTTTACTATTATCGCTTTAATAAACACTAATTTTACTAGTATTATTTATATTTATAAAAAATTGAAAGTTAATTTTTTATATGATATTTATATTTTGAAATAAAATAGATAATACTTTTTACTGTTTAATTTCTAAAAGTGTTAATTAATAATTTTAATTATAATCTATTAAAAATATTTTTTTAGTGTGAAATATTAGTTGAGTTTCAAAATTGTTAAACTTTTGATTTATAAATTAAACATAGTATTTTAAAATTCCCATAAAATATATTTTTTTATATAGAAATGGATTAATAAAATTTTAAGTGAATCTAGTATTCTAAAAATATAGTTTTTAAAAAAATGTACAATTTTACTTTTCAATTTAAAATCAAATATTTTAGAAAAAAAAAGAAATTATTCATTAGATATAATTGTTATTAAAAATCCTAAAAGTTTGTTAATGTTTTCAAATTAATTTTCAAAATTTTATAAATTTATTTTTTATTAAAATCATAAATTATGATGAAAACTGCAATGATTATAAAATGTAACTTTTAAATACTAAATTTTTTTAGTCTTATTTCATACTATTTTCCAATTAAATTGGTGTTAAAATATTATTGATATAATTTATCATTATTAATCATATTTTTCTTGAAAAATAAAATAATATCACAAAAAAATTAGAAAATAATTATTTTCTAAATTAATGAATTATCTTATTAGTAACATTAGGAAAAAAATTTAATTTCATTCATATTAAAAGTCGGTTATATTTTTCTCCTAAAGGTATTTCATGAATTGGTTACTTATATACATTCCTACTAGTTAAATGACTATGTTTTAATATAGAAACATGAATATTTATATTTTATCTCCAAATATAATGTATTCATTATTTTTTTTATTCCTAAAATGGCCCAAAGGCCTTAATTTTTTATTGATTTTGATAATACACCTTTTAAGGGGTGAGGTAGAACCCTTACAAGGCCCGTAGGCATAAGTATTACATGGACCTTAGGCCTTTGAGGAATTCATTGCCCGTAGGCTTCAAACATTACATATAACCTAGACTAACTACTTGGAACTGCACCTCCCCAGCATCATCATCATGAAATCAGCTCTCCACCTTCGCATTATTGTTCAGCTAGGCATTACCATGCATGCACAGGCTTGTCCCGATGGCAGGTGTCATATACTCTCATTCTTGCAATACTTTTAGCTCTACTGTGGTGAATGCTCCTTGCTCATCCTCCTTGTAGAGCTTGTTTCTTGTAGGTTTTCTGGTTTTCATCTACACTAATGGTGGCCTGAAGGCCTTGAGGTGGCCCTAAGGCCTTACTGACCCGAAGGCCTTGGTGGCCCGAAGGCCTTAAAGGACTTAAGGACCAAATCGGTGTCCCGAAGGCCCAAATGGGGGCATATTCCCAACTACTACATTGCCAAATAGTGTCTGCTATAGTTCCCTCTACAGTACTGCACAGTTCCTGCTACAGTACCTGCTACAGTAATTCTACAATACCTGCTACAGTCCTGCTACAGTACCTGTTACATTACTTCTACAGTACCTGAATACATTGACACAGTTATAAGAAAGAATATATTAAAATATTAGGTATATATAAAAATATAATCTGATGCATCATCAAAAACATCAAGTTATCTATCACATTTTCTATTATAGTATAATAATTCAAACGAAATTCATTATATCAAAAATAACCTCTCTCAGATTTTTATAAAAGCAGGTAATCAACTTAAGAATTTTCATATAATGAGAAATTATTTTTATAATAAGGCTTCATATAAGGAAATTCATAGTATTTTTGGGCATGTTAATGGATCCAACATAGGATTAGTGTCCTGATAAAGTTGAAAAAAATCAAATCAATTTTCAGAAAAAATTATTTATGGTAAAAGGACATTATTTTTATATAACAAAAAGAATAATATTTTAACAGTCATTCAAGTATTTAACATATATCATAAAGGATGTTGCAATAAATAATATATAAAAAATTATTATAGTACCTCTTAAGTTTAGAATTGAAATTTAATTTTTAATCATGGAATGTAAAGGAAAAAAATAATGAATCTATCAATTGAAAACATAATGATAAAAACCCTAATTTCTAATTATATCAATAATCATTTTAGAAACTTTCACAATTTTTTTGGTAATGAAACTTTCATTAAAATTTCACCTATTCCTCCACTATTTAAGAATATTATAAATTAAATTTTTACAACATGTAAAATTTATTTTACTAAATATTTATTTCTTTTAGCTCAATTAGGTGGGGAAAGTTGATTGGGGTTGATAAATATCTCCCAAAAACCGGAATAACACATTATTTTTACTAATGAAGAAAGATAAAGAGTTGACGAAAATATAGTGTTTAATTAAGCCAAGTAAATGATCAAATTGATGAGAAAGAATAGAATCCATCCCTAATATGTGTATTGTAATTTTATTAATCTGGGTAATTGGATGATTTTATTGTAATCATTCCTTTTGATTGTCAGGATAAATTCTAGAAAATAATAATTCTATAATCAAACCATTTTGACTTGAAACATGATATATCAAATGAAATATTCAGAGAATAATGATTTTGAATAGAGGTTCCATGTATATTATGTAATGGATTATAGGAATGATACACAATAACATCAATAATTAAATGTATATAGATAACATTTTATAAAATTAATTATAAAGATGGGACATGGGACTATAAAAATACAAAAATGGAGGTCATATGACTCAATAGTGGGCTCCCATATATCCCTAGTAGCCTAATCTAGATCTTAAGTAACTCTTCCAGTGTTATCAAAGGATGAATTCTTGTATTAAAATTATTATAATGAGGCCAAATAAAAACATTACATTAGTAGTACAATTATCACATTTTTAAAATAATACATCTCACAAAAAATCGCATAACCAAATGATATAAATTCTTAGTATTGTAAAGATTATCTCTATAAAAATATAATTTTACTATACTTGTGATTATTTATCCAAAATAATGATCATCCAGATCCTTTTTTAAATATATCATAATATATAATAATCTTTGCAATATAGGTATTGGAAACATAATAATGGGTTGAGATCAGACACTCGGTAATGTTAAAAAATATCATAAATGAAGAAAAACATTAGGAAGACATAAAAATAATAATCAAAGATCAAAACACATAATATTATATTCATAAAACATTTTATAGTAACATAATATTGTAAATAGATCATTAAGAAAGATTAAAAAATATTACTTGGGGAAAAGACATCCCAATAATCTTAAAACATGTGAGCATGACATAAAATTATGGAATACACTCAAAATACGACATGATACTGAAAACATGTCATTTCATGGAAATTAATTTCCTTTCAAAAATTTATAATAACATGATTAAAATCATGGAAATGTTTCATAACTTGATAAACATAAAAATTTGGAACAACTTGAAGCAAAATAAAACTTATGCAAGAAAACACATTATGCCAACACTTATGTGAACGAACTCATTATTCCCACACATGAAAATGTAAGCACACCCATTACGACCACACCAATTTGAAAGAGCTCATTATTCCATTAATGAATATATCATGATATATTACCATATATAAATTTTATTGGACGATGATATATGACCCCAACCATAACCATCTACAAATATTTGTGCCACTTTAGAAACAATTATCATAATATCATAAATAATGCATGGGAAAAATTGGATTCTTAAGCATACCACATAGAATGAGCAAAATGAATCATAATATATTAAAATATAATTTTATAAAAGGATTGATTACAAAATAAAATAAAGATGATGAATAAAACATCATTTCATGGGAGATAATTCATAGAGGGAAATTAGAAGTGAAAATAAAAAAGATTTCTCAAAACATTCTACACAATGTCTTCAAATATAAAGCTTAATTATTTTACATATGACAAAGGGGATTTTTTTAAAACAATTTTGGGAAAATGTCAATATAAAACATCCTGGAAGATATATATAGTTTCTAAAGGATATGTTAAAATACCCTTGGAAAGATTTACATTTAAAATACTTTTCAAAAATAAAAACATGAAAAAGAAATATATTTTTTTTCAAAATAGGGAAATTGAAAAATATTAAAATTTTGAATTATAAAATTAATATTTAATAATGTATCCTTTAAAAAGACATAAAGGATGTGAAAAGAAAATTTGTAGTGGGTGAAAAAACCTTTTATTTTGAAAGGATGGAAAAACCTTTTGATCATTTTAAAATAACCATGTTGAAAACCAATATCATAAAAAAAATATGGATAAATTTTTTTATAAAATGAATAAATTGGAAAAAAAATTACCCTAAGAGATAATTTTTATATTTTTAAAATAAAAAGTAGATAGTTCATTTGACGTAAAAACATGCGTATAAAAAAAACTCCATCAAATAAGATTGGAATTATTCTAAACAAAAAATAAATTTTTAAAAAATAGTAGAATGATAAAGTATAATTTTTTGTGAAATGTAAACTACATAAAAAAAGTTTTAAATAAAACATAAATAAAAAATATGTTATATAGAAAAATCTATGAATTTTATATTCAAAGAAGAGTGATTATGACCCATAGAGAATATTAGAGTCTGGAAAACCATTTACAAACTTTTGTAACTTTTATATAAAATTCATAATGAGAGTAAAAAATATAAATATAATATTTAATATCATTAAAAATAATATAATCAAGATAAAACCATGAAAAATATATGTATTTACACCATTAAAACAAAAACATGGTGTAAAACATAAACTTTCATCAAAGATTGGATATATAGAAGAAAATACTTATATTGTTTTTGGGCTTTTTTGGGTGCACTCTAAGATCATGTATAAAAAATAAATATCTTAATAAATAATTTAAGTACCATATTCATACCTAACACTATTTTAAACTTACATTTATAATCATTATCTACTTGTATCTTAGTTATTTTTGGACTATTCTACTACATTAGGTGTTTATAGTTTTGACTATTTATTATAGTTTCATAGGATTAGTTTTAGTATTAATTCTTCTTCCAAAGTTAATCATTCAATTTTATTTAAATTTACTATAATTTAACACTTATAATTATTTATTATATTTAAATTTCCTTACATAAGTATTGTAGTCACTATCCTATACGATGAAATGGATAACCATATTGTTCACTGATTGTCAGCCTAAGAAGGGTGTATTTTTAATTAATGAGTTAAATAATTATGTATCTTTTAAATAACCAAAAGAATAATTTTTTAAATAGTAAAATTGTATTATAAAAAAATAATTTTTATGACCATTTATCTTAAAATTTTACAACAATGTTCAAGTATGTGGTTAATGCGACCTAAACATGAATATACCATGATTATCGATGATTATAGTGTGATTATTTATAAAATAATTAAAATAGTAGGATAATTATATAATTTAGTGTTTAATATTGTGATATTTAATAATTATATATGATGTATATGTTAAAGTTTTGAATTTGAAAATATTATATAATTTGAATTAATGATTTTTCTCATAGAATTCATATTTAATTGATTGGATTTATGATAATTGTTAGTTTGAAATATAATTAATAGGTTCTAAAAAAATTCATATAATAACCTTAATGATATCACAAAAATAATAGTTATCCTATAAAATCATTCTAATAAATATCCCTTTATGAAATTATATTAATGAAAAATAGTAATTGGTCGTCCAATGGAGTTGGTAGTCCACACATACACATGGTTGTAGTTTTCATTTTTCATGGAATGGGAAAAAGGATTTATTGGATTATTATTTCATAATATAAAATATATCTTTAATATAATAATTACATAAAACATTCAATGTTATCATCATCCTTTTATAGTGGTGAAGGAAAATAGATAAAACATTGCTTCATGGAGGCGGTAATCCCCACAACACTCGATTCGTGTTTTTGTTTTTCTTAAAAACTGGTTGAATAAATAATTATTGTAAAAATATTATAATAACTAATAATAATACTAATTACACTGATTTTATCATTTTAATATGGTAAAATTATAGTTTTGGATGAAGGGAACTTATATTGAAATAGAAAAAGAAATATTGGTTTATGAAGCTACACCTCAGTCATGGATTATCTCCTTTGCAATGGGGATTAAAACATAAGGGGATGGATGTATTGAGAAGACCAAAATCTAATTAATATCCGTAGGTGTGTTTATTATTTTCTTAGGATGAATTTTGACTGGTATTTTGGTTTTTTTTGTGAGGGTAAGTGAGGACTGAATTCCCCTTTTATAAGTGATAAGGAGTGTCATTTTGGTAAATATAAAAAACTATTCAATAATGGTAAGTCACTATCCAGGTATGTGGCTCCAAAATTTATACATAATTAATTTTATGGAAGCTTTTTTTGATTGAAGCCCCCACCAGTTTTAAGGAAAGTTGTTTTAAGCATGTCATTCCCTTCACCTCTAAGGTTACTCACTTTTACTATTTTAGTCTTCACCATGGTTACTAGTTTTTACCATAGTAATTTATAATTTGAGATTAAAAATAAAATGATCCATATTAGATAATTTCCACCCAATTATTTTAAATATGAAGTAAAATTTATCAAATAATAAACTTATCTATTTGAAAAATTAATTTTAATACAATCACATGTAACGTAAAAAATCTCAATTTTTTAAAAATTTTCTTATAAGAAAAAAGATTTATGATTATGATGGAATTAACAATTCCATTGATTCCATTGAATTTAAAATAACAATAAAAATTAAAATATTAATTAAATAATATTAAAATAAATTAAAAACATCCTTTTATGATGTTATAATCAATTAAACATAACAGTTGAAAAATATTTTTTATTATAATAATGCATAAATTTTCAAAATGTTGAGCATGAGTTTATAAATTTAATGTATCAATTTAAAATTAAATATTAAATATTATAATATATAATTTTATTTGAAATTGATTTTAAAAACATTCAATATATAGAAAAAAAATTCAGAAATACGTTGACTTTAATAAAATTGGCATTTTCAAAATTCAGTTAAAAATAAAATGTTTTATAAAATAAATAAAAATGAATCATAAGATTATATGATGATGATAAAACCAAAGAATATATAATTTGTTTCAAATTAATATCCTAAAATTTTCAAATTTAATTTTTAATAAATAATTTAAAATATGGTGAATTTTTTTTATTATCAAAAAAATGGGTTTTTTGTATATTAGCATTTCTTATTATGGATTCTTATAAATTTATAGTGTTAAAAAAATTTCATATAAAAACACATTTTTTATTAGAAATAAGTATATTTTATAAAACTTATTTTATTGGTGTCTTAGTAGCACTAGTTGAGTTTATATTTAAGGTGAACTTTATTATATATATATATATATATATATATTCATAATCATGTTACCACTATTTATACATTACATTTCTATGGATAAATTATAATGATATTTATTCATTTAGTTTTGTGTTTCCTATTGATTAATACATCAAACACATTATTTATTTAATGAAATTATAATGTGAAATATTTGGATGTTACATTTTCCATCCTATAAATAAATTGCATCCTCGTAATTTTAATTTTTATTTAGTAACAAAGTTATCTATAGGTATCTATAAGGTACATTAAGATTTAATTTTCTAATTAATTATCCATTACATTAATTAAATTATAATAAACATAATGTGAATATGTTGTTTTCCCCTAAATAGTTGAGTTAAATATCTATCCAAACCATTTTACCAAGAGAGTTTGTAGTCATCCTTGAAGTGATAGATGATCATGGTTTTATTTGAGATATGAAATTTGATTTCCCTATTTTACAAACTAGTATATAATCCATGTTTTAATATTAAATCCTTTATAATAATCTCATTAATTTCATCTAAAAAGATAATTTCAAAGATAAAATTTCCATTAGCTTTATCAAATTATATAATAAACATATAAATAGACGTTTTATTTTATTATAAAATAATAGGTGCTATGATTTAATGATCATATAAAACTTCATATATATACTATATTTCCTAGAATCAAATTAAAAAAATACATCCCAAATTAAAAATTAGAGGTTACATGTACCTAAAATATCACGATTCATTTGTAGTGTAGCACTTTTATAGTAATCCTATTATCCTCTTGGACTTTAAGGTTTGTGGTGCTCGTCAAATGGGATAATCCTTGAATTATGGTATTTACTTGGATAAATCCAAAGAATACCATGCATAAGGAATTGAATTTTTAATGGTACATTAGGATAAACTCTATTCCTTTCAATCATGATAACCAAACTCTTCATTTTTCATCATCAGTTTGATGTTCAATGACCCTTCTTCAAAATTTAAAACATATTCCAGTCCACTTGAGGAAATTAACTTGAAGATTATTTCTAACGAAATCACATATAATAAATTGAATGTATTTTCCTTTATAATTGTCATCACTTGATATTCAATGAGTCTATATATTTCTATTTGAGTGTGTTGAGTACCTCAACATTGTTCATATTATAAATCATATTTAATGATATATGGTGAGGTATATTCACAAGGTTTCTGATTGAGGCTCCCATTCTAAATGGTTGTTCATTGTGGTAGTCTCCACATTATCCCTCCCACCCGTGGTACCTTGTATTTTTATCCATTACTAAAACAAAAAGGCTTTACATGAGTGAAAAAATATTAACAATACCATATAATTATAGTAATTATTAAAGTAATTCTACCATAAAAAGTATTTTTCTTCTAAATTATTTCATTATCCTATAGTTACTATAGTTTAAACTGTACAAATATTAGTTTTACATTGGATACATTATATTTCATTATCTTATGCTCATAAACATAATCCCTCAATGTAACATGGAAATAAATCCTTTATAGTGGTTTGCAATGATCATATAATTAACTAAATAATATCCCCTAGAAATTTCAAACTATGTGTGAAATTAAGACTCTTTGTCATTCACTAGTTGAAAATTAATTTAATACCCAATCCTTTCTTTTTAGGGTTATTACCCCTAGATACATTTGTTCCAGAGCATGAATCCAATTGTAGTATCCAAAGAGGTATTTAATGATAGGTAAAACCAAATACTCAACCCATTCATAATTTTTTAATATATCCTCTTATAACTAGATCCATAATTATGGGTTTCACTATGGTTATTTAATAATAACACTAAATGTATCTAAACTATTCTCCAAAAAAACTAAACTAATTTATAAAAAAACTAAGTGATGCTTTGATAGAAACTATAGATTCCCAATATAAAAATAAAATAAATAGTAAAATAATCTCATGCTATAAGTAATACATCTAAAAAAGATTAAAATAATTCAATGACTAAATGGTTCACTGTATTGGATATTAGCTATAAAATCGTCTTATTTTTTCTACACATTTTTACATTTCTTCGTAATGAAGCTCTTGTAGACCATTTTCTAGATATCTCACATGATATGACCATATTCATAACCTGGGTAATAGAAATATTAAAAATAGATGATCTCATAAGGTCGATAAGGGTAAAATATTTCATTAATTTGAGGAAAAAAAGATAAATATTGAAATATATTAATAAAATATCAGAACATTAATCAAGTAGGTGGTCAAACTAAGCCAAACATGAACATACCATGGTTATTGATGATTATGGAGTGATTTAGTTTTAAAATAATTAATCTTGTAAAATTATGATATCAATTATAGTTTATTAGTGAAATATGTTAAAATTATAAACAATTTAGAAGATGAATTAATGTATATGAAAATATTAAATAATTTTAATTGATGATTTTCTTATTAATACACTTATATTATATGATTGAATTCATTATATTAATTATTTAATATTGTAATTAATATGTTCTCTAAAATTTCATAAATGATCATTAATTATATGATAAATTATTATTTATCCTTTAAAAACATTCTCATTACCATCTATGTATGGCCATGATGGAATGATAAACAATAATCAGTTGTCCCATGGAGGTGGTAGTATATACATACACGTGGTTTAAAATTTCATCACCTATTGAATGAGGAAAAGAAATAATATTTTATAAAATTTTAGAATATAAACTATCTCATTTATATCATAATTAAATAATAATTTTATAATTAGTACCATCATTTTTTGGTGGTAAATGAAAGTGAAAAAAACATTGCGTCATGGTGGTGGTTATCGCCAAAACACATAATTGATGTTTTCAATATTCTTAATGAAAAAGGGGTGGGTGGATAAGGCATGTACCATATTTATAATAACATAAAAACAAAATAAATTTCATGGTTCTATAATTTTATGATGTTAAAATTAAATTTATGTAAGAATGAATGTGTCTAAATAAATAGATTAATAAATATAGGTTTACAAACTTATAGCTCACTTCTTGATTATAAACTTTATAAAGGGGATAAAACCTTTAAGGGATGGTATTTTTGTTATTACCATGACCAAATTAAAATGTATAGGAGACTATAAAAGAGGTTTAGTTAGAGATTTGGCCAAATATTGGGGTTTTTGTAGTGGGAAGAACCGAGGAGAGAAGTTCCCCTTTTATAAGTGATATTGAAAAATATTTTTATAAATACCAAAAAATTTACATTAATGGGAAGTCACTGTCAAGAATAGTGGATGAAAAATTTATAAAAAATGGAGTGGAGGGAAAATAATGTTTATCCATACCTCCATAATTCAAAAATAAAATTTATCTTAACATGTTACTCCTTATAAATCTAAGGTTTCCATCTTTTACCATTTTATTTAATATAATGGTAACTAGTTTTTACCAAGGTAATTTATCAATTAATACAAAAAAATGATAATTATTATAAAATTTAGATGGAATAATTATTAATATTAAATATAATATATTAAATAAAAATCCAATGTGTAAGAAAAAATATTTTAATACAACTTCATGTAAAGCATAAAACACGGTTTTTGAAAATGTTTATTTTTAAGCAAGAAGATACTATGACATAATTATGAATTCAATTAGTTCCAATGAAATGAAATTAATTATTTTCCTCAAATGGGTATTTATTTAACAATAAATGATATAAAAATCTTCATTCCATTATGTTATAATTAATTAAACAAAATAGTTGTAAAACAGCTTTCATTAAACCAATAGATAAATTTTCAAATTGTTGCGCATGGGGTTATAAATTCAACATAGTATTTTGAAATGATGTATTATAAAATATAATAAATAAATATATAGGAAAGGGTTTCAATAATATTAAATTCATAACAAAATTACCTCCTCAAATGCATGACATTAATTAAATTGGTGTTTTCATTCTTCACTTGAAATCAAGTGTTTCATAAAAATACAAAAAATCAATATAAAGATAATATGATCATAATAATTATAATAATTAAGATACTTTTTGAAAAATAAAATCATAAAATTTATAAACTTCGTTTTTAATTTAAAATTTAAAATATAGTGAATTTTTGTTGGAAAAATAAATTTTTCATATTATATATTCTTCTTACTGTTTCATAATAATTACGAGTTTTAATCCATTATTCATATAAAAATATATTATTCATGAAATAAAGTAAATTTTAGAATACATATTTCATTATTTTAATATCCACACTATTTTAGTTTATATTTATAGTGATCTTTATTACACACACACACACACACAGATATATATATATATATATATGTTTGTATGTATGTTTACATAATATTGTTTCCACTATTTATACCTCCATATTCCATGACTAAGTTATAAAAGTATCTATTCATTTTTTTATGATGCTTCATGTGGAAAAATCCATCAAAAACAATATTTTTTAAAGGGTAATATGTTGTGAAATATTGATTCATTATAAGTATGTTGTCAATGAGAACAATAATAGTGGTTTCTACTAAAGGTGAGAAGGAATTAGTGGTTATAAGAGTGGAATAATTCATTGGTGTTAAATTAATATTCATGATATATTAGGGAGCCATCTAGGAAACTATTGGGTAAATAGAGGGGATCTTAGTGGGTTCACCGGTTATCTTCTCGATTCCAATTTTCCAAAAATCCATATCTAACTGGTAGTGGTCATGAAGATCATGGTTAATAATACCTTTGGTTGAATTATATGTTCCTTGAATAAAATATTAATTCTCTAAAAAATATTTCACTGAATATAGTATAGATATTAAAATACTACATGAATATATTAGTTCTAATCCTCTAATGTATTGGATGAAAATTGTCCTATGTTTTGTGATTTAAGTAGTCTATTAGGTGTTGCTCATGGTCTATAGGATTCATCTTTGTAGTTGTCCCCAACCTCATCATCATATTGAATTTATAAATAATATATTACCAAAATATCCAAATAATAATATTTCCTTAGTATTCCCATCAATTATTGGTGGTAGTAGTCAAAATTATCAATATCTCCCAAATAGACAAGTGGAAATGAGGAAAGGTAAAGGATTAAATTATTATCTTAGAAGGGGATTAAATTTCCTCTAATTATAGTTCCATTCTATTTTTTTGTGTCCCTGAAAACAAACAGAATACTGGAAAATTATGTTCTCTTTTTTATTACGATGAATTTAATATTCGATATTCACATTGAATTGGTTCAATAAACTTAGAGAATTAGACTTGGATAACATTTCATTATAATTACCAAATGAATAATAAAAATTAGGGAAGTCTTGAGATTACATATCTTTGTATTATAGACACAATGAATCACCATGGGTTCAATAACTACTAACTTATATATCTTCTGAATATGGACTATAGTGGGGTCAAGATCAAATTATATATAGGACTTAATAGGAAAAACATAGTATTATATACCCTGTTGAACACTTCAAACTTAGTTAATTTCATCCACCACTTATGTCTACATAAAATGAATGTGGTATATTTTAATCCCAACTATAAGGTTACTAAAAATAATAGGATAAACTATTATAACTCATTTTCATGAACATGAATAGAGTTACTTTGTTCTATATATCCATATGAGTTTTTGATATTGGCCTCTATGTCAATATGTCACATCACCACTGTGTTTTTTATCTAGTTGGTAAAGATTATTTTTATATTTAAAATCATTATACTCAAGAAATGAGTTTAATTTATGAAATGATTTTATTAGTGATGGTGGGACTGGGATGACTAGTTAGATTACTAGTATTGGAATCAGTTAGGGGAAAAGGATGATAATGGTGATGGTCTAGGTGTTGTAGTGGGTACAATCTCCCTTAGGATTGTAGTTTGTTTTTTATTATTGGGTAGTAGTTCACTATGTGGGTGAGGTTTGGAGTTTCTTGGGAATATTTTAGTTTTTATATCTTTATTGATATATTTATTAATGGATGATTGATTGGGTTTCATGTTATGGTCTAGGGAATTATAATATTGTTAAAGGGGTAGGTGGTGTGTTATCCCTCTATACAAACACTATAATAGCCCAAAATTATAATTACCTTTAAATAAACTAATATGTTTGATAATTTTTATTTCAAAATACCCCTAATGTACATGATACATAACATATTATAATAACCTCATTAACTAACCTAATACAATAATCAATTAAAACTCATTATCTTCTAAAAAAATTATTTAAAAAGAGTAAATGATGAAAAGTGGGGTTTTCAATAAAAGTAGTTTTATGTTTTTCATTTACTAATAAAAAAATAAATATTTTTAGAATTTTTATTATATAAAATAAACAAAATATTTGAATTCTTCACATCATAATTGACTTTGTATAAATTTTTTAGAATTTTATAAAAAGGTTTTTTAGTAAAAAATGTAGGATTTACCATAAATTAAATTTCCATGATTTTCTCACAATATAAGAATAACCATGATGATTTTAAAAACATAATTTAATAAAAAATGAAATAATATAATATAATTATTGAATCGTAAAAATTATTTGTATGTAGAAAACCAAATAAAATTGTTTTATAACTATAGTAAATTGTAACATTATTATAAATAATATTTTATGAATCTTCTTAAATGAAGTATTTTCATTGCATGGTTCAGTTTTATATTTCCTTGAAATCCTCCAAAAAACATATTTAAAAAATAATAAATCAATTTATGGATTAAAAATTTGTAACCCTGGTAATTTTATCTTATATATAAATTTAAAATCTTAATAACATTATTATTCAATAAAGAAAAATAGTTTAACATGACTATGTGATTTTATTTATTTTTCATAAATTTAGTAATTTTATTTGAAAAAAAGAATTTTAAATTATAAATCAAGTGACTAAAATTAGTTAATTATTTAAATTTAAATTTTTTTCTTTAAAATTCATTACTATGCTTAAAAAAATTCATTATCATTCAATGAAAGGGGTAAATTCAATTTAGTATAATTTTAAATTCATAAAAGACTCAATAAAATTCCATGATTTGAATGTTGGAGCCTTTTATAGACCAGTACATGTGGATCCACCACTTTTCTCCATTTTGGATCACTTGGACCATAAAAAGGACATGTCATTGTTAAAAAATGTAAAGGTGTTTCTAAACTTTCTATTACTTTAACTTATAAAATTATAAAATTTTCACCCTTAAATGATATACTTGAAAGTCCATTTATAACATCAAAAGATTATATTTTACTCTATCTATAACTCCACCCCACCCCCCTCTAAAAAAATAACTCCTAGTAATTCATATTTATGGAAATTTTTTCATTTTTAAGATGATTTTCAAGGAAAGATCAAGTCTCCAACGTAAGTGTTAACTCCTTATTTTTTTCTTCATAGTATTACTCTCCCAAATATCTTAACACCATAATAATATGATGAATTAAGTATCATTATTATATATAGTTTTTTTAAATTAATTTTAAAACACTTATTTAATCATTTCAACCCACCTATAAATTAAAATTAGTCTTTATCCAGTGTGTGTGTGGACTACTTCCTCGATGAAGAATAATGTTTTGTTCTTATTTTTAAATTAATTATAAAAAAATAATCAAATATGGTTAACCATTTTTAAAAGATAAAAATAATATCATTTTTCTTCTTTTATAATGACATTATGTCAAAAAAACCTCCTTAACCATACTCACCCATCGAGTTAAAGCATGTTCATATTTGGGTCTTTTTAACCACATATATGATAAATATTATATAACTTGATCACGGATGTATATGAGAAACTAAATATAGTTATAATTATTGGTTATTATGAAAATAAGTATCATTTTATGGTTTTTTAAAATTTATAAATGGAATATAATTCATTATTAATACATCGTTATTGACCACCAAAATTGCCATAATTGGCTATAATCAATTCACTATTCACATTACAAAACAAAAACACACATGGAATAAAATAAGAACATATTAAATCAATATAAGTTATATATTACATAAATATGATTGATATATCAATAATTTAATTTTTATCAAATGATGGGTGATGCTATAAAATTATTAAACATGTGAGAATAGTCAAAGTCATTAACACCTGATGGTAATAATATAAAATTATGTTTTAGTATAAAGATTAAAATAATGATTATAAAATGGTTATATATAGGATTAATGATGAAAAATATGATTTATGTTATTTATTTTTTTAAATGAGTTTATTGTGTGATCAACTAAACAATGAAATAATATAAGGGTTTTCGTCTCAACTTCTTATATTTGAGACATTTGATATTATTCACCTTATTTCATTTATGTTTTCTATATAATTTCTTTATGAGAAATAATGTCATGAATTATATTTTTTATCATGGAATTTGATATTCAATTATAATCCCTATCTTTCAATGGTTTCGATTAAAGTGTTGCTTAAACTGTAAAAGTTTTATTGGTATCGATTTTGATTCATTGAGACATTCTACATATTATGCACCATGTTTTATTATTATGGTTCATTAACTACCCATGGATATATTTATTTCAAAATATTTCTATATAATTTGATTCACTAGAAAATTTACATTCCCATATTCGTGTGGAAAATGATACAATTATTCCCCTAGTTGTAAGGTTTTTTTGTAACAGAAAAATTCAATCTTTAAGTTATAATGTTTTATCTTGAAAATTTTTCTTCCATGAATGGGTTATCCCACCATAAAATGTATTTTTAATTTTATAATTATCTTTTGGAAAATTATTTTTTCATATAAATAACATTTTATTACTCATTTTATATTGTGAGTTTTGAATAATTTTATTTTTGAAAATGTTAAAAAGTGATGTTCCTTTAACATTAAAATGATTTGAAATCATCACCAAATATCTCCCATAAAACCCGTATTTGTTTCCATGTGCCTATTAATATAGATTAATGTTAAAATAATAGTTTTTAAAATCATTTTCATCACCATTTTAAAATATTATTTAAAATATACTTGTATATTTTTATTTAATATTACTATTAAAATGTTTTCTAAAATTTATTTTGGGTTATTACATCTATTTCCCTTATCATTTTCAAAAGCATATACCCTAATAAGTTTTATGTTTCATGATTTATCATATAATATATATATATATATATATATTATCATGTGGGGGAAATAAAGCCATGGAACCAATAAATCCAATTCCAAATCACATCCTGGTTGTTATTATTCAAGAATTCCTTGGTAAGGATGTTTTTCATCAATGACAATGTTTTCATTATGAAACTTGTGTTTTTTTATTTTGAAAACATCTAACTTATTTCTCTAGGTGGAATATGATCATTATTATTCTATTATTTAATTATCTATTTACTCATTACTCTATATGTTGTGAACATCATATTTTACATATTTCAGATTACATTATGATTAGCTAGAAATAATATTATCCCACTAACATGGGTCACCTTATGGTCATTTTGTATGTTGTTATTTATATATGGATCACTACTTGAAAAATGGATTATTGTGACTGGTCATTTGCAATGGGATCTAATCGCAAATAGTCTTTTGCGGTGGGATCCCGTCAGAAATGACCAGTTGCGGAAAACGATGTCGCAAATATTACTTTTTTCAATAGACTATCACAAGAACTTATTATTTGTGATGGGTAGTAGACCCTTCACAAAAATCATTCAATGATTTTTTAGAAACTATTTCCAATAGACAAGTAACTAGTCGCAAATAGTTTCCCAATTTTTACTCTTTTGCGATGGACCTTCACAATTATTCCTTAAAATATAAAAAAATAAACCATTTTCCGAAAGGCCATCATAATTAGTATGTGTGACGACCTATCAAAAATAGTAAAAAAATTAAAAAATATTAAAAAATGAAATTATATTAATAATAATATAATAATAATATAAATAAAATTGTAATATTAATATTAATATAATAAAACTACTTATTAAATAATAAATATAATATAATATTAATATAAATAAAATAATAATTTTAATATTCATAAAATAAAATTAATTATAAAATAATTAATTAATATAATAATAATACTATTAATATTAATGAAATAATAATATTAGTAATATAATAAAAACCATAGTATTCACAAAAATATAATAATATATTAATTAATAAAATAATAAAGTTAATAAAAAATAAAATAAATAATAAAAGTTGTAATTTTTTAGACAATATAAAACACACACTATTTAAAACTTTAAAAAGTAAATATTACAAAAAAAATACATTCAAATGATTCATCATCAAATAAAGATACATCACTGAGGGGAGGGTCGTCTGGAGAATCTGGAGGAGATGGTGGAGGGAACTTCATCCCTAAACTGCGAGTCAGATGTCGCGTGTACTCCATCTCCTGCTCCTGCTCCTACCACCATCGATGCATCTCATCCTACATTTGTTGTTGTTTCTTCTACTATCAGAGGAACTCTTCTTGTTGTTTTTGTTATTGCTGCTGCTACCACTAACACATCTCTTCCTGATCTCTATGCATAGTCTCTATAATCTCACTCTGAGCTTACAGTTGCTCTTGATATTGTGCATGAGGTGATGATGACTCTCCGTGGGCTTATCTCGAGCTAGACGCTGATATCGCAGAGGTTCTATAAAACCCCCATGGTCACTTGAGAATCGATACCAACAACTTGGCCTTTCTCGAAGCCATACTGGGTCTTATGCATCCATGCTACCACATCAAATCAGGGGGCACTTGTCTGACCATCGGTCTTGTCCAAACTCTCATTATCTGTCTGAGACGTCGCAACCTCATATGACTACTTCAATTTCAATTTAAAATTAAAATAATTAAAATATTTTTTTTAGTTAAATTTAAAACTCAAAAAAAAACTTATACTGACCACAATCTGATGCTGGAGAGCAGGTCTAATCTCCAAAGTGGTTGGATCACTGTTCATCCTCCTATAAATGTCTTAGTCCATAATATCGGGATGTGAGACTACCTATATGAATACTAAATAAATAATTTACATTTAAAATTATATAAAATATTTTAAAAAAATGTATGTACCATATGCTCTCTATGTGTACTAAATATACAACTACTAGATCTATGTGTCACCTCCCGTCTCCCCATATTTTACTGACCTACTAATGACCTACACTAAAACCGTCTACTCAACTAGTTTGAACATAATCCATCCCAAACCTGAGATTAAATATAATCAGGTCGGTGGATGCGACATGTCTCATCAAACTCTTGCACTCCTGCTTTCTCTATTTATTTCCTTTTCAAATTGTGAAAAACTTAAGTGCAATGTAGATGCATAGCTCCCTTCTATTCCTTCCAAATAGCCTCACGCGTTCTCTCCTAAATGGGATACCATAAACCTGACAAATAATTTATTATATCATGTTATTAATTAAATTAATTTCAATATAAATATTATTTATTTACGTACTAGCTAATTCTCAAACATGCACTGCTGAACATCAATAGGCATCTGATCCCATGACACCCATGCATCAGAAAAATAATTATACAATATAGTGATCCCCTATCCAACAGCTATATGCAAAATGCTTTGAAAAGGATAATAATTAATCAAAATATTATAATATAAATAAATTAATTAAAACTAACTAAAATTCACAGGTAAGTATACCTCTGCGTGCATGGATCGAACCCAAGATGTGGACGTTTCTTAGGTATAGGGTCAGGAATCGTCAGTCGGTCAAGACCATGCCCCCTCTGAGTGCCCCCTGAACTGTCAACAGTATGAGGGTCGGATGATCTAGCCACCTGCTCATCTAAAGGTAGATTATCATCTTGTAACAAAGGATTCATATCATCGTCCATATGAAACATGAAATGATTTTTGTTAGCAAATAGTTGAAAACAACTATTATATATAGATATATATTATATATGATTATAACCAACATTTTACTGTGTCAATTCCCATCTTCATCATCATCTTCATAGCTATTGATGGAAATATCTTCATCTTCCTCATCATCATCATCAATTTCTATATTAGTTTTAGTTTCATCGTCTCTTGTCATTTTAAATTCAGTTGTAACATCATTAACATCATCGTCACTATTAGCCCTTAACTATGGGGTGTCATTAATGACATTCATGTCTCTTCTTAAAAAATATATATTTAGAGAATTCTCTTAAAATATTTCAATTCCTTAAACTTCAGCGAAATCACATTCACTTTTAGTAAAATAATTCTCTCGAGATTTAATTTTTATTTTTCTCCACCAATCATCCTACTCGATTTAAATAGCATAGTAATTTTCATAATAAATTTTATGTGCCTGATGAGCCAATAAATTTTTTTATTTATTGCAAGAAGACTTTTATATTTAATATCAAT
The DNA here is from genome assembly GCA_963277665.1 of Viscum album. Lineage (NCBI taxonomy): Eukaryota > Viridiplantae > Streptophyta > Magnoliopsida > Santalales > Viscaceae > Viscum > Viscum album. The sequence continues at coordinate 1,044,692,748 of OY728161.1, read as the reverse complement.
GATTCTATGGATCATATGAACGCGCAAGCATCCCTCAGTATCCAACCACTAATATTTAAACATTTTTATGTAATGTTATCCTAGATAACATAGTTCAATGATATCTTCCAAGTTGCTGTAGAAGTCAACATCAATTTCTCTATGAAGTGATTCTCTCTAGAAAATAACACTATTCATTGTTTTTTGGATTCCCCATATGCACATGCATGTAACCAAAAACCATACACCACGTATGCATTATAAGATTTGACCATTTTTATGGTGGTTTACTCAATACAGAAAATAGATTATCAATTTTATCAGTATGTCTAGATACCTGAAATGTTTTAAAACAATTATCATTATAACAAGTATTAAATTGATTTTTTTATGTGAAATGAAAAATAATTTATGTTACCAGTTTTTTAAACCAGTAGGAAAAAACTTTTACATCGTTCTTTAAGAGTTTATGCTGTAATTTCTGGGAACTATTTATTTATAAGATTATCATATAACCTACAAATAAAATAATATTAATGTATTGTTATAAAAAATATAGAATAAGTTATAGGATAACTTATAGTATGAATGGTGTAATATCTTCATTGTTGAGTATAATATATATTTGAGCTCAATGATATTCGTCATCTGAATCCATCATTCATGAATTACATCAAAGCCATGTTGAGGATGATTGAAAACTGATAATTGAGTGATCATTTCATCACCAACATTTCACTTGTTAAGGCTCATGCAGTTGCATTTTGAAGGATATTCAGATTGAAAGTAATGAGAGCAGAAAAAAAGAAATTTCCTCTTGTAAAGAAACTTCTACAATTAAGCCTTCAACTGATGCTTTCTTACATAATTTTTTTCAATTTCTACATATATCTCTCAAATGGTTACATCCATTAGAACTGTACTGGACCTCCACATTTTGTTTCATGAGGAAAATGTAATATCAAATTTCCATTGAGTCAAAAAAACCTGGCAGGAAGGTTTTTTCTAGTTTACATAAAATTTAAATGATATCTTCTTGTAGTTATCTTATGGCATTGTAGTCTATTGTTGATGCACAAATGCCTCAAAAAATATGATATTTATATAAGAGCATCCCAAATCATAGTATTTTACAAACCTCTTAATCCAATTAGAAGAAGTCTTTCCATTAAAATAAGAACGTCATAAATTTTCAATCCAGTAATATGACCATTTCTTACGCATCTTCCCAAATTGGACGAATAACCATATGAAAGTCTCAAATATGCAATCTACTAACAAAATAATAATAGAATCTCTTTGTACAACATATAAGATTATTTTGGCTTCATTAACTTCTATGATCTGACATTTTCAAATAGTTGATGTTCTGGTCGCTTGCAAATTTGGGCAAGATCTAGTCGTGTCTTTAAATTATCTTTGGTCTTTCCTGGAGTATAAAAAACTATATGAAATAAATTATCAAAACAATTCTTCTCAATATTCATCACAACCAAAATGTGATGGACCAACAAATTAGAGCAATATGGAAAATCCCAAAAAATTATTTGTTTTACCTAATTGTTCTCTTTTCCAAACCCATCAATTTATTATTGCTTTATTATTGCTCCAAATGTGATGGGAGTTAATGAAGAGACAATTGATTTGAACTCTGTACCTGAGATCATTGTTGAAGTCCTATATTTTTTAACTATTCATTTTCTGAAATGATATTTTTTTCTTATAAAAGGATGATCGGTTGGAAGAAATATGCAATGATAGTTAAAAAAAAGGTTCTTTTCCATTAATGAGCATAAATGCTTTGATGACTCTAATATAGTACGAACATGATTTTGAACCATGTGTACTCTAGCTAGATAACATACCATATGCTGGGAAGTCACTAATTGTCCACATCAATATATCTTTCAATAGGTTATTTTGTTTCGCAGTAATATCATATGTACTGACACCGTTACTCCACAATGAATTCAACTAATCAATCAATGATTTCAAATAAACATCCATAATTTTTTGGATGACCTGGAATTAATAAGGTCAAAAATATATATGGAACCTTCATAAAAATCTATGGAGGTAAATAATACAGAGTTATAATGATAGACCAACATTAATACTAACTAATGTAAGAAGAAAATAGACAAACACCATTAGTAGAAAGACTCAATCACATGTTTCGGGCTTCTAAATCAAAATATGGATGCACTTGGTCAAAATGTTTCCCTGAATCACCATGAGATGGATGATTTAAGCTTTTGATTTTTTAAATGTTGGTTTCATGTCATGACATCAATGATGCTATGTTTTGAGATATAAATAAATTCTACAATCTGGGTGTGAGTGGGAAATATCTAAATTGTTTTATAGGAACAGATCCAAACTTCCCTGTTTGAGCTTATTTATACCTTGATTGTCCATATATAGGACAATTATCCAACAACTCATTTTCACCATAATATAAGATGTAGTCATTTGAACATGTAGGAATCTTCAGATAACCAAGACCCTGATTACGAATCAACATCTTTCCCTCAAAATAATTTGCTGACAATAAATTTTCTTCAGGTAGTAGTTTTTTTAACAAATTGAATATCTGATCAAAACAACTACTTGACATTCCATTGTCTGATTTAATTGCCATAGAATTAGCAGTTGCTTTAAACTTTCTTATCTTAGAAACATGATATAAGGCATCCTTAACGGACCTCAATAACTAATATAAATGAGATGGTTCCAAATCATGAGTTAAATCAATATCATCCTATGTTTTATTTTATAGAATAGACAGACTTACACATCATGTAAAAAACATTGAAACCTTGCTGGATCTGGAACTAAATTATTAATATCATCTCTGGAACTGCATTCACCATGGTGATACCAAAAAACATAATATGGTTGAAATCCAAAACACAATAAATGACCTCTAACAGTGTCAAATGTTTCATACTCCATTAGAGATAATTTTTTACAAGGACACTTAATTGTCCCTTCTGAAACAAATTTTACTTTTGATGATAGAAATGATAAGAAAGCTTGAATACCCTCAATGTATACAGGATTTAAACTAGAACCATTTTGATTCCTGTGCTGATTTATCCAAGAACAGTCATCTAATAATGACTATTTTCAAATTCCTCATTCCATATTTTTCAAAAAAATATGAAATAATTAGTTATTTTGTATAATTATATATAAGATAAACACTATCCAAAAAAGAGAAGATAATTAAATTCCATTTTCAAGAAATTTATAATAATTTCTATTATTTTCTAGTTATATATCCTATTTTTTAAACATTTATACAAATATACACTCATTTATAAAAATTATACTAATTAAAATTAATTATTATTAATTTCATGTATTTTGTTCTAATTATTCTTAATTACTAGTGGCACATTTTCCAACGGATTGGTGGCAGCTCTTTTGCCCAATGAATCATCCCCTTGCAACTTTCTGTGACTAAAAGCACTATAAAACGACTGCTCTGACATACGAATATCTATTTTCGTATGTATGAGGATAACGATCATGGAGTACTCATCGCTCTCCTCTTCATGATTTCGTGTGTACAAAAATGAATATTCATACATTGGAGTAGAATATTCATAGTGATTTCAGTCGCAAATAGTTATAAGGGGATGAGTTGCCAAGAAAAAGAGCCTCTTTTGTCTAATGGTTCATCTCTTTGCAAATTTCTCTGACTTAAATAACAATGAAAAAACTACTCCAACGTATGTCCAAGAAGATTTTTCATATTGATTTCATTGGATGAAAGTTGCAATGAGTTGAGGCGCCGATCAAAAGAATTATCGTTCATCCGGTGGAAATTGTTCCAGTTTATCAATGTACTCGAATTTATTATGATTTATTACTAATTATTGCTAATTATTTCTAATTATTGATAATTATTTCTAATTATTCACAATTATTCCTAATTATTTCTAATTATTGCTAATTATTTCTAATTATTGGTAATTATTCCTAATTATTGAAAATTATTCTTAATTATTTTTAATTATTCATAATTATTCCTAATTATTCTTAATTATTCTTAATTAATCTTAATTAACCCTAATTAATCTTAAATGATCCTAATTAATCCTAATTAATACTAATTAATACTAATTAATCCTGATTGTTGCTAATTCTTCCTAATTATTCCAAATTATTCCAAATTATTCCTAATTATACCTAATAATTCCTAATTATTCCTAATTATTCCTAATTATTCGTAATTAATACAAATTAATCCAAATTAATCCTAATTATTTCTCATTATTCCTAATTATTACTAATTATTGATAATTATTACTAATTATTGTTAATTAATCTTAATTATTGCTATTTAATCCTAATTAATCCAAATTATTCCAAATTGTTTCTTATTATTCATAATTATTTCTAATTTTTCCTAATTTTTCCTAATTATTCCTTATTATTACTTATTATTCCTAATTATTTCTAATTATTCCTCATTATTCCAAATTATTCCAAATTATTAATAATTAATCCTAATTAATCTTAATTAATCCTAATTAATTCTAATTAATCTTAATTTTTTATAATTATTTCAAATTATTGTTAATTATTCTTAATTATTTCTAATTAATGCTAATTATTGCTAATTAATCCTAATTTTTTCTAATTAATCATAATTAATCCTAATTAATTCAAATTATTCCTAATTAATCATAATTATTCCTAATTATTCCTAATTCTTTCTAGTTATTCCAAATTATTCCTAATTATTCCTAATTATTTCTAATTATCCCTATTTATTCTTATTTATTCCTATGTATTCCTATTTATTCCAATTTATTTTTATTTATTCTGATTTATTCCTATTTATTCTTATTTATTACTATTTACATCTATTTATTACTATTTATTGCTATTTATTACTAATTATTACTATTTATTACTATTTATTACTATTTATTACTAATTAATCCTAATTAATCCTAAATAAACCTTATTAATCCTAATTAATCCTAATTATTCCTAATTATTCCTAATTAATCCTAATTAATCCTATTTAATCTTAATTATTCCTAATTATTCCTAATTATTACTAATTATTCCTAATTAATCCTAATTAGTCCTAATTATTTCTAATTATTTCTAATTATTCCCAATTATTCCTAATTATTCCTATTTATTCTTAATTAGTCCTAATTATTACTATTTATTCTTAATTATTACTATTTATTCCTAATTAGTAGTATTTATTACTATTTATTGATATTTATTACTATTTATTACTATTTATTACTAATTATTCCTAATTATTACTATTTTTTAACATTTTTTACTATTTTTTTACTAATTAATCCTACTTATTCTTAATTATTCCTAATTACTCCTATGTATTCCTAATTATTCCTAATTAATTCTAATTATTCATAATTATTCCTAATTGTTACTAATTTATCCTAAATAATTCTAATTATTCCTAATTATTCCTAATTCTTCCTAATTATTCATATTTATTGCGATTTATTACTATTTATTAATATTTATTATTATTTATTACTATTTATTACTAATTATTACTAATTATTACTAATTATTACTATTAATTACTATTAATTACTATTTATTACTATTTATTACTATTTATTTCTTTTTATTACTAATTATTACAAATTATTACTAATTTTTACTAATTGGTACTATTTAGTATTATTTCTTACTATTTGTTACTATTTGTTACTATTTGTTGGTATTTATTCCTATTTGTAAATATTTTTTACTATTTTTTACTATTTTTTACATTTTTTTACTAATTATTACTAATTATTACTATTTATTGCTATTTAGTACTATTTAGTACTATTTATTATTATTTATTACTATTTATTACTATTTATTTATAATTATTAAAATTTATTACTAATTATTACAAATTATTACTAATTAATCTTAATTATTACTAATTGATCCTAATTATTACTAATTAATCCCAATTATTACTAATTAATCCTAATTATTACTAATTATTACAATTTATCACTAATTATTCATAATTATTTATAATTATTAAGAATTTTTTCTAATTACTACAATTTTTTTCCAATTATTACAAATTATTTCTAATTATTACAAATTATTTCTAATTATTTTAAATTATTTCTAATTATTTCTAATTGTTACTAATTTTGTTTAATTATTTCTAATTATTACTAATTATTACTAATAAATACTATTTATTACTATAAATTACTAATTAATATATTTTATTACTAATTATTATAAATTATTTAAAAATATTACTTATTATTACAATTTATTACAAATTAACACTTAGATATAACTATCTGTGGAAATAAATACTGAAAACAAATATCTAATTCTAATTAAATTAATTTACATCTAATTACCAAAAATTCTAAATAATTTAAAATAAGATAAATTGGCTAAACAATAAAAAATAGATAAATACCTTGAAACTGAAGCATTCAGAGTATTAAAGTCCCAAATAATGCTCTGATTTAAAAGATTAAACTGTGAAAAAATTTAGAAGAAAATTTTTCAGTAGAGATAGAGAGAGAAGTTGAGTAAAGAGTAAAATGAGAGGAAAAACATATGGGGGTATATATATAGCTTAGATTATCTGCGACGGGGGTATTTGTGACGGGCCCCGTCACAAATGACTCTTCCCGCATTAATTACAGCGTGCCGTTAAAAAGTTATTTGTGATGGGGCTTGTCGCATATAGTACCTAATGACAATAAAGTTGTGATGGAGCAAGTATCCCATCACAAATACTAATAATTGCAGCCGGTTATTCGTGACGGGGATAGGAACCCGTCGCAAATACTCTTACCCATGGTTTGGCGTGAATTTCGCGCCAAACCTTTTGCAACAGGCGGTATGTGCTCTTCACAAATAACCCCTTTTGACGGGTTATTTGTGACGAGCCCTTGACCCGTTGCAAATAACCGTTTTTCCAGTAGTGGATTATTATTGGATTATTTACTATTTCTTTTTTTACCATACAAATTATTCCTCCGAATTATTTAGTATCATGTTATCATTTTTATGGATATGGGGAAAGTTATTGGTGTTTAATATATTGTTATTCTAATATAGAAGAGTATTTGTATGTTGACTATGTAATGTTTGGCCATATGACTTATTTATTGGGATGGGTTATGTACATATTATCCATTTCATTGAAAAGTGAAAATTATTTAAATTCTGGATAATTATTTATAACTTATGAAAGGTTATTATGTATTTAATTTTCATATTCATCATTATATGGATCATAATGTTTTATTGAGTAAGAGGTTCCATAAGGAATGATATGATAGGTCTGGATGGATATTATGGTGAATGAATTGAAAATAATATGATGATGGTTATGAAATAGAATTATATATCCCCTTGATGCATTGACAGGTCTCATGAGGAAAAAATAGGTTTGGGTATTTTGTGTATACCTGTACAATTCAGCTAGAAGTATTGGATACAAAGGGGGACTCGAGCATAAGGCACTTTACGCATATAAAGGATGCTATTCTAGATTGTATTATGAAGAACAGTGACACTACATGTTTGATCGTGAATAAGTGATCTATTTATGAAAGATTTAAGATCTGAAATTATTCTATTATTTCAAGGATAGTTCTTCCTGCTGGAGGAAAGCATTGAAAATTTAATGTGGTTCAAAGATTAACTTTTGTCTGGAACTCTTTTGACTTGAGATGTATACCCCTAGGTAGGTTTTTTTCACATCATTTTCCCATAATATTAAATGAAGTTCATGGCTTGAGGTATTACATTAATTTCCATAATGCTAGGTATGATTTTCATTCAAGAATGGGATTTTCAGTTCAATCCATTTGCTTTAAAAAATGATAGGGCTCAGTTTTGGATAATAATTGTTGGTCTCAATTGAATCCTATAGAATCCTAAGATTCTATTTGATATAGCTTCTTCTATTGGTATTCCCATCAAAATGGATTGAGTCACTAAGGCCTCCGAGTTAGGGCATTTTTCTCGGGTAGTGGTAAACGTTGACTTAAGCATGTGCTTAATTCATAATATCGTTCTATCATCTTTGGATGATGACATCCCTATAAAGGTGGAGAATGAAATATTTCCTCATTTTTGTTCTGACTGTCTAAAAATTGGTCATGTTAAAAACACATGTCGTAAACATGTGGTTTGTTCCTTTTTCTCTCTAAAATGGAATCCTGATACATCTTATAGGATGAAATTGAAGAGACAACTCGTGTAGAATAATGTAGATGGTTTCAGACATACATCTTTGATAAAACCTGTGTCTGTGGTTGTGGTTGATGATTTGAAGGGGAATGCATCTTCCTTGATGAGGAAGCATGATCATGAGTCTCTTATTAGCACTAGAACTCTAAATCCTATCATGAATATTATTCCTAACGCAAGCTCGCATCATGGTAGAATAGTGCATCAGACTTGTATGGTTCCCGTTTTGGATGAGAATGTGCAGGAGGATACATCTGTTGCTAATTAAGATGGTGATGGCATACAACAAGTCTTAACCCATCAGGGTACCATAGAGGATATCTCTACACAGTATCATTTGGGGAAAGGATGCATGCAACTAGTGGATTCTAATCTTTCAGACCCGTAGGAAGATAGTTTCAATCACTGCACCTTGAATGCAACGAGCAGTGGTGGCTATGCCTTTTTTAAGGATGCACTTATAAATGGAAATGGAAAAGGTGGCTAGCAGTGTGGGTCTCACTCCTTCCCCTTTTAAGAGAAGTCCAAGTAAGGACTATTCTAACCCACCATAGACTGTGTCTACCAGATCATATTCTAGGTTATCAAATAAGGCCAATGAAGTACTCCTTAAGATCTTTAGCTAAGGTATGTCTCAATCTTAGTAGAAAATTGATGATCAATACGACTATGGAAATGACATGTCCTATTAGGATCTTTGACTATATTGTCTAATGGATGAGGGAAAGTCCCATTGTTTGACCTTGCCCGTCTCCTCATGTACTTTTTCTTTTATTTAATATAAATGGTTATAATCATAGCTTTTGGATGGACTTGTTTGGTATTAGATGACCTCATGAAGTTCTGTTAACATATTGAGTATGTGGTTTTCCTAGAAATTATGTCCATATGTGGATATTGAATATTGGATGTGGTCTGGGAAGATATATACTTAGGGGAAATAACCCTAAAGATGGTGTGTTGACTATTAACTCAACTGTGACTTCGTGTATGAAAGATATCCCTTACTACAAACCTCAAAGGAAATCTATGTGGATATACTTTAGTTATTTCACAATATCCTTAAAAACCATTATAAATAATTTAATAATGATGCTAAATAATTAGGTTAATAATCCATATAAAAAACACCATAGATAACCATAGATTGAACAAAGAGAGTCCTTGGTTAATTCCAATGTATCATATGGTAAAAACATAGGTATCATAAGGGAAGACATATTCAAATTAGAGTATTAATTTTCATATATTTGATATTATCATAACCATTTTGGGTTTATTATTTGGTTGAAATAGGAAAATGAATATGAAGTAGATAATGGTATGTATCTAGAAACTAGTATGTCTTATAAACTGATAAGGTACATTACATAAATAGTTGAAAGTCATAATATATTAATTTTATGATGGAAAATATGAGTTTTCTTTTATAAATAAACATTTTGAGGTTGATATATTAATATAAATTAATTCTTCATTAAATTATCTGTCCTCATTAGTTATTTTTATTTATCAATGACATTCTGGTATATTTTATATGTTACTAAGGGTTATGTGAAACATCTAAGGACCGTTATTCCTTATTTTTTCCTAATGGTTTGAAATCGTATATTACATTGTTTAAATAACCTTGTCAAATGATTTATGGAATGGTTATTTTTTGGAGATAACCATTGAGGAACATGTGTTTTAGGGATTAATATGTTATAGGTTTATTATATGTTTAAGGTTGAGGAAATAAAGGGTTGTGTGAATTGGAAATTTTAATATAGACTGATTGGTGATATATATATATATATATATAATAGGTGCTTGGGTGTAGAATTACATTCAAACACACACACACACACACACCATGCACACATAGGCTAGAAGGGTAGGTTATATTCCCCGCAAGGGATAACCACCCATCCAATCAAATTTATAAAATTATATATTTTTCCCTAAAGTCCCAATGGTCATAAAAACCATTACATAGCCCATAGACCCACCATTGGATGTCCTGAAGGCCCTTCTTGTATCATGTCTATGTCACCAATTGCACGTCATGCCTGTGCCACTTCCCTCTTGATGGCTTGAAGGCTCAGTGGCCTGAAATCCCATTTAGGGTTAATAGTATTACTGCTACAGTACCCTCGTACAATACCTACTATAGTACCCACTACTATAGTGCCCACAACAGTACTCTTACAGTACCTATGGAAATTCACCCCCATCCGGAAATTCACACCCACCCAGATTGGTAATGTATATATAATTTTATAGATTAGGATATAGTGAGCCTTATTATCTTGTGGTTCATACAATTTTACATTTTATGATATAGTTAACTTTTGGAGAAATATATAATCTTGTTGTGGTTTAATGCCTTGGAGATTCAAAAAAGAGGTTTTGGGGAATTCATGTTATTGATAGTATATGGTCATGGTATATACATTATTGGGTATATTATTTTAGGAATTATTTATGTCATTTGTGGAAGGATAAGTACAATTTTAAAATAATGTATATTAATGATTAAAAGATTAGAAAATTTTAAGAATGTTCATGGTATCTTGGGATAGGTGTTTTAATTATTATGTTATTATGTATGAGATAACCCAAGTCATAATAACCTATGATGAACCAATAATGATAAAGGATAAACTAAGAATGATGTAGGTTGAACTAAATGAATTTTATACTAACATTATGATAAGGGTTAAATTTTTTGTAACTAAATATTTCTTTTTTATTGATTCCAATAATTACCCTATATTGATAATGTTTCTACACTCAGGGAAACTGTTTTAGTTTATTAATGGATATAATTATAAGTAAACAACGTTGTGATGGAAAATGCATAGACTATCACTATAAATAACCAATTATAATAGGAGTTGAAGTTGGAAATGTTATCATTATGCTAAACTAGATATCATTAAATATGATTTACAATGTAAACATAAAAGAATAACCAAGAACACCAAACAAGATATATATAGAGTATAATGAAAAAAAAAGTGACAAAATTTTTTAGACTCATAAGTGTAAGGCAGAGAGAGAATTGAAAAAACCTTTAACTAAGAGAGAGTTGGTCACTATATGAATCAGATTTTGAATCCCAAGCCCAATGGGAAAAATAGTCACCTACAACCATATGAACATGTAAAAGCCTATGAAAAAATACTTTATATTTAACTTTAAAAAAGAAACCCATAGTTTTTTTATTTTCTTATAAATAATTTTTAGGGTTTTTGTGATGTTATTATTTAAAGATCTAGATCACCTTCCCTTAATATAATTCTACATGAAATTAGTAATGGGATATATCTTTTTATAAATCGCATATAATAAATTTTCATATAGATAAATTTCATTCCTCAATAAAATCATGATCAATTAGTTGTTTATGGTTAATTATAAGTTCTCTATATAAATTTCTCTAATCATATTTGATAAATTTCAGAGATACAATTTATTTAAGGGGGAGAATATAACATCCTGAAATTATAATTACTTTTAAATAAGTCAATATGTTTAATAACATGTATTTAAAACAACACCTAATGTTAATAATTTGTAACATATTATAATAAAATCATTAAATAACCTAACATGACAGTGAAATAAAAATCATTACATTTAGAATGTAAATAGTTAAAATGAGTTAATTTTGAAAAAGCTTATTTTTAATAAAATTATCATTCACTATATTTTTAAAATCCAATTGAAATATATATTTAAAAATAAAATAATTATAAAAAAATATTATAAACCTCAATATTGAGTTATAAATATCAAAATTTACATTGTTTTAATTTTTGAGTATTTTATAATAAGGATGGTTTTTATTCAAAAAATGCATGATTTATGAAAATTATAATTTCCATGATTTTCTCTATGTGTAAGAATAAACTAAAAACTTATAAAACCGTTAAATGAATTAAATATTAAATTTAGTAATAACACTATAAAATCTAAAATATTTTTTGTATATACAGGACCACTACCAATAATTTTTATGACTAAAGTAAAATGTTACTTTAATTTAAAAATTATTTTTGGTATTCTATTTAAATAAATTATATTAAAGTGAAGGTTAGGTCATGGATTTCCTTGGAAATATGATACATGTTATCAATTCATAAAAAATCAATTTATGTCTTTAATATTAGTAACCATGATAATTTTATTAGAAATATAAATTTAAAAGAATAATGACATTATTTTTCAAAAAACCTAATTTACATATTTTTGAGTTTCTGTTAACTTTTCATACAATTATAAATTTTCTTTAATAAAATATTTTTAAAATTTTAAATTTAAATAATAAATATGGTAAATAGATCGATTTTAATTTTTTTTAATAATTATTTACTATGGTTAAAAAATTAATTATCACAATAAAAATAAAAAAGGTAAATTGAGTTTAACCTAGCTTTAAATACACAAATTTTTTAAAAATTGTTCCTTGAATTGAATTATTGATATTTTTATTGACCAATATGTTTTTCCCCTACACTTTTCTCCAATTTAGATTCTTGGTACCCTGAAGAGGACATTACTCTATTGTAAAATTTAAAGGTGTTTCCCACAGTCACCCTACTTTATATTACAAAAAAATACCACTGACACCTTTAATGATAAAAATCACTTATAATTAATTATTTAAAATCTTAAAATTTACCCTTTATATAACCCTATCCAAAAAAATCTAATCCCCTGGCCACTCATAGTTAGCTCAAGCCCTAAAATTTACATAAGACTTCAAAGGAAATATTTGTTCTACAATGTAAGTAATATACCAATATTATGTTTTTCTTATTATTCATACTCTAAAAAATATACTATCAACATAATTATATGATTTATTTAGTATCATTATTATAATTATATGATTTTATATTATTTTTACAACCATTACTTATTCTTTTCCATCAACAAAGAGAAAATAATGGAACATTAATCATGCTTGTACGTGGGTTACCGCCTCAACGAAGAATCATTCTTTAGTTTTTCATCATGTTATTAATGATTTATCAAAAAATATTAAAATACATTTCACCATCATAAAAATATAAAAATATTAAAATTATGATTTTTTTATAATTATATTATGAAAAAAGAAACACCTCTCTAACCAAACCCACCTATCAAGTTTAATAGTGTTCATGTTTTGGAATTTTTAACAACCTACATGAAAAATTATATATAAATCTATCATGTATGGATATTAGAAACTAAAATAATTAGTTTAGTATAGGTTAATAATAATATAAGTATCATTTTTTTGTTTTTTAAATGTTATCTAAAGTATGTAATTTATTATTAACCAATCATCATCGACCACAAAAATTAATGAAATAAGTTGTTATCAATTTAGTTTTAACATAACATAACCAAAATACATATATAATGAAATAAGAAAAATTGAAATAAAAAATATATATATTAGATAATATTTGATGAAATCTCAATAATTAACTTATTATCACATTATTGGAAGTAGAATCAATATTAATAAATATGCACACAATATTTAAAGTTATTAACACCAGATGGTCACATTACATTATAACTAATTAGTATTCATGTTATAATAATAATTATTATAAAAGGGTATTATTTGTGATAAATTCTAAAAAATATGATATTAATTTATTTATGTTTATTTTAAATGATGTTTGAGTGTGATCAACTATGAAAAGAAATAAGGTATGAGTTTTCATCCAATGTTCCTCTCTCTGATGCCCATTTGATATTATGCACCTAATTTTATTTATGTACTATATATTTTACATATATGGGGTATTTTACAATGAACTATATTTTAATAATGGTATTTTATATTCAGTTTCAATCCCCCTCTTTCATTGGTTTTGAATAACGTGTTACTCAATCTTTAAGAGTTTTCTTGGCCTCGAGAGACGTGTTTCATGTTATGAGAAATGTTTTCCTCGCATGGTGTATTAACATAACAGGAATATATTTTTATCATACTCTTTATATATCATTATATTAAATAGAAAAATCGCGTTTCCTTATTCATATGGTTATTGATATATTCATTTTTCCAGTAGTAAGTATTTTTGGTAACTCAAGTCTCCTTCTTTGTGTTATAATGTTTTATCTTGAACATTTTTATTCTATGATTGGGTTCTCAAACCCTAATATTTTATGTCAATTTATTTTACTAATTCATGAAATTAAATTTTTATAAAAATAATTTTTTATTAGCATTTTTAAAATGTGTGTTTTTAAAAAAAACTATTTTTGAACATATTAAAAGGGGGTGTTCCTTTAACTTTTTTATGATTTTTCTTCCTATCTATATTTCTCCATGAAAAACTTATTCATTTTAAAGGAAATATTTTTTGAAATTATTTTTAAAATTAAATATTTTAAAACAAATTCACAAACCATTTAAAAAGTTAACTTTTAAATAGACGTATATATATATTTTTTATGTCAATGTTAAAATGCTTTTAACGCCTATTATAATTTTTTTACTTCCACTACCCTTATAATTTTCAAAAGTATTTACCCAAATAGGGATCATGTTTCATGATTTATCCTATAATATATATATGTTATCATTTGGGGGAAATGAACTCATGGTACTAGAAAATCTTATTCTGGATCACTTGTTGGGTGGCATCAATCATGCATTCATTTCCAAGGATTTTTTCATTTATTAAAACATACTAACATGTTTAAATTATTACACATTGGATATGTTGTTTTAAACAATAAATGTTATAAATTTAGATGGATTAATATCATGATTATTATAGTATTAATTTAGTTATATACACATTTCTCTGAACTGAGTGAACATCAGATTTTATAAATTTTAGATTCGACAATGTTATCCTAGAAGTGATGTTATTCTATTAACATGTGGAAATTTTTTAGATTTTGTATATTTTATTATAATTAAAATGATTATTAGAAATTTGAATATAAAAATTTTAACCACCCAAATTCTTTCTCTAGATGGGTTGGGACCATGATATCCCTTCCATTATTATGAGGAAAAGTATTGGTTTTCTGTATATTTTTATTTCAATAAAAAATAATATTAGAATGTTGACTATGAAATCTTTAACCATCTGAAAAATTTATTTAGGTGTGATATGATCATGTTATCCACTTTATTTAATGGGAAAATGTATTAGGTGTTATATTGATTATTTAATGGTAATGTATGTTTATTATGCATATGAGTTGTCACAACTGCCGTTTCAATTTATTTTATTTTTAATATTTCATGGTTCTGAGTGTCCACGCAATGGTCCGGGCTGCGCCCGGATTAAAATATTTTTCATTTGATTCTTTTTCTGGGTTTTGGACCCGTGCGCGGCCGCCGCGTGGTTGGTGGTCGCCACGCAGTTGGCCCCGGTTTCGGGCAACTGCTCTCTCTTTTTGTTATAACTTTTTTTATTTTATTATTTTATTTTGGTTTTGCTCACGTTATTATTAAATGGTTATTTTTATTAATTTTTATTATTGTTAATTTTATTATTATTATTATTTTGTATTATTATTATTATTATTATTATGTTACTATTTTTATTATTTTATTTCATATTTTATTATAAGAATTATTTTATTATAATAAAATGAAAGAAAAAAACTATCTAATCCCTAAACCTAATCTCGCGCCACACCCATGTTTCCCCCTTTCTCCCTGTTCTACGCCTGAGGCCCCCCTCTACCCGGTCCTTCCCTCTACGCCGCCTCCCAAGTTCGGCCGCCTCCTCCTACCAGTGGTGCCCTGTCCGGCCTCCCTCTCTACCTGCGCAGCACCCCGTTTCCCCTTCCCTTTCTTGCGCCTCAGCGGATCCCGCACCCTTGCCCTTGCCCCGACCTTCCATCGCCACGACCCCCCTACCCGGCTCCTTCCTGGTGCGCCGTCGACCCTACACCCCGCCGCTTCCCATGCCGCTTCCGGCGCTCCCAAATCCCGCACTTGTGCGGCCCGACCACCCTGGCTCGACCTCACCGTTGCGCGCCCCCCCTTCCAGCCCTTCTGGGGAGCCCTCCACTAACCAGTGGTCTCCGGCCCCCTCCAGCGTCCTCAGGCCAAGCTCCGGCGAGCCCCGCCTCTGGCCAGCATCCCTCCAGCCGTTTTTCCCTTCAGACATCCAATCCTTAACCAGCACCCCCCCACCTCGCGGTAGTTTTTCTTTGTTTTAGATGTGAAATACTATTAGGGTTTGTTTTTCAGGGGTTAATCTTGTCTAAGTTGGTATGATTTTCATTGTGTATGGTGGTTTTGGCTTTCCGTAGGTGCGGTCGCATTGCGAACGAGGTTTCGCACCATTTTCAAGTGGTCCGTAAACATCCGAGGTAGGTGTTTCCGTGTTTAACTTTTGTTTGATGAATTAATTTGTGAGTTTAATTATTTTATAATGTTTATTTATTAGTTTTCCTGCTGCGAATCTGGTTTTGTTTGATATTAAATATGCATTTGATTTTTTAAGTATCATGTTTATGAGTTATGCGTTTAACAATTGTTTTATGAATTAATTTTATTCTTAAATTATTTTAGCATATATATTAATTAGTTTGTTTGATTCAAATCAATTTTTTAATTGACGTTGATATGTATATGTGGTATGTGCGTGTTTTCTGTGAACAACCATCAAAAATTGTTTATTCCCATTTCACAGACTTTTCAGTTTGTGTTTTGGTATAGGGTTGATGTGCAGAGAGTCATAAAAGATATTTTTGAACAGGTTTTGCTGTGTGAAAACTGACAAGTGGGTTTTTATAAAAAAACGTTGATGTTTTGTGTGTGAAAATGGGTGCGTTGTTTTATAAAATTTTTTATGGGATGGTTGTTGGGTGTTGAGTCGTGTTTTGATGTGATGGTGTTCTGTGTTTTATTTTAAAGTGTTTTCTTATGTGAAACTGAGTATGTTTTGATGTGAACCTTGGTTTCACCATCCAAAAATGTTTTATAAATTATTCAAATGGTTTATTGCTTAAATCATGTGGTGTGTATGATGTTTGAGAAGTGGTTAGTGTGTCTAAAGGTTGTGATTAGATTCAAATATAGAGTTTGGTTGTGTTTTGATATGTGTTTTTGATGTGGTATTTTCAAAACATAATGAGCTGGTTATTTTGCGTTGTTTTTCGTTTGGATCATTTAAAGTCCTTGTTTATGTGTCTTTTTTTGTTTATGCAGTTGTTGCAGTATGTTGGTGAGGAAACCACAATACTACGATCATCGGTTTGGGCGTGCTTGCATGCCTTTGCGAGGTGTGTCGCAACGTCGCATTAGAGCTACAAATTGAGGTAAGACCCCCACTGCACTTACCTTTAGATATAGAATTTATTAATTGCTTTTTGTTTTATTAATTTTTAATGAATTAGAAATAATATAAGATAATAAATTTTTAAATGATTATTTGGTGTGTAAAGAGCCGTTTATTTTATACCGAACACTTGAAACATTTTCTTGGTGAGCGGACACCCAGTATTGAAAGAATTCCCATTTGGACTTTAATCATAATTCATGGAATTTCAAATGTACTTTTAGTTTTAATGATAAATGATTTCTTTTGAACAAGTGTTTTAGGATTTCTCGGAAAATGAGGTTTTTCTTTAATATTTGTGAAGGCCCATTTAGCACTTTAATAAAATAAATTATTTTGGAAAACCCATTCAGGGGTGATCTCTGGTGTGCTTTGATTGCGTGAACTGTATGTGATGTTTGTGCATCGTGACTGATTTATTTACATTGTGGACACACCCCTATTTATTGCATGTGTTGACATGAGAACCTGGAATAGTGAGTGAATCTTCTGAGAACGATTGTTCCACTAGTTTAGAACACGCACTGGAAGTGGCCCTATAGCCGGGGAATACCGGGTTATTACTACTATGGGGATTGGGCCCAAAGTTAGGCCATGCGGGGCTATACCGGTTAGTAGTATGGGCGTTATGACATCATCGAGTTAGGGAATTCCTTCAGGATGAGTCATATGTATAGTATGTTCTGGATTGTTCACGCTCTCCTAGGTTTGACCCATGTTTCTTTTAGTGTTTATTTGTATGTGGAAGACTAGTGAGAGGTCTAGACAGTTGCTGGTCCCGTGTGCCACTTTTTCCATTTCCCATTGTGTGTGTTGCGTGTTGTGTGGTTTTCCCTTTTTACTAACAACTAAAAATTGAATTTTAAAATTGTTTGCAGAAATGTTTTAAATGAAATTTACCTGTTCCTTTCAAACATTAAGAATTGTTTTTAAATTATAAAGGGAAATAGACTGATACTTGTTTTATAATTGAAAGTGTGTGTGTGTGAAAACCCATATCTTGTATATTTAGTTCAAACCTGAAATTAATAAATTTATTTATTTAAAGGTAGTGTATTGGGAATAGTTACTGGGGTAGCCTACTGAGTTTTAAATACTCACGCTTATAGTGTTTTCATGTTTTTAGTTTTTATGCAGGTTCCAGCTTTAGTTGTTCGCCTTGAGCAATGTTGGTTGGGGTATTGGAGAGTGACCCATGGGGTCACATGGAGTTTTGGTTGTGGTCAGGTTAGTATCATTTTTGGTGGATCTTTATTTATTTTCTTTTGTTCTATTTATTTTCCACTGCTTAGTTGTTTTCTTTTGGTCCAAATCATTCCCACCTATTAAATTTTGATGCCCGTCACTAGTTGCCATCCCGTGGGGATCAAGAACGCCCCTCCGGCCATGTCGCAGGCCAGATCAGGTGACCGGTTTATGGTCGACCCGGGTTGGTTCGTGAAAAAATGGTATCAGAGGAGACCCTTGTTATTTGGGATGTTCGGTAGATGGAGATTAGTATTTTTGGGACTCGAGAGGTAGGTACGGGAAGGACGTCATGAACCCTCGCCCGTTCCGCACCTCGAGTCGCCAGTGATAGTCCGGGAATTGAGTCTTTGTTTCATTCCTGTTTTTTTCGGATTGAGGGATGACAATAGAGGTAAACCGATGTTACATCGTGATCTCACATGGAGTAGTGACCTGTGTGGAGTTCGGGTACACGATTTGAATTCCTCCTAATTGTTGACGCTTTCTTGGGGGCATGACCCACTACCATGTCGCTAGGTTATATGTGACCGCTAGTCCCTCCGTTGGTTTGATGAAAGTTGAGTGTGTTTTTGGAAATGAAAAAGGGGTTTTTGAAAATGGGACTGATTTCTTTTAAATGAATTTAAATTTATGAAATGGGTTTTAAAACTGAAAGCCTTTGGTTTCGAAAACTGGTGTTTGGTTGGAATTTGGTCGATAATGGTTTGGGGTGAAACCTCAGGTACTCTTTATGAACGTTTTCACATGTGAGAGGATGCCTGGAAAGTACGTGTTGGTGCGTATGAATGAAAGTGTATGAAGACATGTGAAACAGTTCATGGGATTACCTGGGTGTGTTTGAAATTAAAGGCTTCACCTTGTTCTCTAAATTGTCTTTTAAAGAGGAAAATGGTTTTGGAAAGTGGTCTTGATAGAAAGCGGTTTTGAAATACATAAAAAAAAGAATGGTTTCATAATCTAAAATGAAATGGGAATTTTGAATAGGGAATTTTGGGTTGTGTTTGCGGTTGTTTGTTTCTTTTGAGCTAGTTGTTTTGGATGAAGCTGCTTTCTTTGATATTGGTTCGAATGATATCAGTTTCGGTTTGGTGTTTTATATGTTGTTCAGAAATTTAGCCCAGAAAGGTCCCTAGAGTTTTGATGAGTCATTCCCAGTTTCTAGTCTTTCTCAAACGTTGACCGTACTTCATGGTGATCAGGGTCTGTTAGAGACAGCAGAGCAATTTGAAGAAGTTTAGCACGTCTTTAGGGTATTGGGAACTCCCAAAACTGTTAGAATTCATGCTATTTTGGGTCTGTTTGAAGGTCCAGGTCTGGACGAGTAGGATTTGTTCACCCTGCCATTACTGCAAGTTGGGATGATGTGGTATGTCTTTAAAGCCATCTCTGTTCAATGGTTTATACTTGTGGAGGTGAAGATGAAGAAAATGAAAGAGTCCATGTGTGTTCAACATGGCCAGCAGAAGGTGAAAGCATATGTTGACCATTTCAAGGATTTTGCATCTCTTTTTCCGGGGGTAGTGTCACAGGACTAGTTGAAGACTTCTCCCATCCTCATGGGTCTTCGTCTAGAGATCAAGGAGCGAGTCCTCCCTTTTTGGGACCATCACTTTTGAGAAGTTGTTACATGAGGTTTTCTTAGCAAAGTTGGTCTCTGGAGTGTAAACGGTTGGCAATCCATCATATCCAGTTGCTCGTGAGGGTTCCCCCATCTGGTGAGGGGAGTATGTTAGATGGAAGTACTCCTAATGAGTCCTCAGAAGTGACCCTAGCTTCCTGTTTGTCAGACCGTCTAAGGGTGTACTGTCAGTATGAACGTTTAGGGAATACAATCTGTCACATCACACCCCTCTGAAGACGTTCCATCATTGCAGGTGTCTAGGTCATCTAGAGAAGATTTACATGAAGCGTCTCCTGAGGAAGACACGATGACCAGAAGATTTCATTTCTTGACTGTGAGGTAGGAGATGCTTCAACCATCAGAGCCCCAACCACAGGTCTTGGGGTGAAGCTCGCGCGCAGTCAGGAGTTGTCGGGGGTGTGAAGCCTCAGTTCAGGTTCTGGTGTTCCGTGTTGGAAATAAAACATTTTAAGCCCTTCAGTTATCGTCCTTCCACTTTTTAAGTTTTGGCACTATTGTAGGCTCATTGTGTTGTCGTGAGGTTGGGATGAAAGTGTTCGTTATAATCCAAATATTTTTTCTTGTCTAATCATTATTTCTGAATCGTGCACTTTTCTTAAGAGAGTGTGTTTGGCCTTTGTCTGGATTGATTTTTGGTCGATCTGTGTTCATTTGGGGATGAAAGTGCCAGTTAACAGTCGATATTTTTGGTTATGCTCAGTTTTAATGCTTGGGTTATGTCCTTCTCGGAGGTTTTTCTCTAGTGTTTGGGCTTTCTTTGGTCTGAGTCGAGAGTTACAGGTTTTGGTGGAGGTGTTGTTTCATTCATGATATAGAGCTTGGTCTGGATCGGTTGGGAGTTCCCATGTCCTCACCCTTCCTGAGGTGGTATGTTTAGGTGTTTAATTTCTGCGCTAGTTGACTTCTTGTGGTAAGGAGAACCTTTTTGTGGTCTCCCATCCTCTTATGTTGTGGTTTCTTCTAGTTTTATTTGGTCATGGATTCTTGTTTTGCCTATCGTTTAGCTGGGTGACTTTATGGGGGTAGAAAGTGTCTGTGGTGGGGAGAATTGTCACAACCGCCATTTAAATTTATTTTATTTTTATTATTTCTTGGTTTTGAGTGTTCGTGCCGTGGTCGGGGCTGCGCCCAGATTAAAATATTTGTCGTTTGATGATTTTTCTGGGTTTCGGACTCGTGCACGGCCGCCGCGTGGTTGGCGGTCGTCGGGCAGTTGGCCCTGGTGTCGGGCAAGTGCTCTCTCTTTTTTTATAGATTTTTTGTTATTTTATTATTTTAATTTGGTTTGGATCATGTTATTATTAAATGGTTATTTTAATTAATTTTTATTATTGTTAATTTCATTATTATTATTATTCTGTTATATTATTATTATTATTATATTGCTATTTTTATTATTTTATTTCAGATTTTATTATTAGTATTATTTTATTATAATAAAATGAAAGAAAAAAAACTAACTAAACCCTAAAACTAATCCTGCGCCACACCCCCATTTCCCCCATTCTCCCTGTTCTACACCTGAGCCCCCCTCTACCCAGTCCTGCCCTCCACGCCACATCCCCAGTCCGAACGCCCCCCATCCGGCCTCCTCCTCCTATCGGCGGTTCCCCGTCTGCCTCCCTCTCTACCTGCGCAGCACCACGTTATCCCCTCCCCTTTTTAGCGCCTCATAAGCTCCCGTACCCCTGCCCTTGCCCCAACCTGACTTCTCCAAAAACCCCCTACCCGGATCCTTCCCGGCGCGCCGTCGACCTCGCACCCCGCCGCTCCCCATGCCGCTTCCGGCGCTCCCAGCTCCCGCACTCATGCGGCCCGACCACCCTGGCTTAACCTCACCCCTGCGCGCCTCCCCTACCAGCCCTTCCAGTGAGCCCACCACCAGCCAGCGGTCTCCAGCCCCCTCCAGCGGCCTCCGGACAAGCTCAGGCGTGCCCCGCCTCCGACTAGCATCCATCCGGCCGTCGTTCCCTTCAGACAACCAATCCACAACCCCCCCCCCCCCCCCCTGCGGTAGTTTTTCTTTGTTTTACATGCTAAATACTATTAGGGTTTGTTTTTCAGGGGTTAATCTGGTCTTAGTTGGTACGATTTTCATAACGTATGGTGGTTTTGGCTTCCCGCAGGTGCGATCGCGGTGCGAATGAGGTTTTACACCATTTTCGGGTGGTCCGTCAACATCCGAAGTAGGTGTTTCCGTGTATAACTTTTTTTGACGAATTAATTTGTGAGTTTAATTATTTTAGCATGTTTATTTATTATTTTTCATGCTGCGAATCTGGTTTTGTTTGATATTAAATATGCATTTGATTTTTTAAGTATCATGTTTATGCGTTATGCGTTTAACTATTGTTTTATGAATTAATTTTCTTCTTAAATTAGTTTATCATATATATTAATTGGTTTGTTTGATGCAGATCAAGTTTTTAATTGAAGTTGATATGTATATGTGGTATGTGTGTGTTTTCAGTGAACAACCATGCAGAATTGTTTTTTCGCATTTCACACACTTTGCAGTTTGTGTTTTGGTTTAGGTTCGATTTTCAGAGAGTCATAAAAGATATTTTTGAATAGTTTTTGGTGTGTGTAAACTGAACAGTGGGTTTTTATAAAAAACAGTGATGTTTTGTGTGTGCAAATGGGTGCGTTGTTTTATAAAATGTTTTATGGGTTGGTTGTTATGTGTTGAGTCATGTTTTGGTGTGATGGTGTTGTGTGTTTTATTTTAAAGTTTTTTGTTATGTGAAACTGAGTATGTTTTCATGTGAACCTTGGTTTCACCATCCATAGATATTTTATAAATTATTCAAATGGTTTATTGCTTAAATCATGTGGTGTGTATGATGTTTGAGAAGTTTCTAGTGTGTCTAAAGGTCGTGATTAGATTCAAATATAGAGTTTGGTTGTGTTTTGATATGTGTTTTGGATGTGGTATTTTCATAATGTGTCTAGCTGGTTATTTTGTGTTGTTGTTCATTTGGATCGTTTAAAGTCCAAGTTTATGTGTCTTTTTTTGTTTATGCAATTATTGCAGCATGTTGGTGAGGAAACCGCGATACTACGATCATCGGTTTGTTCGTGCTTGCATGCCTTTGCGAGGCCTATCGCGTCGTTGCATTCGAGCTACAAATTGAGGTAGGTCCCCCACTGTACTTACCTTTACATTTAGAATTTATTAATTGCTTATTGATTTATTAATTTTTAATGAATTAGAAATAATATAAGATAATAAATTGTTAAATGATTATTTGGTTTGAAAAGAGCTGTTTATTTTATACCGAACACTTGAAACATTTTCTTGACAAGCGGACACCCAATATTGAATGAATGCCTGTTTTGACTTTAAACATAGTTCATGGAATTTCAAATGTACTTTTAGTTTAAAGACAAATGATTTCTTCTGAACGAGTGTTTTGGTCTTTCTCGGAAAATGAGGTTTTATTTAAAATTTGGGAAGGCCCGTTTGGAACTTTAATAAAATAAATTATTTTAGAAAACCCATTAATGGTTGATCTTTGGTTTTCTTTGATTGCGTGAACTGTATGTGATGTTTGTGCATCGTGACTATTTTATTTACATTGTGGACACACCCCTATTTATTTCTTGTGTTGACATGGGAACCTGGCATAATGAGTGAATCTTCTGAGAAAGATTGCTGCACTAGTTTAGAACACACACTAGCTAGTGGCCCCATAGAATGGGAATACTGAGTTCTTTCTGCTATGGAGATTGGGCCCCTCGGCTAGTCCATTCAGGGCTATACCAGGTAGTAGTATGGGCGTTATGACGTCATCGAGTTAGGTCTTACATTCAGGATGAGTCAGATGTATAGTATAATCTGGATTGTTCACGATCTCCTAGGTTCGACCCATGTTTCTTTTAGTGTTTATTTGTATGTGGTAGACTAGTGAGAGGTCTAGTCGGTTGTTGGCCTCGTGTGCCACTTTTTCCATTTCCCTTTGTGTGTGTGGAATGTTGTGTGGTTTTACCTTTTTACTGACAACTGAAAATAGAATTTCTAAATTTTTTGTAGCAATGTTTTGAAATGCAATGTACCAGTTCCTTTCAAACATTAAGAATTGTTTTTAAATTATAAAGGGAAATGGGCTGATACTTGTTTTAGAAGTGAAAGTGTGATTGTGTGTGAAAACCCATATCTTTTATATTTAGTTAAAACATGAAATTAATAAATTTCTTTATTTAAAGGTAGTGCATTGGGAATAGTTATCGGGCTAGCCTACTGAGTTTTAAATACTCATGCCTATAGTGTTTACTTGTTTTAATTTTTTTGCAGGTTCCAGCTTTAGTTGTTCACCTTGAGCATCGTTGCTTGTGGTATTGGAGAGTGACCCACGGGGTCACATGGAGTTTTGGTCGTGGTCAGGTTAGTAGCGTTGTTGGTGGATCTTTATTTATTTTCATTTGTTCTATTTATTTTCTGCTACTTATTTGTTTTCTTTTGGGAAAAATCGTTCCCATCTGTTAAATTTTGATGCCTGTCACTAGTTTCTAGCCTGTGGGGATCGAGAACACCCCTCGGGGCATGTCGCGGGCTGGCTCAGGTGACCGGTTCGGGGTCGACCCGGGTTGATTCGTGACATGAGTTTTCTATTTCACATTATACAGATTACCTAGATTTAATGAGTAAGTGATTCATTATATAATTGTATGGAATACCCTCATGAATCTTATGGTAGATGCATTGGGAATGACCGGGTGACATGTGGGTCCCTTAATTATATATCACATTGATGCATCTATACGCCTCATGAGAAAAATCAAGATTGGTTATTTTTTGTATTATTATCTAATTCTGAAATATGTCGTTATTGCGATCATGATGAAAAGTAAATGTCTTCACAAGGGCCCATGAAAACATGTTTTTTATATTTGAAATTATACATTCCATCAGTATGAGATTATTATTACTGTAATTCATATTTTTCATTTATTTTTATGGATATATAATTCCCTATATTTAATTTTTATTATAGATTTATGATGTTTACATATTCCTTAAATAATTATTATTCCATACATATAAAATAATAGATTCATTTGTATGATTTCCCTCAATTATGCATTTGATATCGGCCCTTATTAT
This sequence comes from Viscum album, assembly GCA_963277665.1. Lineage (NCBI taxonomy): Eukaryota > Viridiplantae > Streptophyta > Magnoliopsida > Santalales > Viscaceae > Viscum > Viscum album. Next base: position 1,044,667,232 of record OY728161.1, on the reverse strand, counting down.
GATTCCAATTCCCTAGGTTATTGAGAAAATTGTTACAAAGGAAATATATTGAAATATAACATGTTTAGGGAAAATTTATTGTATTTGTTGACATCATGTTTTGGATTAAGTAGTTTGGTATATAGTAGAAACGAAATTTTTGTTTGATACAATGAACATGGTATATGTTAGTTATAATTTTAAAAGAAATTTCTATATCTCTAAAACTAAAAAGATAATTTGAATGCATGATATCCAATCATTTTAATATATTATGAAATTACGATTGTACATATCAAGGATTTAACATCCGGTATCATTGAATATATGCATATAAAGTTCTATGAGCAACATATACGGAAGTGTGTGTGGAGGGCATCACACATTCCATGATGGAGAAGCATGAAACAATTTCAAGTAGAGAGGGAAGTTTTAATAATGTTTTTTGTTTTTTTATTTCAAAGTAGGTGATGTATTAACAAAATTTAGTGATTGGAGGTGTAATTTTGGGAAATGGGTTAAATGTATAGACTTGAAATTGGTTATGAATGGAAACAAATTGAGGAACCTAATATTAGATGATATTATCAGGTTGAATTGTGGATGATTTAGTGGATTAGAGAGGATGAATATTTAAACCATAATAAAACTAGGGTTGATGATTTTAATAGTGACAATTACATTATGGAATTATATAAATATATTTATAGATATTTATTTCATTACAGAATGGACATATTATTACCTTTTGATGATTTAAAAATTCATAGAACTAAAGTTTTTGGAATTATAATTGTCAATGAGGTGAATTAATGGCATGCTCCTTCATTGTGATTTGTTACATCATTGTATTTATTTGTTAAACCCTTCTAGAATGAGGTAAAGACCATGCCTTGAGGGTACTAAAACATCTATTATGGTCGAAGATGAAAATTTTTATATTCTATTCAATATGTATCGATGCATATTCCCTTAAGTTAAGGAGATATATGTCCATATTTCAACGATCATCATACACGATCAAGGATGACAAACCCTAAAATAGAGACCTAAAATATTTTAGTTCAACTAATAAATAGTATTTTCCCCAAATTAAAACTCCCATGTAATTATATTTTAGTTATATATGAAGTAGTGTGTGTGTTTCCACCATAAAATAAGATTTTACTTCATTCCATACCTAATATTTTGGGATGATTGTAATAGAATTAGGTGTTCAAATATAAAATGTTTCATTTTATAAATCCGTTCTTATATAGAGTTTCCTAAAAAAAATTTACTGTTGTACCTAAAAAACCAAAATGATATATTATTCATTATTTACTCAAAAAAAAATTGTTTCATGACCAACATATTATGCTTTGATAAGATCTTATTTAGATTAGTTCTATCTTTTCCTTCATCAAAATAACATCATTTTACCTGAATACATATTTCATAACAATAATGGAGAGTTGAGATTCTAATTAGGAGACATGAATATAGAACATTGGAGACTCTATGAACTACTTATCTATTCGAAAAAATATAACCTATAAACATAACTACAAAAAATGTACTTGTGTTTCCTGCAATTTAGCGATTTATTTAGCTTCAAAATATCAAAAAACATATTCTCATCATTTAATGACAAGCGATGAGATATTACCTACTTGAGAGTTGTTGATATAAGACTTGAAATGATGGGTATTCACCTAGAAAGGCTTCTCTATAATATTTTGAATCACTATAACATCATATAGAAATAATTGTGCAATCATGCATGGAGCTGAGCATCTTGATCTCAACATATAAATAAATATTAGTAAACATGAATTAAATAAGATTACCCTTTCTCTCAGGTGTAACACTTTCCTTCAAATATATTATAAATTATATTTCATTTCATTATCATTAAAATTTTCAATATTTCCTTTAGTTTCAAATTATATCTTATAAAGATCATATTATTATAAAAATCTATTTCTCCAACATTATAATCATTCCAATTAACATATTTTTTTTTAATAATATTATCTATAGGCTTTCTCTATCTGAAGGTGGAATGAGTTATGAAACATTAATCCAAATAAGGATATTCTAAATGGTATTTTATATGGATGAAATAATGTTAGAAGATCATAATCATGTTTTTTTGATAAATTATTATTTATTTCATCAATATACATTTTAGGTATTTTATTTAGTCATCTATTTGATAATTCCACTTTTCTATATGTTTGGGAATGATATTGATGGTGTTTAAAAATTATTATAGAGTCTATGGAAACCAAAAATCCCAATTTGGAGATTCTTGTGGGAACATTATGATCTCTAAAGAAATCTAAAAATTTGGAACACAATATATAGTGGGATATTTCATTTAAAATTATTTTATTTGACTAGTTATATACCTAAATAGACTTATGGATAAAATTTATGGTCATTTGAAGTTATAAATATGATAGAAAGCCAATAGAGGTAGTTCTAGAGAAATGGTCAGAAGTTTTTTAGATTTCTGAGTTTCACAAAAATGATCCAAATTTTTCGGTAACTCCATCTTCTATTCACATGAAAGCGTTTGTTAAATGAATTTCAAATAACCATAGAACTCATACATCTGAAAAAACAAAAATATTCCTTGAAATATTTCCCTTGATGTAACGGTGGACTATAAATATCCCATATATCTACCATTGTGGGTGGACTATTGGGGTTCCCATGATAATGGTCTAAAATTATGAAAATCAAACTTTCATTAAATCGCAAACCCCAACACCAATATGAAACCTTGGTGATTAAAATCCAAAACAGATTACCTATTAGAAGTTTTTAAAATTATTTGATCTAGAATAATATTATATTCAAACAACATCCTATAATAAAAAATGATACCACACAAATTGAAAACATTATCACAAGTAAAGTTTCACATAGCTCACATCATGTATAAATCATGTTTCATTGGCCTCCAATTGTTTCCCTATTTCACCAAACACAATTTCATGAAATTTATTGTCAGTGGGTCCTCTACTAAACCAATTTACAAAAAAGTCCAATATATTACAGAGTTCAAGTTTCATAAAACTCGAATTGTCTACATAACCAATACCTTGTATGTCCACCAGAAGCACTATATTCATAGAATACACATTCATGACATTGGAGTGATCATGGGTCCCACAAAAATGAAAATAGGATTTATTTTTGAAAATTAAATTTGCATTACCTATCATTGAAATTCATTCCCATTCCCTTTTTCATATGCATAGGCTGGGAAGAATCCATATATATGTATTATAGTCCTAGGATGGGTAGCTAAACATATAAGCCTTAACTTATCCCTTTTTTTCTCTCATTCACAACACAAACAATGTCAATGCATTACATTAAATTGTGGACTAGAATATTTTATGAGCATAAGACACATTGGGAGACAAATCCTAAGATGTATTGTGTAATGATAAAATATTGATTTATATCAATTTCACAAGATACCTCATGTGAGTATCATGAGATTTCCCCCACTGTACTGAGAATCACTCTTGGATAGTCTCCACTCAATTCTTTGAGGGCTCCCATTTTATGGTACAAACATCCTTATGAAATGAAACTAAATTTCAAATACTTAGCCCTCTAATAAAGTGAAATACCAAATCATTAACTCTCATTCCAAGTTACCAATAGGCAAAATGAGTCAGGTGGGTATTAATAATGTGTGGAATCCATACACATACTCTATATGTTCACAAGTTGTTCTTTGTGACCCTTATTAGGTGTAATCTGTAGTCATGACATCATCAAGTAAACTTTACCTGATCCAAAAAATTAGCTATGTTATACCTCAAGTAGATTAATATATAAGAACCACTCAAACACCCATTGCTGGCAATTTCATAGAATGAATATCATCATTACACAAAGTTAAAATACAACATACCCTATGTGAAAAACATAGGATTCCCTATTTTATGATCTCATGATTAATCAAGTTATTTTCATGAGATGATTCATGTGATGATATTAATATGAACCCCATATTTTTGGATTCTCATATTATAATCCCAACACCATCCCCTATTATCACTACTTTGACAAACAAAAAGTGTCCTTAGTGCATGAATTTAAACATCAGGGTATGGTAGTGACATATGACCATAAAATGTGTACCTTCAAAAACATGCGGTTTGATCCAAATATTTTACCTATGTATATATAACACCTCTATCATGATCAATATAAAAAATAACAACATCCAATATCCCACATTTGAGATAGTAACTCTGAATCATAATAATATTTCTGTAGAATACCAAACCACTCACTATAACTTCCAATGGTCCCCACTGGACATTAAACTATGAGTCTCCCCATATTAATTTAAACCGTGAAAACCCATCCCCATTATACATTAACTTATTCTAACCATTACATGATGATAATGTGTGGATATATCCTAATATGATATTAACCTATGAACATCCCATGTATAATGATCGTAAGTTGAAGAATTACCACCTTCTCTTGTGTTATAATCCCATTAAATCATATATGAGGGGCCTAGGAAACCACACCTGATTAATTAGAAACATATCCCTGGTGGATGATCCTACAGAACTATAAGGGACACACATAAAAGGCCTTTTTGAAAATAGTGAAACCTCTCCACCCTTTCTTTAGGCGAAAAAGCTATGTTCATCCCTTATGTGATATCCTAGGGAAACTTATGAGATAAACCTATGTGACCTATGTGACTAACATATGATATCTTTTCCCTTTCCTTAACTTAAAATCCTTTGTTATGAATTCATTTAATGAACAAGTGAGGACTTGTGTGTTGAGAATAAAAATCCTATACAATGAGTATAGGATGTCACTTACCTTTCCTTGGGTGATGAGATTATGTTGTACCCTCATGTGATGACTTAGAGATGCCTAATTTTTAAAGAATAAGAATCATACATGATGAGAATGGAAATCACCACCCTTTACATTTTTTACAATCTTATGTTCTTCCATCAAGTGATAGTCATGATATTCTTAATGGTATAAGAATAATAAGTCTAGGTGATAAGAATAAGAACCTGTAACCCTTTCCATAGGTGATGAGACTATATAATTTCCTCATTTGGTGAGAATGGGATTCTTTATGTGGCTAGAAAAAGAAACCTAGGTCCTGAATAGATGATATACTCACCCTTTCCAATGTGATAAACCTGTATTCTTCACCTAGTGCGGTGAGAACTTGATTCTTTATTTGATGAGAATAAAATGTCATGGCGATGAACATGAGTTATCTTCATTCTATCCTTAGGTTTCATGATTATGATTCACACCTTTTGTGGTGATCATAATATTTTTCTAGAGATATTTTTGGGATTTCATATGTGATGATAAAAATTTTCCTTGGGTGAAGAACACAAGACATATAATCTAACCTGGTTGAGTAACCTATAGTGATGAAAATGGGTTTCCATTGGTAATGAGATAAGAATGAATATTATTACAAACATATGTTTCCCTGTACAATGAGTTCATTATTCCTTAGGTATTGAACCAGATATACCATATGTGGTAAACATATAATTACCTCATGTCCCATAATGTTAAAGACATTTACAAATTCACAACATACCCAATGATTTCCAATGATGATAAAAGATGGATCAGCCCTAGCCGAAAGTTTTTACCTTACTATGGTATTCGGTGATGGGATTAAAAAGTTTCCACGTGAAGAGAGTGTTAAAAAAGGGATTCAATGGTATTTTATAAATCTATAAGGGAAACTTGGACTAGGAAATAATATCCCCAAATGATTCTATAAAGGGATGAGATAAATATCCATCATCATGTTCTAATAAAAGGATCCAAAAAAATAAGCACAAGTTTTGTAGTTTAAATTCCTGTTTAATATAGGAATGTGGGACATGGGATAATGAATCTCAAGGGAATTGATCAGAAAAATGGTGGTTCATTCTGAGTGATTTAGAAAAACAAATGTTGAACCAGTTGTGAACACCTTATCCTTTAATACTGAGGGAATGTGTCATGTTTGGATTCACTAATATTAGCATCAACAATGTGAATGTCTACTCCATAAATAATGACAATATGGAATGCTAGTTTCCATATATTCAAAATAAATTTTACCATGTGTTTTCACATGGTGTGGGGGTAAAGGGAAGGATAGATCTCCACAAGACTACTAGGTCTATCAGATACCTAAATGTGATGTTTTATTGGGAATACAAACATATAGTGACATAGGATTAAAAGGATCATGTGTTATTATTCCCTATTTATATAGTTATATAGTTTTCCAAGACTCTTAGGCTCCTTCTCCATATATACCAAATAGAAGAACATGATTCCATGGCTACTAGGAGCCCTCTATATGTTTCTATGGTGATATAGGATTCTATGGATCTTAGGCACACTCATCCAGTTTTAAATGTAGAACTGTCTTCCAGGGATACTTGGAACCCTCTACCAACTTCATAGGTGATATAGATTATCATTTATCATAGGATCCCTCTCCCCCATCCCTAATTGATATAGGATTCTATGGAATCAATTATCCCTCACCACATTCATCTATATGATAGAATTCCATAAACATTGGGTGACCTATTCCCAAGAGAGGACATATGATTCTATTGATTTTGTTTAACCTCTCTTCATTCCTCCTATGGAATAAGATTCTATGTCTCCCGGTAACCCTCAACCCCATTTTGTTTTAGTGATAAAGGATTTTAATGATCCTAATAACCATCTCCATTTTTTCTAAGTGGTGACACATGCTCCTAGGGATCATGGGTTCTCTGTCCCCCTTCCTCTAGTGAGGCCTGATTCCATGGATTCTAGGATCCTTTACCCTGTCTCCTTGGGAAAACACGATTCCATGGATCTTGAGCATACTATCTATGTTTTCGATATGAAACATGACTACATGGTCCCTGGGCACCCTCACTTAATCCCTCCGGTGAGAGAGACATCCAAAAATCCTTTGAGTCTTTACATAATTTTCATAATGGATATTTTGTACTGGGGAACCATCAAAACCTTTTCCACTACTATAAGAAAAAACACCATAGTAAGAATCCCATAATGATAATTGTAACACCACAAGCTTCTAAGGTACACTTCTCTATGAATAATGAAATAGCGTGTGTTATACGCAACATCGATTTCTAACACACCACAACCAATCAAACTAGTCGTTATGAATAGTAATACCCAATTTTTAAAATTTAAAAATTTTATTTTTCTAAATGGACTTCATTTTTGGATTCGGAATATCGAAATTAGCCTAGGGTGAATTTTTGTATTTTTTTGAAAAACTTCATTTTTTGATGAATAGTGAAACCACTAAGTGGTAGTTAAAAACTGATTTTTTCATAAAACTTAATTTTACCGCTTCTGTAAGTGGAATTTCAAAAATCCTAGAGACACGGTTAATAACAAGGAGTAAAATTTTGTTCAATGAGATGAAAATAATTTTTGGTGAATAGTAACTTTTTACTTTTATTTACCACGGTTAAAAGTAAATAGGGTAATTAAGGGTAAAAATAATATTAATATTACCCTAAAACATGTCCTAATTCTATTGGAAAAGTGTATCTCGAACAAAAAAAACCATAGGAATAAAATATTTTAATTTAGGTCCACTTGGATTAGATTATGACATTTATTATTATTTAATTCACAGAAGAGTTAAAAGAGTTAAAATCAATGTTTATATACTAAAACATTTTAATATAGGGTTAAACATAAGTTAAATTCGATTATAAATATTAATTAGAAATCTAGAAATATTTAATACATAATTATATTTTATTTATAATTGTTACACATTATATAATTTAATTTATTTGTGACACAATGATGATGCAGTAATTACAATAAAAGTGATAAATTAAAATAAATGATATTATAAATACCCAAATAAATACAATTTAAAATTTTTTATGAATTAAACTAATTATATAGGTTAATATGACATGTGATGAATGATTTAATTAACTTTTTTCTAAGTAATAATTCTGTTATGAGTTGCACAAAAATCAATTTTCCAAATAGTGTCAAAATTGACATAAAAGAGTTTTTAAAACAAATATTATATTATTAATTGATATTCAATTCTAAAAAATATAAGGTTCGGCCAAGAGACTTATATCATGATATTTGTATCATTAATGGACCACTTGGGTGTCTCTTGGAGGTATATAGTATGTTTATTAACTATATAATATAAAAATACAAAGTGTCATGGTAAGTGTCAAACTAATTAACTAAGAGTTAAAACTAAAAGATAAGGTTAATATAATGACCCAAACCTTTCTAAATTCTATTGGTTGAGTGGTTTTCAACCCATCCCCACCATAAACTTTAAATAATCTACTTTTGATCCATTAGAAACCGAATATGAATTTATTATAAAATAATATTTCTAGCTTTTCCAAAGGTGCCCCTCACCACTCTTATAAAAGGGAACTCCCCCTTCTCATTAATTAACACCTTTAAAGCCTTTTGGTTAGGCAAAACCCTGCCCAAATACTCTCTAAACTTCTCTCACTACAACCTAGAGGCCTTAGTTTGATCATAAAGCCAACTTAAAGAGCCCTTTTGATCAATTCAAAAGGAAGAACCCGAAGAACAGGTAATGTCTTCACCACCCCTTTTCAAATTCATTTCTTATTCAACATCTTCTTTATTTGTTTTTACCATTATAAAATAATTAATACAGTACATCCTATATACAATAATATTATTATAAATATGGTACAACCATATTCAGTATTTTATCCATCCTTTGAATGACATGTCACCATACGTGCGTACGTACGACTTACCGTCTCCACGTCGTGGTGTAATTGTTATTCAATATATAATTATTTGGATGGGTATAATAATGATTTTTAATTCTTTTAAATAATAATTATAACATGATAATGATTATTTATATATGATATAACATCCAATTATATATTATTTTAATTTCAAAAAAATGATATTGTCACTCGTGCGAACGTACGGACTACCATCTCCACGAACGCGATGAGATTAATTCTCCATCATATCCATTCAAGTATAATTATCATTTGATGATTTAAAAATAACGTATAAGGACTTGATATAATTCTATATATGAATAAGATAAAACCTATAAATGAAAAACACGGCTTACGTAACAAAACATATAGAAGAAAACGAGTCAGTTAACACCCGAAACAACGATAATACTGAGATATTATTAACGAAGCAATGTTAAAAGATCATATATGATAACATAATATTGTATATGATTCTTGTATAATTTAATAAATATTATTTCACCATTATATAGGAGGTTAACCTACCCCCAACCAAGGAGAAGTACAAGGTAAGGGTTTATTTTGCAATCTCTTCATTATCCGAGGTTGTTTATACGTAATAATCTACTGGGACTTCTTTATCATCCTAATGCATGTTTCTTAAAAATGTATTTGAAAACATTTTTACTATTTACTATAATATGGGTTAAAGTCATTTATACCCTTGTTGGCTTTTATAAGTGGTTTATAAAGGAATCTTTCCTTCGTTTTCCAAACAAGGTCCTTTTTAATCTTTTTTACAGAATTAAGGCAAGAATTTTTTTTAACTTATACGGTGGGTGTGGATATTTTATGCCATTATAAAATCGTCGAAGCTTACCTTACAAGATTATAAGAATATTTTCAAAGAAAATTTTTTATTTTATAAATATATGACTCTTAAATTATTTCAAAATAGAAAGAGATATTTCACTAAAAAGAGTTTTGATTTCATCTATGTCAACATCCTTTGATAGATTTTACGCTTATTTGAAGTTGATTTATTATGATACAAAACTTCTATATTGTATTGAAGGTTTTTTGATATGTCTGAATGTGGATGTGTTATTTTTATACCATTCATGGTTTATGGATGTAGTATTTACATATCGTATGCTAGTTTTAAAATGAATGTTTATGTTATGTTTAAACCTTTTCATATAGGAATGCATTGGACTTAATATGTGACAGGTGGAGCCCGCTATAGCTTCTCGATGCATCGATAGGTCTCATGAGACAAACTTGTGTTTTGGAACAAAGGCTTGACAAAATCTTATTTGTAGTCTTGGCACGAGGCCTTGGCTATGTGGTTATGATAGTCTGGCATTATGAATTCCATCATTTTGAAAGTGTTTATTGAAATTTCATGTGATTATTTGATTAGTAGAATATCCATGTGAATAAGTAAATGGAATTATTTCATTTTATTTTTTCCATACTATGTTGAAGTTAAAGTTTAAAAGGATTTTGTTTTAGTTATACATTGCCTTAAATGTTTATTCTTATTTATGAATGTTTCAGCTATATTTTTATCCTTAATGGGAATTTGAGCTCACCCCTTTTCTATGTTTTATTTTTCACAGGATGTGAAGAAGTAAATTATGAATGACTTACAGGGATAGTATGAAAGGATAAGAGTGTGTGTATGGAGACTCTGTTGTTGTAGTTTTCATTTTTATGATGTAATGTAAAACTTAATGAATATATCTAGTGTTTCCAAGGCTACTAAACTAATCGGTCTTTCGAGATTTGATCATTCTTGTGTTCATGCCAATGTTATGTAATAATGCACCGACTCTGGGTAACTGGGGTCGGGAATTACAGTTGGTATTAGAGGGAGGTTTAGTAAAAACCTTGGAAGCTAGATTTAGATAAACTCTGATTAGAGCACATAGACCTAAGATGGACACTGAGGATTAGTATAGAATAACTTCCTAGAATTTTGGTATTGTAGAGATTTTGTGAGTTTTCTGAGCAATACATCACTGTCTGGATACGAGTAGCTAGAGGTGGATCTGACACAAATGTACCTAGGGGTAAAAACCAAAAACACCGCTTTGAGCTGGACTCGAACGGGAACTGGTGCACGACAATGGGCCTTGCTGCCCTCTTGGTTACGAGACTCCCGGGGGATATGCTTAGGATAACTCTCATTTTATTTAAAATCATTATGAAGGGTTTATGAGTATATACTTCCTCAAAGAAAACATTTTTATGATTATGGATTATATCCATAAATAGTTCAATTTATGTTAAGTGTTTTATAATTATGGAATTATGTATTTTGATTCATAAACTGATCTAGTTTATGTCATTGTTTATAAATGGAACCTAGTGGAAGAAATGGGAACTGTATCAATGCACGCACTCCTTGTAGGGATTTCCGGCCTGCTGAAGATAATTATAGTGGAGCTGGTGATACAACTAGTGCTGATCAACTTATCACCATACTGGGACAACTCACTTAGGTTATGAATAATAACCTTACCCGTATGGAACACCCTGATCCGCAACGTGGAGGATCAATGTTAGATCAATTCATGTGGAAAAAACCACCAACATTCAATGGGAGTAAAAATCCATTAGTAGATGAGCAATGGATAAGTTCCCTATAGAAAATATTTCAGGCTTTGGGAAGTAGTGAAAGGTTATCATGACAGTTTACCGCCTCACTAGAGATTTTGATCAATGGTGGTCATTGATTCAAAACACGAAGGAAGATGATGAAGTATCAAATATCGAATGGAGGGAGTTAAAAGAACTGTTTTTAGAAAAATACTTTCCTCGTGACCATTGAGAAGATATGGAAAGTAAATTTCAGAGTCTGAGACAAAAGGAGGATGAAAATGTCACAAATTAAGAGGATAACATTACAAGGATAGCAAGGTATGCTGGAGATTATATATATAACCCAAGAAGTAATATTTATCGTTTCTTTGATGGGTTAAAACCATTTCTCTGTTGAGCATTAGTCTTACAATCCTTCTTGTCATACGAATACATTTTCTCATGTGCTATAAAGACAGAGAATGAGTTCTCTAAGTCATAGAACATTAAAGCAAAGCAATAGGAGAATAGATCTACTGATCAATCTTGGAATGGAAATAAAGGGATGAAGGGAAATGTTGAATACCCATATAGCAGTAAATGTGGGAAGAAACACCCCAGAACTTGCTTAAAATGAATGGGACTCTATTATATGTGTGGTGAAAAAGGCCACAAAGATCGTGATTAAAAGGGGAAGAAGGAAGCTACCGATGTCCAATGCGACAATTGCAGGGAGATGGGACATTATGCAAATGAATATCCTAAGTTTCAAGGGAACTTACCTCAGAAAAGTCCAAGGGATCAAGGCCAATCTTTTGCTATCACTACTGCTGAGGTAAAATCTCCGAAAGACGTGGTTGCAGGTAATTTAATGGTTTCATCAAGTTTAGAAAATGCATTATTTGATTCTGGATCATGACATTGTTTCATATCTTCCCAGTTTACTAAGAAAATTAGATACTTCCAATTTTATTTAACAAGGGAGATGTCAGTTAAAACTCCTAAGGGAAGTATCATTGCAACAAAGTTTTATGAATCAGTCTCCAATAGAGCACATAAATGTTCTTTATCCGCTGATCTCATCGTCATACCTATGATTGAGTTTGATATAATCCTCGGTATGTATTGGATTTTTGACTATGATTCGAATATTTATTGTAAGAAGAAGGAGGTTACAATTTTTGATGATGATGACAAGGAACACCTTATCTTTAGAGAAAAATCTTCACCACCTAATTCTTATCTAGATCCACCCCCAATAGCTCAACTAAATTCAATTATTGGGTAGGAAGAGGATGAAATTACAGTGGGTGAGGAAAGGAATGTTCAAATAGAGGATGTACCTATTGTGAACGAATATGTAGATGTGTTTCTGGAAGATTTACCTGGACATCCTCCAGAACGAGAAGTTGAGTTTTCCTTTGATTTAATTCTTGGATCAAAGCCTATATAGAAGACCTGTTATAGAACGACCACTGTAGAATTAGTTGAACTAAAGAAACAACTAGAGGAATTGAGTAGTAAGGGATTTATTCTCCCTAGTGTTTCTACATGGGGATCCCCTATTCTTTTTGTTAAAAAGAAATATGGATCTATGAGGTTATGCATCGACTATAGATAGATCAATGCTATAACAATAAAGAACAAGTATCTGTATATCTCATTGATGATTTATTTGACCAGATGCATAGAGCTCAATACTTTTCAAAGATTGACCTTCGATCTGGATACCATCAGTTGTGTGTGAAGAAGGAAGACATTCCAAAGACAACATTTCGAACCAGGTATGGCCATTATGAGTTTACAGTAATTCCTTTTGGATTGACTAATGCACCCTCTGTATTCATGGATCTGATGAATAGTGTTTTCATGGAATATCTCGACGAATTTATAGTGGTATTTATTGATGATATCTTGGTATACTCCAAAAGCTATGAATATAATGAAAACCACTTGCGCATTATCCTGAAGACTCTGAGTAGACATGAATTATATGGGAAGTTTAGCAAGTGTGAATTCTGGCTTCATGAGATTTCTTTTCTTGGCCATATTATCTCTGTAGATGGAATCCCTATTGATCCTTCTAAGACCAAGGAAATCCAAGAATGGCATGCACCGACTAGTATAATTGGGTTATGTAGTTTTATTGGTTTTGCGGGTTATTATCGACGTTTTGTCCAAAATTTTTCCCGGTTGGCTAACCCATTAACAAAGCTCACACGTAAAGGGGTTAAATTTGTTTGGAAAAAAGAGTGTAAAGAATTTTTCGATGAACTGAATAGAATATTAGTCAATGATCCTATATTGACTATACCATCAGGGAATGATGGGTTCATTATTTATAGTGATGCATCGAAAAAAGGACTTGGTTGTGTCCTTAAGCAGAATGATAGGGTTATTACCTATGCATCACGACAGTTAAAAATTCATGAACAAAACTATCTTACTCATGATCTCGAGTTATCAGCTGTAATCTTTACTTTGAAGATATGGAGGCACTACCTCTATGGTGATAAATGTGAGATTTATAATTCTCAGATGATTTTGAAGTATATTTTCTCACAAAAAGAAGTCAAAATGAGGCAAAGGAGATGACTTGAATTACTCAAGGATTATTATTGCATGATACACTACCACCCAGGGAAGGAAAACAAGGTGGCATATTCTTTGAGCAGAAAATATCATGGAGTTTTGAACAATATGAGAATTGAAAGGGATCCAATTTTCATAGATCTAGTGAAGATGGACATGGGAATAACTAGGGAAGTTGAACCATCAATGTTTTTTCAAATGGTTTCAAAACCATCTTTACTATAAAGGATTAATAGTTCTCAGACCGATGATGAATAATTTCAAAATAAGATTAAAGAAGTGAATGATGGGAGATTGGGAGACTGTGTGTATGAAGATGGAATTTTGAAATTTGGGAAGAGACATTATGTACCCGATATACCTGATCTAAAAAGGTAATTTTTGGATGATGCTCATAGTTACAATTTCTCTATACACCCTGAGAGAACCAAAATGTATAGAGACTTGAAGGAACATTTTTGGTGGGACAACATGAAGAGGGAGATTGCTGATTTTGTGTCAAGATGTATGGTTTGTCAACAAGTGAATGCTGGAAGGCAATAGCCTGGAGGAGTCATGCAACCTCTTATCATACCCGAATGGAAATGGGATAATATTACGATGGACTTTGTCATGGTGCTACCAAAGACTCCTAGAAGGAACGATTGAATATTGGTTATTGTTGATCGTCTTACCAAGTCAGCACATTTTCTTGCTAAAAGAGAAGATGTACCACTGTAACGTCTAGCAAGACTATATATTAATGATGTGGTGAGACTTCATGGAGTACCACTATCGATTGTTTCTGATCATGATCCCTGTTTTACATCATGATTCTGGAAAAGTCTTCAGGAATCCTTGGATACTGAACTTCATTTGAGCAATGCCTACCACCCTCAAACAGATGGACAATCAGAACGAACTATTAAAACCTTAGAATACATGTTGAGATCCGTCTCACTTGACATTCAGGGTATGTGGGATCAATATTTACCTCTGGTAGAATTTTCCTATATCAATAGCTTCCATTCCAGTATTCATATGACACCATATGAAGCGTTATACAGAAAGAGATGTCGCACACCAACTAGTTGGGATGACGTTGGTGAATGAAAACATGTAGGCCCAGAACTGGTGGAGGAAACGATGGAAAAGGTGAAGGTAATCCAAAACCATATCTAAGCAGCTCAATGTAGGCAGAAGAGTTATGCTGATAATCGAAGGAAGGATTTGGAATTTCAAGTCAGTGATCATGTTTTCCTGAAGGTATATCCATGGAAGGGAGTCATATGTTTTGGTAAGAAAGGAAAATTGAGTCCCAGGTACATCAGATCATTGAAAATTCTAAAACAAATTGGGGTTGTAGCTTTCCATTTGGCAATGCCGCCAAATCTATCTAAAGTTCACGATGTGTTCCATGTATCACTATTGAGGAAATACAGGCCTGACCCAACGCATGTACTCACCTATGAGGAATTAGAACAGGAACCCGATCTGTCTTATTGTGAAGATCCTGTCAAGATTCTTGATATGAGAGAACAAGTACAGAGAAACCGGATGACTCATCTGGTAAAAGTCTTGTGGAGAAACCATAAGATGGAAGAGGCAACGTGGGAACCCGATGAACTTATGATGAAGAACCACCCGAGTCTTTTCATGTGGTAGTATTCTAGATATTTCGAGGACGAAATTATTTGAAGGAGGGGAGAACATAACACCCCAAGCTTCTATGGTATGCTTCTCTTTGAATAATTCAATAGCGTGTGTTGTACGCAACCTCGAGTTCTAACATACCACAACCAGTCAAACTAGCCGTTATGAATAGTAATATCCACTTTTTGAAATTTATAAATTTTATTTTTCAAAATGGACCTCATTTTTGGATTCGGAATAACAAAATTAGCCTATGGTGAATTTTTGGTATTTTTCTAAAAAACATCATTTTTTGATTAATAGTAAAATCACTAAGTGGTAGTTAAAAACTGAATTTTTTATAAAACATAATTTTACCTCTTCTATGAGAAGAATTTCGAAAATCCGAGTGACATGGTTAATATGAAGGAGTAAAATGTGGTTCAATGAGATGAAAATAATTTTTGGTGAATAGTAACTTTTTACTTTTATTTACAATAGTAAAAAATTAAATAGGGTAATTAAGGGTAAAAAAGATATTAATATTACCCTAAAACATGTCCTCATTCTATTGTAAAAGTGTATCTCGACCAAAAACAACCTTAGGAATAAAATATTATCATTTAGGTCCACTTGAATTAGATTAGGACATTTATTATTATTTAATTCAAAGAAGATTTAAAAGAGTTAAAATCAAAGTTTATTTACTAAAACATTTTTAATATAAGGTTAAACATAAGATAAATTCGATTATAAATATTAGATAGAAAGATAAATGATTTAATACCTAATTATTTTTTTATTTCTTTATTTTTAGACATTAAATAATTTAATTTATTTATGACACAATAATGACGCGGTAATTACCATAAAAGTGAAAAATTAAAATAACTGATATTATAAATACACAAAAAAAATATAATTTGAGACTTTTTATGAATTAAAATAATTTTATAGGTTAATATACCATGTTAGGAATGATTTAAATAACGTTTTTTGAAGTAATAATTCTGTTATGTTTTTCACAAAAATCAATTTTCCAAATAGTGTCAAAATTGACATAAAAGAGTTTTTAAAACAATTATTATATTATTAATTGATATTCAATTCCTAAAAATCTAATGTTATGCCAAAAGACTTATATCATGATAGGTGTATTATTAATGGACCACTTGGGGGTCTCTTGGAGGTATATTGTAAGTTTATTAACTATATAATATAAAAATACAAAGTGACATGCTAAGTGTCAAACTAATTAACTAAGAGTTAAAACTAAAACATAAGGTTAATATAATGAACCCAAACTGTCCAAATTCTAATTGTTGAGTGGTTTTCGACCCATCCCCACCTTAACCTTTAAATAATCCACTTTTTTTCCATTAGAAACCAAATATTAATTTATTATTAAATAATATTTCTAGCTTTTCCAAAGGTGCCCCTCACCCCTCTTATAAAAGGGCACTCCCCCTTCTCATTAATTCACACCTTCAAAGACTTTTGGTTTGGCCAAAACCTACCCAAATACTGTCTCAACTTCCCTCACTACTACATAGAGGCCTTAGTTTGATCAGAAAACCAACCTAAGGAGCCCTTTTGATCAAATCGAAAGGAAGAATCTGAAGAAGAGGTAATGTTTTCACCACCCTTTTTCAAATTCATGTCTTCTTCATCTTCTTCTTTCTTTGTTTTTACCATTCTAAAATAATGAATCCAGTATCTCCTATATACTATAATATTATTATAAATATGGTACTACCATATTCAGTATTCTATCCATCATTTGAATGACACGTCACCATACGTGCGTACGTACGGCTTACCGTCTCTACGTCGTGGTGTAATTGTTATTCAATATATTATAATTTGGATGGGTATAATAATGATTTTTAATTAATTTAAATAATAAATATAACATTATCATTATTCTGTATATATTATATACCATCCAATTATATATTATTTTAATATCAAAAGAATGATATTGTCGCTCGTGCGAACGTAAGGACTACCGTCTCCACGAACACGATGAGATTCATTCTCCATCGTATCCATTCAAGTATAATTATCATTTGATGATTTAAAAATAATGTTTAAGGACTTGATATCATTCTAGATATGAATAATATATAACCTATCAATGACAAACATGTCTTACGTAACAAAACATATAAATGAAAACGAGTAATTTAACACCCGAAACAACTATAATACTAAGATATTATTAACAAAGAATTGTTAAAATATAAAATATGATAACATAATAATGTATATTATTCTTGTATAATTTAATAACAATTATATCACCATTATATAGGAGGTTAACCTAGCCCAACCACGGAGAATTACAAGGTAAGGGTTTATTTCGCAATCTCTTCATTATCCGAGGTTGTTTATACATAATAATCTATTGGGACATCTTTATCATCCACATCCATGTTTCTTAAAAATGTATTTCAAAACATTTTTAATATTTAATAGAATATTTTTTAATGACATTTATACCCTTGTTAACTTTTATAAGTTGTTTATAAATGAATCTTTCAGTCATTTTCCAAACAAGGTCCTTTTTAACCTCTTTGACAGAATTAAGGTAAGAATGTTTTTTTTAACTTATACGGTGGGTGTGGATATTTTCCACCGTAATAAAATCGTCGAAGCTTCTCTTAAAATCTTATAAGAATATTTTCAAAGAAAATGATTTATTTTATAAATATATGACTCTTAAATGATTTCAAAATAGAAAGAGATATTTCTCTAAAAAGAGTTTTCATTTTATCTATATCAACATCCATTGATGGATTTTACGCTTATTTGATGTTGATTTATTATGATACAAAACTTCTATATTGTATTAAAGGTTTTGTGATATGTTTTTTTGTGGATGTGTTATTTTTATACCAATCAGGGTTTATGGATGAAGTATTTACATTTCGTATGCTATTTTCAATACATATTTTTATGTTATGTTTAAACCCTTTCATGTGGGAATGCATTGGACTTAATATGTGAAGGGTGGAGCCTGTTATATCTCCTCGATGCATCGGTAGGTCTCATGAGAAAAACTTTTGTCTTGGAACAAGGCCTTGAAAAAATATTATTTGTAGTCTTGGCACAAGGCCTTGGCTATGTGGTTATGATATTATAGAATTATGCCTTCCATCATTATGAAAGTGGTTATTGATAATTCATGTGATTATTCGATTAGTAGAATATCCATGTTATTAAGTAAATGTAATTATTTCATTTCATTTTTTCCATAATATGTTGAAGCTCAAGTTTAAAAGGCTTTTGTTTTAGTTATACATTTCGTTAAATGATTATTCTTATTTATGAAATTTTCTGCTATATTGTTATCCTTACTAGGAATTTGAGCTCACCCCTTTTCTATGTTTTATTTTTCCCAGGACGTGAAGAAGTAAAATATGAATGACCTCAGGGATATTATTAGGGTATAAGAGTGTGGACTATGTAGACTATGTTGTTGTAGTTTTCATTTTTATGATGTAATGTAAACCTTTATGAATATATCTAGTGTTTCCAAGGCTACTAAACTAATATGTCATTTGAGATTTGATCTTTATTGTGACCATTCCAATGTTATTTAATAATTCACCGACTCTGGGTAACTGAATTCAGGGAGTTACAAGAATTTCCTCCATGTTATGGGCAAGTTATAATCCATTCCCCATGACCGACTACTCTTATAGATGTCTTCAAATCAATAGCTCCCACAATATGGCTAGGTAATTATACCTATTCCATATCCAATAATCACATCTACTCCTACTATCAAATACAATATTATCACAAGCACTATCAAGGGAGGCATCTTATACTTACTATGATTGTTACCCAATTAACCCACATGGAATTTCTAGGAAACTCTATCACCTCTAACACTACCGTTGAATTACAAAAAGGACAACTCTTTCCCAAATACTGATTCCCAGTATGTCCTCCTGATGATATATGGACTAATAACAAACATATAGGCCCCCCGCATGATAAATAGGTAATCCATGTAATCCATCAACCCAATAGAAACATCAATCCATGTAATGAAGTTCCCAATGATATAGACGAGATCATTCTTATGGATCATCCATTAATGAATTCAGGGAACTGACATGGGAACTATTAGTGAAATTTCTATAGTCTTATAGAATCCCAAACATCTAGGATGTGTTTGAAATTATAATGACTCGTATACTGTAAAATATCAGATTAGGCACATGAAAAGTTTTGGAATATCACTCTTTATTCGAAGTTGGGTAGTTTCTTAAAGACCCTCTATTGGAACATGTCAAAACTGATGTTATATTCTCCCCTGGCAACTTCTAATGAATTTATCACTAACAAAATGAAAATTATTTCCCTTTTCCCCATACATTGAATTTGGAATCATAGGGATCCTCTATGAGGATTATTTTTATATAGTGACATTATTAAATAACATGTCCCACAATATGAGGTCACATGGGTTTTTCCTTGAACATGAATCATGTTAATGCCTATGTCTCCTCATCATGTCATCTCCAAAATTCGGGCACTTGTATCTATAATAATTCACTTCTCTATATCCTTCTTTCATTATGTTAAAATATATAGGTTCGTATCCACTACATGATACTAAATTGTGTATCTATTATTTCTTTGGTGAATTCCCATAAAAATTTATTTCCTTTGACATGAGTGCATAACTATAATATGATCATTTTTCCTCAGATTATGACCTAAAAATCAATATCATTGGTCATCAGTGCATTACCATAAGAGGAAAATATTTGGTTATGAGTACATAAACATAAAAGGAACATATTATTTCATTATTGAATAAACCTATAGGAATATCCATTGTCAAAAGTTCATGACCTTAAAATCCATATATTTGGTCTTTAGTGAATAACCTTAAGAGGATCATATTTAATACTTAGTTTATGACCTTAAAAGTCCTATAATAGTTCCAAAGTGAATGAACTTAAAAGGAAATTCATCTTGTCTGATCTATAAAATGTTAAAATATATAGACTTAGAGATTAAATTAGGCTCCACTATATAGCTTTATGGGATTCATATCCCATTATCTCTTCTAGTGTTTAATTTTTCACTCGCTGAAATCCTTAGTGGATGTAACTCCCCAAATTATAATTTCTCAACTAGCATGCTTAAATTCTTGTGGTGTATCCAATGAGCTATGGATATAATGCAGAGTATTACTCTCTTTTGTCGCCACACATTATCTCTATAGTTTGAGCTAACTTAATTAATATTAAAAAAGGATAACTTATGGTGATGTCCTAATGATTTTATATCCCACCTCTTATATAGGGAACATTCCCCAAAGTAACCATCATCATTTACCAAAATTATTTCATATGCTGAAAAAAAAATTTAAAGTCTCACATCCATTATAAAGTAAATATACTTGAGGATACATCTGCAAAAATATTTCTATGGAACCCATGTTTTGAACTAAATCAATGGACATCATTATCCCATCATTCATTTCATTCATTACCATAGAATCTTCATGATAATTTATTCACTTTCCACTGACTGTTCTTAGTTAAAATTCAAACACCCCCAGTGTTATATTTTCATGAATATCCTCACTTAGGAATGGCGAATAGGTCTCAAGGATCCCACCTATCAAGTTCCACATTTTCATAGATGTTAATTTTTATCCGATAAAACATTATGATTCCAACCTATTAATATCTATCATTTTATCTCATGGAATATAAAAAACCATATTTCATCCCATAAATCCCACATGGATCATGGATCATGTAGGAATAGTAATTTTTTTTATCATTTCATTAAAATGATTTATAAACATCAAAATCCCTATTTTTCTAGATAGAATATGTTGAACCCTATAGTATGTCATCTATTCCGAATGAAATAAAACTAGAAAATAGTCATCTTAGTTACATGATTCTAAACTATATAACTCCCAATCCATATAATATGATGTTAAACTATATGTATAATTTCCTTACTATATGAAGTGAAAAAAAATCATATTCCAAGATGAAATACATTAACTGTATAGTAGGAGTCCATTCTGTATGATATTACATTTCTGAAATTGGTCCTAGTAAAACAACATTAAACTGTATAGAATGTATTCTATGTATCATAAAATTATATTAGATGTATCATCTACTTATGTTATGATATTATAATACTTGGTTGGAGTCTTACATATGTGATATTAAATTGCAGCAACATTCGTCCCAATTACATAACCATAAACTGTGTATCTAATGTCATTCTATAAGACACATAAATAAAAAAATTGGTATATCCTCCTCATCCATGAGGACATCCCATTCACTGTTTCTAGTATACTATGACATCATTAATATGAAATATGTATAAAATTATTCAAGTTTTTAGGTTTTTTAGAGATCAATGGATCTCAAATATTTAGGCAAGACACATCCACCATTTCCCTACAAACATTTCATCATCCTCACCTTGTTTTTATGAACAATTTCATTTCATCAATTTGCTTTCTATTATATGACATAGAGATGAGTCTATACTCTTGGGATGAGTTTTATAATTTCCTATACTAATACTCCTCAGGATGTACTCAATGCACATTGATATAATTATTAGAGTTTTTAACTCTACCCAAGCATCCTCTTCAAATCACCTTCACACATACTTCCTTTCTCGATTAGGATCTCATCATCCACCGCATATTAATATAATACCCTACCATGATGAATGAATTCTCAATATTCTAATCTCTCATCTAGGATACATTTCCCAAATAAATTATTGGAGTAAAATGATAGTTCCTTCATTTCAAACACATGGTTAGAAGTCGACCAATATTTTACTTGTCGCTATCATTGATAGTTCAGTTGTGGAACCTATGTCACAAACATGGAAAGTAGTCATCCTAAAATTTTTTATTATTTATATTTTGTATTAATATATTGTAATTTACGGTTTATATCCTCAATTTCTCATTTGTTTCAATTAAATTCAATGCCCTCAATGTTATCCCTCCCATGGATTCTTGGATATCATTAATGAAATTATGTCTTTTAGGGTCTTTCCCTTACTAATATATTTTCCTAATGATACAATCCCATTTTTGGATGTTTCATTCCAATCCAAATGCATTTTTACCTATTTTTATCCCTAATGTGATTATAGTAATTGTATTCTACTTCTTATTTCCCGTATTAAGAATAGATCATGGGGGACTTGGGGTTTTAGTTAGCGGGTTCATAACTTTTTCAAGACACATTGTGTTGAAAAAATGGATCCCTCATAATCATGTAACAATGAATTTAAAAAATAAAAAACCTATATTACCTTGTATGTTTTTCTGTATTCCAATTGAATAGCCTAATTTGCACCGACTATTTCCGTTCACTTCATGCTGCATGGATTAACTCACCCAAGACCCTACATGTATGGCTTTAAACTCTATATATACCCTATGGCATAAATATCATAACCATAATCTTTGTGTTCCTACTAGTTATGGGATATACTATTATAGAAATGACCATACTAGGTTCTTTTTCCCTCCATTCATGTCATGTTTTCTCCACTTTTTCTATATATACTCTCTCCCCCCCATTGGTACATACATTATGTCCATTAACAATTATTCATATCTAGTCCAAGATGCATGACCATAAACTAAACAAGACTCATGTGGTTCATGCATTTTTACAATAAATTGTTTGATTCTCATTCTTAGGATGTTTTTGTGGCATTCATTGACTTGGATTTCTATTCAAGTACATTTTACATCACCTTTCATGCTATAAAACATACCTCACCCATATTCTGAGTTTAAATCTATATGATCATTAACTTTAGATAGCCCCATTATTTACCATACCATATGAAAATAAATTTCATGTAATATGTCATTTTTTATGTAATTAAATTATATGGAATAGTCATTACGTAGGACATAAAACTTCATGGTAATTTGGATACTCTCTATAGATAATGACCACTTATTATGACCCCCTTGACCCACACTCCCAAATATGGTTCCACAAACACAGACTTTATGTTTTCTCTTTTATACAACATATAAAATCTTGGATATGGATATCATTAATCACAAAATTATTAACAATAATTGACTCTCTTATATCCAATATTTATTTTCAGTCTTATGGATTTAGAAAATTTGGACACAACATAAACTAAAAAATACCATGGAATTATCAACCAATGAACCATTTATTTTAATTATATAAGAAACATATTAATTCCTATTAAGTTATCATAATCTCCGATAATTTCTTCAAAATAGGATAAACTTATAAACATGTCACATGTACAACATCTATTCATAACCCATGAAAATGGAAACATTAGAAGGAGTGATCTCAGACACTCAGTAAGGGAAAACATACAACTGAGATAATCATTGAATAGACACGGTATAAATATTATGGTAGGAAAATAAATCAATCTGAATCCCTAATTAACATGAATGTGAAAGCATGATATATCTAGATCAATAAATGAAAACATGTATATCAATAATAGTGATCTCTTATAGATGGAATCTATAATGAAGAACATAAAAAAATGTTGTTAAGGCCTTATACCAAGAAACTACCCAATTATGGGGATAATACATAACACCATGAAGTGAAGCACATTGTTTGGGTTGAGATGCCACACAAACTCGTGTAAAATTACCCATATGAAAGTGGAATCCAACATACGACTAGGGATAAAAGGGAAATGTGGGAGATTATGCCCTAAGTATGTGGAAAACAAAAAATTATAATAATGAATGAATAAATTAATAATTATAGTACTAAAATACAAACAAAATACCAGCACATGTAATAAGAGTATGGATTTCAAGAAACATAGTCTAATGGAATGGAAAAAAGGATACCCAAAGGTGGTGGATTAATGTATGGAGTAATGAAACCAATTAAAAGAAAAAAAAGACATCAAACCTAAAGTGCATCATAGATCACCCATATCCTCATACTAAAACCGATATACCTTCCAACATGAGGCCCATTCCTTTCACCAGATCCACATTAATTAAATCTATAAGCACACCAAAATGACTATTTAGGGTTTGAGTAGAGGACCCAGTGGTATACCATCGATGGTCCCTAATAGAAGACCATTCCATGAAAATAAATAGAGAATATATTCACAAAAATAGTATCTTCCAAGAATAACATATATGTCATTTCCTTTAATAATGACTTTAGAATCATCATATCTATATCATAAGGAACGTGCACCAAAAATTTCTGACATATAACCCTTAGAATACATATCCCAAAAACATATTTGACACATCTCATTGGATATGATAACCCATGTGCATGTATATCTATGATCTGACATAACACTCCTGATGGATAGTCCATATATCCCTACTATTAATCTTACCTACAAGAAACTACAGAAAAACCCAAAGAATATACCAAGATACAACATAACAGAGAAAGCATTACATCACATCAAGAAAGATCCACAACTATAAAGATCCAAATGTGGGAAAAAATTGAACAGAGCTTCATGGGATAAAAACACACACCTCCTTAAATAAATAATAAAATTTAGGTGTCAAATATATATACATTATTGAATAATAGTCATTCTAAGAACCTCCATAAATATGCATCAAGGATAAATACTGCATTCCAAAGGTTAAATAATTATTTAATGACAAGGTTTGAGGTTTGAATCTAATTACCCCATTGGATACTAGAAACATTCATTATTCTTTATTATTATAATTATAGGATCAAGGTTGAGGTGAATCCATAACCGAAAAGGTAGGATATGATCAAACATACGTGATAAGAATCACCTCCCATAATTATCTAGGTACAAACATTACACAAATGCCAAAACCCTTATTATAGGTGTTGATTCTATCAAAGATCAACAATCCATTATTATAACATGAAGAAAAAATTAGATAAAATCTTAATGTAAAGGATATAAAGTTATTTTATAAAGTTGAAGAGTGGTGGATCAATCAATATCAAAAAAAGAACTCACCAGATTAAGAATAAGACATAAAATTGATATTCAGGCATAAAATGGAGAAGATAAAATGGAAGGAGACAAACCGAAATCACTAGAGGGTGTTACTTAGGTGTATGGGGTTGAAAATGACCTTAGAAAATGAGGTATTTTAGAATATGGTAGTTTCATAACATAACGCCTATAAACGTTGACTTCTCATTGGGATTAGAAAGACTCCACCAACTAGAAGGTGGACGTGGGGAAGAATCAACTCTATCCAAGAGCCCCACGGGATTGCTGATGGTATCTGCAAGACTAATTTAGATTTTGTAGAATATAATGGTTTGTTAGTAGATCCCAATAAATTTCCAATGGAGTTAATGTATCTTTCCAAGTTACAACAGGCCAGTTATCCTCTCCCCTTTCTATTTTTATCCCCCTGAATGGCTCTAACTAGCCTCAAACATGTAAGAAATATAAAAATATATATATATATATACAACATAAAATGAGGTATACATGAAATATAAGTGTCATAATTATTCGCCACATATAACTTATCATCCTCATGAAGTATTCTTATAGACTTTCTAGAACAATTCAAGACACTTATACCAAATGGTTGTCTCCCACTCCCATGTATCTTTATGAAAATGAATTTTCTTCCATCGGATCCAAAAAAAGATGAAAAAGATTCTCTTTCATCACCTTTAGACTTCATTTTACAATCTGAACCATCCACTACCAAAAAATTTCATCCAATTTAACTCAAAATCCTTACTGTCAAGTAGATGTGCTGGATCAGTATTGTACCTTCGAAGTTGAGACATGTGAAATAAATTATGCATACCTTTGTATCATGGAGGATGAACCAACTAATAGGATACGATCTTGATGTGTCCTATGATATTAAATGGACCAAGCTACTATCATACTAATTTCCCTTGCCTCCTCTAATTACTCTATCCCAACTGAGGTGAAACATTCAAGATATCCTTATCACACACACCAAATCCAAGGTTCATATACTTCAGTAGACATAATATCACCACCTTTTATGTGATATAAACAACCATTTTCAAATCAAATAAACCCTCTATAATGTCTAATATACCAATCTCAACAAAACTAGTGATGATTAACCAGCCTCATTCTAATAAAATAGTGAATGACATGGCTTCCCATATATATCCTCAAATAGATCCCTATTAATAGAATAATAGAAGTTATTCATATAAAAAACTTTACTAGAGATAGTTGATTATCCCATGCTCCTTTTGAATATAGAATACACTCTTGAAGAATATTCCATATTGTTAAGATCATTCTATTTGGTTTCTCTTCAGTCTGAGGATTTATGAATGGACATAGGTTCAACTAAATCCCCATTGCCTTTATTAAGACATTACAAAACCATGACATAAACCGAGTGTCTCTATTATATACCATGATATTGGGTTATCGATGAAGCCAAATTATCTCCTAGACTTAGATCTTTCCTAGATCATCCACTGAGATGGACTCTCAGGATTGTATAAAGTGATTCACATTGGTAAACTGAAATAATACATACCAAATAATATCTAAACATATCACGTTTTTGGGAAACACCATCAAAAATACTATCATTAGACCATACCACATGTGCATAGGTATTTTAAGTGGACAGAGGAACCCTCAATATCTCTTATTCTCATCCTTTATCTACTGATAATTCAGACAATGGGATTTTAAATTTTAAATTTACCTTTCCATGTCAGGCATTCAATGTTATTGTTCGTCATTGTGATACATCTTGGTCGATGTTGGGATCACTTACTAGTAAAAATCATGAGAGGATATCATGAACTCTTATATCATAGAAGATAGAACTATCACCCTACCCTGAACCAGAGTTACACCATGATTTCTAAAACCCAACATAAAATTGAACCATTTGTTGCAAACCTATTGTTCATCATGAAACACTATAGATCAAGATCATGAGTGGTCTTTGGTCATTCCACCAATTATTAATTTATCATTAATGGTGTAAAAACTCCAATACAATGATACAAATCCTCAGCCTCCTACAATTATACCTAAAATAGACATGATATTACAACCCACTCTAGATGTTTACTCTCAAAATTAATGTGTCTTCTTACTAAGAACATCTGTAATTCCATTACCATATAGACTAAAAACATAAGTAAAATATACATACTTGACATGTATAATTTCACCCATTAATAAATTTCCACAACAATCCCATATCATACACCGAACAACGATTAGTCATGATGATTTTGTTTCTTGAAGCACTAAAATCAACTTTTAATATATCAACAAATTACACAGAAATATAAAAATATATCCCTCATATATTTAGATATTAACCAAAACTACAATGGTTAACATAAGGTAAGATAATTTCCAAAGTGAAATAAGTTATTATACGATGATATAATACATTTATCCTTAAAATTCAATAGTAATATCCAATGATCAACCTGAATCATTCTATAAATAACTACCCCTAAAATTATTTAATATATTTATAAATAAGATTGAAATACAAATATTGGAATGATTTGATCACATATTTATCCAAGATAAATTTAAATTTTATCTCTAAATAATATTGACCACTCTATACATCTCATACCAAAATTTATATTCCCTAATCATATAATATCTTAGATAGGATAATCATTTCCATAAATGATTTTAATCAAAATAAATCCCCATGAAAATAATAGATTATTCCAAATTAAAAATCATCCTTTATTCCTCAAATAAAATCTCATAATGTTATATTTACTCCAATCATATGAGGTTCTAAAAATAGCGAACTTATTCTAAAATAACATTAATCACCCAATCAAAAAATCAATTTTCATTTCCATGGTTATCTCTATGATAAAATATATGTTCCTTGAAATAATGATGAACATCCTAAAAAATATCATTAATAATAAAATAAATTTTTAACATCTAAGGTTTTCAACACATCTAAAATAATCTTAATTGACAATTATTCCCTTAACATAAAGTATAATTTTAGCCAAAGGTTTATTTATCCCTCGGTTTTATTTCCTTAAATGTGAGTATAAAAAAATTACCATCTATTCACTACACATATTTTCAAAGGTATCAACTATATATTACACATGTTTCTAAATTTTGAAAAAAAAATACTTTTAATTAATCCTTAGGTGTTTCATGATTCTCATAATATTTAGAATATATTATATTATGACTGATAAACACATCCTTCATTCAAATTCCTTCTTAAACCTTTAACCATGCCTTCTTGTATTATTCCATAATACATAATTCCTAAAAATAAATGATATAAAACATATCCTTATGATTAATCAATATAAACTATATCATATTTCATACTTAGAGAATTGGAAAAAATTTATACCCTAAATCCATACATCAGGGTCATCTTCAAAACTGTTGATATCACCTTTATCTTCCAGCATGAAAATGATATCTCTAGAATAGAAATAGTCATGTCCTTGATGGTAATTATCTTTCTGAATGAGACCAATTAATTGATATTTTGAACTCAAATAAAAGATATTTAGTAATTCATAGAAATCTTGGAGAAATAAAAAGGTGTAAGAGAGATCAAATAAATTTTTCAAGTGATTTAAATGTTCAAAAATATTTTAAAATAATTTCAACATGTTTTTTCATGATAGTGGTGATTAAATCATCTGTAATGTATAAAAATATTGTGTGTTATCATTTTCCTTTAATATTGATAAGTGATCTATAAAATATAAAATAGAACATCATTAAAACATGAAATTAATTATTCTATGTTAAAATGAAAATTTTACTTGTATAGAAAATACGCATTGAATTTATATATTAATTTAGCATTAAAATCCTATAAAATAACCTTAATAACCACAAAATTAATGAATGTTTTAACATAACTAGTTATCTAATACATTTTTTTTAAATCCCCAAAAATATTACCAAATTCTTTTGAAATAATCGTTAACATTAAACCATAGGGTTACATATATCTCAACCCAATAAAACATATCTAAAAATCTCACTAATCACTGAAAAATCCTATAACTAAATGCCTCAAATGAATTTGTCTTTGAATTTGAACTTGTGACTTACCATATAATTATTAACCAATGATTTCAAACATAATAATTTAGTCACTGTCAAATTAAAAAATTATATTATCTATAAATTTTAAGCCATTATTTGATATAAACTATATTGGCCCTTCCTTAAACATTACATAATCCTATTTTTTAGCCAATAATTCACTTCCTTTCCTTATAAGGATTTTATGGTTTTTAATTTTTTATAATTAGGATATAACACATACATAATAAACCTACACATTACTAGTGTATTCTTATACTTAGTATCCATTTTTTCTTCTAATAGAAATCTTTTAAAATGAAACATGATTACTCTTCATGAAAATTATTTATGAATTTAAACTTTTCTTCTTTAATTCCCATATCTATCCTTAACCTATTGAAATTTTGTTTAAAATGTTGTATGAGCATAAAAATCTTAGTATGGAACATTAAAAGGAGAAATAAACCTGTTAGTTCAATTTAAAAACATGTGATCATAAAAAGTGTTTCCCTTTAATCTTTGAGATTGATGAACTTAGATTTAATTCACAATTTTATTCATAAAACAAATTATAATAATACATGAGGATAAACTCATAACCATGATGGTTTTTTAGAAGACATGGAAACCCATGAATTTTTTTTCTTAATACATACCTTTTTACCCAACAAGGTATAACAATTTTTCTAAATAAATGATATTTATCTTAGATTTTGAAATAAATGAATTCCATGAAAAATCATAAGCGGGAATAGAAAATTCATGCAGGTACATTGGGACATTACCTTCATAAAACCCTTATAGAACCCTTATAAGAACCCTTACTATTAGAATAACCATAGAGATGACTTCCACTGTAATTATCTAGGGAACACAATCATTACCCAATATATTGTAGTACTATATAAGAACACCCATCATATAATCTATATTGAGATCGCCCATTACAAATAATGTCCAAGGACCATATCATGAATAACAGCATTGAAAAAACTTTTAAACCTGTATGAAAAAAGAGTTTTGGATATCAGAATAACCATTCATAAAAAAACTATTTTCAAAACATGTATACCCAAAAAAAAGGAAGGAGGGTTATTCATTGAATCAAACATGAATTCGGGTTAAGGAATATTGTCACGACCCGCCTTCACCAAAAGGATGAAAGGGTCAGCAGATTGTCAGACCCTTCTTTCTTTAAGTTGAAGGGGAGAAAATGACCTCTGAAACCCACCTTCAATAGGTCCTGGAGTGGCGACCAGCATCAAGGGTATATAATCACACACTAAATGGAAGCCATCACCCTTTTTCTTTTAATAGGATCGGGAGATAAGATAGTAAATCCCACAACACCAAAACTGAAAGTGAAAATACGTATGAAAATAAACCATTCCCATATGTATGTTCAAAGGTAAAAGATACAAGTCACAAAACTCTAAAAGTAAAAATATACCAAGAAAAAAAACAACTACAACTGCCCCAAAGGTCCAAGATAGTACAGTCCCGCACGATCCCTGAAGTCTTCCTGGAAACCTGAAATAAGTTTTATATACGTAGGGTGAGCATACAAGTATACTCAGTAGGGAAAAACCAAAGACTCTCATGCACGAGTGGGGAGGAATACTAATGCCCTGTGAGGAAAGAGATAACCAAGCACCTAGCAAGGAAACTAACCACCAAAAGCCTCCCCAAGGCACACTCCCCAAACAATGCAAGTCAGGTAACGTATAGTAATAGAACATCGATGTTTGGGTACCCCGCACCACTTTCCCAGTGGTTGTTGGAGATATCTTACGCATCGAACCAATCCCATCATTCTCATCACAATTCCACTGCCATACCCTGCCCACACACACCTGGGCCACAACCACACATCCCGCCTGCAAACACCTGGGCCACAAACACTAACCTGCCCACAGACACCTGGGCCACAACTGTCACACGTAACCACGCCTACAAATACCTAGGCCAGAACAACCACTTCCACACCCTAAGACACCTAGGCTAGAAGAACTACTGCCACGCCCAAAGACACCAGGGATAGAAGAATTACTGCCACACCCGAAGACACCTGGGTCTCATCCCGAAGATACATGGGAAACCACCTGCCCGCACACACCTGGGCCAACCAACACACTACCCTGCCTGAAGATTCTTGGGCTAATAATGGACTTCAAGACATCATAGCCTGCCTATAGAGTCTTGGGCTATTCAAGAAAGGGAGCAGAAAAGGAGCTAATAACCAGCCACTCATAGGAGTGTTGGGAAAAAAACTCTCCCCCATGAAATGGGGGGTGTTCGTAACTAAGTGATCAAATTTTGTGGGGAGTGAATAAGAAACACAAAAACTAAAAGTATATATATAGGTAACAAGCATTCATCCAATCTGGGTTTTTCTTCAACCAGCATAAAGAACACTATCCTTTCTATTCTTCCATAAGGAAAGAGAACAACACCCATGCCCAAGTCACCACTCACACCAAACCAAATCCCCATTTGTCCCATCCTGGTTTTCATGTTCAGTAATAATGGTTAAATAAGTTTCTGTACCTACTTGGGAAACCAGTAAGAATATGCACAAGCCAAGGAAAAAAGTACACCCAACATCAATTTAAACATTCAAACCCAGTTCTCTTATAAAAACAACTCAAATGAGACCCCTCCAAGTATTGGAACCGATGCATGTCAAAGTGAGATATAGTCCCATGTTCCCAGAACTATGAATAAGAAGGTTTCACAACAGAAGAGGATTCCACCCCAATTCGTGATACAAACAGAAGATCCCATCCTCACCCATATCACCCTAGCAATCTAAGCCCCTATCCAAGAAAACCATATGGTCACCCGTACACAGCCCGTAGAGGAAACAACCAAGCCAATACTACCAACAAAAGGCAGACTCAATAGGTATTTTCATATTTAAAAGATTTAATGCACTCCATTATTTCAATTCCACTGGGCTTAAACCAGGGTTACCTTAGAAAAGAAGTTGATCCTGGTGCTTCCAATTTATTTATCCGAATAAATGTATTTAACCAATTTCCTTTAAACATCAAAAGGTTCACAATCAAAATATAATCCATTTAAACATCACAAGAGGTAACGGTTTATTAGTGCACAAAGAAAGACCACCAATGGCCATGATTTTCAGTAGTCATATGCTCGCACAATTCCGAAATCGTTAATCATGAAAGAGGAGAAAAACAAAGTAGCATCCTCGATCACACCCCTCCCCTTCATTCTTTAGAATCCGTTTATTATCATCATTAAAGTTATGTTCATCAAATTCTATAGAATCAGTAGAGTACCCACTCCGCAAGATACACAGAAAGGAGAGACGAAGGTGAACCCCCTACCTGACTGATCAAGGAGACGTTTTTCTCCACGCGCCAAAAATAGGGGATGGTAGGCCATACAAACATATGAATAACATTTCAATTTTTCAATGATCATTATTGAAAGGAGGTAAGTATTATTTAATATTTATATAATTATAATAATAAATTTATTACCATTTTATTTCATTAAATATTCTAATATTTATAATCAACGTGATATTTTGATGAAAAACAAAATCATATCACTTTTTGGAGGTGGTAGTACACACGTACCAATGAACAACGTTATCACTTTTTTAAAAATGATAAGGTAACAAATAGGTTATAAATTATATTTAAATAATTAAAATATTTCAATAATATCATAAATATACATTAAATTAATTATTATAACTGTCCATGAGAGATAGCAATGGAAAACAAATTAAACGATTCATAATGTGGTAGTCCACTGTACACATGAACAGTGGATTCTTTTCTCATTTGATGGTGGTTGGATATAAATATATGTTATTCAATTACAATAATAAAATATAATTATATGATATATATAATTATTTTATTATATAATTTTGGTTAATGAATATTTTAAGGAGGTGGAAGAATAAATGAAAGAAAAATGATCAATTAAGAACTATACCTCCTCTTCAGACAACCTCCCTTTCATTAAACCTTAAGAATTCTATGGTTGGTATTGTTCCAAAGATAATACTTATAGAGTAGGGTTAGGTGTCTTTTTGAGATATTTGACTAGGGATTTTCTGAATAAAATGATTTTTATGTATGAATAAATGAGAATAATTTGTGCCCTTTTATAGTAGAGGGGAGGGACATTCATGGAATCTCCTAAAATATCTAATTAATATATATTGATTTTGGTATAAAAGTGTATCTAAAGTTATAATATTATAATAAATTGTGATTATGAGTCTAAATAATCCCATATAATAATATTATGGTAATTTTGGACCACATATTTACCCTTATCCTTTTGTTTTAACTCATAGTTAACCCTTTTGATAATTAGAGTCTAAAATGTTAACGTTATATAAAAAAATTCATGTAAGACAACAATTTTTTCAATTTATATTAGTTTTATTATTTTTGAAATCATATATTTCATTTTTCTATTAATTGAATAACTTCTATATCTGTGTTGTGTGGGCTTTTAAGGTAATTATTTTTATTTAATAAAAATTCAAAATTAAATAAATGATAAAAATCATTTAACATTAAAATGACTATTTATTACCGAATATTTACTCTATTTATCCAAATGTGGAAAATATTATAGTTATTAAAAGTTAGAGTTTGACATTTTGGGATTTATATTCAATTAAATATTATAATGGTAAAAATAATTTCCAAATAGAAATAAAAGGACATATATTAAACATTTATATTAATATGGATGATATATACATATAAAAAAATTAAATAATGTGTTATGGTATTTTTTTAGTTTGTATCGTTTTATTTTTAACCTTAATCACTTGATTTACCCTTAACAGTGGTAAAAAATATAATAAGGTTACTATTCATAATGTCCAAAAATAAAATGGAACTATTTACCAAATTTAGACACCCTGATTAAAAATAAGTAATTTATTTTCACAAAATTATATTTATATGGTTGGTATAATTAAATTTATCATTATACTCACAAAGTGTGATAAAAAATAGTTTTTCAGAAAAAACCCCCGTTTTAGGTATAAATTTTTTTAATTTAAATTGAAGTATAAAATTCAATAAAAAAATATAAATATTTTATATTTAATCAAAATTTACTAATGAAAATTTTAAAACTAATCAACAATTGGATTTAACTTTGTAATTAAATCAAAGAAAAAATATTTTGAAATAAAAATCATTATTTTAACTATTCATTACCAGGTCAAACTTCTCAAAAACTTCTATAAATTTCACGATAATATAATTTTGATATGTTTATTTAAAAAATAATTTAATTTTATCAAATATAATTTCAAAAAAAATTATTAATTAATTATAATAGTTTCTCACAAAAAGAAATAAAACTCATTTTTGAAGAAATCATATTTTTGATAAATAAAATGAATTTATTAAAAATCAAGTGGTTATATAATAATAATCAATAAATACATCTGAATTCATTACAGAACCTTATATATATATATATCCGAATTTTTTTCATCCTATTTATTTCTTCCAAATTATCATCTTAGTTATAACAGTCATATTTAAGTAATAATACTTCATGATTTTTTTACAACTGGTGTTGCATAATCTATACACTATAAAACATAACATCTATTTTAAAATATTGGGATATTATATATATTTAAAGTAGAATTTATTTTATTTATCCATATATTTCTTAAATTATTTACTCTTATTCACTCCCACTAATATAATGAGTATGTGTTATTGTTCATACTTAAATATTTATATTTGACTAGATATATCTTAGTTTGGTGTAAGTTTAGTGTTTAATATAGAGAAATCTGTCAAAATTAGTGAATTATCTAAAGGTAATAATATATTAATATCATAAGGTGTTACATTGTCCCTCCTTTAAATAAATATCATCTTCGTTATTTCACCAATTCTAGTTTCAATATGGAACTCATAATTAACCATACACTCGAATATGATAATGGGTTATTTAGGATATATAATGAGATTTATCCATATAAAAAATTATTATTACGACTCTATAAAGGGAGATAACACATTTTTAATTTCAAATATAATTCTACAATGGGATGACGATCTAAATCCATAAGTAATAACTTCTAACAAACCTTTAAAATGATTTCAAAGTTAATCATACCACTAGGGGTGTTTATTTATAACCCAATTTCAATTAATTAGTGAAAACAAAGAAGATATATGACTGTAGAAACTCTAGAGGGGAAACTCACTATCCTATACATTAGTTATAACTTCATAGTCTTTTACTTGTTTTCTGGGTTGTTGGTGACTATATCCCTTGTTGGCCCTTGGAATTTGACATTAATCAATGTATTTACCAACTCCCTTGAAATGGAAGCAATTTATTTTTGTAGCTTCTCTCTTTCCATTTCACTTGTGATTTTTATGACCATCATCTTCAAACTTATAACATGTACCCCCACGATTCTTCCAAAACTATTAAAATATAAGAAAATGAATCTTATTTCCATCATCATCTTGGTCACCCAATTTATTTGAGATTTAATTCTTCTCTTCTTTGGTTTGTTTTGAAGTTATAATATGTTCACATTATTATGTAAAATTCATGATATCATGTATGAAATAATTACTATATTTTTCAATTAATACCATATTTTTTAGTTTTTTAGGGGAAGATTTTAAAATTGTCCATGGAATCCATTTTTATCCTAGAACATTTGAGTTTTAACAATTATTAAAACCAAAAGAGTTAACACATATGACATTAATTATAATAGAATTATCATAAATAACTATAATAAAATTTCACACCATGAGGAATCACATTATAGGACTATCATACCGGCCTATAGGTCTTATATCTAAAATTGTATTAGACTACATTTAAACTACATCAACCTCAGTTTAACATATATCTAAGTATTTATAAAACCTATTAATATACTCTCAATAACATACCTTCCGTAAAACCATTTTGATCTCCATAACATTAAACCAAAATGAGATTATATAATCATTTAAAAACTAAATATATTTTAAAAACTAAAATTGAATTTATCACTTGTTTATAAGGTTAAAAAATTGTTACTAAATATCACAATAAAAAATATGTGTTAAAATTCTCTAATAAAATCATGAATCAATTATCAATCCCAAAGTTACCAATTATAATGTATCTTAACTCATCAAAATCAAACCTCACCTTCTTATGTCAACATCATGTTCATATTAAACTTAATAGCTATACATATCAAAATCACGTAGTCTCCAATAATTATCCCCAAAAATGTAGCATTATAATACAATCAAATTCCAATGTTATTAAAAAAATTAATACATATATCCATAACATAAAAGTAAAATTATATATGAACAATCATTAACTATTTCCCATAATTCTCACAACTTTTAGAATACACCATAATATCATCAATAAGTAACACATACTAGTTTGAATAGATAAGAGTTTCAATATTAATAAAATATCAATTTCACTACCTTATGTAATAATATAAAACTATAATTTTTCATATTAATAGGAAAATAATAAGATTATCAACTATTTATGTATTCTTCCTTATTTAGTGGTATGATATAGGGGTTTATTAATATATACCATTATAATGTTTATTTCCATGAACCTATTTATACCAAATACTAAACCCAACATGGTTATTATAAAACTCAACATATAAATATGAAGACATCAATATGGACATATCATCCTTTATATCACCTTTTTTTTAAACATTTGATACACTCAGATGAACCTATGAATATCATTGTTCTATTATTTGTTATACATGGCCATTTTTTTATTTTAGGTTTTCAAACCCAAAAATATTCAAGTCCATCATAATGGTTCATTAGGATAATGTGATTTAACAAAATCATATCCCATGGTTGTGTCTAGTGATGTGTAAAGTAAGTTGTCCTTTTTATGAAATAGGACATGGTTGAGTTAATATAAAAAACACCCTCTTTAGGTTTATTAAACCTAGGAATATATATGCCTAAAAACATATACTTTCCAAAATCCATACAAAGATTTAATTTCCAGGAAACAACATACTCAAGATGTTACCAAATATTTAATATGTCATCCTATACATGTATTTATTATTAGGATTTTCACTAAATTTCTCTCATCTAAATCCACTAATAAAATTCCATTATTACCACAACAATATATCATATAATATACTAATGGGTTATATATACTGTTCATATTATTATAAAACCTAACATATAAACCCTAGAATTAACCTCAAAAAACATATCAACCTCTAAAATTATCTAATATTTTCCATTGATACAAACTGTGACGCCCCATACTCACAAACCAAAATCTTGTTCTATAATCAAATACTTTACATAATCGCTTCAATACCATCTATAAAATCCTAGATATTACCATCATTAGTTTAAAAATAAATTATGATTAATTCCTTTTTACATATTAATGATCATTCAGGTTTATATATTTGGATATTTAGGACACCTCTTAAACTAATAAATTCTATTTCTTTCTCAACTAAAGGAAAAAATTCAATGTATAAGAAGTAATTAATTCATGAAAAGTGTTTAACATATCTAATAAATTCTTACAAATGTTTTATCTTTCTAAACATGTCATGTGTACTAATTTTCTTCATAACATATGAAAATAGAAAAAAAATAATGAGTGAGGTTAAACACTCAGTAAGAGAAAACAAACTACAATCATAACAATGGAATTAACAAGGCATAAATATAATTGAAAAAATAAGTAAAAAACATGCATTCATAATATTCTTTAAAATGAGAGCATACTATATCAATAAAAATAAATGAAAACATGGATATCAATAGTAATGATCAAATAATGATGGAACAAGTAATGTCGAAAATCAATAACCTATTATAAAGGCCTTTCTCCAAGTCACTATCATATTATTGGGGTAGGTATACACCAAAACCCTACCTGTTTTGTTTTAAGAGATCCATTGATGAAGAAAGGATATATATAATTTTGGGCCCTTATTTTGAATATATTATGCCCAATTAATTCACCATAATAGTGATAAATAAATTTAACACTATTCACTAAATAACCCTTTACTTAATAAAATTTTGTTATCCATACAATGAGAAATATGGAAATAAAATACATTATAAACATGTGTTAGCGGTAAATAATCCTCATAAATGAAAAACATTTCACCATGTTTATAATATATATAACATGATCATAAAAAACTATATAATGATGTTTTATAGTCAAAAATAATATAGTAAACATTCCCATAATCATCAATATTGGAATAAATATATTAATAATGTTAATCCTTTCCCACATTTCAATAGAATTGATAGCATGGCTATAACCCATCTAAAGGAAGAATTTGGATGGTTAAACAATACATAGTAAACATTCTAAAAATCATCTATATTTAAACAATCACATAAGGAGTTCCAATTTGTTTACCCATGTTAATATAATAACATACTTTCTTGGTGAACATTAACCAACAAGAATTATTTAAAATGTGATTTTTGCACCAAATAAGTAAATGATGATACAACTTAATCAATTATGGAATAAAATGATCATAATTTATCCAGATAAAAAATGTGGAAGGTTTCAAGATAATACATCTCCAAGGAAATAAAGAATCATATAAGGGTGTTTAAATAAATGAAAAACACCCTCAAGAAAGAATTCATTGAATGATATCACAAGAATGGGATTATTTAATATTGTGATTTCAATCCCACAAATGATAACATATATATATACCATTAAACATAAACCCCATTATGTTAAATCATTTTGAAAATTATATATAAAATGAAATAAAATAAATAAATATATTTTAGAATCTTTCTTGTATCATTAATGTGAAATAAAAATTTACAAGTTTTATTCAATTGTATGTTTTGAAAATGTGACATGACATACTTTAAAATAATATAATTTTAATAAGAATCTAAAATATTGAATCCTTGAAAATATTTAATAATTATATTGGATAAATGATTATTGGATGATAAAATATTTGAATGTGAAAGTTGTGACGCTTTTTAATATTTTCAAAGCACAATTTTCTAACACAAACATTGCAAAGAGGGTAACAAAATATTCATTTTTTTAAAAGATCATTTCTCC
The DNA here is from genome assembly GCA_963277665.1 of Viscum album. NCBI lineage: Eukaryota > Viridiplantae > Streptophyta > Magnoliopsida > Santalales > Viscaceae > Viscum > Viscum album. The sequence continues at coordinate 1,044,627,426 of OY728161.1, read as the reverse complement.
AAATAGGGTTAGGAAATACTATATAACTAAATAATAGGGTGGGATAACCCAATAAAAACGTAATAAGTTCATAATGAAACAATATAACTCAAGAATAGGATACTTGAGTTAGTAATATCCATTATCAGAACCATAATCCATAAGGAAATAATCATTTGAATAGGGGTTTATTTGAAAAAATGAAAATAAATAAAGAATAAAAATTACTAAAATAAAAGGGTATAATGTACCAAAATTATACATAATTGGTTCAAGTGAATGAAAATATCTCAATTATTGAAAATTAAGTTGAAAAATACTCTTAATATAGGGGTAACAATTGAGTCAAAAGAAATTTGTGGAAAAGAACATGATATTTATTATTTTTCATCATGAATAAAAGGGAAGTAATATCAACAAAATTCATGATATAGTAAATCAATATGACACCATAAAAATGAATTGTGATGTATATTATGTAACATGTCTCAACAATCAAAACGGAGACCAAGAAAACAATTGGGCTTGAGTAACACTTTAATCAAAACCTCTAGAATGAGCAGTAATGTAATTGGATATCCAATTACAATAATAAAAGATAATTCTTGATATAATATCTCATATACCCGAATGGCCTGAAGGCCTTATTTTTATTTTATTATGGATAATCATCCTTTTAAGGGTTGAAGGGGAACCCGTACATGACCTGTAGGATCAAGGCACAAGGCCCGACATGACTTGCAATACATGACCTGAAGTCCCAAAGGCATACCATGCCCAATACATGACTCGTAGGCCCAACCGACAAGAACTTCTCCTCCCCAGCTTATGTATCATTGATCTCCTAGCTCCCCACCTTGCATTGATGATTGGATTGCATTTCCCTGTACTAAGTTGCATGGTGCCTGGTCCGAATGGAGGTTGTCATACCCTCTCATTCTTCCAATCCGATTAGCTATGAATCCGGTTACTGCTATTCTTGTTTCTCTAATCCTATTCTGGGGCCTACTATGTGTGAATTGGGCTACTCCATGGTCTCAATGGCCAAAAGGCCCTATGGCATGAAGGCCTTTGATGTACCTAAGACCCTTAAGACCCATAGGCCCAAACTAGTGGCCCGAAGGCCCAAATTGGGTGAATAGTTATGGTTTCAATAGTACTGAATAGTAACTACTACAGTACCTACTTCAGTGACTGCTACAAAACATGTCTCAAAGAGGGTAATTTGATATGAAAACCCTTACCTTGTATTACCACTTACTTGAACATGTTCTAAAATACTGTATAGTGAACATAAATATATTAATCAATTATTTTACAAACACAATATAAATATATTAAAGTTCTTATATTTATTTTAAAACCAAATATTTCAAATATATTATCTAATTATAGTTTATTTCCATTATCAGGCATTTGAAATTTTGGTTGTTTATTTCATATATATGTCATAATGTTAGGATCAATTATCACAAATAGGCTTCAATTAAATTATTCACAAATAATTAAATATATAATTTTTTTAAATATGACATGTTTTCCATTTTTATTAGGTGAATGACATGAATACAACTTGTGAAAATTGAAAACAAGATAAACTAGTTTCAATGAGTTTAATGATCAAAAGGTGATATATTAAAAAAATTTAAAATACTAATAAAACCATTATTGAATATTTAATAAATAATAAAATCATAAATATTGAAAGATATTATCATTATAAAAAAAATCCTTAATCATTCATGATATAAAAATTAGAACATCATCCATATAGGTGGGAAAACCGACTCGAACAGTACCGTTTGATAATGTTTTAATTAGTAATAAAATTTCATTAGATAAAGACCACATGAATAATTAAGAATCATAATAATTTAATAATTATTATATAACCTCATTAAATCCATTATTATAACTATCCAAGGTGGGTGGTGATGAAAAATAAAATTCATCACTTGTATAGGATGAAGTATGCCTTATGCATGAATACTGATCTTATTTTTTAATAAATTTAAAAAGTTGTGGTATATGAAAAATAATCATTTAATAATTTAATTTCTGAAATATATATCATATTTATTCCCCAAATCCATATTTGATACTATCCTAGAGAGGTGATGTTGAAAAGTGAACAAAATTGCTTCAGGGAGGAGGTAGTTCTCTAGTACATATGATCGACGATTTCATTTTTTAAATGGATAATATAGATGAATAGATAATAAAAATAAATTTAATATAGTAACATAATAGTAAATAAATTAATCTAAAATCATTATATACCTATGGATATAAAAAATTTCAGTGAAGATAATGAATAGTAAATGTGAGGTATTTGATAATACTAATGTTGGGTACTTGAATTTTTATTGGATATATTCTTGGGAATGAAGGAATTTTTATAACTAATGGTTACTATAATATTTTTGATGATATATATGGTTCTATTAAGAACTAATTATTAGTTTTTTGAGGTGGAATTCCAAGGGAAGGTGAGTATTTATGTCATGGATATGTTAAACTTTTATAAGTGAGGAGAAAGGTAGTTATACGATTAACACTTACATTTTTCAAAATATAAGGTTACAATTTTAGTTTCAAAGGGAAAAATTAATAAAATGTATATGGATTGTAATTTTTGGTCAAAAATCACATAACCATTCCTTTTTGTGAAATCATTAAGCTTTTTAGAGAATTTTGTTTAACTATTATCATTTACCCTAATTTACTCTTACATTGGTAATTATTTTATAACTATAGTAGTTAATATTTATAAAAAAATTAACATTGAAACATTTACATAATTTGATCCTTCTTATATTCAAAATTGGAAAAAAATTTATCAAAAAAATCTATGGTTTTGAAATGTTATTATTAAGTTTAGTGTACATAGAGCATAAAAGTAGTTTTTCGAAAAAAACATGTTTTAAGAAAATAATTTACGTATAAGACATAGTTATTAAAATTATAAATTCACATTAAATATTTCATTTATTAAATATAAAAAAGTAAAGTGGTTTTCATGAATATCTAGAACCGAATCTCACCAAAAAAGTTGATTCAATGAAATGATTGGAAGCTATTTTTTATTAAAGTAAGATTTTAATTTTTTTTACTAAAAATGATTCCCATATGTTTTTAAAGATTAAATAATATTTTTAATTTCATAATTTTATTACATAAATACATTTATTATTACTAAGAATGTTTTTTACGCTAATAGTATATGTTTAAAAAATGATAAAATCATACAATTTATATTTTTCAGAAAACCCATATTTTTCGACTAAAACTCGATATTTTTGGAGAAAATCCTAAGTTTTATCTTAATATAATATTGTTATTAAAAACAAAAAATGATGAAAATATTGTAAACTAAAAATTATAACATTTATCTATTCAATTATTGAATAAAATAATAATAAACATAATAAAACCCCATTTTTATTGGAAAATGTTATTTTAAAACATTAACTATTATAATTATTTCATGTAATTTAGAAACTACTTTTTTATCCAATTATTAATATCAAACATAAATTATCATCATTATAATTTGTTTTTTTAAAATAAATTCACATAGTATAAAAAGTAATTTCTTTAGGAAAATACATTTCTAATGATTGATCTAATTAGTATTTTAAGGTAAACAAATTGAATTTAATTTACATAAAAATAGTATTTATTTTACTTATACATATATTTCATTAAAATTTTACTTATATTAATTCACACTAACTAAATGACTAGTTTGTAATAGTTATAATAAAATATTCTTATTTTTCTCTAAATATATAGCAGCTTCATTTCAATTTGGTGTTGTATATAGAGTAAGCTATCGAACACGTTGAATTATTTAGAGGTAATAATATATTAAGATCTTGTGGTGATACACTTATGGTGGTTTTTTTACTACCACAACACTATCTATAACAACATGTGTCATGATTTATATACCATGGTATATGTAGTGATTTCATGATCTCTTATTCTTAGCCAAGATATAGGCCTTCTATCATCTGCAACTTGTCCATACACATGAAACCTATTTGTTAGGTCTTGTTTCCCTCATGAACATCTATGATGTGTTTCTACTAGAGGTAACATTTTTAATATATATACCCATAAAATATATCTCCTCATTGGTCCACCTACTATGTCCTTAAACTGCACGTTTTTCTTCCTATTATTATCTATATCAATATCTTAAATTCTAACATATGATTGGATTTTTTAACCAAGTCATGCAGAAAATCTCACCTTTGATCTCGCATCATGAACTAAATATATATGTATTCCCACATGAAGTTTTTTATACTCTCTTCAGGGTATTTCAATTCATGTCTGGTTTTCCATTCTATTACTACAAAATAAAAACCACACTCAGTCCATACATTATGAACATAATCTATGCGTGGTTTCCTTTTAGGTTAGTTCATATAAGTAGAATATATTTCCAATTCATCATTGGTTTTTCTCATACATTTTAATATATGGACTACCATTCCTCTTATCCACATACCATTCCCTTAAAATAGTAGTATTTTATGGTCAATGATGTATAATCTTAAACTAATTCAACATCAATGTCAATGATCTGAGTCCTTAAACAATATCCATCAATTGTATGAATGAAATTAAATTAAACATACCCATAAAAAAGGTATCAAGATTCATTTGGATGAAAACAAAAATATGATAAACCAAATAAAAATTATATCCTATTATCACCTAGTCATCCCCTTTTTGACTTGGTAAAATGTAAGAGCACTATTTGAAAAGGCACAAAGCCTATGGGGCCTATCTCCAAGGCCTAAAAATCATGACTATGCTGAGTAGTCCCACTCGTTCCAAAAACAAGTTGAGTAAATATTATTAAACATTATCCACACTCATTCCCAACTTCATTAATTTAAATTTAATAACATCCCTTCCATGATTTTCAAAATTAAACTTTATGGACTTCAACATGGTTTCATGAGATCAAAAAATAACTCCCATGCAGTCCAAGAATCATGAACCTAACCTAAAAAAATTCACTTATTAGGTTTTATTAGGATAGTATATGTCTTTACCCATTATATTTTGGTTTTATACCCCTCTATTATATATAAAACCTCACTCTAAAAATTTATCATGATCCTAAATTATGTTTGCATCATTTGGGGTTTTTAGGTAATGTCATTGAGTCTTTAATTCACATTGGGTTTTAACCATCCTATACCATATATATTTCCCTAAAAAACATTCAAGAATATTTATTGTAATCCATATGCACCCATTTGAAACTATTAATTACTATTTTAGGGTTTCTAATTTAAATTAGGATTGTCTCACTCAAGAAAATAGAACAGTTTCTATATTTGGATCTAAGAATTAAAATATAATAATTATGCCTTTTCCCATTGAGATCGTCTTTATCAATAATTAAATATTCAATTCACATTGGGTATGGTCTTCTACGTGGTCCATATAGTTTATCTCCCTTTATTTCAATGCTCCATGAACCCAAATTGGTATCACCTCATGGATTAAGAAAGATGATTCTAAAATCTACACCATTAGGTATTAACATGATCCTTCATAAAGTATGATTCAATATCTTTTTGTATATTTTGTATATTTTTTAATATACCAAGATTGTTTTACCCTGTTAATATAATAAATGAACCATAGTGTATCCCCATGTTACTCAATGCTCTCTTTGATCCTTTTCTTTTATCTCTAAATTTTGTGTCCCCAGTGTATTAATTTCCCAAATGGTTATTCATTTCAAAATAGATTCCAATATGGTGATGGAAAATATTTTAAAGGATTGGATCATGTCAATGGTGCTTATCCAAAAGTATTCTTGGATGAAACATGAGATTCGCTCTTTTTTTAAGAAAATTTCAATAGTTGATCCTATTTTTATGTTCCATTATTAACTATAAGATAGTGGAATATATGTTTCAAATTCGGTTAGTTTTCATCATCAACCAATCTGATGGACCCCATTAAATTCAGATTCTATAAGTAATAATTTACCTTCATCCAGTCCCCATTTATCAAGATAAGTCTTAACACCATCGTTCTAAATATTTTTTCCCCTTAGGGTCTTTTATAGGGTCAATTAGATCTATGAAATTTCACCAAAATGGTATCCCCATTATTATGGGTTTTCTTGGTGGTTGATTCATCATTCTAACTCAGATCTATCTATCCTTTCAGAAATCCCATGTGACATGAGTAGATATCTATTTCTCCTAGTTTTTCACATAGATCATGAATCATTAGGTAATAGTGGTTTTGGAATAGTTTCATCCTTAGGGTTATTTAGATACCCTCTTAATCAACCTCAACATATACTGTTCAACTATTTGTTCAGCATTATTTCCATATGATATGAAACTACATGGTGTTATCATTATCTCATGACTTGTATCTATGTGATAACTTGGTCCTTACATTAAAGTATATCACTAATTTGGATTTTGATTCCTCTCATCCCTTGTTTTAGAATTACGTGTGTCTTGATTCCTTTCTCGAAGGAAATATTGTTATCTAAAAACACCTTGTATTGGTCCCAATCAAGATAACCACTTCATTAAATCATGTAACTCTGGATTATTGATAAAATAATGTCAAGACCCATTCCTTTACTATTTTTGGTAAGATTATTGTTCCTATGTATATGATTTGGATATATGTGAGAGGAATTTATAGTTTTTCCCTTATAATGAGGACCTTATTTCATTATCATCAAGTCTTATTCACTTCTTCACCAAGGAACTCATTCATTTCACCATACACCTCAGGTATAAAATCCTTAAATGTAGAATGAGGCACCATTCCATGCATGATGATATACAAATATGTGATGTCCTCTTTAGGATAATATATATTGGAATTTGGGATCCCAATTCTACATGGGTTCTTACATGTGCCCCATTTATGAGTAGACCACCTCAAACACCATTGTCCTAGATGCATGATCATAAAATGAACAACCTATTTTTCCTAGTTTCACAACCATAAAAGGAATTACCCATGGACCAATATATATGAAATTTAAAAATTAAACCCCTCTAGTTAATTTAATGAGTCTATAAACTATAAAACCTCAGAGATGATCGGTATCATCCTTGGAGAATAGTCAAATCCCATTTTAATGTCTCTCACCAAGGAGGGATATTATTTTTCCTAATAGACAACATTCCTTCTATAGGTTAAGTGCACTATGTCTATATTCTTGATGCATTATGGCATACTTAAATGAGTTATTTATCTTTTCATTAGCATCCCACCCTTCCACTCACACAATATACCTCCCTTTATTTCGAAAGACAACATTTTTTTGATTAATATAGGCTCCCCTGCAATGATGGACCAATTATTCAAAGGTTCACCTCCCATCCAAGGTACTCTCCCTAGTGGAAGAATACTCATATTCTCTATGTTGGAAAAAATATTGTGGTTGAAATAATCTATAAATAATTTCATTCCAACAAGGGTACACATCATAAAGAATACATCTAAAGAAGTATTTCATTCAAAATTTGTTTTGAATGTAGTCAATGGTCTTACTCAATCTATTTTCCCTGATCACCCATCAATTCAGACACATTTAGTGAAAATTTGACTCTCTTAAAATTCCCATTACTGGAGTATAATTATAACATCATCGATGTTTCACCCTCATGCATCTTATACATTTTAGGGATAATAAAATCTTTGAATCATACCCATCTGGTTCCCACTTCAGTATGGGTTTACATATTGGTCAATGCATAATTCAAACACAAACTGGTCCACCTCTATCATGAAACCAAATTTACTTAAATTTTCTTCTATTGCCTCTTGTTTTTCATACCTCATATGAATATTAAGGGCCTATAAGATTTAGTGTATTTTTTCATTAATGAAATCGTTATTGAATTGAAATCCTGATGGGGTTCTTTTATAACATTCCTCATAATTAGATCCTCCTCACCATCCATATCGTTATTATAACCCATTATTAGGGTTTTCATCTATTGATGATAAAGAATTCATATTAATGTTATAAAAATCTCCATTTTAGAGGATATTTTCAGTACTATATTACCATAGAAAAATCCTACTATGAGAGAACCCTATTTCTAGGGAGTATTTTGTTTTGCAGCATTCAATTAGACTTATTTGGGAGAAAAAACATAATAATTAAACATTATGGTTATTTATAGTCATTAATCTATAATAATTTCAACTAATGTTGTTTTGGAGTGATGTACAAGAGTTCTTTTAACTCCGAGTTTTGTGAACCCAATTAAGGTATGAAGCCCAACTCTATCTTTTGCATGAATTCAAGAGTTTCAAGAATATTTTTTAGAATGAAACCAGAATTAGAAATATTCAAATAGATCAATATTCCTTGAATCCATACCATTAATTTTTGAGAGGCCTATAATTAACCCATAATCCCATCATTTTTTATGGACCACTAGGATTCTACATCAAAGATTCTAAACTCACATAACTCAGATGTTTTCAAACCCGTGAAACCCAAAACCTTTATGTAATATTTTATTTTATATTATTACACAAATTAACTTATATTAGTCCTTAAAATTATTTTTTATTTATTTTGATATTTTTTTATACAACATTGAATAATTAAAAATATATCCGGAAATTTAAAATCATTCCATCAAGTCATATGTCACACTACTAAAATGTTGTATGAAACCAATTCAATGGGAATCCAATTGTTTCCCTCTACTTTCCAAAATTATTTTCACTAATGCTTAAGGAATATGTGTTCTCCAACAAACCCATAATTTTGGAAAGTGATGAAATTAAGAATTTTAAGTTTCACACAACTCCAAAATTTTATAAAACATATTACTTCATCCTACATAAAATTTACTTGTTTCACATAACACACATTCATGATTATTGGGGGATCATGGTTCCCACACCTGTTTGATATAAACATCTTTGGTAAAATTTCATATGCATGACTGATATCATTTATTATCATCCATAATATCTATAAAGTAATAATTAGCTGGGAAAATTATATTATGTGGCTAATAATCCAATTAAGGGCATATTAATGCATAAGACCATTTCAATCCCATATTTTACCTCCTTCTATAACCCAAAAGTGCTCAGTGCATGATGTTATATGGTGGACTAGCCTGTTTATTGAGAATTTGATTCATTTGGTTAGAGACAAATGACTTCAAAAGTGGTGATCAAAGGATACCCTATGTTATAAGTATAATATGCCTCATGTGAAAAGAAAGCGATTTACCTCGCCATATTTGGTAACAGCCCTGGGTAATCCCCACTAAATCATTTGATGTAACCCCATTTAAGACATAATAATCCTTATAACATGATGTTAAATTACATGGATGTAGGTATATGATTAGGTGTAATATGTAACCATTCCCTTTAATAACTAGTTAAAAATATATAGTAAGAGTCAGTCAACAAGAAAAACATATATATAATCCCCATAAGTGTTCTCTTATTTATTTAGTAGTTCATAGAGCCTCTTACTAGGTAAATGATCATGTCATGGAATCATCTAGTAACACCAAACAATTATGTCCCAAATTTCATTCTCTCCATTGGTTATATTAATTAATCTCCACTCAACCACTCATCACAACCCCTTTAGCAGTATGAACAACCTCAAAACATGATATTAAACTAAAGAATACCCTATGTGATGAAAAAAGTATTGCCTATGTGATGATATAAGGATAACACATGTGATGAAAATGATATGACTATTGTGAAAAGTATGAGATAACCCACATATTTAAAAATACCAAAGCATAATACCCTCACCATCCCTTATTTACACTCCTTTCATGACATAAGCATCCTCATCTCATGATGTTAAACTGTATTGTGTTGTCCTGTCATATGACTTTAAACTATGAACTTTGCACTATGTGGGTTTTGATCCCTACCTTCTAGTAGGGTATATGTGACTCCACATTGATGTTTAATCCTAAAACTATTATAAAAAAATCACCCTTGATAAGTAGTATCATTGAAGCTTTATTATAATCAAGGAGAATACCAAACCACTCTCAAGACCTTCCTAAGGTCCCCATTATATATTATAACATTATCATATCTCAATGTAATTAAATCGTGATTGACTATACCATATTGAGGTTAACTAGTGCCTACCCATATATGAAAAGGGTAACTAGATCTACCCCCACTTGATATTAACCTATGGAATCCATATATAAAGAGTGTTTATAGATGAATACCCACTAGACATTGAACCATGGGTTTCTATTATGTGATGAGACCAAGTGGTCCTATGTGAGGATACTAGGAAAACCCAACCGTATGAATTATAAACTATCCCATGGTGATGAGAATATGGTTCCTAATGTGATTCACATAAGAAGTCTATGTATTGATCATATCATCTATCCAACCATTTCTTCTATAATGAATATATTTTCTTCCATCATGTGATGAACTCGGGTCCTATGTGAAGAGAATAGGATCACTCTTCCCTTTCAATAAGTGATGGCCCTAAGTTCATCTCTCATGTGAAGAATATAATATGACACATATGATGAGAATAACAATCCTATGCGATGAGAATTGGATCACTTTCCCCATTCCATAGGTGAAGATCCTACATCAATCATGTGATAAAAATGAGATGCCATATGTGACTTGCATAAGAATCCAATTTGATGTGTAAAGGATTTATTAACGTATTCCATAGGTGAAGAGGCTAATTTCATCCCCCATGATATGATAATAAGAATCTAATGGGAAGATAATAGGGTCTATCTTCCCTTTCCTTCAGTGGTGATCTTAAGTTCCTCCCTTTAGTGACCAGCATGAGAATCCATATTTGATGAGTGTAAGAAGAATTTTTGATGAATAAGGGATATATTCACAATTTCCTTAGTTATTTAGACAATTTTATTTATCTATTGTGATGATCATTGAATTAATCATGTGAAAACCATGATATACCTTATATAATGATCATAAGAGGCCTATGTGAGGAACATGCAATATCATTATTCACACCTTTTTTATAAGCCTAATTATCCTAAGTTATATGACATGAACTTGAGTTATCTAGAGATAATTCATTCTTTATTTAAGTGAGGAGATTATGTTTCCTTATGTTAGAAACACAGGATTCCTCTAGGGATGAGCATGAAAATCCTCTAGTGATATTACAAGGTTTACCTCAGAAACAAGCCTAGAATACTTTATGTGTAATGAACTGACCGAGGTTGCCTTCAAACTCAGCACCAAACCTGATCCATCATATACCCGAAGGTCGTTCCCAATCCCCATGGGCTAGTGAAAAGCACCTAGAAATCAAACAACACAATAGAGGGAAAGATTTCTCCCAACCTGAACAACCACATGGAATACAAATATATAGAAAGAATGAAATAGTGGAAGACTAAGAAATATATATTCTATAACTATAAGAAAACATAGTTGAAACTGAACAACATTAATAGTAGAAAAATCCAAAAGACAATTCCAACTGCAAGGAACCCGAACCAAACTACTACTCCAAATGATGGTTTGGACAAACCCCTATCATCTCACCACTAGCTACCCATCCCAGATGGCATGAACCTCACTGTCTCACTGTGGCGCATTTCCATTCCCTACACTGGAAGAAAAACAACAGTTTACACAATGTCGAAGAGGTGCACAAGGTGTGAGATAATAGGCTTAGTAGGATCCCACCCAGGTGTCCCATAACAAGTATCTATATAAAAAATCTTGTATGCTCATTTTAAAATAAAACATGTCATGATAAGTAGTAAATTAGTTTTATTGAAAACATGGTAAACATTTCCATTTTTCACAGTTCAAAAAAAAAAGAAAGTATATCATTTTCAAATCACATTTTCCATATCATTTTCCACTAGCATAAAAATTCATATCAAGGAAAAGTCAGAAAGTCAGAAAGTACAATACAAAATCAAAGGTATCAAAACACTAAGGAATACTGCAGTTCTAGGTAGAAAACTACTCGTACCACAAAAATCAAGTGCACAAAAACTAATCCCAGCACAACGGGTTTATGATGAAATGGAATGTCCCATGAGTAAACCCCCCAAAATTTCAATATCGGTCCCCTAGAACAACAGTCCTAGAAAATAGAAGAAATACCCAAGACAAACCTCCTTGATAATAACAAAATAATGGATGATAGCCTTAAGCGAATCTTTCCACCTAGGCACCCAAGGTAACCCATGTTCTCCTTTTAACAATTCATTTCAATTCTTTGAAAACCATTCAAAACCATTTCACAATCCATTTATCAAAATTCAAGGAAACCCCATTTTTCTTTCAAAAACCCTTCTCAACACACACGAACAGCCATGAAAATTTCATAAATCACTTTACAAAGAAATATCAATCAATCTCATTATCATAGGCTAGATAAGGAACCACCTACCTCAAACTCAGGTCGCACATGCCCACAATGGAATACAAGAACAATGAAACCCAACAACACCAACGAAGGACCTAGAATAAAACCCACACATCAAAGGATTGATTAAATTTAGAAGATAAGGGGATAAAAGGTTGAAGAAAATCCACATACATCAAGAACAGACGTCCACTGCACCACAACTAGCCATGGAAAAGGCCTCTTAAACGAGATCTCACAACGGATCTAGAAGAAGACAATAAGAATCATCCAACTTAGATCAGCGGATTTGATAAGGAAATGCTAGGGAAATATCGTGATATACCGCAATGAAGAACCAGAAAGAACACTTACCTAGAGAGACACACCGTAGATGCAACTAATATCCAAAGACGATCGTATTGATTTGGAAGGAGGGGAACCTCTGAAAATCACCTAGAAGCATCCTAGGGTTGAGAGAAATGAATTCTGGGAAGAGAGGGCTGAGATAAATATCCAAACACATGACTTTAATCAAGACTTGGGCCGAGTCACATTGTGTACCCCTTGGTGATGGTTTGTAGGCCACACTGGATAAGTTACGCCAAAAAACGTGTCATGTTGGATTAAAAATATTCCATTTAACCCCTACACAGTGTGTACCTTAGGTTCATGTTGTGTACCTAATAACAATATGATCTCCCCGTTCATGACTTGAATCCAGCAACCAGTACATGACGTGTACCAATAGTACACGGGGTGTACCTGCTCTTCAGCCTACAAAAAATCCATAAAAATACTTCTAAGGACTTTTAACCAAAAGGGAACATATAAAAAGAGAAAACTTACCCAATCAAGGTAACGAGATGTTAGAAAATCCCCATCATAAAGACATTCCATCTTCGAGAATTCATGTGGAAGATGTAACTCTAGGAAAAATATGAGGTCATTGCTCCCTCATCAATGACTCATGTTCCCAAGTCTCATGAGAATCCAACCCTTGTTAACATAGAACTCTGACCAACAGAGTCAACTTCCCACATAATAATTTTGTTTGAGGTTCAATGATCTCATCCGGTTTATCCAAAATAGAAGCATATGGATCTAGATCAATTTTTTCCCAACTCAAAATGTGAACAAGTTCAGGGTGATACTTACTAAGCAGAGATATGTGGAAAACACAATGGATTCCCATAAACTAAATTTGAAATTCTAACTGATATGCAACCTGATCATGATGTTTAGTGATCTCAAACTGTCTAACAGATATTGGAGCCAACATTCCCTATTTTCCAAGATGATGATGATCCAAACGAAGATAAACTTTCAAGAAAACACAGTCACCAACGGAAAACTCCAATGTTCGATGTCGTCGATCTGCATAAAATTTCTATCAAATCTAGGTTGTCACCATATTTCTTCATACATCGTGAATATTTTCCGACATATCCTAAACCAAACTTAGTACATCCAATGATACTTCACCCACCTCTCCACAACTAAGAGGTGATCTTCATGGGTGACCATAAAATGCCTAAAATGGATCCATTCTTATCAATGACTAATAATTTTTGTTGTGAAAAAACTCAAAAAGTCCTGGATGGTCATCCCATGATCCTCTGAAATCCAAGACACAAGCATGAAGCATATCCTCTAGGATCTAAATTACACGATCTATATGACCATTCGTCTGTGGATGGTAGGTTGTGATCAACTTGACCTGAGTCCCCATTTCCTCTTTAATACTATTACATAATATCAAGGTAAACCTAGGATCCCTAATTAAAAGAATAGCATAAGGACTATCATTAAACCTCACAATCTCTTGCACGTATAGCTTGCCTAGATCTTCCACTTCAGTGGTGTATCTGATTGGAATAAAATGAGCAGACATTGTAAGCCAATCGACAACCACCCAGATATCATTTTTACTATGGGGTGTCTGTGGAAACCCAACAAAAAAGTCCACAGATAGCTCATCCCATTTCCAAACAAGATCTGGAAGAGGTTGAAGCAAACCAGAAGGTTTTAGGTGCTCTGCATTTATCAGTTGGAAGGTGTAACAGTAGGACAGAAAATATGAAATGTCACTCTTCATACCTAGCCACCAAAATCTTCTTATCATGTCATAAAACATCTTCGTATAACCTAAATGAATGGACCATGAAGAGTTATGACAACCAAACAAGACTAAATTTCTCATTGATTCTAGTATGAAAACTCCCTCCGAATGTTAAGTATGCCATCTAAAGAAAGAGACCAACTAAAAATGGTATCCCCGCCATAAATACTTTCCCAAGTCTTATAAAACTCATCATCCGACAGCTAAATTTGAAAAAAACACTCCATGAGAGTTGATGACAACTGATCACTGGTAATAACCATACCTGAAACATCTTCCTGATCATCCAAGTGAAACTGAGCAAAAAATCCATAAGATTACAATCCTCCTTCAATTCCAAAATAGCCTATAATGGTACCTTCCTACTTAGAGCATATGCAACAACATTAACTTTCCCCATGGTATAGGCGATGTCGAATTAAAACATCTGAAGGTATTCTATCCAATGTCTCTTTTTGAGATTCAATTATTTTCGAGAAAAGATATACATTAGAATCTTATGATTAGAGAAGACCGTGAACTTCTCCCCAAAGAGATAGTACCACCAAAATCTAAGCACATTCATGATTGTTTCATGCTCTAAATCATGATTGGGGTAGTTCTTCTCATGATATTAGAGTTAGAGAGAGCGGTAATCTACCACATGATCATCCTACATGAACACACATCCCAAACTAGAACTAAATGAATAAAAAAACACCACATACCCCTTACTGGTCTCAGGTAAGATCAAAATAGGAGATGGTGTCAGAAGCCATTTGAGTTCATCGAAAGAGGACATACACTTCACATCCCATGTGAATTTAACCACTTTCCAAGTAAGAGAAGTCAAAGGCGATTCCATGTTAGATAAATCATAGGAAAACCATCGATATAATGTAGAAATACCAAGGAAACTTCATTTCTATAATACATTAAGTGATTCCTTCCATGATATAACAGCCCTTACCTTCTCTGGATCAACTAATAATCAATGTTTAGAAATTTTCTACCCCAAGAATTTCACTTCTCGAATCCAGAAACTACATTTTGGAAGCTTTCCATACAGATGGTGACATCTCATAATTTCAAAAACCAAACACAGATGGTTCTCATTCTCATGCTTAGATTTGGAATAAACTAGAATATCATCCATGAACACTACCACAATATTGTCATGATGTCGGTAGAATATTTGATTCACAAATCCATAAAAACTGTATGAACATTAGTCAGACTAAGAGGCATCACAAGATATTCATAATGGTTATACCTACTCATGAAGGTCATCTTCAATATATTAGACTCTCGAACTCTGATATGATGATAACCCAACCAAAGATTAATCTTCAAGAACCACTTTTCCCCCTTCAACTGATCAAACAAATCATCCACAGAAGGCAAAGGGTATTTGTTCTTAATCGTTACCTAGTTCAACTCCCGATAGTACACACATAACAAAAGTGAACCATCCTATTTCTTGGAAAAGAGCATAAGGGCTGGCCAAGGAGAGACACTGGGGAAAATGAAACCTTTCTCTAACAAGTCATCCAACTGAACCTTGAGTTATTTCAACTCCACTAGTGCCATGTGATAAGAAGGTATCAATATCGGTTGTGTACCCAGCACCAGGTCAATTGTAAACTCTACATATCTCTCTAGAGTAAGACCTGAGAAATCATCTAGGAAACATTATAAAAGACTCGAACAATTATAGGAATGTAATCAACATAAAAAAATTCATCAGGATCAAATGAAACAGAAACCAATAAACTTCTGATCGATGGGTGGGATGGTCCTGCACAACCTAACCTTCGGTCCTACTCTCCCTAAAACACATGAGAGATCCCCTCATTTTTAAGAAAAAAACACATCGATGATAATAATCAACCTCATCTTGATGAATTAAAATCCAATCTACTATGATGATGAAGTCAAATAGATCCATATCAAGAATGATAAAATCTGAAACAGACTCGATATCGGCTATCATTAATGAACAATGACACTGAAACCCCTGCTCTTTCATATTGCCAATTAGTTTCACAAACTCCATTATAAAATCAATAATTTATATTGGAAGTTTAATCATATAAACAAAGCATGCAGATATAAATGAGTGTGAGGCACCAGTATCAAACAATGAAATTGCTACTGAAGATGTAATAAGAAGTGTACCTCTCAATGTTGCTGGACCTACATCAAAATCTATTAGACACTCATTTACTTCATGTAAATGCTTCACTTATGAGTCATGTGGATGGAGCCCTGTAGTCTTTAAAGCTTCTGACTGCATCCTAGTATCCTTTGGAGCAGAAGGACCCTGACCATAACGGGGTGTATTCATAGCCTGAAAAAAATGATGCAGATAACCAAAACATCCACACCTATTGCATGTCTTTGTGGGAATAGAGAAAGATTGTCTAGTGTTTCCTCCCATAAAACATTGATATAAAGTCAGAGGCACACTTCCAACTACAACGGACAGTGCAAAGAAGATTCTCTATTGAGACCCACCTCCACTACTTTTTTGACGATCCTACCACTTCATCTTCTTCCCATTCACACCACTAAAGCTGCCACCAGTTGGAAGAGAAGATATGGTAACACTGACCTCCTTGTCCATGTTCATATCTGCCATAATTTGTCTATATACTATTTAATTATAGTTATAAAGTATCAACATGAACAACTATTATATGATATCTGATCACAGACCCCATAGGTACTTCAACGCCTTTATCTGGTCATTCTTTAACACATCTGAAAAAAAAGACAAGCTCAACAAACTAGATGGTGTATTCCAAAACCAAATGCTTTCCCTGTTGTAATAACAGGAACTCCAGACACTTCTTTAGTATCAACGACTCCAGAAAAAACTAATGAAAGAAAAGGGTTTTGGAACCCTTCCAATCCAAGCCCATATATCTATCTTTTTGGACCATAGAATCCCACCAACGCATACTGAATCCCTCAAGTCTGAGCACTGCACAATTTACCTTGATATTCTCAGGTGTCTCCTAGAATTCAATGATTTGATTAATCCTATCCATCCAATCCTCCACCTCTTGAGGTTCATCCGTTCCCTTAAAGTACAGTGGCTTCTCATTCAAGAACTCATGTGATCGATTTCTTTCTCCTCCAGCTCCTGGTTGTACTTCAACCAATACGTAATGAAATCATGGCACATCCTGATCTACAGCACAGACTACCTATATGATAGTCTCGAATAGATTCTGATCCATAGGCATATTTCCTTGAGGGGAATCACCTACACCTTCCTGAGGACCTCATGGAAGACATCTTAGAGGCATACTATTACACACATAAACATAATAATGATCAAACAAAAAACAAATCTCAATTCATACTAGAAAAACCAAATGCAAAAACTATGATTTTAAAATCAAAAAACCAACACTAGGGACACATATCCTAACATACCATGGAAACCTGAGTCACGTTATGATAAGATCTAGCTAGGAAATTATCACAATATACCTCCGAGTCCCAAAAATCATATCACCAGTCTAACAGATGTCCCAAGACAAAGACTCTTGAGGAACGACCTCCTCTAATACCAAACAATAACGAACCAACTCAGGTTTCCCTCAAACCCGGAACCCGGCCCGATCTATCACATACCCAAAGGGCGTTCCCGATCCCCATGGGCTGGAGAAAAGAACCCAGTCATCGAACAAAACAACAAAGGGAATGATTTCACCCAACCTAAACAACAGAATGGAATACATATAGAGAGAGAGAGAAAGAAACATTGTAATACTAAGAAATATATATTCCATAACTATAAGAAAACATAGTGGAAAAAGAATAAATGTAATAGTAGACAAACCCAAAAGACAAATCCAGATGCAAGGTACCCGAACCAAACTGCTACTCAAATCAATGGTGTGGACAAAACCACACCATATCACCACCAGATACCTATCCTAACTGACAAAAACCTCACCACCTCACTATGGTGCCTTTCATTTCCCTCCACTAGAAGATAAACAAAGGTCTACGCACTGCTAAAGTGGTGCGCAGGGTGTGAGATAATAGGCTCAGTAGGATCCCACCCAGGCGTTCCATAACAGGTCTCTTTATAAAAAATCATGTGTGCTCATTTTAAAATAAAACATGGCATGATAAGTAGTAAATAAATTTTATAGAAAACATGGTAATCATTTCTCTTTTTCACAGTTCCAATCAAAAGAAGGTATATCCATTTCAAAGAACGTTTTCCACATCATTTTCAAAAATCATAAACATGCATATCAAGGCTAACTCAGAATGTC
Source organism: Viscum album (assembly GCA_963277665.1). Taxonomy (NCBI): domain Eukaryota; kingdom Viridiplantae; phylum Streptophyta; class Magnoliopsida; order Santalales; family Viscaceae; genus Viscum; species Viscum album. The sequence continues at coordinate 1,044,608,648 of OY728161.1, read as the reverse complement.
ATGTATTATAATACAAAATCACAAGTATCAAAACACTAAGGAATACTATATTTCTATGTAGCACACTACTCATACCACAATAATCAAGTGCACAAAACAGATCCTAGTATAATTGGCCAAGGAAGAAATGGAATTACCCATGAGTAAACCCCCCAAAATGTCAATATTAGTCACCTAGAATAACAGGCATAGGAAATAGAGGAAATCCCTAAGGCAAACCTCATTGGAAATCACAAAAAAAATTGAAGATGGACTTCTGCTAAACCTTCTACATAAGTACCCAAGGTAACCCAAGTGCTCTTTTTTCACAATTCATTTCAATGATTTGAAAACCATTCAAAACCATTTCAAAATAAATTTATCAAAATTCTGGGAAAACCCATTTTTCATTCAAAAACCTTTTTCAACACACACAAACAATCATGAAAATTTCATAAATCAATTTACAAATCAATATAAATCAAACTCATTGTCATAGGCTAGAGACAGAACCATCTACCTCAAAGCTCAAGTTGCACACTCCCACAATGGAATCCAAGATCAAAAAACCCAACAACGCCAACAAAGGCCCTAGAATAAAACCCACACATAGAAGGATTGATTCAATTTAGAAGATAAGGGGTCATAGGATTGAAGAAAACCCACATACCTCAAGAACGAATGTTTGTCGCACCACAAATAGCCAAGGAAAAGACCTCCAGAATGAAATCTCACAATGGATCTAGAATAAGACAACAAGAATCATCCAACCTATATTAGTGGATCTGATAATGTATGGCTAGGGTGCTATCGCGATCAACTAAAATGAAGAACTGTAAAGAAAAATTACCTAGAGAGACACACCACTGATACAACGAAGATCAAAAGTCAATCAGATCGATCTGGAAGGAGGGGAACCTCTAAAAATCACCTACGAGAATCCTAGGGTTAGAAGTAATGAATTTTGGGAAGAGAGGGATGATCAGAATATCCAAATGTGTGACTTTAATCTGGGCGTGGTCTAAGTCACACCATGCACCCCTTGGTCATGGCGTGTAGGACACTCTGGAAAAGTTATGCTGAAAAACCCATTATATTGGGTTAAAAATATTCTATTTAACCACTACATGAAATGTACTTTAGGGACATGATGTGTAGCTGCTCATAGAATGATCTCCCCATTCATGACTTGAATCCAAAAACCAGTACATGTCATGTACCTCCAGTACATGGCGTATACCTTTAGTACACAACATATACTTCCAGTACACGAGGTGTACCTGCTTTGTAGCCTACAGAAAATCTAGAAAAAAACTTCTAAGGAATTTTAACCAAAAGGGAACAAATAAAAATGGAAAACATACCTGATTAAGGTAAGAAGATGTTACATTATTTAATGACCTTATGCTTTCCCAAATTATGATGAAAGGGTTCCTTAGGTCCATCACATGACTTTCCATATGTGTTAAACATTGGATGACCCCACAAACTATCTTTAGGATAATATTTATAGACGACAGGATGCCTCAGGTCTATAACAAGAGACTCCCTATGTGTTAAACGTAGTATTCTGCAACATCTTATCTTTAGTTAGATATTTCTAGATTCCCAATATACCCAATTAATTCTAATGAAGGTGGGAGACTAATCCTCTTAAGTTGAATGTGTTCACCATTATAAGGCATCTAGTGTTGTAATTAATCGATCTATACATGAAGATGGAACCATGAATGAGATTAATTAGAATGTTTTAAATATATCTGGGAGACCTAAGCTATCAATTTTTCTCCAGAGAGTAATTAATTGGGGGAAGGGATGATATCATTTTCCCTATTTTGATCAAAGATCTGACATCCTCACCCACTGTAGTTAAGGTCATATGCCATTGGAAAAGGGAATATAAGACCATATGATCATGAATATAAGTGAAATTGATGAAATTATTATGGTCTTGGTTGAAATATTTGGAAAATATATCGATTACTAATTTTGTAAAAAATCTTGTAATTTTTTTATCAAAATACAGAAACTATTTTTATTCAATACTATTATATGATCACTCATCAACAACATTGGGACTCCAAAGCTAGAATAGATCTTATTCTACCAAAATTTTGAAACCATGTTATCTATTTTAGAAGTGAATAGGTTATCTTCAACCCAATTTTATTTTTATATAAAATATAGTGATTTATAAAAGTGGACAAATGAATTAGGAAAGGGAGACATTGAATCAATTCTTGAATCATCAAAAACCATGATATCCAAGATTGAATTATATGATATTTTTTCCCTTTTTTATGGTTTTTACTGAATTAAAAATCATTGCATGATTCAAAAATCCTCTATTAATATTTTTGTAAGTATGAATAGAATCAAAATTCTTTGATTTTTTCAATGGTTCTTACATTCCCATGATGGTCACTACTTGTGATGTGTGAAAAAACTCATGAACTCATTTAGACTCACATTCAAGAACACAAATTCAAATAAAATTATATATAAAATATTTCTTAAATAATATATAATACCAAATAAATGTATATACATATTTAAAATGTATTTATTTTTTCTGTATGAAAATTGAGTGCCAATGGTTCTGGTTTCTAAGTAGTTCCCAGTGTAAGAAAACCATTGGCATTTTATAATATCAACTAGAAATAAAATTTCATTCAAAAAATATCTCCAATATATACATTATTTTCTCTAGTTATCTATAGAAATTATATCCTTGAATAATTATTGACAATGAATGCTTTTCATCCCTCCAACCAGGGTATGGAATATTTCTTTCATGGAAAATATTTCAATATCGCATGAGTGGTATGAAATAAAACATTAGAGTAGACTTGGAAGGTTTTAAACTTGTTAAACATAAATTAGAACATAATTTACTCCTTCAAAATATTTGTTTAATTGTTATTTTTTTCTACCAAGTAAATTCTAACATAGTAAATTTGTGTAAATAGTTTTTTCTATCCTTTATCTAAGCATTAACCCTATAATATAATTACTTATTTCCCACAAAATCTCAAAAGGATCTATAGGTTTGGGTAATACCATGATTACGGTAGGGAATAGCCTTATTTTTAAGTCATTGAAATCCTTAATAAAATGTTCTTAAACCCCCCCCCCCCCCATTTCCATATATAAGAGGTTACTATGTGATCAAGAAACCTATATGAAGTCATTATTGAATATTTTGTAGAAACAAATAGTTCCTCTATTCCTTCATTTTTGAGGTCTGATCTCGATGTACAATTTTATCTATCTATATGAAATTGAATTTAACTTAGTTAAGAAAATGGTATACCTCATTATACTATTCCACAAATATTTATAGATTCTATAAGCATGCATCAATGGATTTGTACAAACTGATATATCTTTCATTAAATCCTCAATGAACTCTTCATCCATTCCATGAAACATATAGTTCATACACCACTAAAATTTCATTGGCTTATTTAACATCCAAAAAGTTGTATTTTGACCTGAAATGGGTCTATAGGGGTATGAAACTTTCATCTCTTCTAAACCCTCATGTTTTAAGGGTAATTCATTTAAATAAGAATAACTATCCATAATGAAATAAAATTTATTCCAAGAATGTTCTTCAATATTTTGATCAATAAATGAATAGAAAAAAATACTCATCCACACAAAATCATTAGTATTTTTTATATTTTATACAAACTCGCCACCACATCACCATTTAATCATAATTAATCTTAACATCATTTATTATCATGGTCTTGACTCCTTTCTTCAGAAAAACCTTGAGCCGACAAACCCAATATTTTTTATATTTTGAATAGATGATACATAATTAAAAAATATTCAAAACCACTTTCTTCACGCTATTGTTTATAATAAGGTTCAATTTCTTTTAGGGATTCCTCTTGGGATTATTCTATTCATATAACCTCTTTTTTAGGGTGTAAATTGAGTGGTCGAATGCTTTTATATCTATATTTCTCCTTGTAATATCATTCCTTTTTTATCAATACTTCAAGAAACTATTGATCATTTTTTGTAAATATTTTCATTAACATCAATTGGAAGTGATTTTCCTTTAATAAAAATTAGGAACAATGGTTACATATTTTTTACTTCAGAAATAACATTAGAAATTTTATGATTGTGAGAATCAATTCAAGAAATAAATATATAAATATTTTTTTCATATTGAAAATACATTCATCATTTTCTATATTTTCATCAATGTTATTGAATTTATACATTTCAGTATTCTTACCTTGTAATTCGTTAAATAATTTTTCTCCACATCATCTTATATCCAAAAATTATGTAATAATATTTAGTAGTGATAACATGGTTGGCATAATTTTTTTTCTGTATGACTAAAAATATTTGTGAGGTAAAATTGTACCAGGTCATCACCAAATTAGAAAATTAACTACCCTAATTTAAAATAGATTATGGTTTTATTAGATTATTTCAATAGTAATCCATTGATTATTGAGACATCTCATTATTATTACAACTCTATCATCAATAAATTTTTGGGGAAAATGAAATTTTGTAGCTTTATAAAAATATAGTTGATAATTACAACTGGGTACTACAATAATCTTTGTGAAGATTATAGGAAAAATATTATAGACTATGTAATACATAGCCTTATCATTTTGGGAATATTCTGGGAAATCAAATGACCACTTTCCTTAAAACAAAATGTTCCCTTCCAATGGTATATGATCCAATAATCCAAAATAAACGAAACAATTCGTATATCATACCTATTTGTTGAAAGATTCTACTACATAATTACATAACCATTTTTATATAGTAAAATGATTTTCAAGAGTTGTAAATTAATTTTATTCAATAGAATATCTTAGAGGATCTTGTAATACCACAAAATTTAGAAAATGGCCTCTATGAATGGAATTTTTATGTGAATGTATTTGAAAATTTCCATGATATTATTTTATTTTTTACTTCAAATATAAACATCTATGTGAGATCGTGTTATGATATATATTTTTTGTGTTTAGAAATACATTCATTCCAGTGGTAGGTGGGTGTTGGGTCATTGACAATGACACATTTTAATTTAAATTATCCTAAAGGAGGCATGTCGGGATTATCAAACCTTTTTAGGTGATTATTACCAACTATTGTACACTCTAATAGATTTAATTAATATTCATGAATTTGTCCCATATCCATGCATGGGAGTGGTAACCCCTATGCTAGAAGTTAGTTATTAACATGTCTCCTTGTTAACATATGTATGTATCAAAGGTTTTGTATCATTTTTGTTTTAGATTACTATGGTTTAAAGACACATATATAGGAACTCATGAACTTGTTTCTATCTAGGAATTATTGTCTGATAGTTTCAAGATCATCCCCATAAAAGGGAATTCCAACATAAGACTTTGAAAGGAATTATAACCAATACATTTTAGTTACTATTAATGGTACCTGTAATTCCTTTTACATTCATCTAAAAAGAACCAATACTTATTGTTTAAAAAATTGTGGCAAGGGATATTAGGAAAAAGGTTCCTAGAAATGATTTAAGTGGGACTTACACATGAGAAACCCATTAGGGTTTGACCTCAAAGGTAGTATTTCTCAATGAGGACGGGTTGGTTTGAAAAGGACAATAGACCTATGAGTTTTGTGGTTATTTTTAATAGTAAGGGTATTTTCCAATGATAAAAACATATTATAATAATAAATATGGACTAATGAAGGTAATATTGTGATAAAAAGAGTAAATATATCCCTCATTGTGGGGAATGCATTCAAAAAGATTTTGGAATGATAATATAACGGTTTATAGGGAGTATGCCCCTATTAGAAATAAATGTTGTCCTAAAAGTGAATATATCCTAATGATTAGGGATGTAAAAACCTGTAAAGGATATAGATTAGTAAATAAGTACATAGAAAATATCATGAGGCGGATGGATCCATGATGGTGGATGTGTAGGGTTGGTGATATTGAGTTTGAATTTTTCAGAGGTGTCCTATGTATCCTGCATAATTGTAATTCACACCCACATAGTTTAGATTAAACATTTTATGGTCATGTGGTAGTATTATACCATGTAGATTAATTCCATTCTATAAGGATGTTTTCATGTAGTTTTACATCATTTAAATGGGACGTTGGAGACATAGTTTGACATTGTGTTTTAGGGAAATATATGTCATAAAAGTTGAGATAATAGCGGCTTGATCCTGAATCATACCTATGGAGATTCCATATTTATGGACCTAAAATGGGTATTTTGTGAAGTTAGATAAATATTTTTGTGTTAAATGTTATTTAAAGATTAGAAGATTATTTGGGAACTGGAAGATAATGTGTGGGGATTTTTCTTAAATGTGTTATGCCTTTTTAGTGCTCAGGAAAACCTTTAATACATGTTCTAATAGATCTATTTTCTCTCCCTAAATCATTTTAGTATTAATTTTATTTGATAAATAAATGGTAAACATCTTGGATTTTATTCAAAGAAGTATTATTAGGATCTCATGGCTCATTGAGTGGAATTGGGATCCAGGATAAGCTAGCTAATCCATAAAGATTCTAATAACTGTACTTACTATTAGGGCCCTCAATATTAAGGTGATGATTGATTTCAAATCCCATAGATCCCCATAATGTATAGATGGTATGATGGATTTTTATTTTATCAATGTGACATAATATTGAAGGGGTTTAGACTAGTGTACATTCCATAGTTATATTCATGTGGTTGTTTTGGAGGTGTCTCGGATAACTGGATACATATATTAAAGACTTGGGGGAATGGGATCTTCATAGTAGAGAGTTTTATTTACATAGTTTCCTATTATATGGGTACGAAAAAAGTAGTTCACCATAGTAAAGGTTTAATTATATCATCAACCTAGTGAATGATCACCAAATAGATTACACCTTTACAGGAGGGTTTGGGTGAAAGATCTCCCTTGTAAAGAGCCTTGGTAGAATGGTTGCCCAGGAGGAAGGTCGGGGTGAATGGTTGACTATATTAAAGGCCTTGGTTAAATGGTAACCCTTAGTGGATGTCCATGGGTAAAAGGTATCCAAAGTTAAAGGCCTTGGATGAATGATAACCAAAGTGTAAGGAATTGGGTGAATGGTCTCTTTAGTGGTATGGGAGACTCATGTAATACATTGGGTGAATAGAGACCTTGTAGAATTAATGAGGTGGTTTCTTCACCCATCATAAAGAGGAATAAAGGAAAATCGGTATTTAAATATGGTTTAATCATTAATTTTAAACAAATTCGATTTCCTTATGTTAACTACCTAATGTTTTAAATGATATAATCTATATAAATGGAGTTTTACACATCTGTTTTATGGGATATTTGAGTCTCTCTATCTATCTATATCTTTTGATTATTAAGAATCATGTTTCATATTGAATGTATTAGGGGTAAATTTTTATGAAATAGTGGATTCATGTGCCATGGTCCAAAGAATTAAGGAGGTTTGTGGTGATTTCTTGGGTAATACAATATCAATGTATATATTGGACCTCGTAAGAAGTGACCTATGAGAATATTTTGGGACTTGGGAGAAGTGATGGGGATTATACTTGGATAATTTAATAATTTTCAATATTAATACATTGTTCCATAAATAGATATTCAAAAAAATACCCCTCAAAATTATATTATATCAAAATCAAAGGGTTGATATTATGTTATAGATGATTCTATCTTGTGATAATAGAGTTGGGTAAAATTAGGAATTGTGTGCAGTTGGATTGGGTGATATGTTAATGTGAAGTTGGATGATCTGTGATGTTGAGCCCCTGATAATGGGCCAACCCCTCTATAAATAGTGGTTATCCCCAATACATGGTATCACCTATAACCACATGATAATGATCAATATATTCAGACTCCCCTCCCACTATTTTGTGTTTTCATACATAAAGGTGAGTGTAAGAACCATGGTTCCCCTAAGAGACAACTCATTTACCATTATTATAGGGTAAAGGGCCCTAGTGAGGTGCCTTGGTGTAGGTATTTGGGGAAGTCACCATGTAAATGTGCCTTAGATAGGAAACATGGTGAAGGGACATAGTAAACCATCATAGATAAGAGCTACGGAGAGTGAACCATGGTTTAAGTCCTTGGTGAGGAAAATATAGTGAAGGGACTGGGTGTGGAACATTGGAAAGTGGACATGGAGAGTCACCTTGGTGATAATCCCTCAGTGGGGTGACCATGGAAAAGGGGCCTAAGAGAGGCCACATTAGTGAGGAGGTCTAAGAAAGTTACTAGGGAGAATGAATTGACTTAGTCATGTTTACACTCTATTTTCTTCTTCAGAAAACATTTACCTTAGGGGTTTTAAATATTTTGATTTACCATATAGATGAATTATTTAATTATTTTGTATTTTTTGAAGGATATCTCTTAATATTTTGTTCTGTACACTAAGGCCACTACTATGATCGAATATTTGATCCCAAACATCAAGCATATGAAATTTAGTAAGCATCAACCTTCCGTACTAATTATTTAAAAATACATAAAGAAGAATAACCATGATTTTATGGCCTTAGACTTATTACCATAGTACAAGCATAAACTTTGGAATAATCTCAATATTACTTTCCTAGATGCATACCTCCAAATTCACATTCCATAGTATACACAAATCCAGGTTCTCTGTCTATTTATTCACATTGAGACTACATTCTTGAAGGGAACTATCATCTATATTAATGTTTTCCTCAAATCAAGGCTAGCCCAAAAAATAGAAATAATATATATAAAACTAATACAAACTAGAATTCCATAATTTTATTCTTACTTTTAGTGAACAAGCATATAGTTCGAATGATGATTGGTACATGCATTCAGCTAGAGGCTTTATGGAGAAATGCATATGTACTTACTAGGTCCAGAAATCATGTATAGAATTGAATAATCATCTCAATGACCCCCCAATCTATGAATCCATCTTGATTTATATATAATATGTTAAAAATAACAATGATGTAATTTAAAATATTCTGAGTTGTTTTAGTCTATAAACAAACACCATTAACCTAACCCGTAGTGTGGTGGGAATTAACTTATCAGAATACTATGTGATTTTTAGGGAACCAATAATCATGGATACATAAGACATGTTCATTCCCTTAGAGAATATGAATGTAGGACTTATGAGGGCCATATACATAGGTTATGAATTATTTAATGAATATAATGATTCCACAGGGTTAAAAATTAATATAGGAACTAATGTCATGATTAAGACAAAGATAAATGTATTTATAGACCCCAATGTATATGGTGTTATGTGAAAGCACCCAATGGGTTGTCCCATTCTATAGAAAAGAGGATTCACCGAAGTGGACTAAAAAGAGCCTTAGTAGGGATAATATAAGATATGAGGACACAAGTTAAACATGAAAATCACCAATGAAACACACTGAGTTTTGTTCTTATCCATGTAGTTGAGTGGGTACCTTCTCCTGGTATTCTACTCTTACTACAACATCAGGCCGAGCACATATATCATGTCCCCCAAGAATGTTGAAAGGGAACCCTAGGCTGAGATGTACTGGTGATGTATAAGATTAATCAATTCTTACTATATATATATTAATATAGAGGAAATATATTCAGATATTAGTTCCATTTCAGATACTATGGGGATGAATATAAGCTCACCTCATTTCCCATAACAACACAATGAACATCAAATCTCAAGATGCATATCTCGACCTTTTTTCTGGTTTTTCCCAAGAATCAAGCCTCTACTACTGAAGAGATATTCCACCCTCAATATTTTTTTATCATTTTCAAGAATTAATCACATCCCATATGGTCCACCTCCCATAAGGATGATAAAAAATTACGGAAGAAACAAATAATATAAGTAGTTGTTTATGATGTCCCTATGGGATGTTACACTGGTGTCCCATGGACATTGTGAGATCATCCTCAAGGATTATATGCATTATATTTTTGTGCATCAATTCTAGTCACTTTAGTATAAAATATTGAAACATTCAATGGATGTGAGAAAATAGTATAATTTAATGGTGTAATGGAATCTATGGGTGGCAATATCCCATGAGAATAATTATGTGGTGACCAAGTTACCTTAAATGGATGCATTTTTTAGCTATAATCTGACTATTCCTACTTATGGATATCACTGTACCCCTATGTATATTTGTCAAAGAACACCCTTGGGGTCTCTACCGAGTTCACGTCATAGAGATGGAGGCAAAAAACTAGTAATATCCCTAAAAATTTCAAAATAGGTGAGGTTCATAGGTCAGGGAGCTATCATGAACCCCGAGAAACCTTACCACCATTGATAGATCTAGTACATTGAGAGACATCATAAAGGCGGTCTAGATAGTAGAGAAAACATGATTCTATCATTGTAAAAAAAAATACATAGGAAGTGGTTAATGTCAAATGAGCCAGAGTCGTTTTTGAGTCAAAAGGGAAACCACCTAATGACCACTCTGAAGATATATATTTTGAGTCCCTCTTGTAATGGAATTTTCCCCCTCATATACTAATATTTGGGATATATGGGCCTTGATTTATAGTGATGTGGAAATTACCTAGATCAGTAACATAAATCTCTCGTATAATTTTACAATGATACTAACCCCATGTAGGTAGGTAAGCACATAAATAAATTGGATATGTTAATCTGAGTTATAGACTCATGGGTCCCCATCATATGACTAGTTAATGATATAATAGACAAAGAAACCATTAAGGGTTTAATGATCCAAAACATTGATAAATAATGAGATGGGTTCATCGATCATAAATAGTTAAGATTAATAATTTATTATTTATAACATTCTAGCAAAAAATTCATCATACTTAACAATTTTATTTTTTTCATGAAGGGAACCGGAGTAGTTTCAAAAAATGTAGAGTCACCCAAGTATATTTCAAAGGGATCCTAGGGGAATGTCCGTAAAGGCTATGATTCCAGAGAGAAGGGTGTGTGGTTCTATACCATGAAATGAATTATGCAAATTTTATAGCATGAACGCATTTATTCGATCAATCTTCTTCACATTTGGATTTATCCATATAGAAGGCTTGACCCTTCCCTATTAGAAATTCAGTTCCGATGGAAAGTCAAAATACTATATAAGAACATTCATCTCAAAAATAGTAGTTATTATACAATACCATACTTTAATTTTATTATATATAAATTTATATTCAAAAAACAAATACCTGTATGAAAATATGTGAAAACTATAAATACCCATAAATTAATTTTTTCATTATTAAGATAAATGAAGTTTTAAAACATTCAATTTTATTATTATTTATAGTATAAGTATATATACTGAATATTACATTGTATTACATATCATTAAATATTATTAACAATATATAATAAAAAATTTATTGGTTGATAAATAATAATTATTAATAAACACACTATTGTTAACATCATAGGCTTTAATTCTTCCAAGATGATCACATATGTAGTAAAAATGTTAAAAAGAAAAAGAAGTCAAAGGAATATTATAGACAATATCAAGGAAATTATTAAACCATTATATGTGAAGTGGTGAATAATGAAGTCTGAGAAATGTTCGGTATATATAGTGTGTAGTAATAAATAATACCATTATGATCTATGTATTGGGCATCACAGCTATTGGAAGCTATATCTATTGGGCACTATGTCTATTGGAAATTAGGACTGTTGATTATTATAACCCTTGGTAATAATGATACACTAACATTAGTGTATATAAATGGTGGTGATGATTGATAAATGATGTATAAGAGATTAATGATGACCTTAAATAGTAAGATACTACTTTATGAAGGTCATTTATTAGATATTTTGAGGGATGTAGAATCACTGGGTTTTGAACATGACCAAGACCAAGTAGATCTTTAAAAAGTGAGACTTGAGAGGAAATGACTACCTATGAAGTTCATGTTATTATATATCACTACCGTATCAATGTTGTATGATCTAACCCATCAGAGTACCACCATCAGAGACCTTACCCTGATGTATTATTCTATTTTAATAGGGGTTATGTTTCATGGTGATAGTTATTAATAAAGTGTAAATTATTTTAAAAATGAATGTGCTTTTAATCTGATACAATATTGTTTTTAATATTTTCATATTAAATTAATGAATGGTACATTTTAGTATTTTTGGAATCATATTGAATAAAAATACTAGGTATTTATATAATAGTACAATGGTATATTTTTTTCAGAATGATAAAATAATTATTTAATATAATTATATGATAATAATTTTATTAGAAAAATATATATTTTCAATTATGATACATATTTATATATTTTTTATTTTTTAATAAATGTTATTTCCATAAAATTTAGTTACAAAGGATTATTTATTGGGATATAAATGATAATATAATATTATAATGTCCAATTTAATATTTCTATGGGTTATAAACTTGATCATTTCATAAGAATTAGAATTTTTTAAATAAATAAATATTTTATTTTTAAATTAAAATTCTCATTATTGGAATGTTATTTTGATAAAATGAATGTCATTTTTATAATAATAACATTAAAATTAGTATTTGATGATTTTTTTTAATTTTCTAAGACAACCAATTTTTAGAGTAAAATGTTACATACAATAAGAATATACAACAAGTGTTATGGAATCATGAAGGTATAAAAATATTGTAATATATAATATAAAAGATTTTATGACCAAAAATGAGTTATCACATTAGTATAATGTATTTTAAAATTAAAAAATTATTTTTCCACACCAATAAATAATCTTCCAAAAACATCATGTATTTGGAAAGGTTTAAAAACTATTATTAAAGAATTAGAATATCTTATATTTCCAAAATATTATTATTTTAGGGAGATACATTATTAAAGAATAATATACTAAAAATTGGTCCCTACATGACCAAACCATATGGTTAAACCCTGGTAAGACTAATGATTTTACATTATTTATAACCTAGATGACCAAGGCCTATGATTAGAAATTAATAAAAAAATCCCATAATTTTATATAAATACTAACCCATTATCTCATTCATATCCACTCAAAATACATTGAGTATTATGTTTCTAGAAATTTTCTTCTCTACAGCCTCTCTAAGAGTCTCTATTGTTCCAAGGGACTCTTCTTAAGCTTTATGAAGTTGCATTAGAAGTAATGGGTTCTCTTCACTATCATTTTATTCAAGAACATATTTTATAATAATAATAATAAATTTAAATTTATTATGTTTTAATGCATTCATAATCATTTTTTTGTAATGAAAATGACTAAATTTAATGAGAGACTACCTTTATCTATCATTTATCCCATTGAATAAACTATTATGCCTAATTTTTATGTTGTAAAAATTATTCTTTAGTCTATGATTCCATACAAATATGTTGTGAATTCCAAACCCTACATTAATTCAATTTTATTCATATATATATATAACTATACTTAATTTATTATGAAATTCCATGCATAAAACCCAAATATCCTACTCAATGGTTAAAATGATGAAAATATTTTTATGATATATGATAAACATGGAAAAAATAATGTTATTCATATGATGGGTGAACCGTAATAGAGGTCTAATGCAATGGATAAAGAATTTATCTCACAATATGAAATGATTATGATATATTGAGAAATTTTCATGGAAATATCCAATGATAAATAGGTGAACAAACAAGGTAATTTGTTTTATGATGCCTTTGGGATGAATTTTTTTGATATGATTATCAATGTATCATTTTTATATTTTTATAAAATTTTCAATTTCTACATCAAGAACTTATAACCATGATCTTACATTTTTCAACATGTATTAATGATCATGCTATATGTTTATGACTCAAAAATAATCCATTACTACTTTCGTCATGTTTCAAATTCTTTTCCCCTTATGGGGTTATATAATCACCATTTTATATTTATGTATGCCATAAGAAAATAATATTTCATTAGGTGTGCTAGGATGGATTTATAAAGGAATATTTCAATATTAATATATAATTTATATATTTTTTATTTTATATTTGTACATCAAGTAATATGTTTCTATTTTACAAGACATTAAACATCAAAAGATCCATGGTTGTTATATATGAATCTTTTTTCATGGACTTATTTTAAAAAATGTGTAAAAAAATTGTTTCTCTATAATAATGTAATGGAATACTAACAATAGGATCAATATTTTTATAAAGGTCTAAGGAGAATATTTATAATGTTGGAATGGTGGCCTTGGGTGAGTCCCTAAACACTACATCAAATATATTTTTTTCCTAAAACAATTGGGGACACTATCAATGGATGGAGCAATGATGAAGGTCATACCACCAACCCTCATTGGTGTAGGGGGGATTATTCATGTATGATGAACAAACCCAAATATGATGTCACTACTTCTCACACACAATGGATGATCTCTTGGAGGCTATTGATGCCAATACTTCTCACTTAATTTTTGATGAAGTTAACAAGGATCCAAGTATACATTAGGCCATCCATTAATTTTCCCCTAACAATGTACCCCACTCAAATTTATCTACTACCCACACATATGATCCAACCATCAAGGAGGAAAAACAAGGCTTGGTGGGTGGTAAAGCCTTGATGGGGAAAGTTAACACCCATGTGGAAACTTCATATTGAACCACATTAATTATTCATGATATTTTTTTACCAATTAGAAGATTCATATTTGAGAAGGCCTTTAGGGGGTTATTCCAACTATGGTCACACCCACTATGGGGGTTGACACATCAAAAAAAAAGGTTGAGTATCAACAATTTATTCCTTAAAATTTCATACTCTTTGATTAAAATAAACCTCCCGTATCTATCACTATATTTTCACTATGAGTAGAAGTGCCAACTATAGAAGATGAAACCCTGGGGCCAAAATAATTATGGGGAGAAATCCTAGTCTCCTACATGAGTGACCTTATTCTAAAATTTGTTTTGGTTTCTAGGATTGAATCAACTATAGATCAAGAGACTCTGTTATACTGTAGGACTGCACATTGATGAGCCCAGGGTAGCATATGGAGGCTATTTTCTAGATACTCTGAGAGATGGGATGAAAGAGAAGTTGTATCGACCTCTAGGTAAATCATTATTATAGGCAGTGAGGATCAAATTATTATAAAATTTATACTTCCATAAAAGATATCATTATATCCTAGGATATAGTAGGAGAGGCCCACGATCTACATCAAGTGTGATAAATAATTAAAAACTCTATTAGGCATCAAGTTGTGGTGATTCATCAATGATCCCATTACACAGAACTTAAGTTGAAACAAAAAAAATCTTGCTAACAAATATACTACCCACATAATCCACTTTCATAAAGAACTACATACTTTCATGGGAAGAAAAGAAAGAGACCAAAAACTTCTCCAAGATTCCATGTATTATATTAAAACTTTTTCCATGGAAGAAGGAATTCCTAAAATCTATTATCATTATCTGTGTTTCAATGTATTTTCTATTGTCATATATATCTGTTAGTGATGAGAGAATCCAATATATAGATGATCCTCATCAATTTTATTTTTATTATAAATTAGAACATATTTTTATATCTTTTCACTTCTATCCATATTTTTTAATTTGGTTAGATATCACTTATAATGACCTATAGAACAGTCAATGTGAATGATCAAGATAATATCAACAAACATAAACATTATATTTCAATGGATATTTTAAATATTTATTCCTGAACTTTAGATTAATAGGTTTTTCCTCCTAGGCATGGATCAGAGATGATTATGGGTATAAACCCATCATTTTAACAATTTATTGGTTATGTTTGGATGAATGATATCCTCTTGTGCATGTAATATGAATGTGTATAGGCATAAATACCATAACATTAACACTAGATTGAATCCATTTAGATGAATTATATCCTTATAGGAATGGTTTATGAATTGGTATAACCACATTTAATGTTACCATAATAGTATAGTTCATATAATTGAATGAGTGGTCTCCTTATTGGAATGTATCTTAGATGGGTATAGATATATCACCATCACAATAACACTAGATTTGTACTATTTAGATGAATGATCTCCTCATGGGACTAAGTTATGAATGGGTAGAGGCCTAACTATCATAATTATATCACAAGATGTTATGCATGGTTATAAATGATTAGGTTTACTAACTGTAATGAGGAACACAAAGGGGGGATTACGGAAGAGCGACTAATTTTATAAGAAATATTAAGAACCCTGAATATATATGTTCATATGATTCACATGTATCTTCTAAGAATAATTGAAACAGATAAGGTAATAAATTATTGATCTATATTTTTCATATACTAAGGGACCAAGAGATCACAACTTGAGTTCTATGGTATCAATATAGTAGACCTAATAATCATGGTGTATATCTTCTGTTTCCCAAATTATTAACTAATCCATACATGTTAAATATCTTATCTATAATGAACATATATTTTTTCCCAAAAAAATATGTGGTTTTAACCTAGAATTTATTTTAACTTTTGAAATAAAATTAGAAATTTTTTCTAGGCCATGCAATATAAAATACCCGTGAGTATAGGCTCAAAATATCCTAAGACCCCCTTTGTTGGATTTCAACAAATATTTTTATATCTCTCTTTCCCTAGTAAGTTTAAGGTCATTAAATTTAGACCAACATCGATGGTTTTTTTTGGTTTATGTATCATCTCATATTTTTAATGTATTGGTTTTAAATATTATATTTATTGTTTTTAAGACTATGTGCCGAGAAGTCATGTGATTCTGAGGTCTGGTCTGCATGAAATAAATTCTTGAAATATATTAAGAAAACTTAATATCACACACACATAGTATTCCTAAAAATTAGAATAAATTCTAAATGAGTGTATGGATCAGAAATCTAAGGCCACCATTGAGTTCATAATGGTGTTTTTACCCTAGGAATGACTTAACATTATTCGGCGTGATCTGTTTGTGAAAAAACATTCTTGGGTGTTTAAATGAATAAAATTATTTAATAAAATTATTTGTATATGTTTTGTTGAAGTAGAAATTAGTGGATCTTTAAATTGATCCTTAAGTCAGAATTCCAAGGTTCTCTTCATAACCCTGGAACCTCTAGAGGATCATTAGAGAGATATATAAAGAGAATTCCCTCAGGAAAATGATGATAGATCAAGATCATATCACAGATCATTATTCTAACTAAATATGTGGACCTTGTCAATGATTACAATGTAATAGTTCTTTGTTGACGATCGATCAAACTTGAGGTAGGGTGTTTTTTTATGTTTATTTTTTCTGATTGATGATTTCTATGATGAACACAAATCAATCAATGAATAGATTGATTTTTGGATCAATCGATATTACGGGATGGGATTTATTTTGAGGGGATTTAATGGGATAATATATTTTGATTAAATTTTTTATGGTTCCTACTATAGTTATAATGGAAATAAACCAAGATCTAAATGAACATAGATCAAGGTTTTTTCCTCTTAATTGATTGTTCTTTTCTCCCCAAATTATGTGATTCACCACGAGTGGTATTCGTTGGATCGGGGTTCGACTATTCCCAATTAATCTATCATTACATGCCCATTTCATGGTGAAATGATCTAATATCACAGATTTGGGATCAGAATGAAGCAATAGAGGTGCAATAGTGGTTGTAGAAATGGATCATATGTTAAGTGATTTTTTATTTTGTGTTCTTTGGTTTTCTTCAGCACAACATGTAGAATGTTGATTTTGATCCATTTTGTGAGATTATCTAGTGGTGAAAAGTGTTGATTTAGTGATGACATATAAAAATGACCATGGATATTTTGTTTCACAGAAAGGCGATCTCCGGATTGAGGGCTAAAGTATTGGTCAAGATGTGTGGAGTAGGGACTAGAGATTCTAGAAAGTTGTGATCCACACAGCATGTCATCTAGGATTACATGATGTGTGGGGCCCCCTGGATACAGTGCTAGGGTTTGGATGAAGTTAAGGGTCACAGAAAATTTTACCTCTATCACACCATGTTTTATTGTCCTCGGTTGACTCAGTGTGTACTTCAGATGTACATGGACACAGGTTGGAGTAAACAGACACATACACATTATGTACTCCAACACGTTAATGGATTTGTGTACATGGACCAATAAATAGACATGGATTCAGTACATGAACATGTACAAAAAACACAAGAAGGATATATTATTTCTATACATTTTGTGTACTCATTCTACACATTGTGTATATGGAGTTTATATGTTGTGTGAGGCTCTTCCACATGGGCAGGACATGGGATAGATAGGAACTCCATTTACCCCTTGGGACATGCCGTGTAGCACTTGGGACACACTATGTACTCCCATAAAGAGTTCTTGAAGCTCTTCATTTTCTTATTTTGGACAAGTATAGTTTGAGTGCATTCCCTTGGTCCTTTCCCTCAAGGGTACAGTTCGACATTACATCCTCATCACTGGATTGTGATCCCCTCTAGAGGCCAAGTCTCAGACATAGTTGCGGTGTCCCTCCAAGAGACTAATGTGTGATCCTATATCATCCCTAATTGGATTTTATGGAATTGGAATAACCTCCCTGATTAGGGAATTGATTCTCCATCTAATAGGTTGTATTGGTTGGGTTTGTGGGATCACTGATATTCAATCCCCTATATAGTGGGTTGATCCAGACTGGGTTTGTGGTTTCCCCCATTGGTTATAGGCGTAAACCCCTGTATGTGTATCATTGTCCCATAAGACCGGTGAGTTTCTCGGTTGAGGACCAATGACCCGGACCTCTTCTTTGAGTATCTTCGATGGTAGAAAGGCTCATGGAGTGATTTCTTCTAAAACAAGCATTTCTTCGAATAGAATCCTATGGATGACAGTTGGTTATAAAATCCTGGTGGCATGGTGTATTTCTTGAGTATATCTAGGTCTTGAATCTGTTATAAAGTGGTTGTTATATCTAGTATTGAGATGACTACATTTAGGGATTCATTTTTTGTGTTTTTTGGGTGTACTATTGAGTTTTTTTATACTTACCCATATACGGGATTTTCCCACACATGTCATGTCTTATGTAGATGACAACCCTTTTTTATGGTGACCTAGGAGAACAAGGATCGGGTGGATCATAGATGGATATTTTCAGACTGATGTGTTTTTTATAAGCATTATTTATACTTATTCCTCGCTATTGGAGCAGGTTGGACTCTTTAAATTTTTTGGATGAGCTTGTATTTGGCCCATTTTCCCCTTTCAATATTATAATTTTGTAAACTGTTATGGGATATTAGATGTATGAATGCCTTATTTTAGTTGTTTTACATTTAAGTATTGTGTGGGCATGGAGATTTGTTCATGTGTACATGCAATTTAGGATAATGCCTCTCATTTGTGGGATATGCTTACTTATCGTTGGTCGCTAGCCCCTGGCCTATTAGATGCAGGCTTGGGGTAGTCATGGAATGGGCCCCACTAAGTTGGATCATGACAAAGTTCTATCAAAGGAGGTCATTTTTACATTAGGACCTCAGTCGATGAGATTGGTTTGGGGTAATGGTGTTTAGTATTTTGAGTTCAGATTTTAGGCCAAGGATTCCAGTGTTGGTGTGGTGACCAATGTGCCCATACACAAGGACTTTGATCTCATGATTTTTTGACTTGGTATATTGGAACACTGGTTGTAGGGAAAAAATAGTATATACATCATATAGGAATGGATATGTTTTCCTTGTCATTCATGATTCAGCTCCCCATATGTACTCTTTTAATTATGGTACATCTTGTTTTATTTTAGGATGCCTCCATGTAGACATCCATCCATGATTCCACCACATGATCATGATAATGATCTTCTTTGTGATGAGGCATGGTTACATGGTCTTGTAGAAAAGATAGAACCTCTAGGTGGTTTACTAGCTATACCACGACCCATTGATAAGCAGCTAGAACCATCACTACCTAATGTGGATGCGCACAGACTGAGAGTGTTTCATGAGTTTCAAAGGTAGTGACCTCCTAGGTTTCACGTTCAGCCCGACCCTCAGGTGGCTAAGGACTAGCTAAAGGTAGTAACTCGAATTTTTATTCATAGTGAGGATGCTAGAAGACCATATGGAAGTCCTCATAGTGAGTCTTTTTCAAGGACCTACATGGAGATGGTGGATCTTGGTGACTCAGTCACACAACGAGAAAAAACTCTCCTAGAAAGAATTCAAGCATCTATTTAGAGTTGAGTTCTTTCTATCCATGTTTCCATTAGTATGTATACAGGATAATCTTCACCAGTATCAGTAAAATATAACCATGGAAGAGTACTTGGTAATATTCAATGATATATTGAGTTACTCCTTGGATATGGTGTTGGACTAATTCGTTAGTGCTCGGACCTTCAAACATGACTTTCATCAGAACATCAAGGAATTAGTGGTATCTCATATAATTTCAAACTATGTTGGAGTGCTTGTGTTAGCCTTATTAGTATAATTTTTTCTAGAAGAGTAGACACCTTTAGAGGGAGCTAGCAGTGGTCACCCGATAGATGAGACCTCGGAAAGAGGTAGCCAATGGAAGTCATAGGGATCCAAGTGTGTCAGAAACATCAGGAGGTGATCCCAGGACTTAGGTTCATTAGTGCAGGTCTCTCAGAGTGGCTCAAATCATCCTAGGGTAAACTAGTGTTTCTATTGTGAAGGTTGGGGGCATCTAGCACGAGATTGTCTGACCCATCGTGCAATTGAGTGGGAGATAGTCGAAGGACCATCGAGATAGAGAAAGAGGCTAGAGTAGGGTGGTTTTTAGAGAATTAGACGTGTTAGGTGATCCAATAGGGCAGCAGGAGGTGGTCGGTGGTTTGACTTATTACCACTTCCACCCCCTTGTGGGCCACACTAGGCTTAGGGAGCTAGTGGGAAGGGATGATACTAGCTTCAAGCTATGGAGGTATGTGAACTCAAGGATCCAAGTATGATACAAGGTAAGATCTATGTCTTTTATACTTTACATATATTATTAATAGACATAGGTAATATCCCTTTCTTCATTTCCACATCTTTGGTTCAAGACATAGATATTCTGGTTGATCCATTGGCTCGACCTTTGTAGTTAGAGTCTCTGGTGGGCAGTGAATCAGCGGTTTTGCACTTATGCCGACAATGCGACCTAATGCTTGGAGCCGAGAGTTTTTTATGGGATATCTTTTTTTAATCAATGAGGCCTTATGACATCATATTTGGTATTGAATATCTATCTATATTCTATGCCCAAATTGTCTATTTTAGGCTGATGATGTGGTGTGTCCACATAAATGGAACCAGTTTTTCCTTTGTTGGAGAAAAAGAAAACCAGGTAGCACAAGATGGACTCATTAATAGGATAGTGTATCCTATTACTCATTCATTGGATAACATAACCCTCGGTGTTGTGGATGTTACGAGTTTCCCATTTCTTGCAGTGATGGCGGATTATGAGGAGGTCTTCCCTGGAGATGTTCTAGGTTTACCTTCCCATTGAGAAGAATATTTCACCATTGAATTGCATCCCGCGATGACACTAATATATTCACCCACAAAAAAATGGATCTCTTAGAGATTTAAGAACTTATTATGCAGTTAAAGGACATGGAGGAGAAGTGCTTTGTGGGACCCATCATTTACCCTGGGCAGCCCCAGTGTTGTTTTCCAAGAAGGAAGATGTGGATTGAGGTTATGTGTGGATTACTGGTTCTTGAACCAATTGATTGTGAAGAAAAAGTAACACTGCCAAGGAATTATGACCTCTTTTATCATTTTAATGGGACATGATTGTTCTCGAAGATTGACCTTAGATCAGGCTATCACCAGTTTCGAGTATAGAATAAGGATATACCAAAGACAGCCTTCAGATGTTGTTATTGTCACTATGATTACATGGTGATGCCTTTTGGCATGAAAAATGTCCCAATAGTGTTCATGGGTCTCATGAACCAGATATTTCAACCTTTATCACACCAGTTCATGGTGGACTTCATCAATGAAATCCTACTGTATTCAACGTCTGAGGAGAATCATGTGAGACACTTCATGATGGTCTTGGACACACTATGAGAGAACTATCTTTACAGGAAGATCTTCATGTTTCAATTCTAGATTCAAGAGATTCATTTTCTGTGACACATAATCTCAGTGGATAGATTTGAAATGGATCCAGTGAATATTGAGGCAATGAATGATTAGAATCCACCCAAGAATGTTTCCAAGATGTGGAGTTTCCTTAGATTGGATGGGTACCATCGAAGGCTTGTACTCGACTTATCTACAGTGGTATCGCCCTTTACATCCTTGACCGAGAAAGGGAATCCTTTTGTGTGGATGGAAAAGTTCCATCAATTCATTCAATATTAGAGGCAGAGGTTGATGTGAGCTCCCATATTGAGGTTATCAGAGGAAGGTTTTGAGTACGTAGTGTCCTGTGATGCATCAGGGACTAGACATGGATGTGTTCTGATATAGAGGAAAGAATTTATTCCCTATGGGTCACTCTATTTAATACCACATGAGAATAACTACATAAACCATAACCTTAAGTTATTAGGATCAGTTTTCACATTGAAGATATTGTGACACTACCAAATGGGCGAGCAATTTATCCTTTACTCTGACCACAAGAGTCTCAAGTAAATCTTCTCTCATAAGGATCCTAACTTGAGGTAGAGTCGATGTCTAGTGTTCCTATGAGACTATGAATTTTAGATATTCTATACTCCTGGGAAGGGTAACGTGGAATCAGATGCTCTCTATAGGATATCAAGTTCGCGGTTACTGAATGAGGTGTCAGAGAAGTTCACTTCATCATAGTTATACTTTGTTAATGGAGATGGAGATGATTACCACCAATTTATGGATTTCATCCCTCCAGTATTACAGTGATTTGGGGTGGAATGTCTTAGGGATACCGACTGTGAGACCCTATGTACTCAAATATCCACTAGACATGTTTCTTTTGGATTTTCCAAATGCGGGGAGCATGTAGTTGTTATCAGAGGACAAACAATGGTACTAGTGGCATTGCGGGAGGAGGTTCTGAGATAGTTTAATAAATATACTTTAACAATACATCTAGGTGTGAAAAAGATATACTAGGACCTTCAATGTAAATTTTGGTGGCCAGGGGTGAAGAAAGGAGTTGCATATATTGTCTCTTGATCCCTTACTTTTTAGAAATTGAAGGCTGAGCACCAAGTTCCAATGAGATTAAATCAACCCCTTGAGGTGCCATAATAAAATTGGGATGGGGTCTTTATAGAATTAATAATGGGAATACCATGTACATTTAGGGAACATGATTCTATATAGGTGATAATAGACTGAATAACCAAGTCAGGACACTTCTTAGCTATATATGAGAAGAGTTCGGTAGAGATATTGGGACACCTCTACGTGCATGAGAAAGTTTGACTCTATGGAGTTCCATCGACGATAATTTAGGATCACGATTATGGATTTAGATATTGGTTGTGGAAGGTATTATAGGAAGAATTTGGGACCTATTTATGCCCAAGCATAGCATTCTACCCCCAAAACAATGGCCAGATAGAGTGGACCATCCGGGTCTTCGAGGACAAGTAGTGAGCTTCCATGTGGGACTTTGTATGTAGTTGGGAGGACCACCTACCCCTGGTGGAGTGTTCATACAACAATATCTACCATTCCACCATTGGTATGGAACTATTCAAGAATTTGTATGGGCGACACTGCAGGTTACCAAATTGCTATAATGATCTAGGTGAATCGACAATCATGTTTCTGGAGTTGGTGTGAGCTACAACATAGAAGATACAGATCATCCAAGATTCAATGAAGACTGCACAGAGCTATTAGAAGGATTATCTGTATAGATAATAGAGACCTCTGGAGTTCAAGGAATGAGACCATGTTTTCCTAAGGGTCTCACCTCAACATGGACTTAGGATATTTTTCCATAATGACAAGTTATATCTAAGATCCATTAGTCCTTTTTAGATACCACATATATTTTGTGAGGTGGTGTAATACTTAGCTCTACCACCACAGTTGGATTGGGTACACAAAGTATTCCATATTTCACAACTGAGGAGGAACATGCATGAACCATTACATGTTATCAAATGGGGAGATCTGGATATCAAGGGTGGATAATCCTTTGATGAGTACACATTAGAGATTGAGGATCGGCAAGAGAGGAACCTTTTTGGGTGATTGATTCCATTGGTGTTTTCCTGGTTCCAGTATGAGAATATCCGTTAGAGAACTTGGGAGAAAGAGCCTCAGATTCGTGCTCAATACCCACGTCTCTTTGTGTAGCCCTTGTTTTGGATTTTTGGGATTTAAATCCCTAATATATAGAGAATTTAATGGCCCAGATTTTCTATCTATCATTTTTTAATTTTATATAGACTGTTTTCAAGACCAGGAACTAAGACAGTGTGTGATTCTGAGGCCTGGTATGACTGGAATGAATTTTTGAAATAAATTAAATAAATTAAATAGAATTTTCACATTCTTTTCCTTAAAAATTAGAATAACTTCTAAATGGGTTCCCATATTATAAATCTGAAGGCACTGTTGAGTTTAGAATGGTGGTCTTATCCTAGGTGTGACTTAACATTAGTCAGTAGGGGCTGTCTAAGAAAACGTTTTCCCAGGAATTTAAAATGAATAAAATTATTTCTATATGTTTTGTTGACATAAAGATTTGTAGATATTTAAATATATCCTTACTTTATAATTCTAGGGCAAGTTGCATAACCCTAGAACCTCTAGAGTATTGTTGGAGAGAGATATATGAATAATTATCTCCAAAAAATGATGACAGATCACGATCAGATCATAGATTGTTGAGCTAACAGAACCTTTGGACCTCATCAATAATGTTAACACAATATTTCTTCCTAGATTACTAATCCAACTCGAGGTAGGATGTTTTTTATGTGGATTTTCCCCATTCATGATTTTTTAGAAGAACACAAATCAATCAAAGAATAGATTCATTTTTTGATCAATCGGTCTTGAAAGATGGTATATATTTTTCGTTGATTTAATGGGAGAATTTCATTTGATTAAATTTTTTATGGATTTGATTTTTTTTCTAACAAAAAAGAACCAAGATCGACATGAACATCGATCACGGTTTGTTCCTCTTAATTGATTGTGATTTTCCCACCTAATTTTTCGATTCACCACAGGCATTCTTTATTGGATCAAGGTTTGACTATTCCCGATTAATTGATCGTTGTGCACCCATTTCATGGAACAATGATACGATGTCATAGATTTGGGATCCACATGACACAACAGAGGTGAGAGGATGGTTATGATAGTGAATCAGGTGAATGATTATTCCTGATTATGTATTCTTTTTCTTTCTAGGTAATGGAATGAATAACATTGATTTTGATCCATTTTTCAAGTAGATCTAGTGATGAAATGTGTTGATTTTGTGATGGCATGGAAAATGAACTTGGATATTCAGTTCCACAACAACGACTTCTAGATCAATGGGAAGAGCATTAGCCAGGATGTGAATAGGAGGAACGATCAATTATAGAAAATCACGATCCGCATGGTGTATAATCTAGGATTATATGGAATGTGGGGACCCTAACATTGGTGAAAGGGTTTGGTTGAGGTTATGGATCGCATAGTATGTGAACTCTATCACTTGATGTGTTACCCTCCCCAGTTGACTCAACATGTACTTTTGAAGTACATGGACACGGGTGGGAGTACATAAGCACAGACATGTCATCTACTACAACATAGACACATCATGGCGTACATGGACCAGTACACAAACACGGCTTTGGTACATAGACACAGCATGATACACAAGAAGGATATATTGTGTCTCTACATACCTTGTACTCATTCTACACACTGTGTATATGGAGACTACATGTTGTGCGAGGCTCTTCCACACAGGCATGAATTAGGATAGTTGGGCATGCCTTGTACCCCTTGGGACACACTATGTGCTCCCATAAAGAGTGTTTGACGTTATTTATTTTCTTATTTTGGACCATTATAGGTTGATTGAATTCCATTGGTCCTTTCCCTCGAGGGTACTGTAACGACCCGAAATTTTTAAATAAATTTTGTTTCCTAATTTTATGTGTTATTGTTATACTCAACAAAAATGTTTTATTTGATAAACATGATTATAATTAAAATGAGATCAGTGGGTTTTGACTATTATATAACCATCGATCAACATGACTGCTGTGAACAAAATGTTTTGATTATTGTCTCTAAATATAAGTAATATTGGTTAATTATTATAGAAAGAAGATTCGATGGCCTCACCTAGTAGTCTTAGACCGATCGAAGCCCATCTAACAGAGCATGGGAAGGAGGTAGCACCACTGGGCTTTTCTCTGGATCAAATCTAAGCCGAACTTCATCATGTGAAGCTGGAACGAAATCACCTTCGTGAGAAGTTCAAACTGATAGAAATTACTACTCGGGCAATGTTGACTGAGCCGCCCCAGGCTTCTATCACCCTAGCACACCTTACTCTTAGGTCCTATGCTGGTATTATAAGGGGTTATGTAACGAGACCGTAACTACCTTGTGTAATCCTTGTTTTAAATAAAAATTGGGATTTCTTCTTATGATGAAGTTTATGAATTTTGAAATGACCGGATAAATATAGTATGCATATTTTTGATGAATTTTAGAAAAAGGATATTTTAAATATGTTTATGTAAACCCTAAATAATTAAAAATGTGTAATGATTTTCAAAAAATGGTCTTCTGCAATTATGTTCAGTACTAAATTTAGAGTCTAATAAGATCAACTTGATTTTTGATGAATAGTAAATTATGAATAGTGATTTTATGATTAGGATTAGTAATATGAACAAATGGATTAGTAATCTCACTTAAAGAAAGTTTTAAAATAATCTAGGCACCTTGATTAAGTAATGTGATTCAATAAAATAGTTAAATAATGGTTTCATTAATTATTATTCAAGTATTAGTTTTTTCAGGTGAATAGTGTTTTTTAATTAAAAATTTAATTAAAAATAAATAGAATTTTTTTTTTATAAAAATGACTTTATTTTTGAACTCAGAGCATCGATATTATGTTATGGTAATTTTTGGGGTTTTTTCTGAAAAAAATGAATTTTCGATTAATAGTGTTTTTATTTAAAAATTAAATTAAAAATATTTAGAAAATTATTTTTATAAAATGGATTTCATTTTTGAAATCAGAGCATTGATATTTGGTTAATGTGAAATTTTGGGATTTTTCTGAGAAAGTTGAATTTTCAGTGAATAGTAAAAATACAGTTTTAGGGTTTCGGTATGTTTAATGACATCATAACGGTGTCATGATGATGTCATGAGATATTTTGAGGGTTGGCCAGACAAGGGTGATGAATTATTGTTTTGGGGGCCCCATGTGGCCTAACTCCATGATAAATGACAAGGGGGAGCACATGGGTTTGAGAAAAGCACATGTGAGGTGTCCCTTGGCCATTAATGCCTTGTCCCCTCACTTTCCCTATAAATACCAAGCCCTCCTCTCATCCATTCGACTCCCCACTCATTCCCAACGAATTTCTGGTCTCATTACCTCCCAAGGAGTCCTCCCATGGTGCCCCCAAGCCCTCAAGGTCCCAACCTTTGAGGTTTAAGAGTTACATTTTAAGGTAAGGGATCCGACCCCTCTCTTTCTTTTCAAGTAATCTCTTTTATGTCATTTCTTTTATACTCCATGTTCTTATGTTGGAGGATGTTCTTTTATATTCATCCTAATGCCTATTTCATGTTCATATGATGAGAGACCCCCCCTTGCTCTCATCAATTCGTTTTAAGAATGTTTAAGTGGCGCCGTTAGGCTGCCGAATTTTTAAGGGATTCTTCCACCTTCCTCGTTTTCAAGTTCTATTTTCATTCAAGTCTTTCATGTTCCTTTTTATTATGTTGGGGTATGATCTCTAAATTATCATACGGATCTTTTATGATCATATGATGAGAGACCCCATTTGATCGCTTCAATTCAGTATTTTGAAGTTTTAAGTGGCACCGTTAGGCTGCCGAATTTTTAAGTGGTTCTTCACCCTTCTCGTTTTGAAGTTCTACTTTCATGTCAATTATTTCAAGTTCCTTTTTGTTATATTGGGGTATGATCTCTATATATATCATACTGGACTCTTATTTTCATATGATGAGAGACCCAATTTGATCTCTTCAATTCAGTATTTTGATGTTTTAAGTGGCGCCGTTAGGCTGCCGAATTTTTAAGTGGTTCTTCACCCTTCTCGTTTTGAAGTTCTACTTTCATGTCAATTCTTTCAAGTTCCTTTTTTTTATGTTGGAGAATTATCTCTATATCTATCATACTGAACTATTATGTTCACATGATGAGAGATCCTATTTGATCTTTTCAAATCATTGTTTGTTGAGGTTTAAGTAACGCTGTTAGGCTGTCGAACTTTCTTAAGAGAAATCTAATTTTTGTCTTCCTTCCATGTTTTTTTATTTCAAATGGTATGTCCTTGAAATTTCACTACCATAATCATGTATCCTTCTTATTCTGTCCATATACTGTTTTATGGGTCATTTATGAATGTTTGACCCATTTTCCCTCTCTTTTTAATGTATTCTAAAACCTCATAACATAGCCGTTATGCTGCAGAATTTCCGTCTCAAAATGTGTCTCTCTTTTTCTAATGTTATTTTATATTATTAAGTGAATACTCAAAGCTCTTTCTTCTAAAGGGGTATTCACATATATACCAAAATGTTCTATTTTAAATTCTGGGATTTAAATACATGAGACCCACCATCCTTTTCTGCGGGTTTTAAGGTGACGTAAAGATCATGTCTTTAAAGCAGTTTTTAAAACGTTGTGATTATGAAATGAAACCCATTTATTTTATGCTATATGGGTTATTTATGAAATGTTTGATGATGATATATGTGGCTCACATGATAATAAAGACAAATTTAAGGGTGCGCCCTGATAGCGCTCCAATGCATTGGGTAATGATGTAGCCACTAGAGATTACAATTTTCATGATACCTTGGTGAATAACCTTGGTAATTTTAAAATGACACCTTGGGGATGGACCTTGGTGATATGTTCATGATTGTCTAAGTTAAATGATGTAGCCACATCTTCAAGTTATGGAAAATGTTATTTTTATTATGAAATGCCTCATGATTTTCTTTCTCATGCCTTAATGTTCTTTTCATGACTTTATTGATGTATCTCAAGTTCATATGTAAAATGTTTCACTTGTTTCCCTTGCTGGGCCTTCTGCTCACCCTTCCTTTTGATGTATGTCCCCAGGTTATGAGATGCAGTAATGAGCCTAGGGTGAACATGAGGAGAAGCCTTTCAAGTGTTTAAGAAGAATGTTTTTTTTGTTTCATGTTTTGTGTTCCTTGTTTCCAAGACACTAAACCTTAAAGATCCTCAGTTCCGTGTAATGGAATGAAAAGTTATGTTATAAAAAGATGGGATGCTATAGTTGGTATCAAAATATGGTTTAGTTATTTGTGGAAATTAGGATATGAAAACTCTAGGAGGAACCCTATAGAAAAGTTTAATATAGGAAATCTTCCTGGTATTTTGGTGAGTATTGAGTAAGGGGTTGCCAAGCAAATACATCCCTGTCTGGATATGAGCAGGTAGAGGTGGCTCTGGCACAGATGTACATAGAGGTAAAACCCGAAAACACCGCTTTGAGCTAGACTCGAACGGGAACTGGTACACGACAACGGGCCTTGTTGCACTCTTGGTTACGACACTCCCGGGGGATATGCTTTGGTAAATTCATAAGCTTGGTATGAACCATTGTTAAAGGAACAAAGATAAAATAAAATAAAGGTTCACATAAGAATATATGATCATTAATAACCTAGATGGGAACCTAGGAGATCACAAGTTAGGGTATACCTTTCATATACAAGTTATCCTTATATGCTTTCAGTTCCTTTTCATGATTATTAGCTAAGTACTTAAGCCCCTAATTATGCTTTCTCTTCTTAGTTAATGGTGGGAAATGGAAAAACATGTTCCGACAACCAATGTGATAGGAAATGCGACGATTTTCGTATTAATATGACAGTGATGATTAGGGGATTAAAATATGATTATTATTTTGGAAGACGTTCATTATTTTGGGAACCATTTTTGATCGAGGTAAATAGATTACTACGGTATTTTCATTGAGGAGTAAGGTTAACTTATATTTTGAAGAATCGATGAATTTAAGGTGAACTTACAGTAATTTAGGTTACTTATGGGAATGACTAACCTATCTTGGGTAAAATATGTTTAGGTTAGCTACCTTTTTTATAAGATGTTAGGAGTGGTTGATGTTGTCTGGAGATTAACAGTGAAGTTGTTTTGGAAGACTATGTTATCAAATCCTTATTGTATTTGGGTTTCAATCTTAGTTTGGTTTGTTTTGTGGAATTTTAAGGACCGTTATTTAGGGAATGGTCTATGATGAAATTTGGGTAGTACCATGGAACTTTGATGATTTAAAAGTAGTTTCCATTCCTATGGGATTCTTTCTTTTTGAAGAGTTGTTTTACCTTAACCTTTCCGTTTTTGAGATAATGTTTAAAGATAGAAGAAATAGATAGTTAATCTTTTGTAGATTATGTGATTCTATAGAAGATGATTCTTGTGCTTTTATGATACCAAGTGTTTTTGAATTCTCATCATTTGGAGAAAAGACTAGTGTTGGTAGGGACTTGTTAAAGGATGAATCTCTACTTGAAGGTAGGCATATTTTCTTATGTTTTTGTTCTATGTAGTAAATGAAATCCTCAAAATTATGAAAAGAAACGTAAAACAAAAATGTTGTTGGTTTACGTTTCCTACTAGGTAATCGAAGACCGTTTACACACATCATAAGTTTGGAATTTTCTCATGGTTAACTTTCTCTTAATCATGTTCTCTATCACTCTCCCTCAGAACTTGACCCTTTGTTTTTTCCTCCATGTCCATGTTTTCCTACATGGAACCCTAGTGTGGGTTAACTCGGGTGACCATTGTACTTCCCTTTCTTTATTTTAAAGTAATAGTTTTACTGACTCCTTTTCCGATGTGAGACTTTCAATGAAATTTCAAAACCCAATTTTAAAATTGCGAGGACGCAATTTCTTAAGGGGGGAAGATTGTAACGACCCGAAATTTTTAAATAAATTTTGTTTCCTAATTTTATGTGTTATTGTTATACTCAACAAAAATGTTTTATTTGATAAACATGATTATAATTAAAATGAGATCAGTGGGTTTTGACTATTATATAACCATCGGTCAACATGACTGCTGTGAAAAAAATGTTTTGATTATTGTCTCTAAATATAAGTAATCTTGGTTAATTGTTATAGATAGAAGATTCGATGGCCTCACCTAGTACTCTTGGACCAATCGAAGCCCATCTAACAGAGCTTGGGAAGGAGGTAGCACCACTGGGCTTTGCTCTGGATCAAATCCAAGCCGAACTTCATCATGTGAAGCTGGAACGAAATCGCCTTCATGAGAAGTTCAAACTGATAGAAATTACTACTCGGGCAATGTTGACTGAGCCGCCCCGGGCTTCTATCACCCTAGCACACCTTACTCTTAGGTCCTATGCTGGTATTATAAGGGGTTATGTAACGAGACCGTAACTACCTTGTGTAATCCTTGTTTTAAATAAAAATTGGGATTTCTTCTTATGATGAAGTTTATGAATTTTGAAATGACCGGATAAATATAGTATGCATATTTTTGATGAATTTTAGAAAAAGGATATTTTAAATATGTTTATGTAAACCCTAAATAATTAAAAATGTGTAATGATTTTCAAAAAATGGTCTTCTGCAATTATGTTCAGTACTAAATTTAGAGTCTAATAAGATCAACTTGATTTTTGATGAATAGTAAATTATGAATAGTGATTTTATGATTAGGATTAGTAATATGACCAAATGGATTAGTAATCTCACTTAAAGAAAGTTTTAAATTAATATAGGCACCTTGATTAAGTAATGTGATTCAATAAAATAGTTAAATAACGGTTTCATTAATTATTATTCAAGTATTAGTTTTTTCAGGTGAATAGTGTTTTTTAATTAAAAATTTAATTAAAAATAATTAGAATTTTTGTTTATAAAAATGACTTTATTTTTGAACTCAAAGCATCGATATTATGTTATGGTAATTTTTGGGGTTTTTTCTGAAAAAAATGAATTTTCGATGAATAGTGTTTTTATTTAAAAATTAAATTAAAAATATTTAGAAAATTATTTTTATAAAATGGATTTCATTTTTGAAATCAGAGCATTGATATTTGGTTAATGTGAAATTTTGGGATTTCTCTGAGAAAGTTGAATTTTCAGTGAATAGTAAAAATACAGTTTTAGGGTTTATGACATCATAACGGTGTCATGATGATGTCATGAGATATTTTGAGGGTTGGCCGGACAAGGGTGATGAATTATTGTTTTGGGGGCCCCATGTGGCCTAACTCCATGATAAATGACAAGGGGGAGCACATGGGTTTGAGAAAAGCACATGTGAGGTGTCCCTTGGCCATTAATGCCTTGTCCCCTCACTTTCCCTATAAATACCAAGCCCTCCTCTCATCCATTCGACTCCCCACTCATTCCCAACGAATTTCTGGTCTCATTACCTCCCAAGGAGTCCTCCCATGGTGCCCCCAAGCCCTCAAGGTCCCAACCTTTGAGGTTTAAGAGTTACATTTTAAGGTAAGGGATCCGACCCCTCTCTTTCTTTTCAAGTAATCTCTTTTATGTCATTTCTTTTATACTCCATGTTCTTATGTTGGAGGATGTTCTTTTATATTCATCCTACTGCCTATTTCATTTTCATATGATGAGAGACCCCCCCCCCTTGCTCTCATCAATTCGTTTTAAGAATGTTTAAGTGGCGTCGTTAGGCTGCCGAATTTTTAAGGGATTCTTTCACCTTCCTCGTTTTTAAGTTCTATTTTCATTCAAGTCTTTCATGTTCCTTTTTATTATGTTGGGGTATGATCTCTAAATTATCATACTGATCTTTTATGATCATATGATGAGAGACCCCATTTGATCGCTTCAATTCAGTATTTTGAAGTTTTAAGTGGCGCCGTTAGGCTGCCGAATTTTTAAGTGGTTCTTCACCCTTCTCGTTTTGAAGTTCTACATTCATGTCAATTATTTCAAGTTCCTTTTTGTTATATTGGGGTATGATCTCTATATATATCATACTCGACTCTTATGTTCATATGATGAGAGACCCCATTTGATCTCTTCAATTCAGTATTTTGATGTCTTAAGTGGCGCCGTTAGGCTGCCGAATTTTTAAGTGGTTCTTCACCCTTCTCGTTTTGAAGTTCTACTTTCATGTAAATTCTTTCAAGTTCCTTTTTGTTATTTTGGGTAATTAGCTCTATATCTATCATACTGAACTCTTATGTTCACATGATGAGAGATCCTATTTGATCTTTTCAAATCATTATTTGTTGAGGTTTAAGTAACGCCGTTAGGCTGTCGAACTTTCATAAGAGAAATCTAATTTTTGTCTTCCTTCCATGTTTTTTTATTTCAAATGGTATGTCCTTGAAATTTCACTACCATAATCATGTATCCTTCTTATTCTGTCCATATACTGTTTTATGGGTCATTTATGAATGTTTGAGCCATTTTCCCTCTCTTTTTAATGTCTTCTAAAACCTCATAACATAGCCGTTATGCTGCAGAATTTCCGTCTCAAAATGTGTCTCTCTTTTTCTAAAGTTCTTTTATATTATTAAGTGAATACTCAAAGCTCTTTCTTCTAAAGGGGTATTCACATATATACCAAAATGTTCTATTTTAAATTCTGGGATTTACATACATGAGACCCACCTTCCTTTTCTGCGGGTTTTAAGGTGACGTAAAGATCATGTCTTTAAAGCAGTTTTTAAAACGTTGTGATTATGAAATGAAACCCATTTATTTTATGATATATGGGTTATTTATGAAATGTTTGATGATGATATATGTGGCTCACATGATAATAAAGACAAATTTAAGGGTGCGCCCTGATAGCGCTCCAATGCATTGTGTAATGATGTAACCACTAGAGATTACAATTTTCATGATACCTTGGTGAATAACCTTGGTAATTTTCAAATGACACCTTGGGGATGGTCCTTGGTGATATGTTCATGATTGTCTAAGTTAAATGATGTAGCCACATCTTCAAGTTATGGAAAATGTTATTTTTATTATGAAATGCCTCATGATTTTCTTTCTCATGCCTTAAAGTTCTTTTCATGACTTTATTGATGTATCTCAAGTTCATATGTAAAATGTTTCACTTGTTTCCCTTGCTGGGCCTTCTGCTCACCCTTCCTTTTGATGTATGTCCCCAGGTTATGAGATGCAGTAATGAGCCTAGGGTGAACATGAGGAGAAGACTTTCAAGTGTTTAAGAAGAATGTTTTTTTTGTTTCATGTTTTATGTTCCTTGTTTCCAAGACACTAAACCTTAAAGATCCTCAGTTCCGTGTAATGGAATGAAAAGTTATGTTATAAAAAGACAGGATGCTATAGGTACAATGAGGAATTACATCCACATCACTAGATTGCGATCCCCTCTAGAGGCTGAGCCTTAGATAGAGTTGTGGTGTCCCTCTGCGAGGCTGGTGTGTGATCCTCTGTCATACCTAGTTAGATTTTGTGGAATCATCATTACCTCCCTAATAAAATCATTTGTCCTACATCTAGAAGTCCTTATTGGAAGGGTTTCTGGAATCATTGACATACTATCTCATAGGTAGTGGATTGATCTAGAATGGGTTTGTTGGTCCCATAGTAGTTTTGGGCCTAAACCCCTTTATGTGTACCATGGTCCCCATAGAATAATGATATTCTTCTATAAGGTCCCAATGACCCAAACCTCTTCATCTATTATCTCCAATGGAAGCATGGCTTGTGGAGTTGTTCTCCCATAACAAGAATTACTTTGAGCATAATCCTATAACTGATAGTTGGTTATGGCCTCTTGGTGGCATGGTTTTTATCTATAGTATATCTAGATTATTCTTATGTTATACATTGATTATTATATGTTTTATTGAGATGAATACATTTGGTTCTTTGTGTTTTGTGTTTTCAGGGAGTCCTACTGAGTATTTTTATACTCACCCCAGCACAGTCTTTGCCAGTACAAGTCATGTCTTGTGTAGACGAAGACCCTTTTTTATGGTGTCCTAGGAGGATAGGGAGCAGGTGGATCATAGATGGAGCTTTCCAGACTGATTTGTTTTCCAAGGGAATGAATTTGAGTTAGTACTCACCCTTGGATAAGGTTGGACTCTTTACTATTTTTGGTTGGGCTTGGATTTGGCCCCTTTTTCCCCCTTCGGTAATTTATTGTCACACACTGTTGGGGGATATTAGTGGTGTACATGCATTATTTTAGTTGTTTTATATTTCAACATTGTTTGATCATGGAGATGTGTTCATTTGTATAGGTACTTTATGATAATGCCTCCCATTTGTGGGATATGCCTACTCGGCACTGATCGCCATCCCTTGGCCTATTGGATGCGGGCTTGGGGTTGTCGCGGCATAAGGCCCTCTGGGATGGGTTGTGACAGTTGAAAAACTTTGAAAAAAAATTAATAGAATATACATTTTGATCTAGGATATGTTAAACCAATAGGATTTGGGTCTCAAATATCATTATTATGGAGGAACTAAAATTTTGATTAACATGGTATTAGTTTATAGTATATGGAGTATATGATTTAGATATTTATGGTTGGCTAGATGTGATAAATACCAAAGAAATTTTCCTCTCAACATAATTGATGAAAACCAAACCAAAATGAAGATCATAGTTCCATCACAGATATAGATTGTTGAAAATAGTATAAGGTATTATTTCTTGGAGTAATGGTTATTGAAATTTCAGTTTTAGTTTATTAGACTAAATATTACTATAGTTTAAGGTCACAATGCTTTGACATGATAATTTTGTTGTTTAAGGTCATGTAGATTTAATTGAATAAAACCAATGTTTCCATATAGTAACCTAGGTGAGATAGACCATACATGAATGGTGATCAATGTCATTTAATACTCCACCAAAATGAGGATCATTTATTTTATAGTCATGAATCTTGGACTATCATGTCAGGAATTTTAATGAATCATGATGAGGAATAATCAAAATTTCAATGGTTTGATATCAAATCTCTACTCTTAAGTTGAGAACGATGCATAATTAAATAATATCATGAGTTTATAATCAATATGAATTGATGGATTATAGTTTTTTTAAATAATAACTCAAAGTATTTGAATTAGGGAGGATAAAATTTGATATGCACACTGAAAATGAACACTAACCAAGTTTGATCTGAATGTTCCTTTTCAATGGTGTATGGGTGCACAGAGATTATGGGTTCTTCCCCTTAAGTCACCATTCCTTCCAGTTAGTTGTACATATTGGGGTGGTGTATATATAGATCTATATTGGCAGAATATATATATAGTCATAAAAACGTCTTTTTGTGTCAGATTCTTTCATTAATGATAGTCGTGGAATTTTTTTGTGGATTCAAATACATGTAAAATAATGAGATGTATATTGGAAGTGGATATTCAAAAAGAGTTATACAACCCAAAAGCTTATGATATAGTGTATGGAATACATATTTGGGGAAAATAAATATCTCATTAAGTTTACTTACCTCTTTACAAGAACAAGGGGTTTGTATTCATAGATTGCATTTATACTCATAAAGATTTAACCTGAATGGAAAAAATTTGTTGCTATGATACTTGGACTGAATGAAAAAAAATTTTGGACAACCTATATTTAATGGTGAGGAAGAACTATATGGGAATAAATAACCCATATCTAGAACATATTATCTCATGGGGAAATATACCGAGTTAAATGTCATTGTTCATCGACCAAAGTGATAATAATGGAAACCCAAATGTGGCCTAAAGACTAAGAATATATTAAAACCACTCAGATATGTGGTAATGATTCCATAAATACCAAATCAAGGTTTTTTTATCAGAATAATTGATATATAATTGGTGAACAAGGGATTATTGTATCAATATTTGAATAATAGGTTCCATTGCGATGCCCTAAGGAAAACAAGAGATTGGAGGACCCACCTTTTAAGAAACAGGTGTATTTAGAGCATATTCTATATTGTGGGTGTATATTCAGATCTATATAGGAAGTGTGTATTCAAAGTCAAATGGAAGTGTCCTTTGTAGTCAAATTAGATGTTTACCAATAACCATAAAAGGTTTATAGAGATATGAGAAACTTGACCCTCAAAGTATGATCTATAAAAAAGGATTTTCAACAAGGGTCATTAAGGCTTTTTAGACATAAGATTACTATGAATAGGCTATTACTATTCCATTAATAGGACTATAAGTAGTTAATTCCCTATGTCTAATATTTGAGTATGTGTTTCAAAGATCATTATGTATCATGAGGTAAAAAGAATTATGCTAGGCATAGGTCATATATGGTATGGGGTGATATAAATATTATAAATAGTATTGATGGAGATTAATTTCATTTTGATGCTTATTTTTAGAATAAATATATATTGTGAACCCATACATTGATCTGGATCTTGTGAAGGAAGATTAGTCTATGTATGAAATACTACACAAAGTAGTTTAATGTCCTCCATAGTGGACTATGTGATATGCAGTTTAACATCAAGTGATTAGTATGTGAATATTGTACATATTTTCACAAAAATAGTACATGTGGAAATTGATAAACATTGTCATGGGGTTCAATAACTAAAAGAACCTCATGAATACAATGGGTTGGTTTAATGGGGGTTTGCATCTGGTCCATGGATTGGAGATCTAGAAATCACTTTGTATCCTACCAAAATAGGAATCAAGACACACATAGTTCTTAAAAATGATTCCATATAAATATCAAGCTCTTTACTAGGGGTACCTTTTTAGGATATGTTCCTAGATAAAGAAATCGATGATGAAGTATATAATGTATAATTGTATCATATCTAGTATAGGGGGAATTTTTTGTAATATATTTAAATTATGATTATATATTTGGGTATCTAATTGTATCTATGTAATACATAGAGGAAATTATTTCTATCAAGTTATAGACAATTTTAGTGATATGTCTTCTCTAAATATCATATTCACGTATATGGGATGGAAATTGGGCTTCACCTTAGTGTATTGATTTTCATGAAATGAAATTTTTCTAGAGAGACCCAAATGATAGTATGATTGGGGAAATTTTATTTATGGAATTTTTTTTGGGCCTAGGATTGAAGATTCAGGCATATATACATATCCTAAATGAAATTAAATCCATATAAACATATTTCTTGAAGAGAAATACCATAAATATATTTAACACGTATAATGGGAAAAGGGGAATTTCACCATTTTTATTGGGATTAATGGGTTTACTAGGATAATAGTACCATGTGTCACTAAATATCTTGTGAAAATTTGAATCAGAACACATATATTTCTTTTAGCATCTTTTCTTATTCATATAAGGATCATGATTGGAGATGATAGAATTTTTGTTCCTAAATGTAGAATGGTGGTGAACATAGAATCCCTACACAAATTAGGATCTTTTTTGGGTAGTTTGGTAGTGATAAGTAGTAAATCTATGATGATTAGGGACATGTAGGAATATCCTTATCATCTCATATATTTAGACATGGTTCATCGTAATCGTGATAATTTTCAAAACCATCCAATACTTGTAAGATCATGTGGGTCATTATTAGTTTGATAAACAATATGGGGTTAGAATATTACTTTTAAAAAAGTAGAGAATTTGTTAGGGAAATATTTAACATTCACCATTTAATTAGACATTTTTTAGTGGGGTCAATTTCATATAGTATTAATTGATGTGATGAGGATATAAGTTCTATGAAATTTTATTTCATTCTTGAAGGATATTTCCATATAACATTGGGTTATAAATTTAGGAAGATAATTTTTTTGTTTATACTTATATATTATATGACTTTTCTAAATTGTTTAATGTCATGTGGTAAGGATGGGTCCATATAGTTTAAATTCCTATGATGAAGATTTTTTTTAAATGAAAAAAATTATACAATATATATCATAAGAAATATTATAGTTATTTCTAGAATTATAAACTCAAAAACAATTATTACCATGGAAGACTCTTTTCTATAGTTGTCCTTGTGTATGAATTAGGGTCCCTCCCACATTTGTTTTAGATATAGAGGTTTCTTCGCTAGTCTCATTAGACTTTAGATAACTAATGAAAATTCTCAAGGGAGAAAAAAGTGAAGGGAATTTATTTATTGAAATCTTACAAAAATATGTCCTGATGG
Source organism: Viscum album (assembly GCA_963277665.1). Classification (NCBI taxonomy): domain Eukaryota; kingdom Viridiplantae; phylum Streptophyta; class Magnoliopsida; order Santalales; family Viscaceae; genus Viscum; species Viscum album. Next base: position 1,044,569,265 of record OY728161.1, on the reverse strand, counting down.
ATTTATATTATTTGAAAAAAAAAATATTTTCTCATTGATTTATTCTATCTCATCCATCCATATCTATTATTGATCATATTTGGACTTCTTATTATAGATTAAGTTGTTAAGTAGAGGAAACTATAACTTTTTATTCCAAACTATCTCTGTACCAAGTAAAATTTAATATGGGGTCTCTTGTAAAACGGTACAGGTTGTTATGTGATAATCTCAGAAATATTACAATTGTTTATTATGTTAATACTTATTATATTTATCCATAATCTTCATGTGCATATTAGATAATGTTTTGTTAAAATCCTATATCTATCCATTTATAAATTTATGGTATTAGGATGAGTGGTTAGAAAAAATTGAATATTTTTTATATAGATTTTTCACATCATAAGAGTAGATATTGGTTCTAGTATTCATCAATATTGTGTGAAGGACAGAAAATTATGTAACGATATTAAACATCACAAATTAGATGATAGACTTCATCCTGAATCCCATGATGGATATAGAATTGACCCACTTAGAGAATAATCATGTGTTAGTAAAAAGGTACATGAACTTCCTAGTTGTTTCTTATAGATAATCCCCTGTATCATATATTTCATAGATGATAAAGAGACAAGAATATTTTGTAGAATGAAACGGGTCTGTGGGTTGTTGTATTCTATTTTCCCATATATGGAAGGAATGGAATCCTCTCAATAAATTAATTAAATTATTTTTAATCAATATCCAAAAGAATCCACGAAATTTAATATGGTGGGAGAGATCAGTTCCTAATTTTTGAGCATTACAAGAACCTACATAGACATTTTTATTAATATTGAGGGTCTATCCGACTTCAATGAATCTAAAGAGGTCTAAATTAAAACCTCATTTATAGAAATATTTCCAAACATTTGGGTCATAAAAAAGTTGAAATTTACTACATGTTTGTGGATATATTGAATCTCTGATTTCTTTTATTTAAGAATTCATCTCTATATGTTTTGAAGTAAAGGAGGCATCAATCTAATAGTGGGATAATTTTTCATTGTTATCTACTTTCCTTGAGCGGGTGTGTTGTTGATATAAATGTTCACATCAATGTAAATTTCAATTAATGGGGTGAACACCTAGTTTTTTATGATGTTTATGTCGTCCTATAATATATCTTCCAAGGTAGGGGCAACATTGTCCAGAGCATCTACATGGGCATTATGAAAATGTATAATGTAAGACAATATTTTATTCAAAGGGGAACCCTTCAAATAAAATTCGTGTGTCATCGATAAAGGGAATAGGTTCCTCTTTCATAAATATATATCCTCTATTATGTTTCTTCATTACTAACTCCAAATGAGAAATGATATTTCATTGTGAAACATGTATCTAGAATTCCAACCCTATGAATATAATGAGAGATTGATTTTCTTCTTTATTATTGGTTCATCCTTGTCCCAACTAGAAGGAATATGGAATTCATTCCTTTGTTGGGATGAAAATGGATATTCCCAATATGAATTTATTTATATTTTAGTTTTTCATTCATTCTATTAGGATTCTGGAAGCACTATCTATATGTGTCTCCCATGTCTAAGAAGTGTTCTGAAGGGAAAATACATCGATATTGGTTAGTTATATATCAACTTGCATGATTTATTAAGTGGGTTACGCTCTAATAAAGTCATCCAATTAATTAACTTTGATTAATTTTTTTGGTATTAAAGGGAAATAAATCTAATACAACATTACATCCCATCATTCCAGATGATTTATTAACATAAAAAACTATGGATGAATTTTTTTTGGGTAAATATGAGTGAAACAATGACGATCATGATGTTGTAGGTGGTGTCTCCTTTTCCAAACCATAAATATCAGTTAAAGTTAGTTATTCTTGATGATAGAGTATCATGTCTCAGCATCTAGAATAGTGTTACTGTGATAAAAGGTTCACTATATTTCCCCACATTATTTTGTGTGTGAGTGAAAGGCATCAAGTGATCACTCTAAGGTCACCACATAGATAATGAGTTGCATTCCTTTTACTAGATGAATCAATACTTGTGGGATTGAGAGGTATTTCATGATATTTGAATAAGCTTCTGGAAAATATTTATCCCATCAACATATAATTCCCTTTATTTTAGTCATGTTAAAGTGTAGTAATAGTCCATAGAGGTTCACTATAAAGCGTCTAATATTGGAAAGACGTCTCAGAATCCCTATTAAATCTCTGAGATTTCATGTATATGATTTGTTATGGATCAAAATTATCTTCTAAGGGTTGATATAAATATTTGGATGGAAAACATGATGTATAAAAACAATCTTGAAGTGACCTTGATATCATATTTCAATTATTCCATATTTTTCTCCAACCACAGTTTTATAAAAATTATGTTAATTTTAGGAATAAAATCACCACATTTATAAGATATAACTACTAATTTATCCATATAGGATTCCATCCTATTCTCATGAATGGACATGAAGATATAGTTCCAAGCGTACTAATATTTAGTGCTAAAATTATTCATGAAAAGTGAATTATTTGACAGAATTACACTCATTCGGGTGTTCTAAAAGATATGGTATCCTAAAAATTTAGTCAATTCATAATTTTTTATAGCTCTAATATCCATTCATGAAAGATAAGTCTTGGAAGCTAGTAATTTCATTTTTCAAAATCTACATGATTAGGACTTGAACAATCATCCTCTGTGAAATTGTAATAGAGATCCCTTATGTCAGTGAATAATAAAAATTTACAATTATACATTTTTATAGGGACAATTTTTGAAATCCCTTTAACGCACTAAAAACCCATGTGAATCTATTTTTGATAATCATGTCACATTTTTATTCTACCATGTGATCATGAGCCTAATGAGAACATTAGTATTCCTACTTGTAATGATAGTGATACATAGTTAAGAACAAATTATGTGTTTCTATATCAGAATAATTTTCAGACATTTTTGTGTAAATTGATATGAATAAATATCAGTTCTGTTTCAAAAATGATATATACATATATTTATCATTAGTAAATATGGTGACATTAATTAATGAGGGTTATAGTTCAATATTCATACATAGATCCACATATCTGAGAACATAAATTATGAAAGTAGAACCTTTCTCAAATTCTAGAGGGGAATCCCTATAGTCTCTTTCTTATTTTTCTTTGTTTTCTTCTTCATCTTTATCTTCCTTGATTTTAGTGGGTAGGGAGATGAAGGAATATTTATGGTACAATATGATAATGGAAGGGTATTTTTGACATCCATGAATGATGATGATGATTTTCTTGAACATTAGGGTGTCAATGCTAGGATATCATTATTGGGTATATTCTACATGGCCTCTCCTTCCTCTCCAATGTCATCATGGTCAAAAATAAGTGTTGAAATATCAAGATTCAAAAGTTGAAATCTGGGTATTTTAAATATCTACTAATGATATAGAGCTTATTTCTGATATAGGTAGTGAAGAAAGGATTTTCATAGATCTTTGAGACAATTTGGGATAGTTTTCATCTAAGATATCATCATAATGATGGGATAAAATGCATATTTTTCATAATTGGACTCAATTGATGAAAATTATATAATAAATAAATAGGTAGACATACCAAAATATATGGACTCTAGTCTTCCTATTGGATTTATATCCACTTGATCAAAAAGTATTAGATAAAATAATAGGGACTAGGGATTTCCTTCTCCCATCCTCTCATAGAGATGTTGAGGAATTAGATTAACATGAATTGATGGTGTGACATTCATTATCTATACCAATGGTGACTGTAGTGGGTGAACCTTTTATTAACCACCATATTATAGAATGGTGATCATATGTCTTATAGTCTCAAATGGGATTCGTATGACCAATGGAATTCCAAAATATAGAGAGAATTCCTTGAAATGATTTAAGGGGAATATATAATTATAACCATAGTTATGGAATGAGTTTCTGGGATCCATTATAAGATGTTAGGGGTTTTGGTTTAGAAAAAATCACTTGTGGATTTTATTTATCACTACCTATAATATAATCCTACTTATACTTATTTTGATTCATGTGAATCAGAAGGGTAAGTGTCACCATGCCACACTATAACTTTTGAATTGATAGAATTCTTGAGACGCTATTTGAATGATGAAGTAACCTCCACATATTAATTCAACCATAGTTTTCCTAATAGAGATTTGAAATTAATATCATGAAGAACAATCACAAATAGAGAGTTAGAGACAATGATTGAAAATTAGGATCTCAAAACTATCTCTACCAATGATATTTTATATCTCTGGACATATCCTTGGATTTACATGGTAGAGGGATGAAAATAAGATTCACTATAGGAAAACTATGATAGGTTCTGATCTAGAATTTTAAAACTACCTCATATTATAATTCATATCAGAACCATTATCAATTATTTCTCAACAACTTTCGATGTCATCCAATTTAATAGCTACATAAAAGTGCCTAATATGTCCTTTTATGAAAGTCTACCTATCATGATCTATGAAAGAGATGACACGATGGAATTTAGTACGTATTTTCTATACAACATATACATCAGAATTGGTGTCCTTAACCTCAAACTATATAGGGTTTTATATGGAAAAAATGAGGTCATCTTTGAAATTTTATAAAAAATTAAGGGAATCATGGATTCAGTTGTTGGATAGAATAAAAATAAGCATTTTAAGATATTATACATTTTGACCAAAGGCCTACACTTTTATTCTTTTGTATAATCTCTTTTATAAGGCTTGGGAGCTAAATAAGCATATTATACAGTCTTACTTTCCTGATCATAAAATGAAGGAATCTATTTCAACTCCTATTTAGTAGAGTTTAACTCCCCATAATAAGACATTATTTTAGGAGATGTGGATTCTCCAATTGGTCCACCAGTGTGATTTGTCTTAAAAAAACCCTGGATAACTCAAGAGTAGACCAATTCCCCTACTAAGATCCTTAAAGATACCATCTCCTTGTTTTTGTGGTATGTACAGTTTCACAAGGTATATTAACTATATTTCAATATCCATGTTGGCCTCATATTTCTCAACCTCAATATACTTAATAGACTCTCTATGTTGCACCCTTATTATAGGAGGTAAAATTAGGGTCATATTTATCTTCTTCATTAATTAATAAATATTCCCTTAATCACATTGATTAATCTGTATTGGGATTCTTCCTCTAATGAGATTTTACTTTCAATGGGTCAATAACAATTGAATTGTTTGTTGGGATGGTGCATGCTAGATCATTTGGTGTTATGGTGCTCATTGGACTATCTGGTGGTAAAGTGGAAGTCTTAATAATTGTAATGGAATAAAATCTTTAAGAGACAAAACATTATTAGGCATCAATATGGGTTCTTATTCATAAGATTTACAAGTGTTATTCTAGTTTCACCAGTTTTTAGAAGGATGAATCTTAGAGGGTTGTGGTGCGGAAAGTGTTAACTCAATCATCACTGAGGGAAAATGGGTAACAATTAGTTGATTCATCTACTCTCTAATGATATAATTTACTCCATTGAAATATTTTCTTGTCATCCAATAATCAATATTCATGGTTTCCATACTCAAGGCATCCTACCATTCTCCTTCCACTTAATGGAGGGTGGATTAAACAAAAACGCCTTCTTGTAGCTTTTGTAACTTTACATGATTTGAATCTACCTTATTTTGGAATATGTAATTGATGAAAAAACCCTCAGAGATGGATTGAACCAACATTTGGTGGAATGGAAAACAATTTCAGAGGTCAATAAGGCTAACATCATCAGGATTCCAAAGATCTAGTGGCATGAAAATATTATTCTATATAGGATAGATGAAATACCTAGGGGAGACTCATTTTTTAATGAATAATCATTATTCCTTCAATTTTTTAAGGGGGGACTCCTATAATCCTTTTTTACTCCATATAGTCGAAGTTGGTATTACTATATTCATTAAGGAAGAGGTACTACATGATATTTCATTGGTTTTGGTGTTAGAGTTGGTTTCAGAGTTAACTTTTTTGTTTCTACGATTTTGATCCTCTTTCCTTAAGCTACTAGTGTAATCCATGACTTGTCCTTTGAGCATCAAACAACATTGTCCTACCATTTTGAATAAATGGTAAAATCATAGATTCCTCCATGGTACCTAAAAGAGATTAATGGTTTTTAAAAATTCTTATGGTTATTCTCTATTAATATGTACATTAGATTCCTCAATGAGAGTTTCATGTTTAAGGATTAGGTTTTACCCATCCATAAGATAATGAAGTCTTAGACCCACTCATTATTTTACTATTTTCAATTTGAGAGATCAATGATTATGTCGTATCTTGACATTGAGTTGAATGAGCTAATAGATCAAGGTCAGAGATCTTCCTAGATAGTGATAGATCTTATTGTTAAGATGTTATACCAAAAAAATATTTTTCCTTTCAGAGTTTTCACAAAACATCTGAGCTAGACTACTTCTTGTTGTTTGAGGGAAACTATAATGAGAAAACATCATGTTATAAATATAATAATATGTTATTATAGGTTTCTATTTTCATTGAAAACTATGAATATTAGATTATATATCATGGATGGAGGAGGAGTTACATCCCCTATATGGGATATGGATTTCAATATGGTTGCACTGGTGCAATGTGTCCATCAATAGCTTCTATTCAAGATTACATGGATTAATCAGAATAAATTTTTTTTCAAGATAGTTGGATGTCCATACACCATAGTATAGGTAGTAAAATAGCTTCATAGTTCCATATTTCCCATGTTAGTTATTGGTTACTTGTATGGAATAAACTAGGTTACATTAGTCTATATGCCTCTATATACCACACCAGTGGAGAGAACCCCTAACATCCTTTATTGATTAGGTCTATATTAACTAGTTTCATGGGCCTTGGTTTGGATTCATTTCCATATTGTTCTATTGTTTGTAGAGTAGATTCTATATGTTGGGCGATATTTTCCAAAGGATAAATTACAGTCCATGCTTAGAAGTCATAATAAGAATGAATATTCTTCCTGATTAGTTTGAAAAAAACTCATTTCGACTACTTTTACCCGACATAATATTGAGAAAATCATTAATTTATAGTTTAAGTGGGATATTTTTCATGTTCCTAATGGTTTAAAACCACACTCTTCCACATTTCATTACTTGAGGATCATCAAGGTAGCAATAAATCGGTATTTTGGGTAACCCACAAATTTTGAATGTGTAGTGCCCTCGATTTCTAGTACATAACCCCTTCCTCATTTTTTTAATGGTTTTTCTTTGATTGGGTTTCCATTAAATAGAGAGTTTCCATAAAATAGAGAGTTTCAATAAAATAGAGACTTTCCAAAATATAGAGAGTTTCCTTAAAATTTGGTGTTTCTATAAAGTGGGTTGTTTCCATAAAGTGGGTTGTTTCCATAAAGTTGGTTTTTTCCATAAAGTGGGATATTTCCATAAAAATATGTTTCCATAAAAATGGTAAAGGTGAAAAATAGGAGTGTTTGGGGGTTTTATAAGGAATTGTGGGACCAAAAGGAAGGTCACACGATCCATACACGGTTGGCCCAAACTGTGTGGTCAAACCTTTGGCAGAGTTCAAATCTAGATCCTATTTTCTAGGAGCTTACTCGTTTTTTCTCAATATATATTTTGTTTTGGCTTCAAAACGCCCCTATTTCGAGATTAATCTCTCTATAATGCTGAATAACCCTCCCCTCATGAGTTGGAGCCAACCTAAAGCCTTCCCATGGTGATTTGAAGCCCGATTCTTGGGGTAAGTGTTGATCTTCTTTGTTCTTTTCCATTTTCTGCAAACTCCTCCTTCTCTGCTTCTCGTTTTCTTAGATCTACACCTCCTGTGGGTAGATATATGTTTTCTAACATCAACTAAGGCTAAATACTATGTTATTCATGATAGAGGAAGATATCTAAGCTTCTTTATTGGAATCATGATCTGATTCTTGAGGTATATCACCATTCTTTCCTAATTTGTCATGTTTTCATAGATCTACTTAGATTTACTTCTCTAATATACATTATGTATCAGATCTGAACCTATAGTGGGTAGATATACATTTTTGGATTCCAATTAATTCAATGTTGAGTCGTGATCTTTCTAGGATAAGATAACTAAGGACGTTCTTGGAGAATCGACCCGTCTTCTTGTGCATTCTTCATCTGTTGTCATGTTTCATAAAAAACATTGAAGTACGAGGATTATCTCTCAAATCCTCTTGATATAGTTGATTTTATTAGTTTCAAATTGTATTATTGGGATGGGATTGATTTTGAAATTCATGGAATAAATCTTCTTTAGTTATTATTTATGGTTTTAGTGAAATTGTAAAATCATGGTGAATTATTGTGCAATGTGATTTAACCTCTTGAATTTAAAATGATGATTTTAAATTATTGATTTTCTGTAATTGTTAAATGGTTTGATGAAAATTTGGTTTTCAATAAAAATGGTGTTTTATTGAAAAGGTGTTTTGGCATGATCATTGGGAATATTGGTGTGTGAGTTCATATTTCATTTCTGGGGCTTTGTTGAAATATGGCCTTATGCTCAGTGACAAAGGTTAAATAGCACACGAGATATAAATTTCATATTTCATATACGAGGCTTGGTTGAAATATGACCTTGTGCTCGGTGCCAAAGGGATAATAGAACATGGAAAACAATTACCTTGTGACAACTTGGTAAATCGATGAGAAACTGGTCATGAGTATGGAACTCACATAACGTAGAGCTGAAGGTCAAACATGCGACGTATATGCTCAAGGATCTTGCACATTAGTGGTGGGATTTAGCGGTGTAGGATAAATTGGATGAAGGCCTTACATGAGAGTATTTTGAGGAATTGTTCAACAAACAATTCTATCCTCGCATGTTCAAGATCCATAAAATGAGAACTTGTTTAGCTGGAAACAAGAGAGTCTCGCTGTCACAGAGTATGTGTCTATGTTCTTGAACTTAGTGTACTTTGCTCCAGAAGTTGTGGAAAGTGCCTCTTTGAATGCACACATCTTCAAGTCAGGGCTACAATATGAGATTCGATCAATGATTGTAGTACTTTGTATTACATATTATATAGAGATGGTGAACATAGTGACTGTGGCTAAACATGATATCTCGAGATCTATGGGAGGAGGCATGATGATGCCTATAGGAAATGGTGGGAAATCAACCACTAGGAACAAACAGAAAAGGGACACCTATTTACAAGGTTCAAATGAAAATCAAAACCAGACGACTAGATCAGTAAACCTTCCTCCATGCCCCCGGAGAAAAGCCAGTTGTTTTCAATGTACTTTTCTTGACCACATAAAGAGAGATTGTACGACACAACCTAGAGCATGTCATAATTGAAAAAACATGGGATATCTTCAATGCTATTGTGGAAGTGCTCCATGGTCAGGTGCTCAAGAAACTTATTAGGTATCGCAAGCATCGTGTGCTTCGACTAGACGAGGACAGCAGAATCAGTCTGGTCAGCAGAGCAGAGATGGCCATGGTGATTCTAGAAATACCATGACTCCTCAACCAAGGAAACCCCAGCAAGGAAATAAGGAGAACAATGTAGTGAAGAAGAAATTGTATGGAGCTGAGTAGATGATTTTCGAGGATTAGGTTGGACCATCTACAGTGAGAGGTACGGATCTTTTGAAATATAACATTGTACAAGTGTTGTTTGATATTGACGCATCACATTCCTTCATTACTTCTCATGATGTTGACTTTCTATGTTTAAAACTAGAAATGATGCCTTATGTTTTGAAACTACAAGCTCCTCTCAATGAAACATAATTTCAAGCCTTTGTGTGTAGAGCATGTGTTATAACTGTTGATGGAGCTGAGCTAAAATGGGACTTCTCAATGTTCGATATGGATGTCTATGATGTAATTCTTGGTATGGATTAGCAGACAACGTTCAAGGCTCAAATAGACTATTATAGGAGAACAGTTAGTTTCATGACTGAGAATGGCATCGAGCATCTCTTTAGAGGAGAGAGGATTGTAAAGAAGGGTGCAAAGAGATTATTGGCACTAATGGTGCGACCTATATCTTACTAGTGGGAAGAGTTGACTTTGGAATCAATGGAAGAGATCGAGGAAAATAGTTTTCTAGCTGTTGTGGATCAATTTCTAGATTCCTTTCCCAAGATATTCTCAGGGATACCACCTCTAAGGGAAGTGAAGTTTACGATTGATCTCAATCCGGGGACCAGTCCTATTTCTCTTCCGTCTTATATGATGGAACCAATAGAGTTATGGTAATTGAAAGTGTATTTAGAGGAGCTAGAAAGAAAGGGTTTTATTCGACCAAGTATGTCTCTACGGGCAGCACCGGTTTTGATTGTGAAGAAGGCAAATGGAACTCTTCGTCTTTCTATTGATTATCGTAAGCTTAACCAAGTTACGATAAAGAAAAGATATCATCTTCCACGCATTGATGATTTTTTCGATCACTTAAGTGGATATTAGTGGTTCTCCAAGATTGAATTGTGATCAGGATATCACCAATTGAGAGTTTAGAAAGAGGATATTCCAAAGATAGCTTTCAGAAGTAGATAAGGACACTATGAATATATAGTCAAGCCTTTCGGTCTAACAAATGCACCAACGGTCTTCATGGAATTAATGAATCATATATTACAAAAACATCTGGATTCTTTTGTTGTGGTGTTTGTGGACGACATATTGGTCTATTCAAAGACAAGGGCTGACCATGAGGTGCACCTAGAAACAGTGTTACAAATATTGATAGATCATTTTTTGTATGCAAAATTATCAAAGTTTTATTTTTGGGTACATGAAGTATGTTTTCTTGGCCATGTCATTTCTGAGAAAGGTGAGTCTGTTGATCCTAAAAAGATAAATTTTTTATCCCTTGGAAACCACCGAAGAATGTTTTCTAGATACGAAGTTCTATTGGTCTAGTTGGTTACTACCAACGCTTTGTGGGTGATTTCTCACGACTAGCTTCACCAATAACATCTCTGAAAAAGAAGAATACTTCATTCCAATGGACAGAGAAATGTTAGATGTCTTTCTAGGAACTGAAAATTCGGCTTACATCAGCACCAATCATGATCTTTCAAGAATCAGGATATGGGTATGTGGTGTATTGTGATTCTTCGATATTAGGGTTGGGTTGTGTTCTCATGCAAAGAGATCATGAGGTTGCTTATGGTACAAGGCAGTTGAGGGTGCATGAGAAGAATTACCCAAAACATGATTTGAAGTTATTTGTAGTCATCCATGCTTTGAAAACATGGATACATTATCTCATTTGTGATAAATTTACTATGTTTACGAATCAAAAAAGTTTGAAACACATTTTCTAACAGCGAGATTTGAATTTGAGGCAAAGGGGAGGATATATTATCTCCAAATGTTTTATATTGACTTGATGTACACATCAGGGAATGTAAATTCAATGGAGGATGCATTAAGTAGAAATTCATATGCTCAATTGGTGAAAGAAGCTTCAAATGAATTGAAGTTGATTTCAGTCTTAGCTGATATGCATGTGGAATTTGAAGACCGAGGTGATGTAGTGGTTTTCTTTTTAGCTACGCTTGTTCCTAATTTAGTAAAAATTATCAAAGAGGCACAAAAATATGATGTAGAATTTCTAGTTGTATGTTCAAAACTCAAGGGTGGGGAGACTATTGAGGGCTGGAAACTTGATGGGGGTTCAGTTTTGTGTTTCAGATATCAGATGGTTGTACCTATGGTTTGTCGGGAACAACTCCTTCGTGCTTGCCACCATTTGAGATGGGTTGTAAATCCAGGTACACATAGTATGTATAAGGCATTGAAGGTGCAGTTTTGGTGGAGTGGCATAAAAAGTAAGGTGGTTGAGTACATCTCATGGTGCTTAACTTTTCAGCATGTTAAAGTATAGCATCAGAGACCAGATGGTATGTTACAATATTTTACTATCCCAATGTGGAAATGGGATGAGATAGCAATGGATTTTGTTACAGGTCGTCCAAGAACGGTCCAGAAACACGATGCCATTTGGGTGATAGTGGATTGTCTAAACAAGTCATCCCATTTCATCCCTATTTATGAAACTTATATGGTGGAGGATCTTTCAAAAATTTATATCCAAGAAGTGGTAAAGAGGAATGGTGTACCAGTGTTAATAGTCTCAGATAGAGATATGAGGCTCACACCTCATTTCTGCAAATTCTTACAGCAAGCCCTTGGGACTCAGTTGACTATGAGCACAGTGTATCATCCTCAGACGAATGGGTAATCCGACCAGATGATACAAACCTTGGAAGAAATGTTGTGGGCTTGTGTAATGAATTTTGGTGGCTCATGGGAGGATTATATACCCTCAGTGGAGTTCTCATACAATAACAGTTATCAAGAATCGATACACATGGACCCGTTTGAAGAATTGTATGGGTGTCCTTGTCGTTCTCCACTATGCTTGGTGGAAACAGGATAAACGTCACTAGTCAGGCCAAGCCTTGTCCAAGAGACAACGAAGAAGATCCAGTTGATTAGAAATAGGATGGAGACGGCTCCGATACATTAGAAATCTTATGAAGATCACCATCAAAGACAATTGTCATTCACTGTGGGTGATCATGTCTTCTTAAGGATCTCTCCAAGGCTTGGAAATAGTCATATCAGGGAAAGTTATCTCCTAGATATATTGGCCCTTTTGAGATACTGGAACGGGTTGGAGAGGTGGCATATTGGTTGGAATTACCATCATAGTTTAACTTGGTGCATAATGTGTTCTATGTATCCCTGTTGAAAAAGTATCACCCTGATCCTGACCATGTGATTAGATGGGATCATGTTGACCTAGAACCGAATGCATCATTGGTACATATCCCAGTGCAGATCATGGATAGACAACAGAAAGTCATGCATGGGAAAATCATCGGCCTACTGCGGGTTTTATGGAAACATGATCAGATCCCAGAAAAGACTTAAGAACACTAGAAAAAATGAAATAGCATTGGATGGAACTCTTTTTGGCCAATGAGGGTTTTCTACTTTCCGAGGACAGAAAGACTAATGGTGGGGAGAATTTAGTACCCTCGGTTTCAGGTACAAAACCCCTTTCCTCGTGTTTTTTAAAAGGTGTGTCTTTGACTGGGTTTCCATAAAATAGATAGTTTCCATAAAATAGAGAGTCTCCATAAAATAAAGAGTTTCTATAAAATAGAGATTTTCCATAATATAGAGAGTTTCCTTAAATTTTCGTGTTTCTATAATGTGAGTTATTTCCATAAAGTGGGTTGTTTCCATAAAGTGGGGTATTTCCATAAAGTGGGTTGTTTCCATAAAGTGGGATGTTTCCATGAAAATGTGTTTCCATAAAAAGGGTAAAGGTGAAGGATTGGAGAGTTTGGGGGTTTTATAAGGAGTGTTGGAACCAAATGGAATGTCACATGATCCAGACATGGTTGGCCCAAACCGTGTGGTCAAACCTTGCACATAGGTCAAATCTAGATCCTATTTTCTAGAAGCTTACTCGTTTTTTCTCTATATATTTTTTTTGGCGTAAAAACACCCCTATTTCGAGATTACACTCCCTAGAAGGCTGGATAACCCTCCCCTCATGAGTTGGATCCAACCTAGAGCCTTCCCTTGCTGATTTCAAGCCCGGTTCATGGGGTCAGTGCCGATATTCTTGGTTCTTTTCTATTTTCTACAAACTCCTCCTTCTCTCCATCTCGTTTTCTTTGATCTAAACCTCCTATGGGAAGACATAAGTTTTTTAACGTCAATTAAGGCTAAATATGGGATTTTTTATCATAGATGAAGAAATATAAGCTTCTTTCTTGGAATATTGATCCGATTCATGAGGTATGTCACCATTCTTTCCTAATTCGTCACGTTTTCTTAGATCTGCTTAAATCTACTTATCTGATCTCCATTATTTATCAGATATGAACCTATAGTGGGTAGATATACATTTTCTTTATTTCAATTAATTCAATGTTGAGTCCTAATCTTTCTAGGATAAGAGAACTAGGGTCATTCTTGGAGAATCGACCCGTCTTCTTCTGCATTCTTCGTCTATTTTCGAGTTTCATCAAAACCTTCAAATTTGGAGGCTTCGCTGTCAACTCATCTTGATATAATTATTTTTATGAGTTTCAAATTGGATTATTTTAATGGCATTGATTGTGAAAATCATGGAATAAATCTTCTTTAGTTATGATTTATGGTTTTAGTGAAATTGTGATATCTTGGTGAATTATTGTGCAATGTGATTTAGCCTCTTTAATTTAAAATGATGATTTTAAACTATTGATTTGCTAGAATTGTTAAATGGTATGATGAAAATTTGGTTTTTAATAAAAATGATGTTTTTATTGAAAAGGTGTTTTGGCATGATCGTTGGCCATATTGGTGTGTGAGTTCATATTGCATTTATGGGGCTTGGTTGAAATATGACCTTGTGCTCAGTGCTAATGGTTAAATGGAACACAGGATGTAAATTTCATATTGCTTATATGGGGATTGGTTGAAATATGACCTTGTTCTCAGTGCCAAATGTTTAATGGAACATGGGATATAATTACCTTGTGATGACTTTGTAGATCGACGACAAATCGCTCATGAGTATGGAACTATCATAACGTAGAGCTAAAGGTCAAACTGGCGACATATATTCTCGAGGATCTTGCACGTTAGTAGTGAGATTTAGCAGTGTAGGAAAAATTGGATGAAGGATTTACATGGAATGATTTTAAGGAATTGTTCAACAAACAACTCTATCCTCACATGTTCATGATCAAGAAAATGAAGAACTTCTTCATCTTGAAACAATAGAGTCTCTCTGTCACAGAGTCTGCGGATATGTTTATGAACTTTGTTCACTTTGCACCAGAAGTTGTAGCAAGTGCCTCTTTGAAGGCACACATCTTCGAATAAGGGCTACGACAGGAGATTCGATCAAAGATGGCAGTAATTTGTATTACAGAATATACAGAGATAGTGAACAGAGTGACTGTGGCTGATCATGAAATCTTGAGATCTATGGGAGGAGGCATGATGATACCTACAGGAAACGGTGAGAACTCAACCACTAGGAATAGGCAGAAAAGGGACACCTATTTACAAGGTGAAATTGGAAATCAGAACCAGACGATTGGATCAGTAAACCTTCCTCTATGCCCCCAGAGAAAAGTTGGTTGTTTTCAATGTGGTTTTCTTGACCACATAATGAGAGATTGTATGGAATAACCTAGAGAATGTCATAATTGCAACAATATGGGACATATTCAATGTTATTTTTGTACTGCTCCAAGGTCAGGTGCTCGAGACACTTCTCAGGTGTCATAAGCATCGTATGCCTTGATTGGACGAGGACAGCAGAATTAGTCTCATTAGTATAGCAGAGCTAGCCATGGTGATTCTAGAAATACCATGAATCCTCAACCAGGGCAACCCTAGCAAGGAAATAAGGAGAAAAGTGTAGTGAAGAAGCAATTATATGGAGCTGATCAGATGATTGTCGATGATCAGGTTGGCCATCTATAGTGAGAGGTATAGTTCTTTTGAATTCTACCTTTGTGCAAGTGTTGTTTGATACTGATTCATCTCATTCCTTCATTACTTCTCATGATTTTGACTCACTATGTTTAAAACATGAAATGGTGCCTTCTTTTTTGAAAATACAAACTCCTCTCGGTGAAAGAGAATGTCAAACCTTTGTGTGTGGAGCATGTGCTATAACTGTTGATGGAACTAAGCTAAAATGGGACTTCTCGATGTTGGATATGGATTTCTATGATGTAATCCTGGGTATGGATTGGCTGAAAATGTTCAACGCTCAAATAGACTATTATAGGAGAACAGGTAGTTTCATGACTGAGGAGGGAATCAAGAATCTCTTTAGAAGAAAGGGGATTGTAAAGAAGGGTACAAAGAGCATGTTGGCACCAATGGTGGGAATGATATCTTACCAGTGGGAAGCATTGAATATGGAATCAATGGAAGAGATTGAGGAAAATATTTTTCCAGTTGTTTTGGATCAATTTCTAGATGTCTTTCCCAAGAACTTCTCAGGGTTACCACCTCTAAGGGATGTGGACTTTACGATTGATCTCCTTCCGGGGACCAGTCCTATCTCCCATCCTTCTTAAAGGATGGAACCAACAGAGTTGCTGGAATTGAAAGTGTAGTTAGGAGAGCTGGAAAGAAAGGGTTTCATTCGACCAAGTATGTCTCTATGAGCAGTACAAATTTTGTTTGTGAAGAAAGGAGATGGAACACTTCGGTTTTCTATTGATTATCGTAAGCTTAACCAAGTTATCATAAAGAAAAGATATCCACTTCCACGCATTTAATATCTGTTCGGTCAATTAAGGGGATCTCAATGGTTCTCCAAGATTGAATTGCGATCAAGATATCACCAATTGAGAGTTTAGAAATAGGATTTTCCAAAGACATCTTTCAAAAGTAGATATGGACACTATGAATATATAGTCATGCCTTTTAGTCTAACAAATGTACCAATGGTCTTCATGGAACTAATGAATTGGATATTTCAAAAATATATGGATTCTTTTGTTGTGGTGTTTGTGGATGACATTTTGGTAAATTCAAAGACAAGGGCTGGCCATGAGGTGCACCATGAAATAGTGTTACAAATCTGGAGAGATCATTGTTTATATTCCAAATTATCAAAGTGTGGTTTTTTGATACAGGAAGTACGTTTTCTTGGCCATGTCATTTCAATGAAAGGCATTTCTATTGATCCAGAAAATATAGAAGATGTTATCTCTTGTAAACCACCAAAGAATGTTTTCAAGATATAAAGTTTTCTTGGTTTAGTTGGTTACTACCAATGTTTTGTGCGTGATTTCTCACAACTAGCTTCACCAATGAAACATCTGACAAAGAAGAATACTCCATTCTAATGGACAGAGGAATGTCAGAAGTCTTTCGAGGAACTGATAGTTTGGATTACATCAGCACCTATCTTGATCTTTCTAGAATCAAAAAATATACCCTTAGTTGACTATGAGCACATTGTATCATCCTTAGACGAATTGGAAATCCAAGCGGATGATACAAATGTTGGAAGATATGTTGTGGGATTGTGTAATGGATTTTGGTGGCTCATGGGAGGAGCACATTCAATTAGTAGAGTTCTCATACAATAACTGTTATCAAGACTTGATACACATGGATCTGTTTGAAGCATTGTATGGGTGTCCTTTTCGTTCTCCACTATGATGGGTGGAAACAAGTGAAACTTCACTAGTCAGGCCCAACATTTTCCAAGAAACAACGGAGAAGATCCAGTTGATTAGAAAAAGGATGTAGACGGCTATGACACGTCATAAATCTTATGCAGATCACCGTCGAAGACCGTTGTCATTCACTATGGGTGATCATGTCTTCTTGAGGATATCTCCAAGGATTGGACATCGTCGTTTCGGGGATCAGGGAAAGTTATCTCTACGATAAATTGGCCATTTTGAGACACTAGAACAGTTTAGAGAGGTGGAATATCAGTTGGAATTACCACTACAGTTTAGCTCGATGCATAATGTGTGCCATGTATCCCAGTTGAAAAAGTATCACCCTGATCCTGACCATGTGATCAGATGGGATCACAATGACCTAGAACCGAATGCATCATTAGTACATATCCCAATGTAGATCATTGATAGACAAGAGAAATTCTTGCATGGGAAAATCATTGGCCTAGTGCGGGTTTTACGGGAACATGGTCATATTCAGGAAGAGACTTGGGAACGTGAGAAGGAAATGAAAGAGTAGTGGCCAGAACTCTTTTTGGCTTTTGATGGTTTTCAACTTTTTGATGATGGAAATCCCAATGTTGGGGAGAATGTAGTACCCCTAGTTTCAGGTACTTAACCCCTTTCCTAATGTTTTTTTTAAAAGGTGTTTCTTTGATTGGGTTTCAATAAAATAGATAGTTTCAATAAAATAGAGAGTTTCCATAAAATAAAGAGTTTCGATAAAATAAATAGTTTCCATAAAATAGAGAGTTTCTATAATATAGAGAGTTTCCTTAAAGTTGGTTGTTTCCATAATGTGAGTTGTTTCCATAATGTGGGTTGTTTCCATAAAGTGGGGTGTTTCCATAAAGTGGTTAGTTTTCATAAAGTGGGATGTTTCCATAAAAAATGTGTTTCCATGAAAAGGGTAAAGGTGAAGGATGGGAGAGTTTGGGGGTTTTATTAGGAGTGTTGGGACCAAATGGAAAGTCACATGATCCACACATGTTTTTCCCAAACCGTGTGGTCAAACCTTGCACAGAGGTCAAATCTAGATCCTATTTTCTAGAAGCATGCTCGTTTTTTCTCTATATATTTCGTTTTGGACTCAAAACACCCCTATTTCGAGATTACTCTCCTTAGAAGTCTGGATAATCCTCCCCTCATGAGTTTTATCCAACCTAGATCCTTCCCATGGTGATTTCAAGCACGATTCTTGGGGTAAGTGCCGATCATCTTGGTTCATTTCTATTTTCTACAAACTCCTCCTTCTCTCCTTCTCGTTTTCTAAGATATACACCTCTTGTGTGTAGAAATATGTTTGTTAACGTCATGTAAGTCTTAATATGGTGTTTTTCATGATAGAGGAAGAGATCTAAGCTGCTTTCATGGAATCTTGATCTGATTCTTGATATATGTCACCATTCATTTATGATTTGTCATGATTTCTTATATCTGCTTAAATATACTTCTCTGATCTCCATTCTTTCTCAGGTATAAACCTATAGTGGTTAGATCTACATTTATGGATTCCAATTAATTTAATTTTGAGTCATGATCTTTCTTGGATAAGATAACTAAATCCATTCTCGGAGAATCAACCCGTCTTCTTGTGTGTTCTTCGTCTGTTGTCGAGTTTCGTAAAAACCTTCACTGTAGGAGGATTCTATCTCAATTCTCTTGATATAATTGTTTTTCTAAGTTTCAAATTGATTTATTTGAATGGTATTGATTTTGAAAATCATGGAATAAATCTTCTTTAGTGATGATTTATGGTTTTAATGAAATTGTGAAAAATTTGTTAATTGTTGTGTAATGTGATTTAGTCTCTTGAATTTAAAATGATGATTTTAAATTATTGATTTTCTGGAATTGTTAAATGGTTTGATGAAAATTTGGTTTTTAATAAAAATTGTGTTTTTATTGAAAAGGTGTTTTGGCATGCTCGTTGGGCATATTGGTGTGTGAATTCATATTGAATTTCTAAGACTTGGTTGAAATATGACCATGTCCTCAGTACCCAAGGTTAAATGGCACATGGGATATAAATTTAATATTGAATATACGGGTATGGGGCTTGGTTGAAATATGACCTTGTGCTCGGTGCCAAAGTGTTAATGGAACGTGGGAAACAATTATCTTGTGACGACTTGGTAGATCGAAGAGAAACCGCTCATGGGTATGGAACTATCATAACGTAGCATGCATGGTTGGTTGCATGGTATTTTGTAATGGTTGGGTATGCTACGAAAGGGATATTGTGAAATGATTTTAAAGCTTGTTTAATTATTTTTCTGGAAAAATATCTTGCCGGGAAAATTGGGTTCAATTTCACTTGTATGCTATTGGTAATGAATTGTTTTGGAATCTTGTTTATTATTCCCATGTATGAGTTGGCATATTTTCAAAGGGTAGAGGAGATAAACTTATAAATTCCCTTATAATTACATTTTGAGGATTAAATTCTTCATGTAATATGAAATTTTTATCTATCAAGGGATTTTATGATCCTCAGGGTTGAAGGGGTGGTAAAAATTCCCCGAACACTATAGGGGAGGGTTGTCTTTGTATGGTTGGAGCTATAGAAACTATTGTTTCCCTTTTGATATTTTGGTATTTAGTCTGAGAGTGGGCTAGATATAGTTTATGTTATGAGCATGATCTTATTTCCAATAAAGGAAATTTTTTAACTGAGGTTATTTACTTTTCATTTTAGAAATGATTTTTAACCATTCTAGATTCATTTTGTATAATCCTTCTAATAGATCATTATCATCGAGCTCTTAGATTCTAGGGTTTGGATATATCAATTTTTTTAGAAGTACCAACTATAATGTGAATAGAATGTTTCAAGGTCATGGTTAGAGATAATGAACTTGCACGATGTAATTCTTAGAAAACTATGATGACTAGGAAGAAGAGTGAAATACGATGATATATGTTGAACCTAATCTCTAATATATATATTATAAGGTGTCTGTGATCAACTATTACAGAGTCCCAAATAAATTTTGTCTTGAATTCACGTGGTCTCCAAACTACCTTCCCAATTATATGTGTCTCACAACTAAATGGAAGTCAAAATCAATATGAAAATAGAGTCTTATTGTGTCAAAATAATTTTCATATTCTGTATAATAATGAGATTAATTCCTTTAGGTGAAAATTAGTTTTCAACATATTCAGATGAAAATATCATATGAATTCGTCTTCATATGATTTATGAACATCATTCTATAAAATATTAACGGGGTAGAATAATATCGGTATATTTTATATGTCAAGGTATTTCTTCTTGATCGATGTACGCTCTTCATCATTGATGATAGATTCATTTACTTAACAAATATAGAGTAGTAGTTTTATGGAAAACATAACATGGGTCATGGTATTGATTAGAATTTTTTTCTATCTATTGAAATTCATATGATAATAATGTGGTATATATGGTGTTTTATACATCATGAAGTCTTCTATTTAAGAAGTGATATTACTCATTAGATGGAGATACATGGAATAATATGCCTCACTCTCTTGAATTCCTCTTGAAATGATGAACTTGTCAATGTAGCTTTAGAACGGGGAGGACCTTCTTTTCAAAATGAGATTTCACTATAGAGAGGAACTTCACAACCAATGCTGATATGGGGAGGACTATAAAATTATCTTAACTTCTAGTTGTAGGAAGTATTTCTGAAATATAATCCATGTAGAATACATTTATACTAGATAATTCATAATATATGGGAAAGGGTAGGACCCTGTTGAAATTTTATAAATCTTTTTATGAGGAGGATCTCCAAATATATCACCAGAAGATGAGTTCCTATAATTGATCTTCATATTAACATAGGGATGACCATTGTGGCAGAAAATTTGGGGAGGACATCTAGAGCTACTAGTAGAGATATGATGAAGAGGACATGTGAAAATAAAACATCTTCCTATGTCTTGTGAATATTAAATAGATTATTGGGATGCAATTAAAATATGATTTAAGTCATAAAGATTATTAAAATTAATTAGGGAGAGGATAGACCTACTTTTTTATTTTATAGAGAGACTCTTAATAATAAGATCTCACATGGGTAGTTGGGGTTAACATTTGAGTACAATGAATTCCACATGATGGATCCCTCCATGATGACTTCCATGGTTCCATTAAAAATATTCTATTTATCATTTGTAAATTCAGAATGATTGTGGACCTAAAATAAATTGGCCACATGAATGAGAAGAAGAATTGCAGTTGGAACATGGATATGTTCCTAATCCTTATTTTCATTCTTCATCCAAGGGTTTTGATGATCCTTATGAATGGGAGTAAGAACTATTACATAATCCTGAGTTGATCTTGAAGTATAATTATGATGTAATTTGGTGGTGGGGAAAAAAATCTTGTCCCTTATTGACCCACAATATATGC
Source organism: Viscum album (assembly GCA_963277665.1). NCBI lineage: Eukaryota > Viridiplantae > Streptophyta > Magnoliopsida > Santalales > Viscaceae > Viscum > Viscum album. The sequence goes on along the minus strand of OY728161.1, from coordinate 1,044,547,584 downwards.
CTATGGGGGAATTTTTTAGCTTCTTATAGAACATGTTGATACTTTTCTTAATGGAGAGTGTAGGGATAGGGTTCCTCCCATAGACCACCTCTAGGATGTGATGGTGATAATCATATAGCGGAATTGAAATATGAGAATTTTCTTCATTGGTAGATTGTATATAAGCCCGTATCTATCCTATAGTTCATGTTGGTAGATGCCAAAATGATTAATATATTGGGGAATGAATAAAGGTTTTTCCCTTGTTGATGGAAGAATATGAAGTCATGGTTTCCATGTTGTCTCTAGAGTATACAGAACACATGATAAGTGGGAGAGGACATATATACCCACCCACTTCCATGTCATGGGATATGATGCTATGTTTCCTATCACACTGCAAGAAAATGTTGGTAGATATGCTTAAGGTGTTCATGGATATGAGACTACTCACATGATTCAACAACTATAATATGGAGTACTTCTTCCATTATGGTGGGGATATCATTTTTCACCCCATTATTTGTAGTTCTCCACCTCAAGTGAGATCTCCTAGGTTTCTAATCCAGAGTGACTGTAGTATGTTCATCATGTGAAGCATCCTCCATAGATTTTTGAAGAACTGATATCGTGATAATGGTGATGGTGATAGTTTTTAGGAGACCTGAAAGGAAACTTTTAATTTTTAATGAGGCATATATAGACTTCTTATCTTCCTTACTATGATAAGGTAGGTATTTCTTACTGTGTTTTTGAAAAAGGTTCTTAAAAACATTGTAGATGGTGAAATATATCACATACTTCTTCACATACCAATGTTGAGGTGACGAATGGTTAGGCTTTATGTCAAGGAGTTATTCATGTGAAACATATAGTGTTAGAATTGTACCATTCAAATTATACTCTCATTCAATTATATTTTTCTCCTTTTGTATATGAAACTATGTTAGAGACCAATGAGTGGGATGTAAAATCCTACCATGGTTATGAGATTGTGAAGAAGGACATGAATTATCATATGGAATATGATCCCACACTACAACAAAATGCCCGCATAGAGGTGGTTTTTTTATCTTGCGGCAGTTTAAACCGTCGTTAGATGGTCCATCGATGGTTTCAAAAATCCACCACTAAATTTGGTGTCGACAATCAACACGCAGTGGTTCCTACTATTTAGAGGCAGTTTATGGAATGTGTCGTAGAAACTGTATTTCATAGCAGTTTTTGAGTTTTAGCGGTGACTTTTGATTTATAGAAAATAACTACAATCTTGCGGCGGTTTTAACCGTCGTTAAAGTCTGAACCTTTTATGGAAAAAAACCGCCACTAATATGAATAAAACTGCCGCTAAGTAAAATTTTTCATATTTACTGGCACTTTTAACAACCACCCTAAAAAATACTATAATATAGTGTTGGTTTAAATCACTATGAAAAAAACTATATCTAGAAGCGGTTTAAACTGCCACTAAATCATAAATGATAAAAAAATGTTGCAGGTTCTATAGCCCCAGAACATGTTGCCAGAACAACACAACAGTGACACTGAATGGAATCATGGTGTTAATGAAACAAGGAATATATAACTAAGGGGAGGGGACTCCGCAAATTTATGATAAAAATTTAAATGAATGGAATCATGGTGTTACTAAAAGAATAACGACATGAAGATTTAGAATAGAACACATTTTTGAGGATCATGGTGTAATCCCCTAACAATTCCCCATTAAAACTCAATGAACTATCTTAATTTCAATATAAACAAGGAAGGTCATGGTGTAATGACTACCACCATGCCACCATAATCGAATTCCAAGAATCATTTTGCAGATCATGTTTATCTACCTTATTCATGATCCACCCCAAACAACAACCACAACATAATGAAATCTAATTTATGATATCATATCAAAATTACACTAAATATATCAATAATGATATAATTATAATTCATTTAACATAGCTTTACTTTATAATAATAAATCAACAACCATAATAACCAAACATGTAGTTTAAGGGAAATATATCATTAACAAGGTATGCTAATACATAACCATCAAGAAAATTGTCATCAATCCAACACAGTATTATACCATAATTAAATTAAACATTTCATAGGGGAACTCATAAACGGAATTTAATATATTTTAGCTTAATTTCATAGTAAAAAAAATTAATATAATTATTGCATTCTGTTTAATCAAATGAAGACTTATTGACATTGTACTTTGATTTAACATTGTTTTTAAGCAATAGGTTATAATTAACACATGATATGACATAAGAAACTTTAGAATCCGAATCTTACTACTGGGACAATTTTTTTTTATAATATTTCATTTTATCAGTAATAAATCATCAATATAATTCTTGGTTGAAAAGAATTTTTGGAAATTTATTTTATGTACATGGAAATAATGATCTTATAACATGATCTTCTATTAACACAACATTGCGGAATCATATTAACAAACTATTCAAAATAGTATAGTGAAATCTATACATTTAATTTATAATATGCTATTTTGAATTTATAGGTTTTTTAATTAACACACATTAAACATAAATTATAAATCAAAATAAGTATTTTATATAAATAAAATAAATCATCATATTATGTCATGAATTATTAATAAAATAAGTTTAATATAAAATAAATAATTTAGTTAGAATGTATAAATAAATATCAAGAAAATATTATACATATACTTCTGAAAAATAATAAAACTATTTGGACTATTAGAATATGTCGATGAAGAAACTGGTGTAGAGTAGTGCTCTTTGAACCATCTTTAATTGATACAGAACAAGGAAATATAGGGCAACTAGAAATGCCTCAACAAATTGGTATAATGAATCCAAGAAGTTCAAAATGTCTTTCTTATTCATTATCAACTTCTTTCCTAAGCTTTTATTTATAGAAAAAACACAAATGGATAACATTATTTAGAAATCCACTTAATCTTTTACACATGGTTGTTTTATAATTCTTCATCATACATTTTAAACCCAAAAGTTAGAAATTATAATAGAAACAAATTACTATTTAAAGTATCACCCTCAAATTCAAAAATACTCAATGTATTTCATTCTTGGTATCGTTTTCCAGTGATAGAGGATTTCTACCATTCAAAAAGATGAGAAACGCTACTACTTAAATATAATAGGGAAATTTTATACCTATATAGCCCACGTATGGGTAAAATAATTTTTGCATAGGCTGAATAAGGGTATCTAATAATTTTTATAATTTGCGTAAAGATAACCATTAAAATATACAACTCATATAAAGATAAGATGAATTTTACACATGTTGTATATAGGTAAATTATAATTCTATATAAGGGTAAGAACAAATAATAAGCATTGCATAAGGATAACTAGTAAAGTTGTGTAATGGTAAGATTTTACTTAAACAGGTCATGTAAAGGTAACTAGAAAAGTTGTATAAAGCCACTCATAATTTACAAAAGGGTAATAAGCATCTTCTAAAGCACGCATAAAGGAAAAACATAAATTTCATACACTATTTAAAGGTATCTAGTTCACTGCCCAAGGGTAACTTAAATTTGTTTCATGCCACTTAAGGGTAGCATAGAACTTGCGTAGAGGTAAGAAATACTTATGTAATGGTAAGAAACACTTGTGTAAAGGTAAGAATCACTTGTGTAAAGGTAATAAACACTTGTGTTAATGTATGTAGAGCTTCCATAAGGGTAAAACCAAGAATACAAAGCACGCGTAAGGGTAAAAAAGTACATATGTAAAGGTAACACACAAACAATAAATGACATGTAAGGGTAAGAAAAACAGTTACGTAAGGAATATAAAAATACAATATAAACAAGAAAGATTCCATAATGAAGAAATCAGGGGAAAAGATATAATATATCACTAGATAAAACTCCCCTAAATCACTAAGTAACCATATAATACAATATAGACAATAAATATTCCATAATGAAGAAATCATGGGAAATGATATAATATAGCACCAGTTAAAACTCCCCTAAATCACTAAGTACCCATATAATTGAATGTGTCCTAGGATATACCTTTGGGATACTAATGTGGTCAGCAGTTAATCGTATATGGGCATAACCACTTGAACTGTCTATCTATCATCTTATGCAACATATATAACTGAAAACCAAGTTTCCCACATAAGCCTTGTGATGAAAACCCCCCACCTAGACCTTGTTCCTATAATGACTGGTTTGAAACTAGCGGCATGCGAACAAACTAGTGAAATAAGTTAGGTCATCTAATTAGTACCTAGTTTCCCATGACCAATAGTGGAACTGAGGCATAGAGAAATGAGAGATGCTAAACACATAAGGAATAACCATAACTACACTCAACCCTAACACTTAATGATGTAGTACCCCATACATACATAACATACACTCAAGGCAGAAGTATCTCATTTTCATGCATGGCGAGCAACATGCATCACATATTTATCACAAACCCACACAAGTGGTAAATGGAAAAGGGGGAATAAAGGGATTCCTTCCACATACACCATTTTAAACCAATGTTCTAAATGGTACTTTGACACCAAAACATGTCTTGGAATGAAAAAAAAACATTTCATTTTTTATAAAATAATTACCAAACACAGTATAAAAAATGATGGAAAACACCAAAGCATTTAAAACACTTCAATGTCACCCTTACACAACTGTTCTCTTCTTTGAAAAAACAAATCATGGCCAATGACCTTCATTTACCTAAAAAATCACATGAACACAACATGAAACGTTTTAATAGGTCCACAAAAATCAACCATTTCTTTTAAAATGTTTCAAAGATACACTTTAACAAGGTTCATTCTCTTTAAAAGTCAAAATAAGGAAAATAGGACAACCACATAAATCAACCCATTTAAAAGAAGCCAACAAGATATTTTAGAAGTTTTAAACCATGTACACATTTAAAATACCAATTTTAAAAACATTAAAACAACCTTTTTTAAAATATTTAGAGTTCAACACTTCAATTCCAATTCAAATTCTCTTTAAAACCTAGTTTTCACACATTAAAAATTATAATCAAGTCAAAACCCATTTCAAAACATGATAACCATTTAAAAGGAAATAAGGGATTTCAAAAGAATATTAGCATAATAAAAAATTTCATTTAAAAAATGAAAACATTGTATTCATGTTAAAACCCATTTATACCAACCCCAAAACACCAAGAAATATTTTTAAAAAATCACGATATATTAAAAAAAATTGTAATTTCATAAAAATTGAATTTAGAAAGTAAATGCATGCTTATAATTCTAAAATGAAACAATTTAATAAAAACAACTACCTCCAAGAAGTAGAAACTAATCTGAAACACCGTGAAAATCATCCCCTTCAAAAATGGCCACACCCATGGTTGGGATTGGCGGTGAGGCTTCAGTGGGTCGGGTAGGGCTTCGGGGGGTCGGGGGATGGGGTGAACCGTTGGAGAGATCGGTGAGGGTTGGATCGGCGGCGATAAGTGACGATGGGCGGCGAGCATCGGGATCGGCGATGAGGGACGTGATCGGCGGTGAGGGATGGGATCAGATATTACGAGGGTTCATAGGGCTTTGGGGGGTCGGGGGTGATGTGTCAATGGGTTGGGGGAGAAGTGTCGAGTTTGTCAAAAAATAAAAAGATTTAGCAGAGGTTTTGAATAAACCGATGATAAATTATGTAAAAAAATTATCATCGGTTTCATAAACCACCGCTAATGTAAGATTTTGGTGTAGTGCCATGGGGATAAATGTAGACTGTTAGTGAAGCTGGGATTGAACCTACAAGAGGTGTCCAATGTATCTTTTATAAAATTAATCAATTCATGTAATTCAAATCGCTCAATTTATTGTTTTGAGACTGGATCATAATATACAATTTAGTATCAGACATTATCATGCAGTTTAATATCTTTTTACTATAACATTTTCCACACATTTAAACGTTGTGTTTTATGGAAATATAGTTAGGTCATAAAATATATTGAAGACCTAGAGGATTTATTGGGTACTAGGAAAACATGAGTGTGTCATACTCATGAATTGGTGATTCCATTCCAGTTCATAGGAATATATGGTATTAATTATTTCCAAGCTATATTCTCTCTCCCTAACTCAATTTGTGATTGATAGTGATGAAGTCGTCAGTGGGATCCATCATGGGTCTACATACATAAAAATGAATCGCAGATTCCCATGAATCACTGTGTGGAAGTCGGATCTTGGATGGGAATTCTAAAATGGGAGATTTTTCACTAACCAACTTATAATAAGGTCCCTCATTCTAAAGGGTGTTCATTATTACAAATATTATTAGGGCCCCATAAATTTGGAAGGATATGTTAGAGGATCCATTTATCAAGGGAATTCATGATCGAAGAGGTTTAGCTAGTGTGCATTCCTTGATCATATGAAACAAGTAGTTTTATAGGAGGCATTGGAAATTGGCTTCCCAATTAAGATACCTATGAAAATTGTCACATTGATATAGAGAGTATGGTATGCATAGTGACCTATTTTAAAGATCAACATAGTAGTCTGATAATAAAAAGGCTTCATTCTAGATTTCCCTAGTAAGGGCTCCTCAACATGATATATCCCCATTAAAAATCCATGGGTGATAGATCTTCTATGTGAAGAGCCCTTGGAAAATGGTCAGATGAGTGGAAGGAATTGGAAGACTATTTTATAATGTGAATATCCTTGGGGGAATGGTCACCCATATATAAGGCCTTGGGTGAATGGTCACCCAAGTTAATGAAATTGGAAGAAAGGTCTCCCAATTTGAAGTCCTTGGGTGAATAATTTCCTTAGTGGACATGGATTCTCATGTATACCCTTGGGGTAAGAAACCCTTGTATGATTGATGAGGTGGTTAATTCACCCTTTTGTAGGGGGGATAATGGAACAATCCACTTATAAATTTTTTCTCCTATGGATGACTCTATAACCATTTACCTAAGTTAATTAACTAGGTTTTAAATGAAATTTCCTACCTAATCGGAGTTTATAGACCTATTCCAATGGATCATGGAGTTTATCTCTCTCTTTACAAAATTGTGTGTCTCATTCCCTAGTGAACGATCATGGGTTATATTTATTAGGAACAAATTATGGTCAAGTGAATGGTCTTGGGGTGAAGTTGGTGCATGAAGGTGGTTTGGGAAATACATCATGAGTTAATGCAATTTAAAATGGGAAAAGTGACATGGGGGAATACCTAGGGACTTGGGTGAAGTGATAAGGATTATCCTTATGGACATTTATCCTTTTAAAACATAATCCTTTATTCCGTAAAATGAGCTCCAAAATTGTTCTTTTATCATTAATTATCACATCCTCTTAAAAAAATAAACTGACAACTAATATAGCTGATCCTTGGGTCCTTTCATCGTGACCATTCTATTAATATATTCTTCTTATGGTTGGTCTTTATTGGGTTTTTAGTGGGTTCTTCATCATTTACTTGTTTGTGAAGCTTTTCCACTTCTTACTCTAGTTAGAATTAATTCTTATCATCATCTTCAATATCATTTAAAATGGGGATACATTTTATCTTCAATCTCATTGTTATGGGTTTCACATCCTCATGTGGAACCTATGTGCTTCCTGGTAGAATGAAGAGTGACCTCTTGGTCAATTTTTAATAACGTTGTGTAAAAACATTGTGAGTTTCCGAAGCAATATTTGTGATTTTTAAATGTTTCTCATATCATTATTGGATATTATCAAATTGATAGTTACAATGGTCTTTCATCTTAATTTACTTTGTCTCCAACTCCCCAAAAAGGGATAGATTTTTTAAAAGTTTAGTTGAAACTATGACTATAGTTGTTGAACAATATTTTTGTCTCAAGAACTGAAATTTGTTTCCAATAGGGTTTTTATTTTTAATAGGGGAATCATAGGGGACCATAAGAGTTATTTTTATTATACCATTATTGTTATCATCATCATTGGGTTTGAATAACTTCTTATTTTTCACATATTTATTTTGATAATAGGGTTGTGGTATTTTTTTAATTCGAAAATTTCTCCTCGTCTATTGGGTTTATCATCAATCTAAATTCATCTGAATTAGACCATGTATTAGATACTTTCATGATTTAATAAATTAAATTCAATGTTTTTTATCATGGATCAATGACCAAGTGATTTTTGAATCGTCTCTACTAATGGAAATAAGTTTTGAATCTATTAATGTAATTTCCCTCAATGATTTTGGGGCTCATATGATGATGATCATGAGATCCTATATTGATTCATAGTTGTCATGATTCATTATTGTTTATATTTTAATCAAAAAAGGTAGTTCTTGGTATAATGGTTGAAAATAATAGGTTCTTTATGGTCTAGGTTCCTTAATTGTCTATGTGGAATTTTTTTCATGCATTGATCCCTCAAACAAGAAAAATATAAGAATCCAAGGTTGTAAGAATATAATTTAAATTGAGTAACATAAAAGAAAAATAAAATAATGAACCAATCCACAACCACATGGTATTTTGGTATGTTTCATACCTTTTCCCCGAATAATAGTGCTAAAAAATATACATGCCCTCAAATAACTTCCCCCATTGAGGGAATGGGGTTAGTGTTTAGATTTTATCAATTTCTGACATGTGATTAAAAATTTAAAAAGGAATAATATTGTGATACAATTTCCTGAGGTTGGTGCACTCAGGAAATGGATATTTTAACCTAGTTTTCATTTTATATGTGTGTGATCAGTGGAAATTAATAAAATTTCATTGAAAAAAATTAACTTTTGTAGTAAAAGGAAAATATGACTAGGGATGATATAATGGATGGTCACTTTATTTGATTATTAATGTCCTATGATAATCGTAGTTGATAGACTAATTTAAGAGTATATGATTTCAAAAAAATATAATATTTCTTCATCCTATGAATTATAATGGTTAAATAAATAAAACAAATAACGGGGTAACTAATCCCATGTGTTATGTATTGATTAACACTAGCTACGTCCATTCAATTAAAATGGTCAAAGTTATCTATCAAAAATTATGTTCATTTTGTTCAATCCTAAAAGAAATATTAGAACTGATGACACGTCTCACAATCACACTCCACACTACCACATTGGGGTTTGTTCTTTAATTTATATCACTCATTCTATGAAACAAAGTAAAAATATTCTAATGAAGATCAATGTGATAATAATCAAACACATGAAACTCAAAAAAATCCATCACCAACTCTAAGGTACAAAAATCATACTCCCAATACACCCTCCAATAAAAGAACACAATGGAATGATCATCCATCATGGTGGATGTAATGTTAATAATGGATGTAAGAAACACACACATTGTTAGATAGAGAAAAATGATCATGGTATTATATTAATAAAACATAGCTTCCATATGTTGAGTCAATAAGGTTTTCCTTATAACTATTCCATTCCTTCTTGTTTTGAAAATCACAAACACCTTATACTTAAGAAAATATTAATTTTACCTCCAAAAAGAAAATTTACTTCTTTAAGGAAATTTACCCTAACCTAGATTTTCTTATACATAGAAATATTTTTCCATTAGTACAAAAACCAGATTCATACCGAAAATCCCAGAAGTCATATAATTTAATGATTTGGAGCATCTAGTTTTTAGGATCCGAATTCTTGATGTGAACTGTAATAAAGTTCCAATCCGAATTATGGAATCCGAACTTTCATGAGTTTGACTCCGAACTCTTATGAAGTTCGACTCTGAACTCTTAAGAAGTTCGACTCCGAACTCATATGAAGTTCGACTCCGAACTGTTAAGTAGTTTGACTCCGAACTCTTATGAAGTTCGACTCCGAACTCTTAAGAAGTTTGACTCTGAACTCTTAAGTAGTTCGACTCCGAACTCTTAAGTATTTCGACTCCAAACTCTTATGAAGTTTGACTCTGAACTCTTAAGTAGTACAACTCCAAACTCTTAAGTAGTTTGACTCTAAACTCTTATGAAGTTGGACTCCGAACTTTTACTAGTTCGACTTCAAACTCTACAAGTTCAAATTTTAATCTCTAGTGAAACTAGAACCCGAATTCCTAGAAAACAGAATTCGAATATTTCTTAACATAGACTCCGAATTTCATTTTGGTTAGACTCCAAACTTTTATTTTTCTTACACTCCTAAATATTGTAGAGATTTTACTTACATTTGACTCATTTCAAAATGATGCCGTGCATTCAGTTATACATGATTTATTATTAAACAATGTCGTTCATTTGGTTTCTAATTAACCGTTGGTTGAGTTACATGTGTATAGGCCCCTCCGAATTTCATGGAAAATATGACCGTTGGAGGAGGGAGCCGACCGTTGGAAGTTTGCCTATAAATAGGAGCTCATTTGAAAGATCTCAAAAACATGTTGATCAATCTAGAGACAACACATTGTTAAAGTGATTTCCAGAGAGATAAGCTTTTCATGACTTGTGCATACTGAACTTCTCATTTAGATTGCTTCATGCAACTCCGAATGTTGGTGATTACATTCAAGGACTTCCGGGGATAGGAAGACAGATGTGCCGACTACCTTGAAGTTCGAGGGCTTCCTTGCGGAGGAAGACAGAGGTTCCAACTACCGTAAAGTTGAGGGCTTGTAGGGATAGCAAGACAGAGATTCCGATCTTCGTATCGAGGGCTTACCCTGGTGTGGGTAAGACAGACATGCTCGAAAGTATAAATCAAGGGACCTTTATCAATGGTTGTTGGATACCCTTGTCTTTGGGTTAAAAGACTTATATAATGTTACTTGTAGTTTTACTACTTTTTTGTTTCCGCTTCATATTGTATTGTAAGGAAAGTATAATCTTCTTATATTTCCTTACACTTGTACTCTGATTAGTTTAGATTCTATACGCTTTAAGGTAGAATCTAATATTGTAAAATTTGGTTCCAATTCTCCAATTGGTGATTAGAGGTGTTGTGAATTTTTCTTAGTTTAACTTTTTTCAACATAGATTTTTCCTTGTCTAAGGTATTTTTTAAAGTGTACAATTAACCCCCCCCCCTCATGTATATTGAGCATCTACATCGTTATTTCGATCCTACAATTGGTATCGGAGGAGGTATCAGAAATAATTATAATCGCATATAAGTTTCTCTTGCTCACTTTTTCATTGTTCTTCATCCTTTCTTAGAATGTTCTTTTTCATTCTGAACTTTGTCATTCCGAATTATCATTCTGAATTGTCATTCCAAACTTTTTGGTTACGAACTTTTTTCTACTAACCAGTTTGGTTTCCCAAGTTTTTTTAAGAATGGAAGGAATCAATGTTGGTTCTATTGACAATCTAAACCCTACAAGACCACCAATATTTAATGGTAATGACTACCAGTACTGGAGAGATTGAATGCAGACTTTTGTTATCAATACTGGAGTGGATTATTTCGATATGCTTACTGGTGATTATAAAAATCCTGATAAGGAAGTTAGAACATTCACTAACCAGGAAAAGCAGGAGTATCAAATCAATTATAAGGTACACAATACTTTAATATGTTCAATGACTAGAAATATATATAGCCAAATTTCTTATTGTGAAGCAGCTAATTGTATCTAGAAGAAGTTAGAAGTTACACACTTTGGCACTTATAATGTGATTGAAACTAGGAGATCTATTCTTAAGGCTAAATACCATGGATTCAATTTTCCGTATAGAGAACCAATCTATATGGTTCAATAGATATTTATGACTATAGTCAACAACATGCAGTCTATGGGAGAAATAGGGTTAGATGATGAAGCCCTTATGGATAAGATAATTAATATTATGCCCAATGAGTGGGAATCAAAGATAACAGCTATAGATGAGAATAGGAAGGTCACTCAAATTTCTCTTGATGAAATATTCGGAACTCTTCTCCAACATGAAACAAGAATGAAGAGAGATGCTTACAACATCAGAAAGAAGAATGGGAATGGTATTGTTTCATTTACAACAATATCGAATCATATGAAAGCGAAGACTCTTGAGAGAGTAACCAGATCCAAGTCTAAGAAGGTGCTAATTCAGTCAGAATATAGTGAAAGTGAAATATCAGAAAATGAATTAGAAAATCTTGATCGAAGGATGAACAAGATAGCTGGACAGAGAAATTACCAATCCAAGTATAAGAAAAAGGAAAGGAAAGATAGGAAAGATGGAGAAGTAATTTGTTATGAATGCAAGAGAGATGGACATATTAGACCAGATATCCCTTTTCTCAAAAAGAAATAATGGAATGAAAGTCATTCTTAAAGGAACATGAATAAGCATTACAAAACCAAAGTAAAGAAAGTTCTGAAAGAAAATGACACCTGGAGTGCTAGTGGTGGTGACTCTTCAGATGAATCTTCTAATTATGAATATTCAAGATAGAAGAATCTTGGTTTTATAGCCAGATTACCCATTAACAATCATTGCTTTATGGATAAGGTACGAAATGATGAATCATTGACCAATGTATCATTAAATTCTAATGATAGTAAGCATTATAACTCGTAAGATGAAGAATCATCTTCTGATGAAGAAAATACTTCACCTACCTATGAAAAACATTCTAGTTTTGCTGAACTTCTTGAGATTGAGAATTCTAAAATCAATAAAAAACTTGATAAGGAAAACTCTAGGAATTCCATTCTTACAAAAGACATATCATATCATTCTAAAGATCATGATAGTTTAAATTCTTATTTTGAAAAGATTTCAAAATATCTTGAGGAAGTAAGTTCTGAGAGGAACAAACATTCTAAAGAGTTAGAACAAGTAATTTCTAAAGAAAGTGTTTTTGAGCCCAGCTCTACTTCTAAATCTAATAATTTTGAAGATAAAAACTTGGTTATTAAACTCAACTCCAAAATTTTTTCCTTAAATAAGTGTTTATCAAACTTTACCCATGGTAAAAAAATTATGATAAAATGTATTCTCAAATACGACCTTTAAGAAACAAATCTGGATTTGGTTATTCCAATGAAAAACAAATTTTTAGTAACAACTACATTGTTCCACAATGTGACCCATTTTGTACCAAGTTTCAATGTGGTGGTCACAGGGAAAAGAGTTTTTCTTTAAATAATACCCAATCTCTAGGTTTTCATAAAGCCTATTTTTTTAAGAAATTGTGTGTTCCTAAGATTTTGTTGTCTTGAAATCTCAGATCCAAAAAAGTTTGGATTCTGAAAGTCTAATTATTTTCCTGTTTCCAGGATGATAGAGGAAGTACCAACAATAATACATGGTACATGGATAGTGGATGTGCCCGACACATGACTGGTAACAAAATATATTTTGAAAAGATTATCAATACGAAAGGAGGAAAGGTATCTTTCGGAGATAATGCTCAGGGGGAAATTGTTGGTATAGGTAATATTGTTCTTCTTGGTAAAACATTGATTTCAAATGTTTTATTTGTTAAGGGTCTTAAGCACAACCTCATTAGCATAAGTCAGTTTTTTGATGAAGGGTACCTTGTGAATTTTAGAAATGATAAGTGCTTAGTACACGATTCGAAGTAAGAATTTATTCTCTCAGCCAATAGGCAGGAGAATGTTTACACTTTGAACTTAGAAGACCTCAGGAGACAAAACCTACCTTTCCTATGTGTAAAGGAAGATCATTCCTGGTTATGGCATAGAAGACTAGGTCACTCTTATCATAGAAACTAATGTAATCTTTCTAAGAAGAAAATAGTTAAGGATCTACTAGAGCTTAGATTTGATTCATCTAATGTTTGTGATCCTTGTCAATATGGAAAGCAACATAAATCTAGTTTTAAATCAATTGGTGAAGTCCCAACGACTGATGCATTATAGTCAGTGCACATGGATCTTTTTGGTCCAACACAAACTCGAAGTATTGGAGGAAAATACTATGTCTTTGTTCTAGTTGATGATTACACCAGATTTACTTGGGTCTATTTTCTAACAAAAAAGTCTGAAGCTTTTTCTTATTTCAATAGTTTTAGAGAACATGTTAAAATTGAGAAAAATCTACCACTGAGAACTATTCTTAGTGATCATGGAGGAGAATTTCAAAGTTCTGATTTTGAAACTTTTTGTAGAATAAAAGGTATTACTCACAATTTTTCATCACCTAGAACTCCTCAACAAAATGGTGTAGTTGAAAGAAGAAATATAATTCATCAAGAGATAACTAGAACCACTTTGAGTGAATATTCTATAGCTAGACATTTCTGGGATGAAGCTTTAAGTACTGCTTGTTATACTATAAATCGAGATTTGATTAGACCTTTTCATAATAAAACGCCTTATGAGTTATGGAACAGTATAAAACAAAGACTTTCCTACTTCAAGGTTTTTAGTTGCAAAGTATTCATTCTGAATACTATAGATAATTTACATAAATTCGCACCAAAATATGATGATGGAATTTTCTTAGGCTACTCCACAACTTCTAAGGCATACATAGTTTTCAATAAAAATACTTGTACTGTTGAAGAAACAGTGCATGTAAAATTTGATGAGTCTGATCCTTTTGTTTTTAAACCATCCCAATATACATCCTCAGATATGTTTTCAAAAACTGATTTTCAACCATTGATAGAATATCCTTCTGATAAGAAAAATTTTCAAGAAGATACTTTTGAAACATTTACTCTAGAAGACCTTCTACCCTATGTTGATGAACAGGTTTTACAAAACCCAAATCAGGTGTTTCTTAAGAATCACCCTAGTGATAGTATCATTGGTGATGTAAATAAACCTATAAGGACTAGAAGTTCCTTAAGAAATAAAGTAGAACATCTATAATTTCTTTCCCTATTAAAACAAAAAAGCACTGATGAAGCTTTAGGTGATGATGATTGGATCAAAGCCATGCAAGATGAACAAAATGAATTTGAGAGGAAAAACATCTGGACATTGGTTGAAAGACCTAAGGAAACATCTTTCATTGGGGTAAAATGGGTCTTCAGAAACAAGTGTGATGAAAATGGAGTCATAGTAAGAAATAAATCTAGACTCGTTGGTAAAGGCTATAATTAACAAGAGGGAATAAACTATGAAGAAACCTATGCTCTAGTATCTAGACTTGAATCTATTCGTATTCTACTTGCCTTTGCAGCATTCTTCAATTTTAATCTTTTTCAAATGGATGTGAAATGTTCTTTTCCTAATGGTTATGTTCTAGAAGAAGTTTTTGTTGAACAACCTCCTGGCTATGAAGATACAAAACATCCTGATCATGTTTTTAGACTTACCAAAGCATTGTATGGTCTTAAACAAGCCCAACGAGCCTGGTATGATATACTCACTGAATTTTTGCTTCAAAATAACTATGTTAAGGGAAATTCAGATCAAACCCTTTTTATAAAGAAAGATAAGAAAAATGTTTTGATTGTTCAAATTTATGTTGATGACATCATATTTGGTTCAACTCAGCAATCTTTAACTAATTCTTTTGCATGTCTAATGAAACCTGAGTTTGAAATGAGTATGATGGGTGAGTTAAATTTTTTCCATGGTTTTCAAATTTCTCAAAAACCGGAGGGAAACTATATATCTCAACATAAGTATATTAAAGATCTTATTAAAAAGTATGGTTATGACAATACTAAGAGTATAAGTACTCCCATCAGTACCTCAAACTCTTTAGATCTTGATGAAGCTGGGAATCCATTAGACCAGACATCTTTTAGAGGTATGATAGGAAGTTTACTTTACTCAAAACCTAGTCGACCAGACATAATGTATTCAGTATTCTTATGTGAAAGATATCAATCCAATCCTAAGGAATCTCACTTAATGGTGATAAAAAGAAATTTTCACTACCTAAAGGGAACCATGTATCTTGGATTATTTTATACTTCTGGAAATGATTTTATTCTAAAAATCTTTTCAGATACTGACTTTGGTGGATGTAGAATGGATAGAAAAAGTACATCCGGAACTTGTCATTTTTTAGGAGATTCATTAGTTTCTAGGTCCTGCAAGAAGCAACATTCTGTAGCACTTTCCACCGCTGAAGCCGAATATGTAGCAGCTGGAAGTTGTTGTGCTCAAGTATTGTGGATGCAACACACACTCACAGATTATGGCCTGAGTTTTACTAAGACTCAAATTTTGTGTGATAACAGAAGTGTCATTGCCCTAAGTAAAAACCATGAACCTCACTCTCGTGAAAAACACATAGATATTATGCATCACTTTCTTAGGGATCACACACTTAAAGGAGTTATCATTCTTCATTTTATCGGAACGCAAGATCAACTTGCTGATATTTTCAAAAAATCATTACCCTCCGATAGATTTGAATACATTAAAAAAAAGTTAAGAATGATAACCGTAAGGTAATCATTCTTCACTAACTTCTTGTTGAACAATTCTACTAACAGTAATAAAATCTTTTTCATAGGGGGGGTACATTTGATTGTTAGTGTAACTGAAATTTTCATTGATAGTTTTTCAAAATTTTCAGAACTGAAGTTTCTGGAATGGAAATTTCCGAAACATAAATTTCCGAAATGGGAATTTCCGGAAATGTAATTTTCAGGATTGAAATTCTCGGACTAAAAACTTCCGGAATGGAGGTTTTCATACAGAGAACTTCTGGAATGGATATTTTCTTACTGAGAACTTCCAGAACGGAGATTTTTGTACTGTAGTTTTCGTATGGAAATTTTCGTACTGGAACTTTCGTAATGAGTTTGTTTTTAAATTTATTTCTTCAAGAACAATATTACCAATTACCAACAATGTTTCTAGACAATCCGAAAGCTATGATTTCCTTACTTATAGTTTCATAATCATACTTTTCATGCTTGTATTTTCCTTGTTTTAAAAAAAATTAGGATTCTAGTTTTTCCTCAAATTCGGATGTTTTCCTTAAAACCTAAAAAGATCGGAGTCATGTTTTTCCTTGCGGGAGTGTTTTCAACCATCAGATCAAGTCAATGTTTTTTCAACCGTAAGATGGATTTTAGAAGACCAAAGGTCACATCCATCGCCTATATAAAGGGAGCTCTGATACTCGTCCCACATCGGTTTTGAAAGATTTTGCGGCTTGAAGCCCTGCTGCACTTCTTAAGACTGGTTGTAAACTTTGAAAAGCCATTCCGAATCTTTCAGATTTATTTCCTCTGAATGTTTGTAGATGCTAAATCTCAAGATATGTCAACTGCGGAACCAATCTCTAAGTGGTCAATTTAGTTCATCTGTAATTCTACAATCTCAATTTTATTATAACCACGAATATTAAGTTGAATGGTTGGGAAGATATATGCCCGTTCAAGTCAGAAAAGCAGGATCCGGTGTATACTAATTTGTCGACAGAATTCTATGAGTCTGTTTCCTTTCATATGGAAGATGGAAGAGAATGGTTTTCCTTCAAGTCTTATGGAAAGACTTATAAGCTATCCTACACCATGGATGCGAGCTTGGTTGGTTTGTCCAATGAAGGGGAAGTTGAGTTTTGCTCACACAAGCTTCCCGATGAGCAAGGAAGTTTCAACATGGTGAAGGCTTTAAAATTCCTTGGACTTAAGGATGCTACAACGACTAAGATTTCTCATCTCACTCCAAACAACACGATTCTTCATCTTTGGGTGCAAGTTTTTATCATTCTGAGAAGATGTGACAAAGATAATTTTAAGAAAAGTGATATATATGTTTTAGATTTCTTGGCGAATCTATGAAAAATTAATTTGATGAGGCATGTCTTGATTACGATCAAGAACATCAAGGAAGGGAATTTAAGAGCTTAGATAATTATGTACCCTGCTTTACTATCGAGGCTGATAGTTCGGTTCTTAGAATCCTTCAAGGTTTTATGGAAATCAGAAGTTCGGAATTGCAAGCTTATGCTGGTTAGTGATGATACCCTGAAGAGGATGAAGATGGGTTTTGTCCAGTGAATCCGGAGAATTTTACCCTCTGTCTGTGGAAGAGGTTGAAGCAGCTATGAAAGAAACACAGAATCCAGAACCATCCAAAAAGAAAAGGAGGAAGAGATACGTTAAGGAAGTGGTTGTTGATGAAGAAAATCCTCAGGCTAAGGAAACTCAGTCTGCTCCCCCCAAGCCAAAGAAGCAGAAAACATATACAGATGAAGTAACAGCCAAGTGGAGGGAAGTCAAAGAGAAGAGGAAGGAAGGGGATCCAAAATTCGGATTAGACCCTGCAGAGGCTAAGACCTTAAAATAAAAAGCTGCAGAAGATCTAGAGAAACAAGAAAAAGAGAAGAAGATAAAAAAGATGTTATATGAAGCTGATGTGGTGAAATCTTTTCTAAGAGCTACAAAATTAGCTTCTGGAATTCATTCCATTCCGGAAATGTTTGGTGATGAACCCTCTTTAATAGAAACTCCAGCCAAGAACTATGTTACTCCGGATAAATCCAAGGGTAAAGAAGTAATTGAAGAAGATAAGAAGGAATATGAGAAGGAAGTTGCTGAAGAAGTAGAGGAAGAAGTTGAGGATGAAGAAAAAGAATAAGAAGAAGAAAGTGAAGATTAGGATACCCTGATCAAGCAAGAATAGGACTACAAGATAAGGCTGAATCTGCAAAGTTAGTAACTCCAGGAAAGGCAGATGAGGAAGCTAGTAAGAATGATGATAAGAAACAACAAGAAGAAGAAGAATAAAATGTCTTGTATGATGAGGAAGAATCTTATGAGAGGAATTTTCATGCTGAAGGAAAAGAATTACAGAAACCAGATGAAGACCAGATCATTGAAGTGTATGAATTTGAGGAAGTATCCCTTAATAAAGAACCTGTTCAGAGAGCTGATAAGGGGAAACAAACTCTCATAGAGATACCTATAAAAGATGTCATCAGGAAGAAAGAGGTCTGTGGCACCTCTAGAAGAAATTTGGTGCAAGCTGAAGAAGATCAGTCTCCAAGCAATGTTTATGATTCGGAATCATCATCTCTTGGGAATGATTTTGTTGTTAAATATCTGAAGAAGTTGGTGGACACCATTCCGATTTTTCAAACAATAGATTCCAGATGCCAGATGCTGCAACAAAGTATGAATCAGAAACCATATTCTTTATCCATGGTTATGGATAGGTTTGTGAAGTTGGAAGCTGAACAGAAAATTTTTCATATCGATTATGATGTTGATAGAAAGTCCTGCAGTAAGGTAACCAAGTGTTCTAAGAGAGTTGATGAAGATTTAGTTCAGTTTGAGAGTTTTCAGGCTGATGTTCAAAATGATTTTGAAATGGAGGATAAAAAGTTTAACGAGACTTATAAAAAGCTGACCAAGAGAAAAATTATCGGAATCAACACGTTAGGGACATGAATGAGAAGCTTAACTCAGTATCTCAGAATTGGAAAAGTGAAAGAGATTTCCGGATTGAGTTTCAGCAGAAGTTGGAAAAGAAAGATGAGATAATAAAGTTGCAGAAAGAAGCCTTGGAGGCTCAGGCAGAAGCTTTAAAAGTCCAAGAAGAAAAGGTAATAGACTTGGAGAGGCAAGGTGAGGAAGACCAAAGAGGCTTGAAGAAACTCAAAACCATGTTAAATAAGCTCTTCCCGAAGGAGAAGGAAGACAAATGAACCCACATCGATCTTTTGTTGTAATTGTATTTCTTTGTAAAATTTTCCAACACAAATGAAATGATTATTTGGTTGGTTGTATCTTTTCATATACTAATGTTTCAGGTACCATACTTTGTTTTTCATTCCCTTCAATTCTTTTTAGAAATCACAAAAGGGGAGAAGGAAAATGAACTACTCCCAAGGAGGAGAAATGAAAATTTTTTAAGTGAAATATTCTTAAATAAAGGTTGAGTTTCCCACTACAAAATTTTTCATTCTTACAATAATGGATAATCCACTCCGGAAACTCAGAATACAATCCTTAGAGTATCAATGCCTAAGGGGGAGTTAGTTATATTCACTTTAATCCATGAAAAAAGGGAGATAATTGTTTAATTTCAAAGTCTAATGAATTTTTTCAAAATCCTTATATGCTTTTTCAGAAGGATGTTTGTGCTTTCCATGAAGGGAGAGATTGTTGAGTCAATAAGGTTTTCCTTATAACTTTTCCATTCCTTCTTGTTTTGAAAATCACAAACACCTTATACTTAAGCAAATATAAATTTTACCTCCTTAAGGAAAATTTACTTCTTTAAAGAAATTTACCCTAACCAAGATTTTCTTATACATCGAAATATTTTTTCTTTAGTACGAAAACCGGATTCATACCCAAAATTCCAGAAGTCATATAATGTAAAGATTTGGAGCATTCTATTTTTAGGATACGAATTCTGATGTGAAATGTAATGAAGTTCCAATCCGAATTCTGGACTCTGAACTTTCATGAGTGTGACTCCGAACTCTTATGAAGTTCGACTCCGAACTCTTAAGAAGTTCGACTCCAAACTCTTATGAATTTCGAGTCCAAACTCTTAAGTAGTTCGACTTCGAACTCTTATGAATTTCAACTCTGAACTCTTAAGAAGTTCGACTTCGAAATCTTAAGTAGTTTGACTCTGAACTCTTTAGTAGTTCGACTCCGAACTCTTATGAAGTTCGACTCCGAACTCTTAAGTAGTATGACTCCGAACTCTAAAGTAGTTCAACTCCGAACTCTTATGAAGTTGGACTCCGAACTTTTACTAGTTCGACTTCGAACTCTGCCAGTTAAGATTCCAATCTCTCATGAAACAAGTCTCTGAATTCCTATAAAACAGAATCATAATATTTCTTAACATAGACACCGAATTTCATTTTGTTTAGACTCCGAACATTTATTTTTCTTACACTCCGAAATCTTGTATAGCTTTTACTTACATATGACTCATTTCAAAATGATGTCATGAATTCAATTATACATGATTTATTATTAAACAATGTCATTCATTCTATTTCTAATTAACCGTTGGTTGAGTTACACGTGTACAGGTCCCTCTGAATTTCATGGAAAATATGACCGTTGGAGGAGGGAGCCGACCGTTGGAAGTTTGCCTATAAATAGGAGCTCATTTTAAAGAGCTCAAAGGCAAGTTGATCAATCTAGGGACCACACGCTATTAAGGTGATTTCTGGAGAGAGAAGCTTTTCATGCCTTGTGCGTACTAAACTGCTTGTTCATATTGCTTCGTGCGACTCCGAATTTTGTTGATTACATTCGAGGATTTCGGAGGATAGGAAGACAGAGGTGCCGACTACCTTGAAGTTCGAGGGCCTCTTTTCTAAGGAAGACAGAGGTTACAACTACCTTAAATTTGAGGGCTTTCGAGGATAGCAAGATAGAGATTCCGATCTTCGTATCAAGGGCTTACCCTGGTGTGGGTAAGACAGACTTGCTTGAAAGTATAAATCAAGGGACCTTTATCCAAGGTTGTTGGATACCCTTCTCTTTGAATTAAAAGACTTATATCTTGTTACTTGTAGTTTTACTACTTTTTTGTTTCCACTGTATATTGTATTTTAAGGAAAGTATAATCTTCTTATATTTTCTTACTTTTGTAATCTGATTAGTTTAGATTCTATATGATTTAAGGTAGAATCTGATATTGTAAACTTTGGTTCCAATTTTCCAATTGGTGATTAGAGGTGTTGTGAATTTTCCTAGTTTAACTTTGTTAAACATATATTTCTCCTTGTCTAAGGAAAATTTTAAATTGTACAATTCACCCCCCCCCCCCCTCTTGTACATTGATCATCAACATCATTATTTCGATCCTACACCATATAGACTGGGATCGTCAATAGACAAAAGAAAAATAAACATAACAAAGTATTCTTAAAAAGAGTATACATCATCATAGATGGGTTCTACTCTATTGAATTCCTCCATTAGAGTGTCTTCATTTATTCTCCATCCATTATATCCTCTATAAATTTTATTATATAGAAATATTTAAAAACAATGGTGTCGACCTGATGTAAATAGTAATATTGTGGAATGGATCAATAATAAGCCATAATTTTTCCCATGATGAAATATTCATGGTGAATGTTGGAAATTAGGGGATTTATAGAAAATTATCCTTATTCAAATAGTCAAATATAAAAAATACCATAACACAAACATAAATATTTTTCATTATTGTTTAATCACCATAATTATACTGTCAAGAAGTTTTTACCACAATATGATATACTAGAATGTGAAGAAATATTCATAAAAACATTGTGCCTCTAACTCTATATGGTCTTCTATGTTATGGTAACTTGTAAACAATGTATATCCCACACAGATCCTAATTTTTTATATTATGTTTATTTAGGATTTATTATTCCATGGTGTGGTCGAAATGTGCTAATCTACTTCAAAGAGAAGTCTTCCAAATCGAATCTTATTTTTTTCATATATAAAATATAAGTAGTTGAACCTAATATATATCTTATGTATCCAAAACCAACTCAAAATTATTATGAAATATCCAATTCAATCCAAATTATTTTCTCACATTTACCCCTTGTGATGTAGTCATTATTATTATCGACCAATCATACAATTTTCACATCATATACTTTTTTATGAGGTTTCCTTATATTTAATCTTCCTCATCTATGTTGTAGTGAAATAGCTCATATCATAGTGTTTTCATATCATACGGATCCTCAATTTATTTTCATAAATCCTTTAATTAATTTCACAAAAAATCAATTTAGTCTTCTACTGTATTCAATTTTATCCCATGTAATGGTATTTTGGGAATGTTCCCCAGGTTTCACCATAGTTTCTTCCTCAACTTCCCATATTAATCTTTTAAAAATTCACTATTGTAGCGTGGTAAATGGCATTATAGAATAATTGAATTGTTTTTTAACTCTCGAATTCCTTTTCATTTCCTAAATATTTTTTTTCACATAGTTGCATCATGAAATTTAAAATTCATTATTTCATCATTGAAAGTCCAAATATTTTTATATAACTTATTTATTATAAACAATAATTGAAGAATTATAGCAATATACAATATTTGATTAAATAAATTATTCAAATTATGGTAAAAATATGCTCATATTAATGGCTCATCAACATCTACTATAACATAGCATAGACCTATCATGTTTATTAGTAGATTCTAAATCCATTAAATTTTTTCTAGTGAAATATTTTACAAAAAATTGGATGATATCCTTAAATGAATCATAATTACCTCATAACTTTATTAAAAAACTATTGTTTAAATAAATTTCAAAATAACCACTTTTTTTGAGTTGATGATTGCTAATGGAAAAATTATTAAAATCCATTATCTTAGTAGAAATAGATAAAAAATATAATCCACTTTGAGCATATATGATATCCCATCATGTAGTTAAACATATATAACCATGATTGATGAAAAACTCAATATCTCAGTTAATACATGAATTATAAAGTTTGCAGGTGAAAAATAATTTCAGACACGTAAAGATAAATTAGGTGCCATGCGAATACTATTCTAAAAAAATTACTTATTAATTATAATATAATAGTTATTAACATGTATTATCTAATTCTAATATTATAAAATAATGAAAATAAAAATAATGGTAACATAAGAACCAAGGTCACATAGTCACTTTGTTTCTCAACACTTCCTATCACACAAGGAATGCCAAAGTTACAATGGCCTTTCATACTTGGTTAGATTATCTTAGGAATTTTTTTCCCTAATATTTGGTTTATAATTTCTTTATATGGAATGGGTGGAGAAATATTTTTTCATTTCAAGTGAATTTGTAACACTCCCCTCACTGGAATTGATTCATCGTTTATTTTTCAATTTCGATAGTATTTCATTTATTTTAATGTCATAGATAAATTTCTTAATTTATAAAAACCATGTTATACACTTAAAAAAATTCCATTTTAATGGATATCATTTCAAGATTGTTCATATGTTTTAGTTTAGTTTATCTTAGGTAAGAAATTTTATGCCTTTTTAGAAAACCCATTATACTGCTATCTTGGATATACCACCTAAGACACATTTCAGTTGTTCTAGGATTTCAACGAGTATCTATTTCACTCATTTATATAGAAAACTAACCCAACTATAAATCATGATTTTTAATTTCTATGTTGATTTCATCATTTTAATCCATTTTATCAATAATCTATTTCTGTAGGCACTCTAAATTTATTTCTGAACAAGATGGACTATAAATACATTGAATTTGAGGTTTATGATTTTATGAGTTTCTTGGGGCCACAAGTTCCATCATCACTCTATAGTCTCAACATGAAAAAAATTATAGATTTTTATAATATGAATTCAAGTTACATGAAAAGTGATTAAATCAACAATTTTTTTTGTCCCAAAAAAGTAGAAGTCGTTTTATTTAAAGATAAGAGTTACAGGAGTCTAAAATAAGACCTCTTACAATAATCATTATTTCAAAAAGAAAATATGTCAGAAGGAATATCATTATTCTAAAACATTTCATTGGCCTCCAATCCCTTGTTGTCCAATACATTGGCCACAAGATTTTCTTCATGAAATGTATGTGTAATGATGTAATTCATTGATCAACGAGATTAAAAGAAGTTTTCTGTACGTTAGTAAGCTTTTAGAATAAATAAAATATGTCATTTCTAATTTCCTGCACTACAGTGGTTGAGTCTCACTCAAGCCAAAGGTTAAACCATCTGTGCTTTTGTGAAACTTAAAAATGATCCCAAGAATTTCTTCATCACGATGATGATTACAACATCATCATCATCAATTTTATTGAAGATCCAAGTACAAGCCGGGACTAGAAGAGGATACAAATTTACGGTGAACTGAGGTAATGCAACCCAAGGGAATAATTAATCACAAAGGTCACCCCATTGAGATGGAAGGACCCCAAGTATGTGAGGCAGGAAAGATGACTATTAAGAGGGGATTTTGAAGCAATAAGTCAACAGCATAATTGCCCTCCAGCCAAGTGTGGGTAATCTCCACCTCACTATCGAGAAGAACTCTAGATTTTTGGATATGGTAAGTGATAGACTAGGGGGTGGGGTTGAGCCCACACAAGGAGCTGTAAATCACCTGAGAGTCTATCTCCAGAGCAGCAAGGCGGATTTTGTTCCTCCTGAAGAGATCCAAGATGGAAACCACCGCATGAGATTCAGCTTTACAGAGAGTCCCCATACCCGAAAGAGGCCATGATGGTAATGACCACCAATCCATTGGTATCACGCACCAGGCCGCCTCCCCGCATGAGACCCAAGCTACACGATCCGTCTGTATTCAGTTACCAACCTCTACTATTAGAGACCTCACCGTTAGGAAGACCTCACCTCTAGATTCCTCACTGCTAAATACACCTCACCACTAGAGACACCTCACCGTTAGAGAGACCTCACCGATAGGTAAATCTCATCGTTAGGATGCTCACCCGTAGTTATCACCGATATGTATTGTGTTGTCTAATTTTTCGTTTTCTTTAGCTGAAACTCTTAATTATCATCAGTATATTGTTTTTTATTACATTTCAATTCATAAATGATAAAAACTAAGCCTTAGTCACATTTCAATCCAGCACATACTCTCCTCTCTTCAATCCCCACTTCTCGAACCCACACATTTCGCGTGAACCCAAGATTCTTCGATCAGAGATGGAAAAAACAAAACTTCTGAAATGCAGGGATGAGAGTGATGAGATGAATGTGAAGAAGAAAAAAATAGGACCTGAAGCTTGTGGTAGTGGAAGTAGAACAAGTTCAGGAAGCAATGTAGTGAACCCGCATTTGTATAATAGAGAAATTGTAATAGAGAAGGAACTTTGTGCATAATGGCTTATGTACAGTAAGTTGTTGATTATGTGGATATTGGAGGAGAAGGGATGGCTCGATTGCTTCGCAAACAACAATGTCCCCTATTATCCTAAGTTGGTAAAAGAGTTATATGCGTCTGTGCACTTTGAGAAATCTTAAGAGGAGAACAGAATGGTTTCAGTTGTGAATGAAAAGAAAATATCTTTTTCCTTGGTTGAATGGGCTGAATGTTTAAAGTCCCACATGAAGGCTTTTTTGGGTACTGCTCGAAGACAATTTCTCCTACCAGTGACATTTTTGATTATGAGATTGCCTTCGAAGAGCTCACCGGTAGTGGAAAACCAAAGAAATTAGTGGCTGCAGAAATGGATGGAGAAAATAGATTGTTTTTCAAGTTCATCCAACATGTGCTAAGTCCAAGAAGAGGGGAATTTTCAAATTTGAGGTATCAAGATATATATTTGTTGCATCTGTTACGACATAGTGTTAAGGTGAATCTGTGTAGACTGTTAATGATTCAGATTGAGGTTATGATCAGGCCCAAATCAAATTCCAATGCTTTATTATTTATCAAGTTAATTTCGGTTATGATCAATGTGAAGGAAGTAGCTGAGTCTCAGGATTAGACAGTGGTGGTAAGGAACGATTTTGGTATCACAAGAATCGTTTGTAAATATATGAAGATTGGGTGGACCCCATGGAAAAGGCAGTGGGTAATTGAAGATGATAGGGTTTATGATAAGTTCAACCCTGTTGACCGTCCTAATAGGCCATGGGATATAAGGGATCCAGGTCTAGGATATGATGAAGAAGAACCTCAGTATAGTGATGACACTGATGAAGAGGATACCTCGATAGCAGATGGAGGGGATCCTAACTTACCTCTTAGTCCAGCAGCTGAAGTTGTATCATCTGGAAAGGAAACAGTCTTGAAAGAGAGAAATGAAAAATCTCATATTGATGAGGAAGTCCAGCTTACTTCAGAGAATGAGGAAGAACAAGAATCTGAAACTGAAGCATATGTTTCTACCTTCTTGAGACTTAATCCACTAAGTGGGCACTCCTCAATTCCTATTGAGGAAATTAATGAAGTAGATAGACCTGCACCTATTCCCAATGATCCCCTACTATTGAATTGGAGATAGTTATGGAGGATTCTTCTGAGGAAGACATGTCTGTTCAAACTGCTATTAATGTACATATATAGGAGAATGCACAGATTGAGGGGGATCATCCTACCAGACACGGTATTGTTTTCTCATGAGATTGAAGACTGGGTTGAAGACCCAGGTTTTGTAGTGTTTGGGTTGGACTATCCTAATTCAGAAGATGAGAAACCCATCAAAAGACCTCATGTCACTTATAATCTCATTTCTGACACTTTACTTGAGGATATAGTAAGAAAATATGATTTAAACCAGTTCAAGTCTGATCTCCATGCCAGTTTTGTGGAAGAAATAAAAAGAATGGAAACCTACTTAGTATCTTCTATTCAGTCTGTGATGACTGAATCGGTATCTGGTGTTTTGGATGAAGTCAAGACCTTCCAGAATCAATTTTCACGCTTGGCAGAGAATGTTGAATCTCAAAAGAAATAAATGGTCTCTATGAATCCTCATATGAGCTCTCAATATCAAGAAGACAAAGACTTGGCTTTAGTGAATAGTGTAGTTGGCCAGATGGTATCAGTTTTTGAAGAATTTATGATTTCCATGGAACAGCATGTTAGCACCCAAGACTCTCTTGTAAAAAATCTCATATGTGGGTTGCCTAAATCCTTTAAGGAAACAGTTGCCTTTAGTATTTCACCTCTGAGTACTACTAGGTCTTCATTGGATATTGATTAGATTCGAGCTGTGATGAGAGAAGACATTGGACAGTCTTCTACTAGTGGCTCTGTAGACTCTGCTGCTTTGACCCAAGTAGTGACTACCACTAGGGATATAGGGAAAATTGTTCATAATTTTAGGGGAGAGGCCACTGCTTCTCAAAAAGTGGTCAAAGACAATGTTATTTTCTATTTCCAAAGGATATATACTAAGCATCAGTTGAACAATAATTTGAAGCTTCTGTTAGAAAACTTGAAACTACCTCCAGTCACTCAGGCTTTCAGAGAGCATGTAAGCAAGCTCAGGGAGTTGAATCCTTCTCTAGATAAATTTATGGAGAACAAGGATGACTTAATTTCTGCTATGGAAAGAGGAGGGATCATAATGGACTTTAGGAATCTGTTGCTGCCATTTTTTGCATGTGGACAGTACTCCAATCATTGTACCTCCAGCTCTTCCTGCCTCTGCTCAGTCTGCCTCCATTCCTCAGATGCCACCAGCTCAAGAAATTAGTTTTCTCACTCCTATGGTCACCCAGAGAGCTACATAGTATAGACCAGGAACTGTATCAGTCACTCAGCCTCCATTGATCATCTCTAGTGTTCCTAAGCCTCCTCCTGCATCCACCAAGGTTAAATCCTCTTCTGATCCCAAGGGAAAATCACATGCTGAGGAGGTGGACTGATTAGTGTCTAGGCAATTTGATAGGAATCACTTGTATTAGTTTTTCCTCAAGAAAGATACATAATTTCATTCTCTTTTCCTGTATTTCTATTTCTTATCTTTTTTTCTAATCACAAAGCGGGAGAACTATGATATGAAGCCTAATATATTTTACCTCTGATACATTTAAAATCACACATTTGAAAATGTCATTACTCAAACTGATAAATGAAAACCATTGTATTTTATACTAATACATTACTGATTATTTTGGATTATAATATCATAATTTGTGACTATCAAAAAGGAGGAGATTGTTGACCTCAATTGTTTTTATAATCTTAATTATGTTTCAATATGATTTGATAATCCAAAATAATGTTTATCTGTATATTAATTATTCATTAAATCTATGACATCATATTATTAAGTTGATAATCTATCAAAATGATCATTGTAATTTTTTAATCAATGGTTATCTATGTTTATACTTGTTTAAAAATGTTACTAACTCAATCTGGATATGACTTGCATAGAACAGATAAGAATTAAGTGTTGAGTCACTGATACAGACCTACCGGTACATAGTCTACTGATAAGTAAAGGTCACTGATAGACACGGCTTCCTGTGACACAAGGTCACTGGTACATTGTTACCGATACAAACAGAAAGAAAGACAGCTACCGATATGAAGTCCACTGATACATATACAAACTCCACCGATACTGACATACAGTCTACCGATACAAGTCTGCTGATATAAAGAGACAGATACTATTACAATTTCTACCGATACAAGTCTACTGATAGAGACAGATGGCTACCTCTACAAAGTTTACCGATATAATAATTTCACCAGTACAAAAGAGATACCTATAAAAGGAGCTACTGATGGAAATAACTACCGATACATAGAGCTAATGATATAAATAGTAACAACTACCGACACAAGACCTACTGACTCAATTCCACAAATACAAGCTCACTGATACTAGGAGATACCGATGGAAACCAGTCACCATATCTCTAAACCCTACTTATGTTTGTTTATTAACAACGGTCATATTTGATGTTTTAATGAAACTTCTATTAATTAATAAGGGTTATTGGCATGTCAGGGAACCATACCTCGTACCTATAAAAAGGTAACCATTCTCATTGTCGGACCTCAAGGTATAAAAGGATGATCAAGCTAATAAAGAATGTGTGGTGGAATATACGTGCATGTGTGTGACACATGAAGTGAAATTCATAAATAATAACACGAGAAGAACTCAATGAACAGTCATACACATCAATCATAAGTTTCAAAGAAGAATCTCATGTGTTACAAAGAATACTCTCTTACTCGAGCTGAACTCCTAAACTAGAAGTGAAGGAACAGAACCACGACACTCTGTTTTCCCTAAAAATTCTAAAGGAGTCAAAGCTTCATCTACATTAATCTGAAGAGTCCAGAGCTTCACTCACAACACATAGAGCTTTCTAAACTCAACTCTATTTGTTTAGCTCTATTATGTTTCACTTATCTACATATTGAGAAGTGTGTGTTCTATATTTTAAACACACCATGTCTCTTGTGCTGAACTGGAGGATATCTAAAATCCTCACTCAAACCTTACGAATTATTTTAGTTCCCACTGTGAATTGTGGTAGAGGTCAAGTGTGACCTGGATAGCCAGTGTGCTATTGTTTTTTTCCCACGTATAACTGTGGTAAAGGTCTGTGGACCTGGACAGTCTTAGTACTGTTGTAAACCCCGATCTAGGGTGTGGATCATAGTTTATAAAAAACTGTTTGAGATGACTAAGTCTCAGCTTGAGACAGAACCTCTTGGTTAAAACTTGTGTGCTTTTTTATTTTGTATTAAATTATATTGAATATTCTGCTGCTAAGTACTTTAAATTAAATTTTTTTTAAAAGTAACTTTGATAGTTAAACTAGAAAGTGTTTGTATTTATTGTAACACATTAGGTTAGTTTCAAAAGCTAATATAATCTTCAGATTAGATTAACTGAGAACTAATCAATCTCTTGAGAACCTAACTGACCCTTTACTGTATTACAAATTCACTACAGTTTAGCTTGTTATTTAAATTGGGGGATTTTAATAGAAATATTTTTAACAGAAATTTTTAATTGGAACTCAATTCACCCCCCTCATGAGTATCCACTCCTTAACTCATGTCTAAACTGATATCCAAAGTCAAGTAAAGTATGTTTCATCCACCGAATTTGTGCACAACAACTACTTGCAGCAATATATTCTAATTCAGCAGTAGACAATGCAACCGAGTTCTGCTTTTTACTAAACCATGATACTAAGGACTTACCTATAATATGACATTTTCCTGAAGTGCTCTTTCTATCTAACTTGAAACCAGCAAAGTCAGCATATGAATAACTTATTAAATAGAATGATTGTCCTTTTGGATAGAATAATCTCAAGTCGGTAGTATGTTTAAGATATTTGAAAATTCTTTTAATAGCAAGCAAGTGTAACTCTTTTGGATTAGCTTGAAATCATGCACACATACACACACTAAACATGATATCTGGTCGACTAGTAGTAAGATAGAGCAGACTCCCTATCATACCTCTATAGTTGGTTTGATCCACTAGATTTCCAGTTTCACCAGCATCCAACTTACAAGTGATACTCATGGGTGTGTCATTACCCTTACTACTATCCAAACCAAAACGTTTTAAAAGATCTTTGTATATTTACTTTGATTTAAAATAATACCATTTTCATTTTGAAAAACTTTAAATCCAAGAAAATATTTGAGTTCTCCCAGTAAAGTAATTTCAAATTCATTTTGCATACTCTTTGAAAATTCAATACACAAAGTTTTTTTAGAATATCCAAAAATAATATCATCAATATAGATTTTCACTATTAAAACATCTTTAGAAATTCTTTCGATAAAGAGAGTTGGATCAACAATCCCTTTATAAAAACATTTTGATATAAGAAACTTATTATGTCTATCATAACAAGCTCATAGAGCTTGTTTTAAACCATATAAAGCCTTTGAGAGCTTAAAAAATCGATTTGGATAATGAGGATTAGTAAATCGAGGTGGTTGTTCAACAAAAAAATCTTCAATTATAAAACCATTTAGAAAAGAACTTTTAACATCCATTTGATATAACTTGAAATTCAGATGAGCGGAATAGGCAAGTAAAATCATAATAGCTTTTAATCTAGCTACAGGTGAAATGGTTCCTCATAGTCTATTCCTTCCTCATGATTATATCCTTGTGCAACTAGTCTCTCCTTGTTTCTAATGATATTTCCTAATTCATCATCATTATTTCTAAAGACCCATTTAGCGCTTATGGTCAAAGTGTCCTTAGCTCTTGCAACTAATTCCCAGACTTTGTTTCTTTCAAATTGATTTAATTCTTCTTGCATGGCAATTACCCAAAATTAATCATTGATTGCATCATTGATATTTTTAGGTTCTAACTGTGAAAGAAATGCTTGATGTTCAACATGGTTTCTTAGAGAATATCTAGTCTGTGTCCCTCTATCAATAATACCAACAACAACATCTAAAGGATGATTCATTAGAATTCTATTTGATCTAGTAAAGGTAGGACTAGAAATTTCAGGTTCTTCTCTTGGTTCGGGTTCACCAGAAGCAGGTTCTGGAAAATTTCTAGAATTTCTTGGTTTTATAGCAGGTTCACTATTTTTACCATTAAGGTCCAGAATAGATAGATCTTCTTCAAGATTTTCAAGAGAAGACTTAGGTTCATGCGGATCAGTTTCATCAAATTTGACATGTACTGACTCTTCCACACATTTGGTTCTTTTGTTAAAGACTTTATAAGACTTACTGGTTATAGAGTAACCTAGAAAGATTCCCTCATCACTTTTAGAGTAAAATTTGTCAAGATTATCCTTAGTATTAAGAATAAAGACTTTTCAACCAAAAACTCTGAAGTAACTCACTTTAGGTTTCCTATTATTCAACAGTTCATAAGGGGTCTTTTTGAGAACAGGTCTAATCAAGACTGTATTTATAATATAACAAGTTGTATTTACAGATTCTACCTAGAAGTAAACAGGTAGGTCATACTCATTAAGCATAGTTATTGCAATTTCTTGAAGGGTTGCATTCCTTTTTTCTACTACACCATTCTTTTGAGGTGTCCTTGGATTAGAGAAATTATTATTGTACCCATTATGTGAGCAATAGGTTTCAAAATCATGATTTTCAAACTCCCGGTCATGATCACTTCTCAGGGTCTTAATCTAAAGTCCACTAAGGTTCTCTACAGACTTGGAATATTTCATAAAATAAAACAATCTTCACTTTTGTGAGCAAGAAAGTATAACCAATTGTATCTAAAGAAGTCATCTACTAAGAAATAGACATAGTGCTTCCCATTTAAACTAGAAACTCTAGAAGGTACAAATAAATCCATGTGAACCAAATTGAGAGGTTGAGAAGTTGAAACTTCTTTATTTAATTTTAATGAATCTTTATGTTTCTTTCCCTTTTGACAGTGAGTAAAAACTTTGTCTGATGGGAATTTTAGATGAGGTAGGTGTCTAACCAAATTTTTATTAGTCAGTTTCTTAAGTGAGTAAACATTGTAGTGTCCCAATATTCTGTGTCATATCCAAGACTCTTTATGAAAATAATTTAAACAAGTAACCTTTTGTTTGGATAAAGAATTTAAATCTACTTCATATACATTTTCATTTCTCAAGGCAGTAAATACCAAAACATTTTTAGAATCAAATACATGGAAATCATCACATTCAAATTTAACATTGAAATCATCATCACACAAATGAGAAATGATTAATAGGTTATATTTTAATCCATTAGCAAATAAAACTTTAGAAATTAAAATTGAATCAGTGTTACCAATATGGCCAAAGCCGATGATTTTTCCTTTTGAATTATCACTGAATGTGACATGTCCTCCATAAAATTTGACTAAACTCTTAAAACATGAAAAGTATCATGTCATATGTCTTGAAAATCCACTGTACAAATACCATGTTTTCCTACAGGAACTTTTTAAGTAGGTTTCCTACAAAACAGGTTTAGACAGAATACGATTTTGGTACCCAGATTTTCTTGTGTCCAGACAGGTTAGCAAGAAAAACTTTTGGTACCCATATTTGTCTAATGGGTTTCATATAATCAATATATTAAAAATATTTTTAATGATAAACTTTATTTGATCTATAACTATGTGAATAACTAGTTAAGACATAAGAGTTTCCAAAACTGGAACTAGCAGCATACTGTCCAGAATTAGGAATAAATCTATTCTTTGTAATCTGTCTCTGTCCAGGCTGATAGCCTAAACCAGTAATATATTTTGGTGCTACTTGTTTTCCTAGACTTTGTGTAAGAGTGTTCTTTCCATTAGTGAACTTATCCAAATATATTCTATGTTTTTCATTGAACAATTTAAGTTCAGTATTTTCCTTTAATAGTTGAGCGTTCTTTTCCCTTTCTATACTAAGATCAGATATAACAATACTAGTCAAGGCATACTGTTTCTTTAAGGTTTTACAATTATCTTTCAGCTCATTGCAGGTATCCTCTAGCATGTTACAATATTCAAATAATTCATCACTAGTCATGTTTTCAGAATCAGAATCATCTCCAAAATAATAAGAATTTAAAGTATGAGTATCCAATGTTACCTTAGATGTGTTTTTCATGAAACACATATTAGCTTTTAGATTTTTTATCCAGAGAATAATCAGAATCACTTGAACTGTCTTCTGAAGCACTACAGGTTGGTTTCATATCATTCTTATATTTTTTGTCCTTATAATCATATTTCTTCTTGAACTTCAATT
This sequence comes from Viscum album, assembly GCA_963277665.1. Classification (NCBI taxonomy): domain Eukaryota; kingdom Viridiplantae; phylum Streptophyta; class Magnoliopsida; order Santalales; family Viscaceae; genus Viscum; species Viscum album. The sequence continues at coordinate 1,044,513,590 of OY728161.1, read as the reverse complement.
TTGGACAGTCAGACTTAATGTGTCATTTCCTTTTGCATTCATAAAACACTATCTCATTATCCTTATCAGCTTTCTTCCAATATTTCTTCCAATCACCTCGTTGGTAATACTTACCCTTATAATTTGTTTTTTGGAAAAATTTCTTCTTGCTGTAAAATTTCATGAATCTCCTGACTATTTGAGCCCTCTCTTCATCACTATGAGAATCTGAACCTCCACTTGTTGAGCTTTCAGTAGGTATGTGAACATTCTCCTTGTCCTTGGTCTTTGAGGCAGTAGACTTAAATGTCACTGACTTCCTCTTTGGTTCATCATCTTCCTCATTGTTTACCTTTAGCTCTTCTTTATACATCACCAACTTACCAATTAGCTCCTTAACAGGTAGTGAACTTATATCACACGATTGTCTTATTGAATCTGATGTGCCTCTCCATCTCTCTAGAAGACATCTTTCTATCCTCATGATTTTCTCTTTTGCATGAACAACCTTTCCAAGTGATCTCATTGTATTTACAATTCCACTGAACCTGAGATACATGTCAGAAATAGGTTCATCCGGCTTCATCATAAAATTATCATACATAATAGTGTAGGTATTTAGTCTCATTTCCTTAACATTGGTTGTTCCCTCATGGGAAATAGACAAAGTATCCCAGATTTCATAAGCAGTTTTACAAGTAGATATTCAATTAAATTATTCATCTCCTAAAGCACAATACAGGGCATTCATTGCTTTACAATTATTATTGTAACCAGTTTTTGTAGGTTCATCCCAAGTAGTTCTTTTGTTTTCTGGAATCTTATACTGTGTTTCTATAGGAGTCCAGATGTAAAATCTCATACTTTCTAAATTAATTATCATTTTCATTTTCCATTGGGCATAATTAACACCATTAAAGAAAGATGTCATGTTGGTAGCTGCACCTTATAGTCTATTACCCATAATTATATTTTAGATAATAAATATAAAGAGATAAAAATTTATAAATAATAGAAATTTTGGGATCTTTAAGATACAACTAAAATCACAGTTAAAAATAATTTTTCAAACAGAGTTTTGAATAACTTTTATAACCTTTGATACCAAAGTTTGGTCGGAGTGGATACTCAAGAGGGGGGTGAATTGAGTTCCAATTAAAAATTTCTGTTAAAAATATTTCTATTAAAATCTCCAAATTTAAATAACAAGCTAAACTCTAGAAAATTTGTAATACATTAAAGGGTCAGTTAGGTTCTCAAGTGATTGATTTGTTATCAGTTAATCTAATCTAATGATTAGATTAGCTTTTGAAACTAATATAATGCGTTATAATAAATACAAACACTTTCTAGTTTAACTATTAGAGTTACTTTAAAACAAATTTTAATTAAAAGTACTTAGTATAGGAATATTCAATATAGTTTAAAACAAAATAAACAAACACAACAGTTTTAACCAAGTGGTTCAGTCTCTGGATGAGACTTATTCCTCTCAAACAGTTTTATATAAACTATGATCCACACCCTAGATCGAGGTTTACAATAGTACTTAGACTGTCCAGGTCCTCTGACCTCTACCACAATTATACGTGGGAAAACGAAAATAATAGCACATAGGCTATCCGGGTAACACTTGACCTCTACCACAATTCAAAGTGGGAACTAAAATAATTTATAAGGTTTGAGTGAGGATTTTAGATATCCTCCTGTTCAGCACACGAGACAGGGTGTGCTTAAAATACAGAACACACAATGTTCAATTTGTAGATTAATGAAACACAATAGAACTAAACAAATAGAGATGAGTTTACAATGATTTATGGGTTGTGAGTGAAGCTCTGGACTCTTCATATTGATGTAGATGAAGCTTTAAGTCCTTATTTAGATGTTTTAGGGAAAACATAGTGTCGTGGTTCTGTTCCTTCACTTACAGTGTAGGTGTTCATCTCATGTAAGAGAGTATTCTTTGTAACACTTGAGCTTCTTCTTTGAAACTTCTGCTTGATGTGTATGACTGTTCTTTGAGTTCTTCTCGTGTTCTTATTTATGAATTTCACTTCAGGTGTCACACACTTGCACATATATTCGACCACACTATATTCATTATCTTGATCTTCCTTTTATACCTTGAGCTCCAGCAATGGGAATGATTACCTTTTTACAGGTACAAGGTATAGTTCCCTAACATGCCAACAACCCTCATTAATTAATAGAGTTACATTAAAAACATAAAATATGACCATTGTTAAGGAAGAAATATAAGTTGGGTTTAGAGAAATGGTGACTGGATTCCATCGGTATCTCCTAGTATCAGTGAGCTTGTATCGGTGGACTTGAGTCAGTCGGTCTTTTGTCGGTAGCTGTTACTCTTTATAATAGTAGATCTATGTATCGGTAGCTCTTTCCATCAGTAGCTCCTTTTATCACACCCGGTTTGAGTTATGTGGACTATTTTATGCATTTTTATGTGTTTAAAGTGCATGGTATGAGTTGGGAAGAGGTTGGGAGAGTTTGTAATGGTTTTGAATGAGTTTGGATGCTTTTAAAGGGGTGCACGGTTTGAGCACGGTTAGTGGAAACCGTGCAGATTATCTAGGAAACAATGCAGGGGAGAAAGTAGGATTCGCATGGCCTACGTGCGGTTTGCCAAACCATGCGAGTCAACCATGCAGACCCTTGTTCCCAAGGCAGTAGAGTGTGCACGGTTAGTGCACGGCTTTCCAAACCATGCGGGCTAACCAGGCAGCAAATTAAAATTAGGGTTATAAAACTCGGGCTCACTCCGGATTTCCTCATTTCACTCCAATCTTCCTCCCACTCAATCCTCACTCAGGATTTTTGGTTATCAAGGGTTGGAGGGGCGCTCCCACACATTTTGGAAGTGATTCAAAGGGGTTTAAAGGTGGATTCAATGTGGTTTCTATCGGGTAAGTCTCTCCTCTTGGTTTCCTTCTATTTTCCTCTAGATCTACAACCCTCTCTTTTTTGGTTTTCTAGATCTACACATGTTTTCTGTAGATATAGGGTTGTGGTTTCCTTGGATGTTAATATTAAGGCTTGTGAATGTTATAGGAAGTGATCTAGAGAGGTTTCGGTGGTCCGTTCACTGGATTTGATGCACGGTTGTTCATGGGTCGATTTCTCAAGATCCCTAAAGGTAGGTGGCTTCACTCTCGATTCCACTTGGTTAGAGCTAATGGTTTTGGTTAAAATTAATTTTTTGTTCTTGAAATTTATTGTGTTTTGATGTGAGAAATTGGTTAGAAATCCCTTGGGTGATGTTTTGGGAATTTTTGGGGAAAATGGTGTTTTATGGTGAAATGTTATTCTTGTGGATTTTAAAATGAAAATTTTAAAATGGGGTGATATGGTTGATTTTTGAAAATTATTGATGGAAAGGGATTTCAATAAAAGGTTTGTTTTATTGAAATTTTGTTTGGCATGGAAAATGGTTTTCAATAAATGGGTGATTTATTGAAGTGGATTGATATGCAATGGAATTGGTTTATTGCATGTTGTTGTAACCTTGGTGGGTTTATGATTGGTTTGGTTTGATTGAAATGTTTTATAGAATTGGTAGGGATGTCTCACTATAAAAAGGGGATGGATAGTGGTCGGAAGAACCACCATATGAGTAGTGGTCGGGAAGTACCTCTAGTTGTGAATGGGTGAATGGGTTGGGCGGAAGTCCCACCGTTTTGGTTGCTTGTTGTGCATTGCTTTTCAAGATGGATTTGTTATGCTAATGCGTAAATGTTGGGATGATTGTGCCTTTTTTGGTTGGCTTTCCCTTGGTTGCTTGGGTTCGCTGTGATGGCTTGGTAAGGATATGTTTGTATTATGAAAATAATTTCACTTGTGATTCATTTTATATAAACTATTTTATATAATGTGCTAATGGTTTTATGCTAGTGGCATGTGTAGGGAAGTCATTTGGGGAAATCCTACTATGTTTTAGTACTCACCCCCTACTTTGGCACTTTGGTGTCTTTGCAGATGTCGTGTATCGTGATGTGGATTGATATGCAATGGAATTGGTTGATTTCCTGTTATTGTGACTTTGGTGGGTTTATTCTTGGTTTGTTTTGATTGAAATGTTGTATGGAAGTGGGTGGGAAGTCTCACTATTAAAAGGGGATGGATAGTGGTCGTAAGAACCACCATATGAGTAGTGGTCAGGAAGTACCGCTAGTTGGGAATGAGTGAACAGGTTGGGAGGAAGTCCGACCGTTTTGGTTTCTTATTGTGCATTGCTTTGCAAGATGGAATGTTTGTGCTAATGCGTAAATGTTGGGATGATTGTGGCTTGTTTGGTTGGCTTTCCCTTGGTTGCTTGGGTTGGATGTGATGGCTTGGTAAGGACATGTTTGGCTTATGAAAATGGTTTCACTTGTGATTCATTTTATATAAACTGTTTTATATAATGTTTTAATAGTTTTATCCTAGTGGTGTGTGTAGGGAAGTGATTTGGGGAAATCGTACTAAGTTTTAGTACTCAGCCCCTTCTTTGGCGCTTTGGTGTCTTGGCAGATGTCATGTACCTTGATGTGGATTGATATGCAATGGAATTGGATGATTGCATGTTGTTGTGACCTTGGTGGGTTCATGCTTGGTTTGGTTTGATTGAAATGTTTTATGGAAGTGGGCGGGAAGTCTCACTATAAAAAGGGGATGGATAGTGGTCGGAAGAACCACCATATGAGTAGTGGTCGGGAAGTACCGCTAGTTGTGAATGGGTGAACGGGTTGGGTGGAAGTCCCACCGTTTTGGTTTCTTGTTGTGCATTGTTTTGCAAGATGGAATTGTTGTGCTAATGCGTAAATGTTGGGATGATTGTGGCTTGTTTGGTTTGATTTTCCTTGGTTGCTTGGGTTGGATGTGATGGCTTGGTAAGGACATGTTTGGCTTATGAAAATGGTTGCACTTGTGATTCATTTTATATAAACTATTTTATATAATGTGATAACGGTTTTATCCTAGTGGCGTGTTTAGGGAAGTCATTTGGGGAAATCCTACTATGTTTCAATACTCAACCCCTGCTTTGGCAGTATGGTGTCTTTGCAGATGTTGTGTACTATGATGTGGGAAAAGGTAAGGCATCTACCTCCTTTAGTGGAGCATTTTTATTCCTTAGAGGAGCTCGGAGCTTATATCTTGGTGTGGAGCTGTGGTGGAGTCATCGCTTGTGGTGTTTGGTTTTTTAGTTTCCTATTTGTACTCTGATGTGTTGTGAAAAATTCTCTAAAAAACTAATTTTTTTTGGTTTAGAGAGAACCAAAATATCTAGGGTATGATTGTTAACAAAAAGATAAAGAGATTTAATGGTTTCAGTGTTTGAGATCCCATGAAAATTCCAAAAAATGATTTTCATTTGAAAAATTGTTTGGAGAAAGGACCTCCTTTTTTCTTTCCATCCGAATTTTTGTTTCTAACAGATTTCCCAGTGGAAAAATGTTTTATATCATCCTTTTTTTGGTTATTTGGGAAAAAATTTCTAGGTTTTGAGCATGCCAAGGAAATACCCTTATTGGTATGCTTCTCATCATTCAAATCAGTAACAAAAATTCCATTAAAAGTATCTTGTTTATATTAAAAATCAGTATTTTAGCTTGTTATCTTAGAAATTTTCTAATAGGAATATGGTTTAGAAAAATCTATAATAGAAACATTAATACTCTGATTTTCTTGTACTGTAAGACTACTAGAATGAGAATGTTTAGGCTGATTAGAAGAAGTAATACATAAACTGCTCGTTGGATTAGATGAAAAAACATTAGCATGAATATTACATGTTCCTCTATTATAGGACCGCTAAAAACATCAGAGGTTTTTACATAAGGGCAGGAATAAGAAGCATTAAATTTACCAGAGAATTATTTTTCAACTGGTAATGAGGACGAGACATCATTTTGATATAAGACAATGTTGGAAGAATCAACACACATGGATTGAAAATGTTCATAACATCAATAGAGATATCCAGACTAATTTTTTCTTCCTCAATAAGGGGCATGTATGGGTTTAAAGAGTTACTAAATGGATCACAACAATCCTCTTTTTCTTCCTCATCTACAAGAGATACCCAACTATTCCCTTTAATAGTTTTCACATCAAGAACATCTGTTTTCTTTTTAATCAATTTTTATGTTTCATTTTTCGTTGGAGACTCATTTCCATCAAGGAAAATATTATTACAACTAATTTTTCTACCGAAATATTTCCATCCATTTGGGTTAGTAGGATGTCTAAATTGTTTTTGAACAATCCTAAAATTAGAAAAAGTATGTCATACAGTCCTACAAAATTCATAGAAAGGAGGAACAAAATCATATTAAAATTTAACCTCAAATTTAATATCATTAGAAATAAAGTAGATTAAAACATGAGGTTTTACATCAAGATATTCTTCAATAATGATCCTACCATACATCCGATCTTCACCATGTATCGTGCAACAATCAATTTTCAACGGTATACCAACACAATAAGTGATATCATTAAGAATTATGGGATGCCAAAAAACCCAATTTACCTCATGTAATCTAATTCAAATCTGTGTTGTTGAATTCTTCTGAGTAAAAGGATTGAAATTTATTTTCCACTCATAAATTCTAAGAGTACTAGGTTCAAGAAAAACGTTACCGAAATTCTATACAACTTCGAGATCTACTTTTCTTTTTAATAAGATGTGGAAGAAACCCCTTATGATTGGAATCATCTTCCAGTCCTTGCTCCCCCAGCATTGAGAAATATGTAGTTTAATATCCTAATAGGACCAAGACTTGTCTCCTTTAGAAGACATGATATGCCCCAGAAGGGAGAATTTTCATATATTCATCATGTATCCAGATCGGCCAGCATCGTAAAATAGAAGTCATCTATATTCTTGGAAACATGAGGTTTCAAAACTTCCCAAGGCCCCACATCATATTCATTAAAAGCTTATAGAAAATATATTCCTATAGTTTTCATTGGTGAACAAGCATCCTTTAGATTTATGTTATTTTCTAGATGCATCGTGGAAACATGTAGTTCGTGATTTTCACGATTGAAAGAATTCTACCATTCCGGATGAAAGGTTTTACATGAAAAATGGATTTAGATTCTGGACAAAATGTAGCTTACAGATTACCCTTGGTTCTTCTTCTCTGAACGCACGAGATCCATTTTCAAGAATTCTGGTTCATTCTTCCATGATTGCAAGAACAAGAAGTCGATGTCATCCAAAGTCTAGGTTTCCAAGAAGTGAGCCAAAACAGATCTATTCTAAGCACCTTCAATGATCAAGGACCTATCTCACATGAATCGACACCATACCAGTGAGAATCCATGATATTTCCTCTTCACAGCTGGATATTAAAATCGAGTAATTTTTTAATATGGGTTTTATGAAAAAAAAAAATTTGGGATAGGGGATTATGGTTCCGATATTTTTAAAAATGGGTCTGGGATGCGTGAATGTCGTTCACGCATCCTTCCGCAGCAAAGGATGTGTGAACAACGTTCACTCATCTTCGCCCCCACTGAAGATGCGTGAACCTCGTTCACGCATCCTCCTCAGAGGAGGGATGTGTGTACGCGGTTCACACATCGCAGAGTGAGCTCAAATGGTTTCCAATATTTATAACTATTAATTACAAACTAATACACTTAATTTAAAAATTATGAAATATTAATAAATATCAGTTAAATAATAGAAAATATTTAAATAATGTTAATAATTATTAATAAATATTCATGAAAAATAGATATTCATTAAATAATTATTAATAGAATGGCTTGAGTATTCTCTAACATGTATTGAGAAATATATAATCTTAGCATCTTTCACTCACTCATGTTATCTCAACATGTTTTAGTTAAACATCTATTTCTATAAAGATCCTCATATGGTTTCATTTGTATTCTAAAGTGGAAACTGTTATTATATATGAATTCCACTAATAAATGTTGTCGATCACAATATCTCTTGAAATAGATCAAGAAATATATTAGGTGATCTACCACCCTATGAATGATCCTTTTATAATTACTATTAGTTTAAGTGTGGTAAGTAGTTCAAATCTTATTCTTGTATCCAATTCTTGTTAAATAATTCCAAAAAACATCATAGAGATCCTTGGGTCTCTCTTAGATATAATATATTGATTTAATCCAAGTAAACTTACCTATTTATTTATATATTGGTATGTTGATAGAGTGTGAAATACTCTCAAATAGTATTGAAGTAAGAAAGCATTGTAACTTTATCAACTATAAACTGAATGGAATTAATTATAATGTAGGTCTTTATAAGACCTATGATGAATTACATGGTGGTGTTTTATATTTTAATGTGTAATAGTTTAATCATCCTCTTTTAACTCTTTCTTTCATCCTTCACTTACAGTCAACCAATGTTTAGACATGCATAATCAATAATCTCACTCTTTAGATTGTGTAGCAGAAGAAATTGTTTCCTTTTATAAATTCTGAATATCAATCTTCTCAAAATTGGACAAATGAACTTCTAATTCATATTGTAGTTATTTTGATCTTCAATCATAATCATCTACTCTTCACAAATATCGATTATTCATTCAAATTTATTTTTCATGCAATTTAATTTTTGTAAACAAATAATCGTGTTCCATGATATTCTAGGATTTGACATCTAATTTTAAATCATTGAGATCAATACTATTTTTCAAGATTTCTTCAAGTTCACGCATCTTTTCATCCAGAATCTATTTTATTTCGAAATAGTTAATATAATTAATATTTATTATTTAATTTAATCATATTATTTATTATACACATATATATATATATTGGTAGATAATTTGATAATAGTAAGACACTTATTTAAAAAAGAATAAAAGTCTATAATTGATAACAGTAAGACACATAAAAAATGTATAATAAGTCAAATATCAACCTAATCTACACCTCTAGTGTGGATTATCCTCTGTCCCACAACCAGGCGTATACTGGATGTGCCCACACTGTGACTTTCTATGTTTGTGGTCTGGCGTACGCTGCACATCCTCATCGACAGCCACCTCCACATCCTCCTGCGTGACAGGTGATGGATGTATAGTATCATCGCCTGTACCCTGGCCCACATATAAGGATAGTGGAAGCTAGCTGGAAATCTCACCATAATAGGAAGTAGATGGCTGCTGTGCTGCGGATTACTGCAATAAAACATCGAACTCAATCCAGTCATTGTATGTAAGTACCTGGGGCTGTGCCTGAGAAGCTGGAGGAGCATCTGACTGATCATGCTTAACACCCTCCTCCAGTGGAACATTAGAATGTGGCCAAGAGAGCTGGGTAGCCTCCTCCTATGGAACAACATCATCCATAATAGGTTCATCACCCCCAGGTACATCTATGTGAGGCTCAGCAGGCTTCGCGGCCTCCGCAACATGTGGTGGATCATAGAAAATGCCATGATAAATCACGTCCATCGATGATAGCATCTATCGCACAAGGGTGTGAATATATGCTGGGTCAAAGGAATCTCTCTCCACTAGATCAGAAATATGAAGTAGATGATAAATATGAGCATCCTGTGAAAAAAAATTCTGTATATACTAATATGAATAAAAATTCAATTGAATAGTGAATGGAAGAATGCATACCAAGTCATGAAAGCCCCGTCCGTGCCGTGTCAGAAATCTGACTGGGGACCTGATGTACTAGCCTACATAATCCATCTGATCCATCAAATGAAAACATATTGTCCCTACCCCTCGCAATTGTGACTACCGTTGTCTGTCCCATAACACAACTTATCTGCCATGGTAGCTCCTCCAATGAAAATCTTTCTTCCCTGACATCTTCAGGGAATGCATTGAATCCAACTGACTGGGCGGGTTAGGAACTGGCTGAAGGAATCCAAACTGCCTCATAACCCCATCTGTCTGATGCCACTCGAATATATAAAAATGAATCAGTGGAACCCTGCAGGAGCCGATAGCAAGCATCACTGTACAGTATAGTGGCAGACTCTGAAGGATATCATCTGTATATGACATCCATGTAATATGAAAGAAAAAATTAATAACCAATTAATAAATTAATAGATTTACAGTAAAGAGTAATGATTTAAAAATATAAATAATGATCACTTAAATCGTCTGGTTGAATGCTGTCTAACATAATTCTGTAGGCGTGAACATCATGTCTGGGAGAATCTGAATGTCGATGCGCCTGACTCCACCTGTAGATAACATTTTTATTTTTACATTTCATAAAATAATCTTATACAATTAAGTTAGATATTATATGGAATTAATAACATACCAACGTCCACGTGGAGCCTCTGCTACAATCTCAACGGGTAATGGTGCATGAGCATGTGGAGCTAAATGAAGGATGTGCTCCCATACCCACATCTGCAGAAGAACCATGCATCAGGTGATCTGCATCTTATCGATGCGATATGCGCTTCATAGGGCCCTGTATTTATATGCTATGAAAGAATACCCACATCTATATCGGCCTGCCTGGTCCAAGTCCTCAAAAAAGATAAATATATCAGGTTCACAAAAGTAGTAGAGTGGTCAAAAAAAAGTGTGCCACCGATCAGCCTAAAAATATTTGTGCGTGAAAATCGCAGCACGGTGACGTCATCAACATCATCTGGTAAATGTGTGAATATCTAGTCTAACCAAGGAATCCACAATATACCACTGACGATGGTCCTTCCATCATCTTGGACCTCAATGCCCAGTAGTCTATGAACAAGCTCAGGCAAATCTGATGGAACTCGGCCTGTCAAAGCATGTCCGTCGATAGGGAGGCCCAACATAATGGCCACATCCTGTAATGCAGTAGTCATCTCCCCCTCACTGAAATGGAAAGTATGCAACTCTATCCTCCATCTCTCTACAAGTGCAGCAATGAGCTGATGATCATGAAATGTGAAGTCGCACATTTCTACTCCATAGAATCTAGCTCGACGCAGATGGGGGATGATAACGGGAGGTGGTGCAATATGATGGAAATGGTGAGATCTACGTACAATCAAGAGAGGCACAGGACGTCCCTCTAAAAGAAACCGCAATACATGAGTAGCCTGAGATGTAAGAAATGGAAAATCTGTCATCTATACACATGATATCATCGATAATTTTTAATAGTGAATTGAATAAAAATTGTAAACTTTTATTTGAAAAAAACTACAACAAGAAAAATAAGGTATAAAATAAAGCAGTAGTGATAAAAAAAACATGCATTGATGATGTGGAAGCACGATATATTCATTTTCGTTTGGTGTTTATTTTTTTAATAGTTTTTGATGAACCTTTGTGGTGTTTTCTTTAACAATGTTTTGTATATGTTGACAAATAATATTTTTTTAAGATGTAGAAGCATGATATATTCATTTTCGTTTGGTGTTTATTTTTTTAATAGTTTGTGAAGAACATTTGTGGTGTTTTTTTAACAAAGTTTTTCATATGTTGACAACTAATATTTTTTTAAAATGTGGAAGCATGATATATTCATTTTCGTTTGGTGTTTATTTTTTTAATAGTTTCTGAAGAACAGATTCAACCCCCCCCCCCTATCAGTTGTTATTTGATCCTTCGAACTTCAGTTTTAGTATCATACAATTATTTATGATAAAATACAAAAATGAGACAAACCAAAATAAAAACATCTAAAAAATGGAGCCGGTACACAGACTCGATCATGGATGATGAGATGTAGAACTATGTCATGCCACTTCGGGACATCCCTTACGAGTATGTCCTTCTACGTGACAAATACTGCATCATATTCTCCCACCTCGTTGCTGAGGCCAATCCATATCATTCCTGATGTGAGCTGATGTTGGTGTTCCTCAGAGCCGCAACCTGGTAGCATGAAGCCAATAATTTTATAAATGACATACATTGAAAAAATCATATATGAAACAAAAACCAACTTATGAAAACCTAGAAATATCAGGGATGATGGTCGGTTGATCAACAGACAATGTGATAGAATGGAAGTCACCAATAGGCATCCAAGTAGCACTATAACTATTAACCAAAGTTCTCATGTGATACACCAGGTCAACATATGGCTCCCATGATATATTTACTGAAGCGCAAGCTGTGATTTCATGTAAACATGGATATCTTAATGCCTGAAAGCTGCCACGATCATAGTACATGTTGTCCAACATCACGACAAACACTCCACCGTTAGTGCATGTACCCTGGTCGTAGCATTTTCTTACCTGAAAGCTCCTATTTTCACTGTCAAAGGCTATAACATTCCATCTTGAAGCCTCATTCTGTATCCAGTCAATATCAATTTGAAAATGATGAGTAAAAAGCAATCCATTTTCCATCCTCTGGTAGGCCTTTTGGGACCGGTCAACAAAGTAGTGAACACATCTAAAGAATTTCTCTTACACTAACTCTGTGATTGGGAGTTAGCGCACACCCTTGAGGAACCCATTTATGCTCTCAACTATATTAGTGGTCATATGCCCATATCTCATGCCACCATCGTATGATAATGACCATTTTTCCTTTGAAATTTGCATCATATATTAATATACATCCTCATTAACTGTTTTAATATCTTCAAGATGTCGATCAAACCTTTCTTTTTGGGATTCATATGCTGAAACCATAAGATAATAATGTATTAAAATAAATATTAATTTCTTTTAAAAAGGCAAGTTTAGAAAACCATACTCAACTTGAGGATCGCCTTTTTATGGCCTCATATCTAAAATGCTTATGCACATTACATGAAATATGTCTAATGCAATAACGGTGATAAGCATTCAGCTCAGTCCAAGAAACACCATCACTACTCACGGCCTCTATAATCCCTCTACAATGATCAGATATCAGACACACACCCTATTTTTGTGTGACATGAACATGTACACATGCCAAGAACCAGCTCCAGCTCCAGCATTCAAAATTTTCTTTTTCAATAATGGAAAAAGCATGTGGTAGAGGAGCGCGATTACCATCATATATGGAAGAAATGAGTAGAACACCTTTATACTTTCCAAAAAGGAATGTGCCATCTACCTGACTAAATTGTTTACAATAGAGAAATGCAGCAATGCACGGTCTGAATGCCCAAAAAATCCTATTGAACTTCACCTTTGACCCATCAACTCGATGATTCTGGGATACATACTCAACATCGTACAAATTATAAACAATCCTATTATTGAGAGACAAAAATTCCATAAGCTGTGGAAACATTGCATAAGACTCCTCCCAATCACCATACACTTTTACAATGTATTTCTGTTTTTTAGTCGAAGCTTTGTTGTATGATATCTTATAGTTATACAACTGTTGAATTCTTTCTTGAACAAGGGCAATAAGAACATCCTGAATTGTTCGTATCATCTCATAAATAACAGTAGATATAAACTCTGCATCAAAGGAAGAGTGATCTTGTGCCAAGCTGGGATGCAAAAAAGTGTGTGGGCCTTCTAATTTGGTTATCTTCAAACATCCATAATATTTATCAAATATTGCATTTAATCAAAATTTACATTCAGACCAATATTTTTCACAACAAATGAGATATTTGGTATTCTTTGACTCATCAACCACAAATGTGAATTGTCACACAATGTGGTATTGCTTTATCACATTTTTATGGCCTATTTACTTTAAAACTCTTGCCCAACATATATGGAATTATCATTTGATGTAGGCCTATTCCCTATAATTCCAGGGAATTCAGAAACTTGTGTAATGACATCCCAATCAAAATGTTGTTCACGAGACATTTCTCCAAATAAGGAACTCAAAACTGAAGGCTGATTACCACTAACTGGTGCATGTAGTGGATGTCTATCTCTCAAAGGAACCTCCGAAAGTTCATTCCCAACCACATCATCTCTTGATGACTCTCCAGATTCTTCTTCCATAGATAAAAATTCATGCACTATATCAGCACACAGAGGGATGTCATCTACATTTCCTTCTAAATTTTGATCATCTTCCTCATAACATTTTTTCTCAGGAGTCATATTAGGAGGAGCCAATGAATAAGACTGTTGTGAAAGACCAGCTTCTACAGAGCTCAAAAAGCATGGTTCTGTAGTAATCGATTACACCACATCAATATCAGAAATGACAACAAATAATTCCATCAAACCATTAATACATTGTTTCCTGAAAAACTGATGAGCCTCCATCCAATCCTCATCATCGACTATAGGGTACTCGTTGTGCCACAAATGCTCAGGATATTGAAGATGTCGGTATCTAATTGAAGTGATTGCTTGTTCAGCCCTCAGTTTTAACCGACTATGAATCTTATTACGAATTGCATCCAATGTCATACAAACATGGAGATTTACCGCTTTGGCAGGTGGTATACTATAGCTAAAACCCTACTCGGTATAAATTACCTCACCGTTGCAATATATTTGAGTAGAAATAATTACCTATAAAAAAATAATTTAAAAATTATTATATACTACATTAAAATTTTAAATTACTTAATTTGGTTTTGAATAATTGATTATCTTCAGACTTTTTTACGTGTTGATTTATCACTGTTAAGGTATATTGAATGCGATATTAGGACAAAATCAAATTTAATATAATGTTTCATAAAGTTTAATTAATTGTGAATATATAATCATGACATGATATTGAGACTTATGACTAGTTTATCATTATCTGATAAACTAACCACATCCTATGGGAGGACATCTGTCTATATTATCAAATATTTTAGCAACTGCCAATCTCCTGTCAAACAGCAACGCCTCTTCTTGAACGAGTTCACGAATGCCTCTTCGTGCACACCTCTTCGGGGAATACTGTTTGGGGACACCTCTTCAGGGAAACCTTTTCGGGGTAACCTCTTCAGGGGCGTCTGTCTTTTAATTGCAAATTTACTCACATGCATGTGTGGGGGTCTATGGGTATGTAATACATAAATTTTTTTTAAGAAGACACGCATGTCCCCACACTTACTGAAAGATGACTCAAAGGTCATCAATGCAGAAAAAAATGAAATTATTACAAATTGAATAACAACATACACAAAATAAAACATGCAATTTCAATTATGCATGGTCGGTCATCTCAAGACCAGTCATCACTCATACTATGTTTTTTTGTATAATGATTATATATATATAATTATTATTAAAATTTAATAAATTTTTTTATAACTGATATAATTGAGATTTACATAATAAACAATTTTGTTATTTTAAATTTTATGAAATTGTAATGTTTTTGGCCATTCTTATACTTTTCAAAATATAAGTAAATATATTTTAGACTTTATTGATTAAAAATATTATTACTAGGAATGAAAAGTAATATAATTTACACTTACATCAAAATCGTTCATTAAAATAAATTTCTCTAACATTAATTACATTTCCTAAACATTCAACATTTTAGAAATAACATAGAACATTCAATATTCAGACAACATACATTCAAAAAATTAAATCATACAAACATTCTACATCCATAAAATTAAATCATACAAAACATTGACATAAGAAATAAATAACTCATACACAGAATTAAACATACAAATGAAATAAATAAGCACAATTAAAATAATTAAAATGTTAAATAGAAATTTTACCTTAATAAAAGAAGAAAATATTTGTTGAGAAATAATTTCTTCAGGGCTTTGCAACAAAAATCAGAGGAGAACAGTGGTTTTTGAGTGGGGGAGGGACCCCTCCTTTTATAAATTTTCCTGGTCGGATGCGTGAACACCGTTCACGTATCCCAGACCCATTTTTAAAAATATCGGAACCCTAATCCCCTTTCCTCAATTTATTTTTTTGTAAAACCCATATTAAAAAATTACCCCTTAAAATCAATTTTGAGTCACACAAGATCTAGTTTCCAAATCTTTTTTTGAGGGACGAACAATGTTAGTAATTTAAAGAATGAAAACGTTATTACAGAAGGGGGAACCTGTTCAATGAAGAAGACGATAGGGTCCTGCATCACGCCTATTCAATGAAGACCTCATTCACTGAGATCTTCTATGTGGATTAATATGACTCCGAGTTTGTAGATTTACAATACTAGGTAAAGAAAATGAATTGGGATTCATAAATAGAGGAATATCTGAAGTCTAGGAACATGAGTTGAGTAGTTGGGAGTTTTCAAACTATTGTATGCCTGATATTGGTCAAATCGCTGAACACCCCTCTCAATAGATGTAAAACCTTTTTTCTTTTATTGGCTAGTGAAAAAAGTTAATATTATGAAAGCTCTAGCATATGAAAAAATGAAATCATATACCTACAATTGGACAAATCCACATAAAATAATATAGGAGATCCGATTAAAAATAAATATTGAAATAAATAGAAAATCATATTTACAAAAAAATCATAAATATGTAAATACAATAAAATAATCTAAAAATATATTTATAAAATAAATTTATACTTGAAATTATATAACAAATTATAGGATTAGTGTTTTAATTAATCAATATTAATTGTTCTATTTAATAGACATATCCAAAAAATTAATTAATAAATTGTTACATGCACTGATTGTCACGACCCGTCCTCGGGGCCCGTGCCGTGACTACCCCAATCCCACCTTTCATAGGCCAGGGGCTGGAGACTAGAACCAAAGGTGTAAATCCCGATAACTGGGAAGACATTTCCTTTATAAAAGTAAACAAAACACCACAGAGTACAGGCGGAAGAAAAACACTAAGCACAAAAAAAGTGCTGAAAAGTAAATGGGCCAGAATACAAACCCAACTGAAAGTGTAGCTACAACTGAATGAAAGTACAACAGAAAAAGGCAAACAGCTGGAAGAAGCAAGCAGCTCCTGGGTCGTCCTCCTCAGATCCTACCTGAAGGGTGGGTACAGATAATGCAGCTCCTGGATCGTCCGCCATGGATACTACCTGAAGGGTAGGTACAGATAGCCTCCTCAACGCTCTCTCCCATAAACCTCTTCCGTGTGTCGTCTCTCCGTGAAGTCCTCATCCAGATACTGACTCGTCGTGTAGTCCACCTCCGGGTACTGACTCATCCTCGAACACTCGGCCTCTGTCAGCACTACCCGTCATCTGTAACCAACACAACGAGGTGCGGGCATAGCCCGTGCAGGGGTGAGTATAACGATACTCATAAGGGACCCCGAGGCCCTCAAGGTCTCACTAAAACCAACAAGGATAACCACAAAGAAGATCCCAACAGATAACCTCTACTTAGGTACATTCCCATACATATACCTAAGTTATCAAGTAACCCATCTCAATCATGAGGAAACACACGGATCATTAAATCAATGGATAAACACTACCTAGGTATATGCCCATACATATACCTACGTTATCAAGTGACCCATCTCAATCATGAGTTAAACACAAAGGTCAAAAGTCTCAGCTCAAACCAGGATTTTCATTATCGAAACCGTAACTGCTGAAGAGCTACGTCTCTGAAGTGTACAGTGGTCCTGTCACGACTCCGAGGTACTGATCACTAACCTAAGACTGCTGAGGTACTTCTCCTGTTGAGTACCGCGGGTCTGCGGCCAACTACCGGGAGCTCTGTCCGCTGAGGGTCTGTCACCAAATACTGAACGCTCCCCCTAATAGCCTATAGAGGTACTCCTCCTGTCGAGTACTGCGGATCTGCGGCCAACTACCGGGCGCTCCGTCCGCCGTGGGTCTGTCGCCAAATACTGGGCGCTCCATCCACTGGGATAGTCGACTCACTCCAAGTCGAGTCGGTCAAGTAGTCGTTAGGTCTCAGCCGTCTACACCGTCTCCATACTCCGTACACTCATCACCGGGAGGGTCCGCTCCACGAGCTATAGGTAAATACTCCAAGTATCACTAAGTCCCGCGAAGAAGTATGTCAAAGGAGCGCCTTGTCATAGGGGTCTCAACACAATAGTTGGCGCGTCAATCAGACGCCCGGTCTGCGACTTACTAGCCTTTTCGTCCCTGGGGCCCGGTTGGTTTCGTGTGCGAACCAATCCGGCCGTAACTCAACTATACCCCGAACACTCATAGGGTATACTCATAGGAACCTTTTCTCAACGTGATCACCAATGCCACTGACGGTTCGTCAAACGGACGTCTGGTCTGAAAGATATCAGCTTTTCCGTTCCAGGGGCCCGGTTGGATTTCAGGTACAATCCAACCCGGCCACTATCCAACTGCAACAAAAACACGGACGAAGTATGCCAAAAGTTCCGTCTCATCAAGAGGAAAGCAACGAGATAGACGGCGCGTCAATCAGACGCCCGGTCTGTGAGTTATTGGCCTTTTTGTTCTAGGGGCCCGGTTGGTTTCGTGAGCGAACCAACACGACCGCACTCCGACGACATCCAAACCTCGAGCGGTGTAAGCCAACAGACTTGTCTCACTAAGAGGAATCCAACAAAGTCTACGGCACGTCAATCGGACGTTCGGAACTCAAGTTACGAGCGTTTCCGCTCCGAGGGCCCGATTGGTTTCGTATCTGAACCAACCCGGCCGCACCCAAAGTATTCCAAAACCTTCAGTGCGATATACCAAAATGACTGCCTCGTTCCAAGGATTGCTATGCAACTGACGGTGCGTCGATCGGAGGTCCGTAGCCCAGTATATGGGCGTTTGAACCAACTCAGTCCGAAAAATAGGGGGTCTGGGCCCGACCCGGCCCGACCCAGTACCCCCCGGGACGGCCGAACCGGGTCGACCCGGACCGACGACCCAGCCCAGCTGGAGGCGCGGCGGCGCGGCGGTGCGGCAAGCGTGTCCAGCACGCTGCGCGAGCGCGTACAAGGGAGGGGCTTCACCCCTCCTTTAATTCAAATGGCGACCCCCATTAAGGGGCCGCGCCATGTGCAACCTGGGGGGTGTAACCCCCCGGATTTTCCCCTGTAAAGGCCAGCCAGCGCAGGGCCAGCGGTTTCTCACCACGGGACCCCGCGGTCCCACGCCTTCCGGCGCCGGTGGCCAGAGTTCCGGCCGCCTTCATCGAAATCTTTAGTGGGTGGTTTTTCCGGCCGCTACTTCTAGGATGGGTGCAAATTCGTCCGGCGCGGCGTGACGATGCCGCGTCCTTCTGGCGCGGCTCGACTCCGACACCGGCTTCGTTCGTACCCTCGACGCGGCGCGACAGCATCGCGTTTCTTCTTTGTGGCCCACATCGTTAACATCTCCTTTCTCTGAAGCGCAGTGCAACGATGCATTACCGTCTTCGCTAATCAAATCTGAAGAATAGAAAAGGGGGGAGGGGTATCGGGCGTGTTTGTGCGGACCGATCCCTTCCCGTTATATCGATAGAAGTTGGCCAAAACGTAAAATGTTTACCCTTCACAATTTTGATAATTTAAATAAAAATTGGAACATGGCCATCCGATTTATCTTTCATATTCGAAGGAATGAATCACCAACTTAAAAATAGTCGAACCCCTACCTCGGTTTCAAGAACGGTGCATGTCAACGAGCCACGGAAGACTAGCGTAGCGGAGGTCGGGCGTCATGGAAAAAGAACGTCGACGTCGCGAAGCGAGTATTCGAAGACGTTGACGAAGATTTCGTCGCGGAAAACCGTCGCGGAAGAAGAACGTCGTGGAAGAAGTTCTCCGCGTTCTTCGGCGAAGATGTTCTTCGCTAAGGACGGTGTTCTTCGTGTTCTTATTCGAAGAAGAAGGTGTTCTTCCCAAAAGCTCTCAACGAAAAAACTCTAACAACAAAATAAAATAATCCTCCCACTTATTTTATTAACCCACCATAGGTTTTCGAATTTCAAGAGTTTGAAAATTCAAAACCCACATTTAACTCACTTAAGTTATAACATAAGATGTTATAAAATTAATGAGGACATAAGTTAGCAAAACATAAATGGGGGGGGGTTTAGAGTGGTTAGGAAAGTGATGGGTTGGGCTCGTGTGGGTCCCACCTTACTTTATCCTCTAAAGGATGGTTATCACAAGTGGGTCCCACCCCCAACATCCTTACTTAGGATAAAACTACCAAGTGGGAAAAATAAAAATTGTTAATTTTTATTTTCAACAACCACAAAAACTAATAACTCTCCTCGTGTAAAAGCAACTCCAAAACAGGAGTTCCTAAGCAATTATCGGCATTGCGGTTCCATCAGTTCCCTCGGAATTCGATTCCGGGCACCGGTTCAAAAGTTATAAATTCCCGCTCGTTCGTTCACTGAACGTACCCGAGCTAAACTTCGGATAGAAATTCCGGGCACACCGGGCCTCGGAATCAGGCGCCGTCAAAAACTACATTCTTGTAAAATACAAAAGAAAATTTAGAAAAAAATTCCCTTTGAATTTTACGGGTCTTTAAATTACTCCCACCTTAGGGATTTACGTCCCCGTAAAGCTTCAACAAAAAATAGGGATACAAAAGCGGTACTGAGCATGCATCTGAGCCTCCCGCTCTCATGTGCTCAACTGGAGGTTCCCGTACTGCCAGAGAAAGTGTACCTGAGGAATCGATCATCCTCATAGGATCCTCTCCTTTCGATCCTTGATCCCCACTAGAACCTTCGTGGAAGTAACCCCATCGCCCTTGTCCTGCTCCTCATGGTCGATGATATGCGAAGGGTCGAGCATGTATCTTCTCAGTTGAGATACCTAGAAAATGTCGTGCACCTAGTGCAACTGAGGTGGATGGGTCAAGCGGTAAACCACCTCGCCTACCCAGCTGAGGACCTAGAAATGTCCGTTGAACCTCAGAGATAACTTGCCTCCCTGGCCACATCTCTGTAAACCTCGTTGAGGTGAGACCCGTATAAGGACGTGATCGTCATCCTAAAACTATAGAGGCCTCCATGTCCTGTCAGAATAAGGCTTCTGTCGGCCCTATGCTGTCCTCATCTGCTCTTGGATGACCTGGACCTTCTCTAGTCTCACAAGAGCTGCTATGATTTCTTCTTTTCCGATAAGAGAAATCCGGTCTCATCCCCTAGATGAACCACATTCATTGCCTAATACAGTCAATCCTGACATGAATGATGCATTCATGCCATGGATGACGCCGTAAGGCGTCGACGTAACTACCAAGAGATCCAACTGTCACTCTCACCTCCAAGGGTTGAGTCACACTGTCGTCATCAGTGTGAGGTCACTAGGTCTCCTCCAGTAGAAATCTCGAATGTGAGGGTCATGTCAACAGTCTTAACCAGGACCACTCAGTATCAACCAGACAAAAAAAAAAAGGAAAACAGACATTACAAAGATAAGTGTCTTTTCACTATTGCAGCTCATAGTAAAAAGACACAAAGTAACTATAGAGAAACATCAATAAAACTAGAAGTAACATGATCAATAGCCTCCAGGTCAGAAACTAGTCCCGCTTCTGTCCATCTGCTTCCGGATCTGCATGACCATAGGCCTCAGCTGCCTGAAGCTGAGCTCTCCCATGTCCTCTTATCCCCTGCTGTCGGGGGTGGGCCTCCTAGTGGTGGGGGTGGAAACACCCCGAAGCATCGTCCACCTCCAGCTGCACGACCAGCTACTCTTCCATGGCCACCTGCTCCTTGCAGTCTACCCTGATCGAACCTCTACCTCTAGCTGGGAGGTTCTTCATTTAACTGCTGGTCATCTGCATGGCGGGTCGGACAGTCACGTGCCATGTGACCAATCCTGTCGCAGGAGTAACATTGTCCACTCTTGGAACGACTGGCTTAGACTCCACCCTGGTTCCCCCGCACAACTGAACCTGAGTCGTGCAGTCGGCCACTGGTAGGTCTGGTCCTCTTGGACCTCTGCGTCATCTGTCTACTGTCTGCTGCAGAAGAATCTGCCGCAAGCCGGCTAGTGGTGGGTCGTGCTGCTGGAGACTGCTCAGTAAGGAAACTATCTACTAAGAGGGCTCTCTCCAACACTCCTATCGGGATCGGAATGCTGTGAGAAACAACAGAAGCTCTAATCACTCGCCTTAGCCCCTGCTCAAAGGTTAGGTCCCTGAAGAACGAGTCTCGTACCATATCTGTGGAGTAGCACGAGATGTCTGGGAACCTCGCTGAATACTGTGCCACTGTCATGCTGCCCTACCGCAGCTGAAGTAGCTCCTGTATACGCACCGCTCGAAGGGTGGCTGGTAAAAACTCTGCCCGGAACAGGCTCTCGAAGTCTGCCCAAAGAAGTGTCACCTCATCATGCATCTGGAGCATCAGGCTCCACCATCTACTTGCT
Source organism: Viscum album (assembly GCA_963277665.1). Classification (NCBI taxonomy): domain Eukaryota; kingdom Viridiplantae; phylum Streptophyta; class Magnoliopsida; order Santalales; family Viscaceae; genus Viscum; species Viscum album. Next base: position 1,044,491,480 of record OY728161.1, on the reverse strand, counting down.
GATGCCTGAAGAAGGCTGGTAGCAAGGATCACCATGAAGTCTGTCGGCGTCCCTACTAGCCTGAAGACTCTCACCACATCCTCCAGCCAATCCTCAGCCGCCTGCGGGTCCGTCCCTCCCTGGAACATGGGTGGTCTCTCGTGCTGGAACTCGTACAGTGCACTCAAGTGACGTGCACCCTCTGCTGCTGGGGCTGGTGGCATCGGTGGCCCAACGGTTAGTAGTACCGCTGGTGCCTCCGCTGGTGCCTCAACTGTGATAAGGCCCTGTACTGAGGCCACGTCGCTTGGCAGGCTGTCAGTACGTACCACTCTCGGGGATCTAGCTGGTCATCCACGGGAAGGCATCCTGAAAGGAATAAACATGACACGGTCAAAAGACTTATACCTGGTGATCTGACCTGGTTTGAGATGATATTTAAATAAAACTTCTGGAAACACAAACACAATCAGTGTTTTCGTGCACAATGTCGGAAATCAGTTATCAGGGTCCTGGTGTATGGATACATCAGCCGCCTGCACCACCACTGGATTCCCTGAACTGAAGACCACACTCGGTGCCCTTAACACTATTGCTTCACAGAAAGAAAACATCAGAGTTATATGTTCTGCGGTAGAACCGACTCCTCTGATACCAATTTGTCACGACCCGTCCTCGGGGCCCATGCCGTGACTACCCCAAGCACGCCTTCCATAGGCTAGGGGATGGCGACTAGCACCAAAGGCATAAATCCCGATAACTGGGAAGGCATTTCCTTTATAAAAGTAAACAAAACACCACAGAGTACAAGAGGAAGAAAAACACTAAGTACAAAAGAAAGTGCTGAAAAGAAAATGGGCCAGAATACAAACCCAACTGAAAGTGCAGATACAACTGAATGAAAGTACAACAGAAAAAAGAAAACAGGTGGAAGAAGGAAGCAGCTCCTGGGTCGTCCTCCTCGGATCCTACCTGATGGGTAGGTACAGATAGCGCAGCTCCTGGATCGTCTGCCACGAATCCTACCTGAAGGGTAGGTACAGATAGCCTCCTCAACGCTCTCGCCCGTCAACCTCCTCCGTGTGTCATATTTCCATGAAGTCCTCCTCCATATACTGACTCTTCGTGTAGTCGACCTCCGGGTACTGACTCGTCCTCGAACACTCGGCCTCTATCAGTACTGCCCGTCGTCTGCAACCAACACAATGAGGTGTGGGCATAGACCGTGCAGGGGTGATTATAACGATACTCGGTAGGGACCCCGAGACCCTCAAGGTCTCACTAAAACCAACAAGGATAACCACAAAGAAGATCTCAACAGATAACCTCTACGTAGGTATATGCCCATACATATACCTAAGTTATCAAGTAACCCATCTCAATCATGAGGAAACATAAGGATCATGAAATCAACGGATAACCACTACCCAGGTATATTCCCATACATATACCTAAGTTATCAAGTGACCCATCTCAATCATGAGGTAAACACAAAGGCCAATAGTCTCATCTCAAACCAGGATTTTCATTATCGAAACCATAACTGCTGAAGAGCTACATCTCTGAAGTGTACAGTGGTCCTGTCACGACTCCGAGGTACTGCTCAATAACCTAAGACTGCTGAGGTACTTCTCCTGTTGAGTACCGCAGGTCTGCGGCCAACTACCGGGAGCTCTGTCCGCTGAGGGTCTGTCACGAAATACCGAGCGCTCCCCCTAATAGCCTACAGAGGTACTCCTCCTGTCGAGTACTGTGGATCTGCGGCCAACTACCGGGCGCTCCGTCCGCCGTGGGTCTGTCGCCAAATACTGGGCGCTCCATCCACTGGGATAGTCGACTCACTCCAAGTCGAGTCGGTCAAGTAGTCGTCAGGTCTCATCCGTCTACACCGTCTCTGTACTCCGTACGCTCGTCACTGGGAGGGTCCGCTCCACGAGCTATAGGTCAATACTCCAAGTATCACTATGTCCCACGAAGAAGTATCTCAAAGGAGCACCTTGTCATAGGAGTCTCAATGCAATAGTCGGCGCATCAATCAGACGCCCGGTCTGCGACTTACTAGCCTTTTCGTCCCTGGGGCCCAGTTGGTTTCGTGTGCGAACCAATCCGGCCGTAACTCAACTATACCCCGAACACTCATAGGGTATACTCATAGGGAACTTTTCTCAACGTGATCACCAACGCCGCTGACGGTTCGTCAAACGGACGTCTAGTCTGAAAGATATCAGCTTTTCCGTTCCAGGGGCCCGGTTGGATTTCGGGTACAATCCAACCCGGCCACTATCCAACAGCAACCAAAACACGGACGAAGTATGCCAAAAGTTCTGTCTCATCAAGAGGAAAGCAACGAGATAGACGGCGCGTCAATCAGACGCCCGGTCTGTGAGTTATTGGCCTTTTCGTTCTAGGGGCCCGGTTGGTTTCGTGAGCGAACCAACCCGAACGCACTCTAACGACATCCAAACCTCGGGCGGAGTAAGCCAACAGATCCTTCTCATTAAGAGGAATCCAGAAAAGTCTACGGCACGTCAATCGGACGTCTGGAACTCAAGTTACGAGCGTTTCTGCTCCGAGGGCCCGGTTGGTTTCGTATCTGAACAAACTCGGCCGAACCCAAAGTATTCCGAAACCATGAGTGTGATATACTGAAACGACCGTCTCGTTCCAATGATTGCTACGCAACTGACGGTGCGTCAATCGGAGGTCCGTAGCCCATGATATGGGCATTTGAACCAACTCAGTCCGAAAAATAGGGGGTCTGGGCCCAGCCCGGCCAGACCCAGTACCCCCTGGGTCGGCCGAACTGAGTCGACCCGGCCCGGGCGGCGACCCAGCCCGACGACCCGGCCCGGCCTGGAAGCCCGGCACGGCCAGCGCGCTGCGCGAGCACGTCCAAGGGAGGGGCTTCACCCCTCATTTAATTCAAACGGTGGCCCCCATTAAGGGTCCGCGCCATGTGCAACCCAGGGGGTGTAACCCCCGGCTTTTCCCCGGTAATGGCCGGCCCGCGCAGGGCCGACCAGTTTCTCACCGCGGGACCCCGTGGTCATGCTCCTTCCGGCGCCTGCCGCCGGAGTTCCGTCCGCCTTCTTCGAATTCTCCGGTGGGTGGTTTTTCCGGCCGCTACTTCCAGGATGGCTGCAAATTCGTCCGGCGCGGCGTGACGACGCCGCGTCCTTCCGGCACGGCCCGACTCCGACCCCGGCCTCGTTCGTACCCTCGATGCGGCGCGACGATGTCACGTTTCTTCGTCGTGGCCCGCATCGTTCACGTCTCCTTTCACTCAAGCACGGTGCAATGATGTATTACCGTCTTCGCTAATCAAAACCGAAGAATAGAAAAGGGGGGAGGGGTATCGGCCGTGTTTGTGCAGACCGATCCCTTCCCGTTATATCGATAGCAGTTGGCCGAAACGTAAAACGTTTAATCTTCAATTTTTTTTTTAATTTAAATAAAAAAAAGAACATGGCTGTCATATTTATCTTTCATATTCGAAGGAAAGAATCACCAACTTAAAAATAGTTGAACCCCTACCTCAGTTTCAAGAATGGTGCACGTCAACGAGTCACGGAAGGCGAGTGTCGCGGAGGTTGGGCGTCGCATAAAAAGAACGTCGACGTCGCGAAGTGAGGATTCGAAGACGTTGACAGAGATTTTGTCCCGGAAAGCCGTCGCGGAAGAAGACTGTCATGGAAGAAGTTCTCCGCGTTCTTCGGCGGAGATGTTCTTCGCTAAGGACGGTGTTCTTCGCGTTCTTCGTCGAAGAAGAAGGTGTTCTTCCCAAAATCTCTCAACGAAAAAACTCTAACAACAAAATAAAATAATCCTCCCACTTATTTTATTAACCCATCATAGGTTTTTGAATTTCAAGAGTTTGAAAATTCAAAACCCACATTTAACTCATTAAGTTATAACATAAGATGTTATAAAATTAATGAGGACATAAGTTAGAAAAACATAAATGGGGGGGTTCAGAGGGGTTAGGAAAGTGAGGGGTTGGGCTCGTGTGGGTCACACCTTACATTATCCTCTCAAGGTTGGTTATCAAAAGTGGGTCCCACCCCCAACATCCATACTTAGGATAAAACTAACAAGTGAGAAAAATAAAAATTGTTAATTTTTATTTTTAACTACCACAAAAATTAATAACTCCCCTCGTGTAAACGAAACTCTGAAATAGGAGTTCCTAAGAAATTACCGGTGATGTGGTTCCATTGGTGCCCTCGTAATTCGATTCCGGGCACTGGTTCAAAAGGTAGAAATTCCCGCTCGTTTGTTCACTGAACGTACCCGAGCTAAACTTCGTATTGAAATTACGGGCACACCGGGCCTCAGAATCAGGCACCGTAAAAAACTATGTTCTTGTAAAATCCCAAAAAAAAATTAGAAAAAAATTCCCTTGAATTTTACGGGTCTTTACACTGATTCATTAGAAATATAAATCCATTTAAATAAGAAATTTTTTTAATAACCAATTAAATTAGAAATTAATATCATAACTAATGATTAAAATTTTATAAATACTAATAAATAATGAATATAATTACATGATCAATATAAGAAGAAATTATATTTTAAAATAAATACTATAAATTTAATAAATAATACTTATTAATTAGAAACATATAATAAAATTTTGAATTACATTTATATAAAAAATCCTAACTACTAATAATAACCTTGTTTTGAAATATTTTTATAATGATTAGCACATTTTTTTGTTTTAGATAATCAATGTATTAGAAATTACGCATTTATGTCTAATGTATTAAAAAAATTAAAAAAACTGAGATAATTTGGATAACATTTATGAAATAATACAACATATTTTTCATTTTATAATGTTTTTCGTGGAATTAACTTAGTAGAGAACACATTTTGGTCCATAAAAATCAAAAGTGTTTGATATATCACCTATTATAAGGTTATGAAATTATGAATGTGTTGATGGGTGGAGTTCATAAATGATTATGACATCAAGATATCCTATAGTCTTAGGAACAACAACATAGTATCCAATTTTGTGAATATGAATAAATATGTTAATGTTTGTTAGGATTAGGTTGATGAGGAATGTATTTGTTTTCAAGTATTGTCTTTTGTTATCAAGGACAGTTTTTGATGAATGAAAATAACCTCACTTTCTATTTGTTTAAAATAATATTGAGGGTTGTTTTCAAAAGAATCCAACTCACTTTGTTTAAGAAAAGACCATCGTCACAAAAAGAAGATGGTTGAAGGAAAAAGATCTGATCAAAATCACCATGGGTTTGGAATGGGAGAAGATCGTAATGATGAATTCATTGTAATCAGATTCACACTAATTTGGGAATGAAAGTATCAATCTCATTGAAAATATATCTTGCTGGAAGTAAATGGTCATATGATTCGCTCTGAATCCGGTATAAAAGAAGTGATTATTTTTATGGAGAATTGAAGTCGGCATGACTACGATTAATTAAATGTGACGATGTATTGCTGATTTGTATTTATCATAAATCATATTTAAGTTGTGAAACTTATGATTCAAGCATGATTAATGAAAGGAGGAGTGAAAGAGATGCGACCAATTGTTTTCAGATTGATCATAAACGAAAAGAAATGAAAAGATATGTTCAGAATCATACCCAGACTTATCATATCCGGGTGGAAAAGAAGAAAGAGGTGATGTTGATCGAAAACGAATCATACCCATTACAATTGTACGTGGTAAGAAGAGAAAAAAAAGGAAGTTGAATGATCATACCCAGAATAATCATACCCAGAATGATTGTATCCAGGATGATCATTACCTTGATCATCGTATTCAGGCCAATTGTATTCAGAAAATATCATACTTGGGCTAAGAAGAAAATAATGAAACTGAAATTAATGGAAAGTTACGATACTTTCCAATTGACGTCTGACGATGATGAATTTTTTCTCAAATGAATTTAAATTCATGAAGGAAGTCACGATAGATGCACATGTATGTGAATGAAGGAAGTTGATGAAGATGAGATAAGGCCGATGAAAATCGTAATGACAAAAACCGATCAACAATATAGTCAACCATTCAAAAGGGGATGAATCACTTTTTTTTCTTTTCAAGTGAATTTTCATGTGGGTCAATAAAAAAGGAGAAGTAGTAAAAGTGGTTTGAGAGTAGAGATGAAGGAGTTTGCTGATTATGCTATCAAGGTGGAGCTTGACATTCAAAGGAATGATAATATTCAATTTATTCAGAGCATCCTATACAGCATTTAGCAGAGTATCCATTTCATCATACATTTACAATCTATTGATACAGATCTTTGTTTTGAGGAAATCATATTGATCAAATTTTATTCAGAAATTGAATTTGATCTATCATTTGAAAAGAAAGTCTGAAGAAGGGATGGAGATTTTTAAAGAATTGGGAATCTTCGAGAAGAGTTGACGAAGTCAACATACACCTGAGATTTTAAGGGAAATTGGGATTTGGGTGAATTTGTTTGAGTGGGAAAGGTTTTGGGATACCTTCCAAAACCTCTTATGGGTAACCTATAAAAAGAAAAAAGTACATCGTCCTTTTTTGATGACTGATGTACTTTTCACTATAGAAGAGAGGGAAGCTCTGAGTTTTATAGAGAAGAAGAAATTTCTATATTCACTTGTTTTGAAGAAGCTTTGATGGAGAAGTAAAAGTAGAAGAGGAAAGATCGCAACATTGTATTCATATTATCGTTATATCCAGTGATTATCATATAAATTTTATTACGATATTCATCTTGCCAATCGTATTTGACTGATTATCATATCGGGCTGAATAATCATATTGGGATTTCCGTAGTGGGATTTCCGGACTGAGGAAGAAGGAGTTCATAATTTCATCAATCGTACTTATCCAGAGAAATATAATTTCATATTGAGTAATCATACCAGGAAGAATCGGACTTGAAAGAATTGAGCTAAGAGAATCGTACAATGATGAACCGTATCAAGGAGAATTGTACTCAAAGGAATCAGACTGGGAAAAACGTACTGGGAAAATCAGATTGGGTTTTTACTTAATAAATTATAGGAAGTTCTTACCATATTCTGGGTAATAAATTGAATAATTGTTTTAAAATGAATACATTTGTGAAATTGAAAAGAGGTAGGTAACACGAGTTGTTATAAAAAGTTTGTATTACCCTATTTTTCATAAGAGGTTGCACACATACTTTTGGTTCTTCTTCAAAGTACTACATGAGTGAAAGGTAATATTATACTCTTTGTAATCGAAGGATTGTTTTCGAGTGGATTATGTGGTATTGAATTATATCCAAACCATAATAAGGATGTATCTGTTCTTACTGAATAGTAAACCATGTAAGTACTTGTGTTCCTGTGGATGGGTGCATGAATTTTTTTCAGTAGGGAATGTAATATTTATCAGGAGGAAAATTTTGTTTCAATTGATAACAAACATAAAATAAAAAGTATCACTAATTCACCCCTCCCCCTCTCAGTGATATGATTACACATACTATGCACTTTCAAGTTATATCAGAGCATAGGTTCTCTTTTCTTATTCTTTCCTGATGGAGAATTTGAATTGTGCGAATAGTAAAGATATTCCATTTTTTGATGGAATGAATTATCATATCTGTAATGATAGAATATTTCATTATCTTATGTCTATTGGATATGATGTTCTTTAAGCTGCGACAGATGGGTTTCCTCTTATTGATTTTAAAGTTCCTCTTATATCTATTAATAAGAAGAATTTGTAGAATGATGGAATGACCAAGAATTCTATATTATCATCACTTTCTAAAAGTGTGTTCTTAAGAGTAAAAGGTGTTTCCACAACCAAAGTTATTTGGGATAAATTGAAAAACATATATGATGGCAATACAAAAGTGATGAAGGAAAAAATTCAAATATGGAGATTGAAGTATGATGACTTGAATATGGGTGGGAACGAATCTATTGGGGACTTATTTACTAGGATAAATGACATTATGTGTACTATTAGATGTCTTGGTGAAAATTTAGATGATTCTATAGTTGTTGAAAAAATATGGGGAATCCTTCCCAACAATTTTGATGCAAATGTTTCATCATTAGAAGACAGAGATCTTGAAAAATTATCTCTTAGTAATTTTCATAGCACTTTCATCACATATGCAATTATAATAGAGAGATCTATGAAAAGAAAAAAATGTTGATAGAGAAATGTCTTTCAAGGATTCTAAGAAAGAAAAGTAAAAGAATATTCTTATCGAAGGTGTTGTTGGTGATTCTAACTCTAAAAATGTGGTTTATAGAAATCTTGATGATATTTTATCTTTTTTTTCTAAAAATGATAAAATAGGTACAAGGAAACATAAAGGGAAACTTCCCTAGAAAATTTTTGAATGTGGAGGCATTAGTTACTTTGTGACTAATTTTCCTTGAAGAAAGAAAGAAGAGGATAGTGATGAAGAAGAAATAAAGTCAGAAAGATTATGGAATAAATAGGGAGATAAAGTAAAATTGAATTCCACATGGAAGGAAAGAAAATTCTTAAAATCCAAAAGACGAATTTTCTTGTCCAAAGATGAAGAATATGAATTATGTGATGTTGAATTTAAAATATTCATTTAGTATGGTGTTGAAAATACTTTTTTTGTAATAGTGAATGATGAATAATTCAGAAGTAGTAGTTCAGAAGAAGAAGAAACTCAACATGAACATCATTTGAATTAAGAGGTTAAAGTATGTCTAAGAAAGATTAAAAGGCTTGAAAAGAATAAAAAAATGTTGGAATATAAATGTTCCACAACAAGATATCAAGAGTGTTTTCTTGATGAGAATGTAAGGAAGGTGAAAGAGATTTATGACTTGATGAAATCTCTTGAGGAAGAAAAGAATCATAATGAGAACCTAGAGGTTAAGATGAAGGAAAAAGAAGATGAAGAGTTTTAACTTCTCTAATAAAAACTCTCAAACTCTAAAATGAGAAATACAAGTTTCCAAAACTCTATCATGGATGTTGGTGAAAGTTCTTGAAATAAGAAACTAGAGAAGGTTCAATAAAATTCACCCTCAAAGGGAAATAATAATAATATAATTGTTTCTAAAATAAACAACGATGGGATAGTAATGTTTTGTGGTCATGACCAACAAAGTTGGGGATTCAGAATGCTCAAAGAATCCTGAGTCTGATTTTTTTTGAAACCATATGAATTTGGAAAGGTCTAAAACACTTCTAGTTCCAATAAAACGGAAATGAAAGTGAGTAATTTGATTTATAAAATAAAGGTTGGTGGCTCAAAAAAGAAATAAAATAATTCTGTTGAGAAATATATTCAATATTATGGCCAATGTGGTAGTTTTAGAAGAAAATACTCCTTTTATGGCTATTTCTAGTAGTATGGTGGATTCAGAAATATAGAAAATATGTGCTTGTTTAACAAAAAACATTATTATTATTCCACAAGTTATTAAAGGAAGAGGTTGAGGGGGAGACAATTCACTCAAAATAAGAATCCTGAGAAGGTTGTTTTTAAGAAACATGAGAAGGGTGGAGTAAAAATTGAAAATAGGTTCCAACCTTTGGAAACTATTTTTGAAATATGTGAACAAACTGTACACCTCTAAAAAGTATGTCTTGTTTTATTAATGACATAAAAAAATATTCTTTACAATTCTCAGAAGCCGAAGATGAATAAAGAAAAGGAAGAATAAAATTATTTTGTTGTTGAAACTACACTGAAAGCTACAAAAGTAGAATGAACTTAGATTATTAATAGTGGGTCTTATTCTCATATGATAGGATATTTGAATTTTTTTATGAATGTGAAAGTTTTTAAAGAAAGTGCATTGACATTTGAAAATGATGAATCCTTGAGAATCAAATGTGTTAGATCAGCTATCATTGGAAGAGAAAAGTTGAAGTCCAAGAAATATTTGTGTGTTAATGGTCTGAAAAACAATTTTCTAAGCGATTCAATTTTTTTTGATGAGGGTAACAATTTATCTTCAAAAAATATAGGTTAGTTATGAAAAAATGAAGAATATGGAATGATTTTCACAAGTGACCAATGTTCAAAATGAAATTTGTTTCAGATTGGTGAAATAAAAAACTCTTGTTACATGAGTATGGTGTAAGAGAATCAATTGTGTAATAAAAGGCTAGTAAACATGTCTCAAAGAAACAAGAGAAATTTATCAAAAAGTGATAGCGTCTGAGAAATTCTTGATTTTCCAAGAAGAAGATATTGGTGTTTCACTATTTGTCAGAAAGGAACGATTACAAATGTTGTGCATAAGAAAGTTGATATTTGTTCAAGAAAACCCTTAGAACTGATTCATTTAGATATCTATTAGACAATGAAACAACAATCAAAATGGATATAAGTACATCATTACATTCATTGATGATTTTAATTGAATTACTTGTGTTATGTATATAAAACATAAATCAGATTCATTGAAAATGTTTAAAAGTTTCAGAAGGAAAGCAGAAAAGGAATGTGAGTATTTAGTAAAGAAGTTGAGAACAGACAATGGTGGTGAATATAGAAGAGAAAAATTTGAATGTTATCTTGAGAAGCATGTAATTTGGAATGATTATAGATCCCCATACACTCCTCATCAAAATAGGGTTTTTGAATGAAAAAATATATGTCTGGTGGAAATGGTAAGAACAATATTACTTGCACATGACCTCTCTCATTTATTTTGGAGGCAAGACATAATTACTGTTGTTTATATTCAGATCCATTGTTTCTATAGGAATCATTAAAATATGACTTCATATTATTTTTATTGGAAAAAATCTATGTTTTAACCACTTTAGAGTTTTTGGTAGTCCATGTATTATAAATAAGAAATGTGGAAAATATGGAATATTTGAGAAGAAAGGTGAAGATGGAATATTTCTTGGCTATGATTCAGAAGGAAGAGGATATAGATTCTTCAACAAAGAAAAAAAAGAATTTTTGATTCTTTTGATTTGAAAGTAATTGAAAGAGATGAGAGAGACAAACATACTCAGGAAAAAAAAGAAGTTGAGTAAGATAAGGAAAAAAATTCTGATAAGGATACATACAATTGTAACCCTACTCAAGAAGAAGAATCATACTATACAATTTCCAGTGATGAGAAAGATACTCAAAAGTATCATCTTAGGTTCAGAAAGAAAGTGGAAGCTCATAATATTAGTGTGGATCAACATCAGATGGTCAAAACAAGAAGAACTACAAATGCTAGTACACATAATTCTCTTTATTAAAAAGTGTAACTTAAGGATGTAAAAAAGCATTTGAGTATCTAGAAGGGGTTCAATCCATGAATGAAGTGTTGGATCTTATTGAAATAAATGATACATGGGAAATCATAACCAATCAAGAAAACAAAAACATCATTGGTACAAAATGGGTTTTCTAAAACAAGCTGAATGAAAAAGGTGAATTAATAAGAAACAAAGAAAGACTGGTTTTCAAAGGGTATTCACAAATTAAAGGTATTGGTTTTGATGAAACCTTTGATCTAGTGGGATGGTTAGAAACAATCAAAATCTTTCTTGCTAGTTCTATACAATAAGGTTAAAAATCTTTCAAATGGATGTTAAATCTATATTCATGAATGGTGATCTTGATGAGGAAGTTTCCATAGAAAAACCTTGTGGATTTTTTGTTGGAAAAGATGAAAGTTATATGTGTAGATTGAAAAAGGATTTGTATGGGCTAACACAATCTCCATTGGAATGATATTAAAAATTGGATACATGATTAAGGAAAATAAATTTTAATAAAGGAATAGTGGAGAGAATTCTTTACATCAGATAAATTCAAGAGTATCCCCTCTTTGTAATTGTTTATGTTGATGCTATTATCTTTTTTGGGAATGATGAATGAAGTTGTGAATGATTTGTTGAAGAAATGAAAAAGGTTTTTGAAATTTCCATACTAGGGAAAATGAAATACTTTCATGGGTTATAGATCTTATAAAAGGCTAAATACATTTTCTTTCTCAAGAAAAGTATGTTAATGAACTACTCAAGAGGTTGGAATGGAAAACTCAAAACCTGTTTCCAAACCGATTTTAGTGGGAAAAAAGTATTATAAAGATGGGGAAGGAAAAGAAGTTGATGAAAATGAATTTCTAAAGCTTATTGGATGTTTTTTGTATTTGAATGCCTCAAGACCTGACATTGTGTATGTTGTTACCTTATTTGAATGATTTTAGAGTGCTCTAAAAGAATCACATTTACTTACTAGAAAAGTAATACTTAGATACATCAAAGGAAAAACAAATTTCATAATTAGGTATGACATCTCATATTGTATTGATTATTTTGGTTATTCATATGCTGATTGGGTAGTAAATGTTGACGATAGAAGATACACATCTAGTGGAGTGTTCTTTATAAGAAAGAATTATGTTAGTTGGAATTGAAATAAAAAAATTTAGTAACTCTCAATGTGGTTGAAGCTGAGCATGTTGCTGCCACTTAAGCTGCTACCCAACTAATGTTGATGAAAACTCAATTAGAAGACTTACTTACTTTAGTGAAGTTACCATTTCTATTGGGTTGTGACAAACAACGTACAATCAATCTCAACAGGAAACCAGTTCAAAATTCTCATTCAAACCATATTGATATCAAATATCATTTCATCAAAGAACATATAGAGAAGAATGAATTGATTCTGGAATATTTTACATCATCGAAACTGGTTGCTGACATTTTAACAAAATCGTTATCGAAAAAATCATACTCTAAATTGAGGTTAAACAGGGGTGTCTAACCTCTTTACCATCAAGGTTGAGGTATGTGTTTTTGTCCCCTCTCTCATCTTACCTTTGGATAACATTGTTAAGGGGGAGAATTGTATTGTTTCATAAATCAATCCTTAAAATGCATGTAATAAGGGGGAGTTGTGGGTAATATTTGAATTCAAAATTGTATTGTGTGTCATCTATTCTAACTATTTGTTGAATTGGTTGTAGAAAATGAATTGTTTCATATTCTCGGTGATTTGAGAAGCTCATAAAGAAAGTTGAAGATGTTTTAATAATCACTTCTATTGTATAACATGGGATTGATGTCAATAATTCTTATTTCCTATAATGAGTTAGAACATGTTGGATTAGAATTATTGATAAGTGATCCATTACTTTAGGATAAAAATTTTATTAATTTATGAAACTTTGTTGACAAAAAATCCATAGGGGGAGATTTTTAGGACTAGGATGAGGAGAAATGTATTTGTTTTCAAGTGTTGTATTTTTTTGTTAAGGAATGTTCTTTAAGAAAGAAAATCATGTCACTTTTTATTTGTTGAAAATCATTTCGATGGTTGTTTTCAATAGAACTGGACTCAATTTGTTTAAGAAAATTTCATCGTAATGAAAAGAATTAGGCTGAAGGAAATGGTTCTAACTGGACTCACCTTGGGTCTAAAATGGAAGAATATTTTAATGATGAAATGATTGTAATCGGATTCACACTGAATCTGAAATGAAAGGATCAATTTCATTGAAAATACATCTTTCTAGAAGTAAATGGTCATCAGATTCAATCTAAAGTTGGTATTAAAGAAGTGATTATTTTGATGAAGAATCAGAGTCTACATGACTACGATTAATTAAATGTGAAGATGATTTTTGGATTTTTAATTCTCATAAATCATAAGTAAGTTTTGAAACCTATGATGTAAGATTGATGAAAGAAAGGATTAGTGAAGGATACGTGGCCAATTGTTTTCATATTAAATGTACCTGAAAATAAAAGAAAAGTGATGTTCCAAATAGTACCTAGATTTATCATATGCAGGTGGAAAAGAAGAAAGAGATGTTGTCGATCGAAAAGGTATCATACCCAGTATAATTTTATCCAGGAGGAAGAGAGGAAAAAGAAAGATGAATGATCGTACCCAGAATGATCATATCCAAGAATGATCATACCCCAAATGATCATATCTAGGATGATTATTATCATGATGATAATATCCATTCCAATCATATTCAGAAAAGATTATTCTCATGATTAGTAGAAAAGAAAGAAACAGGAATGAATGGAATGTTATGCAACTTTCTAATTGAAGTTTGATGATGATGAAGTTGTTCTCAAATGAATTTAAAGCCATGAGGGAAGTCATGATACATGCACAAGTTTGTGAATAAAGGAAGTTTCTGAAGATAAGCCGAGGATGATGAAAATATTAATAATAAAAACCGATCAACAATGTAGTCAATCATTCAACAGGGGTTGAATTAATTTGTTTTCTTATCAAGTGATTTTCAAGTGGGTCATAGAAAAAGGTGAAGAAGTAAAAGTGGACCGAGATAAGAGATGAAGGAGTTTTCTGATTGTGCTGTCAAGGGGGAGCTTGAAATTCAAAATAATGACAATATTCAATTGATACAGAGCATCATATTTAGCATTTAGAGGGGTACCCATTTCTTCAGACATTCACATTCAATTGAAATAGTGCATTGATTTGAAGAAATTAAATAAAGAAAATTTTATATATAAATTGAATTCAAATTTGAATTTGACAATAAATTATGAATAAGGGATGAATATTATAGAAAAATTGAAAATCTTTGAGAAGAGTTAACAATGTAAAAATACACCTAAGATTTTAGGGGAAATTGAGATTTGGGTTAATTTTTTCAAGTGGGAAAGGTTTTGGAATTCACAAAAAAAAACCTCTTATGGGTAACATATAAAAGTAGAAAAGTGCATCATAATTTTTTGATGACCGATGTACTGTTCACTGTAGAAGAGAGAGAAGCTCTGAGTTTTAGAGAGAAGAATAATTTTTCGTACTCACTTGTGTTGAAAAATCATTGATGGAGAAGTAAAAGGAGAAGAGGTAAGATCACAACATTGTACTCAACTGATCATTGTATCCAGTTATTATCGTATTTATTTGATTACTATATTCGGCTTGTTAATCGTATTTAGTTGATCATCGTATTGGGCTGAATAATTAGATTGGGATTTCTGTACTGGGATTTCTAAACTGGGGAAGAAGGAGTTCTGAATTGCCTCAATCATACTCAACTAGATCAATATCTATTTGTATTAAGAAATTATATCAGGAAGAATCAACCTCGTAACAATCAAGCAGAGAGAATCGTACTGGGAAAAATTGTATCAAGGAAAATCATGCTCTGAGTAATCGGATTGGAAAAAATGTACTAGGAAAACCAGACTGGATTTTTCCTTAACAAATTCCAGGAAGGTCTTAACATCATTTAGGTATGAAATTGAAGAATTGTTTTAAAAGGAATAAATTTGTGAAATTGTAAAGAAGCATAGGTAACATGAGTTGTTACAAAAACATTATAATACCCTATTTGTGCTAAGAGGGTGCAAACTTACTTTTGGATTGTCTTAAAAGTACAATATAAGTGAAAGGGAATATCCTACTCATTGTAATCCAAGTATTGTTTTCGAGTGGATTGTGTGGTATTGGATTATTTCAAAATCATACCAAGGACATAACTATTCTTAATGAATAGTGAACCTTGTAAATACTTGTGTTCTAGTGGATGTGTTCTTGAATTTTTTTAAGCAGGGAAAGAAATCATCAAAGGAGGTTAAGGTTGTTTCAATTGAAAAGAAACATAAAAGATAAAGTATCACTGATTCACCCCTCCCCCTCTTAGTGATACAATTACACTGACTGGGAATTTTCAATGTTACACATGTTTTTTGATAGAAATAAGGGATGGTGAAATGCTTGTATCCATTAATCAATATATGGAAGAGATTAATAGTGATATTTTATTATATTGAATAATAGTGAATTCACTTTTGTTTTTGTAGGTAGTCGAATAACAACTAGGTGATTATAAGTTGGAGTCTCAATGTGATCTCATTTTTGATAGTGATTATTTTGGTCGATGGGTGTAGGATTTTAATCATTAGGTGTTGTTTTGTAGGAATATGTTAATTCTATAAGTGATAATAGAAGTGTTTGTTTTTCTGATTTCCATATCTCACATATCATAGTTATTCATTATTTTTAAAATACATATAATTTATAATTGTAAAATATTTATTGTCCTCGTATATTGAAAAAATGAATAATTGTATGGGTTAATATCTTATTTATCTATTGGTTAATGTCAAGAAAAATATTCTAGTTGATTTATAGAAACCTTTTAATATTTATACATAGAAATTTAATAATAATATTGGGATCATCAATTTTTTTTTTGTCTAAGTGATGGATATTATAGAATTAGTGATTCTAGATGTAGAATAGTAAAATCAGAAGGGTGAAGGTGGATAATCATGAATGAAGACATGATGTTTGGAAATAGGAAAATATGATGTAGATAAAACTAAATAAAGGGATGATTATTGAAGAAGGAAATACAGATATTCAAAGGGTGTACATAAGAGTGAATTTTAATATTACATAATGAGAGTATAACGATTACATGGGCTATGTAAGTGTAATTAAGAAGTATATATAATGAAATATCATGTAGTTTTTATAATAATGGACTATTTATAGGATTAATTAGTTCAAGTAGTGGATTACATTGACCTGAGAATAGATTCCCATGAAGATCAGGTCTAATCAAAATAATTTCAGTCAACATTTAATGATGATGAAACTAATTTCACCTATTAAGGACTATTATAATCTATATGTTGTGTCATTTTTAATGACTATTCAAAATTGAAATTATATTCTATTTATTTTATTAAATAATAATCTATTTTACACCTATAGTGTAATAATTTTTCAAAACATGATAAACTTCTATTGTTATTTGGTTTGTTTTCTTTTGATAATCATACTTTTAAATTCTATGTATGATATATACATGTTTTTTTTGTCATTCATGGCTATAGTGACACATTATTTTAGTTCCAGATACATTATAAACACATGTTCATTCTAATCTAGAGGATTTATTCATTTATTTCACCATGTATATTTTATATCATATCTTCTGAATATGAGGTTTTAGACATAATATGTCGCATCATTGTTAGGTATCATAGTTTCGATACAAATTGAAATTGGGAATGGTTTTTTATATATCATATAATTAGTATCACACTACCTTATACCACATCACTATATTCTAGTAAGTAATTACCTATAAACTTTTAATGTTTCAAATTTCATGGGAGTTCATAGATTTTTGAATAAATTGTATTAGATCAGTGTAATCCACAACTAATGATGTTCTATAGGATAAATTTTAGATTCATGATGATGAAGATAGTGGGTTTAAATTTTGAAAATGATATTAACATTTCATGGAATGATTCCAAAATAGAATTAATGAGTAATGAATATTGGGAAAGGATATATAAGAGTTCATTGTTGTTGATTTCATATGTCATAATGAGAAAAAAACATATAATAACCATGAAGTAAAAGCTTATTCTGGACATTGGAAAAATTATACAGATATATATTATAAAATAACTACAATGAACAGTGGAGGTATTTTTACACATACTTTTTCACCTGATTCATAGATCATAGACCCAATATATTCATTTTACTATACATTTGAGTGAAAAATTATGAAAATTTATACATCAGGAAGGTTAAATATAGATCATCTTGAAAATAGAGAAACTCTAAACATTGTAGGAAATAATGATATTTATATCTAAACATGGATCAAATTTTTGATTGAGGTGATATAATATTTCATACATAAATATTATATTTTAAATTATTATTCAGTTATAATCACAATAATATACAATATAGATCCAATAAGATTAATGTATTTGGATATCATATACATAAAAAAACTTATTTTGAAACATTTTCACCCTTTCACATGAATATTAATCTAGCATGATACGCATTTTGAAACATGAAACATAACACACGTCATCAAAAATAGAGGAATTAATACATAAGAAAAGATTTGGTCAAATTCTAATTATGGGTAAATATAGGATACATCAATCAAAGATCATAAGTTAGTATAGTATAAGCACATGGGTATGAGTACAAAATCAAGTGGAATAATAATATAATACCCAATAATACATATATCATAAAACATGAGTAATTAAATAATTAATTTAGATTAAAATAAGTAAGGTGTCATAAGATAATGAATCATCCATTAATAATCATGAGCCATGGATCAAAACATATGTACTATTATTAATAAAATTATATGCCACATACATACACATTGAAATTATAATTCATATCAAGGATAAAAAATAATATATTAATATCATAACAGAACTATATGACCATATTTGAAAGAAAAATATAATTCAAAATGTATCTGATAGTGTATTCCCCATTAAACCCTAAGATTTAGTGAATCATGATATTGCATAAAAATGTATTTGTTGAAATATGACTATTATAATCTAGTCTTTAATTTGGCGGGTATGGATATCAATACAAACATAATGAATTATATGTTTCAAATTATTTCTATAATAATAGTAATATAATAATTCCTAGTAAATATGAAATGTATTTTAAATAATGAAATTTAAATAACATCAGTATTAGATACCTAAAAAGTATAAAATTATCATTTTTCTATAAAATCATGGTTTCCTTATATTTTGTATTATCATTTAAAAGAAAAATTAATGAATTTTAGAAATTTAATTTGAAAAAAATAAAATAATTTTTCACATCATAATACAAATATATCTTTTAATGAATTTTTTGTATTTTTTATGTGATTTAATTTTGAGTGAGTAGTGAAAAATAAATAATTTATTTTAAAATTTCATTTCTTTTAATGTATTTATAATTTACAATTTTGTTTCAATTTTTTTTAAATTAATTTTTCTCCCCTTTAATTAAAAATAATCCTATTATTTCAATGTGAATCATCATTATACATTATTTCTATATAAAATCATTTTTATTCTAAAAATGGGGGTTTTTCTAAAAATGGGGTTTTTTCTAAGAACATCATTCATCTCATTTCAAAAATTTATATTAAAATTATTTTCATCACTTCTAGAAATTAAATCATAGAAAATGGATTAAATTTTTTAATAATAATATTCAATTATTTAATATTTTCAATTTCTTTTTATTCATAATAAATAGTAACCATGAAAAAAGGTTATCATTATGTTAAAGGATAAAATGGGTAAAATGTGGTTACAATGATATAAGAGGTCTAAAAATCTACTTAAAACCTACCATTATTTCATTGGATGAATTTATTTTTCCATAATAATCATATCTTAAAAAATATAGAATTATGGTTTCACATTCCATTTATTAGAACATTTGTATTATTTTATGTAACAGATAATTACAAAAATTCACTCTCATTATTTTAATATCTCTAACAATATTTCATAGAGATAAGAATATGTTAGGAATTGTTTTAAAAATCTATTTTTAGTGTGAATAAATTATTTTTATTATAGTAATTTTTTATGTTTTTATTGATTTTATAATTACCTTTAATGCTTACGCAATGCCTTACATGCCTCCTGATTTTGATCTATAATTTTTTTGGTATTATTTTCTATTTATAATCACATGTTCTCCTAATGTTAGGAAAATTATATCATTATATACGATCATTGATTTATATCTCATTTTTTTACCCATACCATGAATCTGAGCTCACGCATTATAAGTTTTAATTTTTACCTGGTATATGAAGAAGGGTACTATATATGAAGAGTTTATAAGGGTATCTTCTGTATATACATATTTTTGAGGTGATGGATATTTTATTTAAGGTAGATTTTGAGGTATCTAGTCACCATGTACACTAAAACATTACATTTCTCATGTATTTATATTTGGTAGATATATTGAATATTCATAAAAAATATATAATGTCTATTTATATTTTTCTTGGGTCACTAAAATTGGAAGGAAGGTAAGGTTTAGTTGTCTTTTGAGATTAGGATTAGCAAAAATCTGGGTAAACCCTAAGGATATATCTATGTATCAGACAACATCATTTAATTTTAGAAAACTATATATTATGTGATTTCATAGAAAATACATCCCTATCTAGATAATAGAAAGTGGTTGCGACTATCAAATAGATGCACCTAAGGGTAATGAATTTGAAAGGGGTGGAATGGGTATTAATTCAATCATCTCTGATTCACAATAGGTGGTACTAGGACTACACACCTATAAACACACACTCATGGAATATTCCTTGAGTTAATTCAAAATTTCACCATGCACTACTACGATGAATAAGAGGATAAAATCTATGACATATAAAATTGAGCCATAAGTATATGAGATGAACTTAGATTTTCATAGTTTATACGAATATATCATATTATATGATATCATAATTTTTTTCCCGTTATATTATTATTTTTAACTATAATTAATGATGTTTGATACTGAAACTAATAATATGATATATGTTTTTGAGAATGTGGTTCCTAAAAATCATTTTATTCTTCATCTAGTTTAATTTTATATGATTGTTTTCATTGTTTGGTTCTCTATAAATATATCCCATAACAATTTTCAAGGAAGATAAGTCATATTTTATATTTAAAATAATCAAATGATCTTATTTTAGTGAAAGGATGAATATGAACATCGAATGGATCAAAATTATGTCATATGGGTGTTACTTCCTATTTATGAGGGATGTTTATCATAAATTATTATTAAAAAACATTGATGATATGACTATTGTTTTGAATTATATAGATTAATTTTATAAATATTTATCTAGTATTTCCCTGAATCATGAGATCGTGATTTCAATTGAACTCATACCCAGTTCTACTATTTTTTACAGACTCTATATAGAATCGAACCAATTGAGTTGTAGAAATTTGTGAAAAAACAATTATAGAATCTAGATAAGGAATTTAGACACAATAGTGCAATATCGTGGGGTGAGATTATTATTTTTTGTGAATAAGGATGGGTCAATGCAAATTTTCATTGATTAACGCGATCATAACAAGATTATTATAATGAAAAAATATCCTCTATCTTGTATTTAAGACACGATTGATCAACTTTGTAGATCTCATTACTTTTCTAATATTTGACTTCCTTCATCAATTGAGGGTCAATAAATAGGTCATACCAAATACATCCTTCAATATGATGTATGGTCATTATGAATTTATAGTTATGATATTTGGAATTACCAATTCCCCTCTAACTCTGTATATTTAATTAACAGAGTCTGTAGAGATTACCTTGATTCGTTTTTCATAATATTTATTGATGATATAAATATATATTCCAAGAGTATAGAATATCATGAAGATTGTTTGATACTTATAATTATGGCCTAGGGGATGAATAACTGGTATGATAAATTTACCATGTGTGAATTTTGGAATCATAAAGTTTCATTCTATGGTCATATAATCCCAAATGAGGGTATATCAATGGATCCTTAAATGACAAAAGTTATTGAGCAATGACCCAGACCAACCATAAATACTATGATCCTAAGTATTCATGGGTGAGATAGATAATACCAATGATTTTTGATAAATTTTTTAGGACTATCTAATCCACTCAACAAGTTATCTCAGGAGTAAGTTTTGATCTTGTGGATATATAAATGTGAAGACAATTTCATGGAGTCAAAGATATTTTTTAGAGAAATTGTGCTCATGCTACCCTATAGTGGATAATGGGTTTATATATATATATTTACACATAATCTATGTGAGTGAAAAGTTTCCTTATAGATAATAACATGGTGATAGATTACACCTCATGAAAATTATTGAAAAAAATTATATTTCTCATGATTTAGAGAAAGTTTAGGTAATTTTTTCTTTGAAAGTACTGACGAAATTTATTTATTATGAAAGATGTAATAATTATACTCATAAAGAATATAGATATGTATATTCACAAAAAAGTTTTGAATATACTCCAAACGATATGGTTTGAATTTATTAATGATTATGACTAATCAATACAATACAATGATGAGAAGGAAAAAATGTGGCATATACTCTTAGTGGGAAGGAGCATGATAGAATTTCAATGATGAGGATTGAAGTTGATCCAATATTTAACAATTTAAAATTGATAAAACATGAAATATAAAGGAAATATATAGGATCATATATTTATTAGATGAATAATTAACCATCCTGTAATGACCTGCCAATTCTCATTGGCTTGAGAGCTCAACGAGTCATTAATGGGCCTTAAGCGACATCCCCAAGGCGCCAAAGGCTGGAAATAAATGCCGAAGGGTTTCAAAACACACGGGGGACGATTTACCATTTCAATGAAAACAACCAACAAACAATGTAAACTAGATAAACATCTCCAAGAAACCACTATATGATGCATGATTTAAAACCGAAACAACTCAACAATTATTTTCATAATAACCCAACCAAGTGAAACAATAGAATACAAAACCAAATCAGAGTAAATAGCGGAAAGAAAACTACAATACTTGAAGACAACAACCCAACTCCCTGATTCACAAGCTCCACGCTCCAACATCACAAACCAGCCCAAGAGTCACAAAGTAGTGCTATAAACGCATGACACTTTACCTTTGCCAATATCCTGGTATATGACATCTACAAAAGAACCATTGTGGCAAAGCAGGGGGTGAGTAATGAAACTCAGTAGGTTTTCCCCGATGACTTCCCAACCCATGCATCTAGGATAAAACATGCCAGAATATTTATATAAAACAATTTATATAAAACAATTCCAAAACAATTCATAATTAACATGTTCTAAGTCAAAACCATTTTCCAATAAAACCATCTTTCTCATGAAAAGAAACCAAGAAAAGTTCCCAATAAAATTCACATTTACATTTTTGGCATAACCATTTCATTTCACAAATCCACACTACCAACCATTTCACAACACATGAAATCAACTATGCATGCATCGTTATGACAGTTCCATACTCATGAGTAGTCTCTCATCGATCTACCAAGTCATCACAAGGTAATTATTCCCCATTTTCCATTACACTTTTGAAACCGAGCACAAGGTCATATTTCAACCAAGCCTCATAAATGCAATATGAACACACAAACCAAGTATGCCCAAAAACCACACCATTTCAACTATGCCAAAACCATTCCAATAAAAAAACCCTTTTATTGAAAACCAATTTCCAACAAACCATTTTCCAAATCCAGAAAATCCATATTTTAAAATCACCATTTTAAAATCAAGAAACCAAAACACTTTGCACAAACCATTCTTTCAATTTCTACAATTCCATCAAAACCCATAAATCATCACTATAGAGGATTTATAACATGATTTTCACCAAGTTTCACAATCAAAACCAAGAAATTAAATCAATTTGAACTAAGCCTTCAAGTTCTAAGAAAGAGGAATTGAGAGTGAATCCACCTACCTCAACAAGAAGGCGATACCAAGCAACAGACGAAGGACACTCAAGAACACCAGGTCAAAACTCCAAGAATCTTCCTTAGATCTCTTCTCCTAACACAACCAAGACTAAATCTCATCATATTTGGTATCCACACACTTAGAGCTACCCATAATGGGTGTATATCTAAGAAATCGAGAGAAGACGAGAAGTATATCTAAGTAGATCTAAGAAACCATTTAGGAACGAAGGAGAACGATCACAGACCTCAAGAATCCGGCTACGATTCGCCAATAGAAGCCTTCAGATCACCTTAGGAATGATGGGAGAACCCTATTTCACCTTAGGAGAACCAAAATCCCGAGTTAGGGCCACTGAGAAGCTTTAATGAGGCAATTAGAGGCAAAACGAGTTAGATCCAAAATTTATGGATCTAATTTTATGTGACCGAACGGTTAGTCCGCACGCTTTAAAAAACAATGCGATAACCATACATTAGCTACTACCTCAGCCAACCTTCTTGCACGGTTAGACAAACAGTGCACCGACCGTGCAGAATCCACTGCCTCCCATACCAGCTTTGCACGGTTTGTCCGCATGGTTTGGACAAACCATTCGCCTCCCATGTAACTTCCCTTTTTTCCCCAAAACACATTCCAAGTTCTCCCAACTCTCCCATTTGTCACCCTTTTCTATATAACCAGGAAAAGAATCATGTAAGGGTTACATACCAGAAACCAGGGGTACTAAATTCTCCCCACCATTGGTCTTTCCGTCCCAGGAAAGTAGAAAACTAATGCTTGTCTGAAAGATTTATGGCCACTGCTCTCTCATTTTCTCTCGCGTTCCCAAGTCTCTTCCATAAGCTGACCATGTTTCCAAAAAACCCACACTAGGACAATGATTGTTCCACGCAAGACTTTATCCTTCCTATCCACAATACACACCAGGATGTGTACCAACGAAGCATTCGGCTCTAGGTCAACGTGATCCCATCTGATCACATGGTCAGGATCGGGCTGATACTTCTTCAACTGAGATACATGGAACATATTATGCACTACACTGAACCATGGTGGTAATGCCAACCGATATGCCAACTCCCCAACCCATTACAGTATCTCAAAAGGACCTATATATTGAGGAGATAACTTGTCCTACTTCCCAAAATGGCGATGTCCAAGTCTTAGAGAGATCCTAAAAAAGACATGATCACCCACAACGAACGCCAACAGTCTGCGATAGTGATCTGCATAAGATTTCTGATGACTTTTATCCATCTCCATACTCTTTCTAATCAACTTAATCTTCTCTATTTTTTCTTGAACAAGGCTCAGCCCAACTAGTGAAGTTTCACCCACTTCCACCCAGTATAGTGGAGAATGACAAGGACGCCCATACAATGCTTCAAATGGAGCCACGTGTATCGAGGCCTGATAACTGTTATTGTATGAGAACTCCACTAAGGGTATATTCTCTTCCCATGATCCACCAAAATCCATTACACAATCCCGCAATATGTCTTCCAACATTTTTATCGTCTACTCGGATTTCCCATCCGTCTGAGGATGATACGTCGTGCTCATAGTCGAATGAGTTCCAAGGGATTCCTGTAAGGATTTCCAGAAATGAGATGTGAACCTCAGATCTCTATCTGGGACGATAGATACTGGTACACCATGTCTCTTTACCACTTCCCGAATATAAATTTTTGAACGATCTTCCAACGTATGAGTTTCACGAATAGGGATAAAATGGGCCCACTTGGTTAGACGATCCACTATCACCCAAATGGCATCGTGTTTCCGGACCGTTCTTGGAAGACCTGTAAAAAAATCCACTGCTATCTGATCCCATTTACACATAGGGATAAGTAAAGAGTGTAACATACCAGCTGGTCTCTGATTCTCTGCTTTAACCTGCTGACAAGTTATGCACCGTGAGACGTACTCAGCCACATTCCTTTTCATACTGCTCCACCAAAACTACGTCTTCAACACCTAATACATATTTTGTGTACCAGGATGTGCAGCCCATCTAGAATGGTTGTTATCATGAAAGAGTTGTTCCGGAGCAGTTAAAGGTACAACCATCCAATCTCGAAACCACAAAAATGAACTCCCATCTAGCTTCCATCCCTCAATGGTCTCCCCACCATTGATTTTTGAACTCATTGTAACACACTATAGGTCAGATGCCTGTGCCTCCGTTACTATCTCCACCAAATCAGGGACAAGCGCAACTGGAAAGAAAACTGCAACATCACCCCAGTCTTCACATTCCACATGCATGTCGGCTAAGACTGAGATCAACTACCATTCGTCTGAAGATTCTTTTTCCAACTGACCATACGACTTCATGCTTAATGCATCGGCCACCGAATTTCCCTTACCCGATGTATACATTAAGTCAAAATCGAACATTTGAAGATACTCCATCCATCTCCTCTACCTCAGATTCAAATCTCGCTGTGAGAAAATGTGTTTCAAGCTTTTGTGATATGTAAACGCAATGAACTTCTCACCAAAGAGATAATGACGCCAAGTCTTCAAGGCATGGAAAACTGCAGCTAACTCCAAATCATGTGTTGGGTAATTATTCTCATGCACACTCAACTGCCTTGAATCATAAGAAAAAACATGGCATCCTTGCATGAGAAAACATCCCAACCCTGTTCCCGAAGAATCACAATACACCACATACCCCTGTCCTGATTCAGGAAAGACCAAGATGGGTGACGATGTAAGGAAAAGTTTCAACTCTTGAAAAGATTTCTGACATTCCTCAGTCTGTTGAAATGCACTGTTTTTATTTTTTAATGATGTCATAGGTGAAGATAGTCGTGAGAAGCCATGCACAAAGCATTGGTAATAACCAGCTAGACCAAGAAAACTTCAAATTTTAAATACATTCTTCTGCGGTTCCCAAGAAAGAACAAATTCTATCTTTCTTGGATCCACTGAAACACATTTCTCATAAACAACATGGCCCAGAAAACATACCTCTTGTATCCAAAAATCGCACTTTGATAATTTGGCATATAGCTGACTCTTCCTCAAGATTTCCAATACTGTTGCCAAGTGTTACTCAGGCTCATCCCTTGCTCTTGAAAACACCAATATGTCATCCACAAGCACCATAACAAAAGAATCCAGATATGGCTGAAATATTCGATTCATCAAATCAATTAAGACCTCTGGTGCATTCGTAAGACCAAAAGGCATGACTACATATTCGTAGTGTCCATATCTAGTTCTGAAGGCTGTATTTGGAATATCCTCCTTCTGAACTCACAACTGGTGATATCCTGATGGCAAGTTAATCTTGGAGAACCACTGAGATCCCCTCAATTGATCAAATATGTCATCAATTCATGGATTTGTATATCTATTCTTTATCGTAACTTGGTTAAGTTTACGATAATCCACACATAGCCTCAATGTTCCATCTGATTTCTTTACCAACAAAATTGGTGCTGCCCACAGAGACACGCTTGGCTGAATAAAACATTTTCTTTCCCATTCTTCCAACTGCACTTTCAGTTCATTTAACTCCATTGGTGTCATCCTATAAGATGGAAGCGAGATAAGAGTAGTCCTCAGAAGGAGAAAAAGCGTAAATTCCACTTCTCTCACATGTGGTAACCCTGAGAAGTTTCAAGGAAACACACCAGGAAATTGATCCACGAATACTGGAAAACTGTTATTCGCGATCTTGTCAATCAATTCCAAGTTTAACACAGCCAACTGGTAAGATATTTTTGCCACTGCTAGGGACAACAAGCCCGTTGCACCTGCCTTCACCACTCTTTATTCTCTAAAGAGATGCTCGCTGTCCTCCTCAGTCGTGAAACTGACTGTTCTGCTATAACAATTGATGTGAGCCCTAAAGTCTTTTAACCAATCCATACCCAAGATTATATCATATAGATCCGTCTACAACATAGAGAAATCCCATTTCAGCTCAGCTCCATCAACAGTTATAGAACATGCTCTACACACGAAGGCTCTACATTCTCTTTCACCGTGAGGTGTTTGATGTTTTATCACAAAAGGAATCATTTCAACTTTTAAGTTTAGAAAATCAGAAAAACGGGAAGCATGAAAAGAATGTGATGCATCAATATCGAACAACACTTGCATGAGGGTAGAATTCAAAAGAATCGTACCTCTCACCATAAATAGTCCAGACTGGTCATCCACAATCACCTATTCTTCTCTTTACAATTGCTTTGTTGCTTCACTTTGAACCATATTGCCTTGTTGAGATTTTCCTGCCTGAGGAGTCATGGTATTCCTAGAATCACCATAACTAACTTTGTTCTGCTGGCGAGACTGATTTTTCTATCCTCGCCCTGTCGAATCATAAGATGCTTGCGACACCTGGGAAGTGTCACGTGCACCCAACCTCGGAGCACTGCGACAATATCACTGAATATGCCCCATCTTGTTGCAATTGTGACATGATTTCAGTGGTGTTGTACATTCTCGTTTCATGTGGTCAATTGTGCCACATAGAAAACACCCATCTTTCATCATGGGTCGTTGAGGAAGATTCACTTATCCAGCCATTTGATTCTGATTTGCACTCACACCATGGAAATATGTGTCCCTCTTCCGCTTGTTCCCAGCATTAGAGTTCCCACCCGTTCCCATGGGTATCATCTTACGTCCACCTCCCATAACTCCTGAGATGTCTTTTTCATCTACTGTTTCTCTGCTTACCATCTCCGTATAATCTGTAATATAGATCACAACTATCTTCAAGAGAATCTCATGTCGCAACCCTGATTCAAAGATGCGTTCCTTCAGCGACACACTTGCAGCAACTTATGGTGAAAAGCGTAGTAAATTCATGAATTTAGCCACATACTCCATAACAGAGAGATTTTCCTGCTTCAAGATGAAAAAGTTAGTTGTCCTCTGGATCATGAATGTGTGAGGATAGAATTGTTTATTGAACAACTCCTCAAATTCCTCCCAGCCCAGGCCTTGATCCACCTTAGCCTGCACCACCAGCTCCCACCACTGTCGTGCAAGATCCTCCAGAATATACGTTGCCGACTTCACTTTCAGCTCTGCTGGTGTGCCGATGAAATCGATGATATGATTCACCCTGCATAACCACACCTCCAGCATTTCTGGTTCAGAATCACCCCAAATGATGGATGGATTCTCCTTCTGGAATTGGATGGAATGGTCTACATTCCTTGAATCATCCCTCCGATTCCCCGTGTCGACCGCTTGGAATGCTTGAACTATACTTTGGTCTTGCTGATGGTTCACCTGTGGCTTAGGTGTGACCACATTCTCCATAGCCTCTTTCGTTTGGTTTCTACGACGCCTAATGGGTGCCATTTTCTATACAAACAACGCACGTCGTTAGTCTCACTTCTTAGCAACTGAAGGCTTATCATTTCAATTTCTATTACATCCCTATCACAACATTAATTTCAAACCATTTCTAAAATAGATCATTTATTTTCTTTTGAAAATCAATCTATTTTCAAAATATATCAACCATTATCTTTTCAAAATCTTTCATTTGAAAACGTGCTTAAATTTTTCAGAAATCACACTTTTGCATCAAACTATAATCCATTTCTCAAAACGATTTTTGCAATCCTAATGGGATGTCATTCCTCTACAATTCATTTCGTGTTCATATAATTGGCTAAAACCATGACAATAATATTTTCAAAATTCTAGAGGTGTATCAAAAACACTTATGTACCCAACACCTTGGTAACTTGAAGTTTATCATAAACGGGTTAACTACGTCCTTTTATGCTATACATCTCAAGTTCTGACAATCCAACTCCTATCTAAGATGACCACTCAAGGAATAGACAAGAAGGAATTTCAACTCCAAGACCAAGAACATCAATGACCACTTGTTAGGCAAGGACCGAATAAGCTGATACCATTTGTAATGACCTGCCAATTCTAATTGGCATGAGAGCTCAATGAGTCATTACTTGGCCTTAAGCGACATCCCCAAGGCGCCAAAGGCTGGAAATAAATGTCAAAGGGCTTAAAAACACATGGGGGACGATTTAACCTTTCAATGAAAACAACCAACAAACAATGTAAACTAGATAAAAATCTCCACGAAACCACTATATGATGCATGATTTAAAACCGAATCAATTCAACCATCATTTTCATAATAACCCAACCAAGTGCAACAATGGAATACAAAACCAAATCAGAGTAAGTAGCGGAAAGACAACTACAAGACTTCAAGACAACAACCCAACTCCATGCTCAACACGCTCCAAGCTCCAACATCATGAACTAGCCCAAGATCCACAACGTAGTGCTATAAACGTGTGTCACATTACCTTTGCCAACATCCCATTATGTGAAATCTGCAAAAGCACCATCATGACAAAGAAAAGGGTGAGTAATGAAACTCAGTAGGTTTTCCCCGATGACTTCCCAACCCATGCCTCTAGGATAAAACATGTCATCACATTTATATAAAACAATTTATATAAAAAAATTCCAAAACAGTTCACAATGAATAAGTTCTAAGTCAAAACCATTTTCCAACAAAACCATCTTTCTCAAGAAAAGAAACCAAGAAATGTTCCCAATAAAATTCACATTTACATTTTTGGAATAACCATTTCATTTCACAAATCCACACAACCAACCATTTCACAACCCGTGAAATCAACTTGCATGCATCGTTATGACAGTTCCATACTCATGAGCAGTCTCTTATCGATCTACCAAGTCATCACAAGTTAATTATTCCCCATGTGCCATTACACTTTTGGCACCAAGCACAAGGTCATATTTTAACCAAGCCTCGTAAATGAAATATGAACACACACACCAGGTATGCCCAAAAACCACACCATTTCAACCATGGTAAAACCATTTCAGTAAAAGAAACCTTTTATTGAAAACATTTTTCCCACAAACCATTTTCCAAATCCAGAAAATCCATATTTTAAAATCACCTTTTTAAAATCAAGAAACCAAAACTCTTTTCACAAACCATTTTTTCAATTTCCACAATTCCATCAAAACCCATAAATAATCAGTAATGAAGATTTTTAACAAGCCTTGCACAAAATTTCACAATCAAAACCCAGCAATTAAATCAATTTGAACTAAGCCTTCATGTTCTAAGAAAGAGGAATCGATAGTGAAGCCACCTACCTCAACAAGAAGGGGAAACCAAACAACGGACGAAGAACGCTCAAGAACACCGGGTTAAAACTCCAAGAATCCTCCTTAGATATCTTCTCCTAACAGAACCATGACCACATATCGTTATATTTGGCATCCAAACACTTAGATCTACCCATAACGGGCATAGATCTATGAAACCGAGAGAAGACGATAAGTAGATCTAAGTAGAACTAAGAAACCATTCAAGAATGAAGGAGAATGATCACATACATCAAGAATCCGACTTCGATTCTCCAATAGAAGCCTTCAGATAACCTTTGGAATGATGGGAGAACCCTCTTTGACCTTAGGAGAACCTAAATCCCGAGTAAGGCCTACTTAGAAGCATTAATGAGGCAATTAGAGGAAAAACGAGTTAGATCCACAATTTAAGGATCTAATTTTAAGTGACCGCACGGTTAGTCCGCACGGTTTGACAAACCGTGTGATAACCGTGCATTAGCTAATGCCTCAGTCACCCTTCTCGCACGATTTGGCTGCACGGTTAGAAAAACCATGCGCAGACCATGCGGAAGCCACTGCCTCCCATACCAACTCCGCATGGTTTGTCCACACGGTTTGGACAAACCGTTCGCCTCTCGTGTGACTTCCCTTTTTTCCCCAAAACTCATTCCATGTTCTCCCAACTCTCCCATTTGTCAACCTTAACTTTATAACTGTGAAAATCATCAAGTAAGGGTTACATACCAGAAACTGGGGGTACTACACATCCATCCATGTAAGAATGAAATAGTAAGATACGGATATTGTATAATTATTGAAGAATGTGAGACATGTTCCTATGTTAAACTAGGATTGTGATGGAATGATAAGGATTAGTAACCAAATATGAGTCCCATAAATGTCATTCTTTAATAATGAGATGTTGGATAAATCACATAGTTCGTCATTCTCTATTCATCCTAGATGTACGAATATGTATAGAGATCTAAAAGAATATTTTATAATGCGGAAAATGAAACTGGATATTGTATAGAAGGTGTTATGATTCCTAGAATGTTAGTATATTAAAGCCAAGACATAGAATTCTAATGACATCTAATAACCATTTCCAATTCTTGAATGGAAATGGGAAGTATTCACCATGGATTTTTTACCAGACTCCCCATGAAATATAAAAGGAATAATGCTATTTTGGATGCAGTCGGTATCTTTACAAAGTCAACACCATTACTTACTATTGGATATGATTTCCTTCCTATCATTATACTTAGAGTTTTAACTTGAAGTTACCGTGATGTATTATGAATGCATTGGTTATAACGTTTTTTTAGTGAAACATGTCATTCTCAGATATATATTCATTTTGAGAGGACCATTGAAACTCTAGAAGACATTTTGGGAGAAAATTCTATGGATTTAAAAGGTTATTGGGATCTATGCATTCCCTTTTTGTAATTATATTAAATCAATAGCTTTCACTTGATCATTCATATTCCCCTCTATGAATCTCTCTACTGCAGTGATTTCAAAACATTAGCATATTTGGATAAATTTAGTGAAATAAAGAAATTGGGACCTGATCTTGTTGGGAAATGGAAATGAATGTTAAAGACATTCTACAACACATATGGGAAGAACATAGTTGAAAAAGAATTTATAAATAAAACCATGATGAGACCTTGAGTTCATTGTTAGTGAGAATGTACTATTATGAATATCTTGTTGGAATACTTTTATTATATTTGTAAATAAGGGAAATATGAGTGCTTTATATATCAGTCCATTCCAAATTCTTGATATTATTTGGATGAAAGATTATAGTTTGGTGCTTTCATCAAATCTATATCAAGTTTGGGATATGTTGCATGTATATCTCCTAAAGAAATACATACTTTATCCTTCACATATTCTGAACTAATTGGTCATACCACTTGAGGATTATCACCCTTATGTGGAATAACTGCTGATGATTTTTGATCAAACAGAGATTGTTTTGTGAAAAAACCTTCTCAATTAGTCCATGTTTTGTGGTGAAACCATAAATTTGGGGATGATATGTGAGAAACCAAGGATGTGATTAGGAATAGTTATCCTCAAATTATTACATCAGAGTGAATAAATTTAAAAGGAGATATACTTATGATTTAATTGAATGCTACACCTCATGATTTTATGATATATTTTACTTTAAATAAATTTAATTTCTTTAATATATTTTTTACTGGAAACAACGACCTTCAAAGAGCCATGTTATAATATTGAAAAATCATTATTTAAATGTTACCCTTATAACATAGTCAATAAATTTAAAATATTAATATTAAAAATAAAATTATAAGAAAAATAAAAAAATGATTAATATAATGAATATTTATTGATTAATTCATAATAAATATATACCCAATTTTCATTAATGTCATTTAATGCTTCAAAAATATGTTTTCTTCAAAAATTGTTTTTATGAATTTTGGTACATGGATATTTTAATTCATTTCTTAAATTTTATAAATATTTATTGAGTAAAAGGATAAATTTTTTGAATTTAGTATATCTAAATTAACTATGGGTGAACTTTTTGGATTTTTTTGATAAGTAGTTTTTTGGGTGAATAATAGAAAATTAAGATTTCTTTGTGAAATATATATTTTATTTTGATGTATTTACAAAGTAACATAAATTTTTTATAGGTTTTAAATTTTTATAAAATTATTTTTAAAAAATACTATAATATATTTATTTTAAATCAAAATTAATGTTTATTTTTTTTCATATAAATATTTTTATACATAAAAAGGTTTCCTTATGGAATGTAGTTTTTCATCATACTTTGCTGGTTTGTTTTTATATGAAAATTTTACACATAGAAAATGAATTTGATAAAATGGAATACATAATTTTGATCATAATTTATGGATTATATAATTATTCCAATTTCATTTTTTTAATTAATAATATTATCTATGAAAAAATATAAGTTATCATGGAAAGAGTTAAGATGAGTAAAAAATGTTAAAACAAAAATGATAAGGGTAAAAATGACCTAAATAACAGAATAAAAAAAATTGGTCATATTTAGACCCTATAATATCCTATTAGAATATGAATTCTTTTTGATCCCTTTGTCTTGAAAAATACGTTTATTTATTTTTTTTCTTTTGAAAAAATCCAACTGTGGCCTCTTCCTCACATATAAAAGTAATCACCATCCCCCATATTCCCCATAAATATCCTCTAACCTAGTCCTCAAAATTTATAAATATTTTCCTCATAACCCTACCTATGTCCTTTAGGTACTATTTTTATCAGAATACCATCCTTAGAAGGCTTTAGGTATAATTCTAATGAGGTTATCCAAAGAAGAGGTATAGTTTGTAACCAGTTTATTAGATTTTATTTCATCAAACACCTCATATAAACCTACTATATCCCTCATAACATGATGAGTATAATAGGTTAAATATAATTGTATGCTATTATGATGATTATACTACTATTTTCCACCTAAATTCCATAAAATGGGAAATAAAAGTATCGCCTGTGTATACACATGGACTATAACCGCAACATAGAGATATTATTCATTTTCCATAACTGCCTCTCATAGAATTTTATAACAATGAATTTAATTAATATATAAAATATTTATGATATAATTATTTTTCTAAAATTATGTGATATTATTTATTATTCCTTCATTTTTTAGAAGATGAACACATCATTCACGAGTTCGTGCAAACTACCTTCTCTGTGAACAATTTAATTCATATTTCTATCACTTTATTTTAGGGATGGTAATAATCATGTATGTAATAAATATATATGATATTTATATAATTATTATAATTTGTGAGATTATTTAACCATGATCATGTATAAAATACTCGTACTGACAAACCAGAACATATATGAAAAATAAAACAGTTAACACCCAGAAATGACAATTTTATTGAAAAATTATTAATACATGAGTTTTTAAATGATATTAGTGGATAATATATTATATTATAAGTATGTTTATTTTTGTTTAATATAATTATTATATATTTAAATTTATCATATGTGTTTTTAGTGTGTTACGAATAAAGTTTTCTTGAGGTAAGAGTTTCTTATCTTACTCTTTTTTCTATGAGAGCTATACCATATTCATAACTTATTTATTTAATGTAGTGCATATAATCATAATATTATTATATATATAATAAATATATTAATTTTAATATTTTTTAATTATTTATTATATTATATTTATTTCACGGGGGTTATGATTCAAAATATTCCAATCTTGTAAGTGTTTTATGTTAAAAGCTTATTTTATTTTTGGATTTTCAATACTAAACTAATATTGAGGGAATTTTTATTAATATTATACTTTGAACACCATAAATTTTATTATCTTATATTTATTCCCTGAATTTTTGTACATTAGTTTTATATTTCCTAGTTTGGAACATAAAATGACAAGGGAAATGCTTTTAAATAAAATTAGACCATATTTCATCCTTAGTCGTTGAACATTTTGTTTCATGCCCATATTCATAAAACTATTTTATAAAATCTATTAACAATAGATAAAATGTTTCAAAATGGTCATTTAACTACCTTTGAAATTATATAAAATTATTTTCAAATAAATCTTTCTAAATATTTTCCAAAAATGTTTTTTTTTTGCAAAAGTGTGAACAATATGATTTTTTAACATTTAAGACATGAACTGATTTTCGCATAGAAATAAATGTTAATTTATTTGAATCCTAGATTAAATATTTCCTTTTATATTTTCAATAAAAATTATTTTCTCAATATTAAGGAAACTTTTTATAAAAATGTGATCAGAATAGATGTATAATTGTCTCCGATTTTCCATGAATGTTTCAAATGTTCTGATATAAATATTTTTCAACTATGTAAATATCCTTTAAGTTTTTGATACACTTCAAGTGATAATATCCAATGAAATAATAATTATTCAACCAATATATGGTTTACTATTTTGATTATTATTTTCTTATGAAACCCATATATTTTTTATGAGTTATGATAAGATGACATGATAAACATTTTACGATCTGTTGGTGCAAAAATGTATTGTCTTGATGATGTGATGGGTGGGGATATAATTATATAACTCTATAATGAATTGGTTAAAGCTTCATATATCAGTATATATGTTTTGGAAACATTTTTATTTACATGATTAACTATGGTAAATATGTAGGG
This sequence comes from Viscum album, assembly GCA_963277665.1. Lineage (NCBI taxonomy): Eukaryota > Viridiplantae > Streptophyta > Magnoliopsida > Santalales > Viscaceae > Viscum > Viscum album. Next base: position 1,044,455,868 of record OY728161.1, on the reverse strand, counting down.
ATTCCTCATACACTATGAAATGGGAAACATGTGTTAGTGCCTAATTTGCTAAAATACCAAGGTCTCTATACTTAACCATGACGTATGATATAGTTTATATGCCTATAATGGTTATATAATATTATGAAATGTTGATATGATTATGATTTTAAGTCATGTCCCATGATTTATTTTTTTATGATACCTCAATCTTGTGACATTCTACAATTTTACTCCATAAGTTATGATGTATGAATAATTGGTTATGATTGTATATTTATAATCACTTGTTATCATACCCATATGATCAAGATATGATTACATGTGATCATTGATTTATATCTCCCTTATTCATCCATATTGGGAATCTGATCTCAACCCTTTTATATTGTAATTTTTACCTAGAATATGATGTAGTGTACTAAGTATGATGAGCCTATAAGTATAATTATGTACAGAAATATGTTTGACATAATGTGGATTTAACTTAAATAATATGTTTATGTATCTTTCCACAAATTAGAATAAAACATTACTGTTCTTAGCCATGTTTTTGGAGATATATTGAATATTTAATGAGATCATTTAATATATATGTATGTTATTCTAAGGGCTCTATATAGATCACTCTTTATTTGAAACGAGTCTAGAGACTAACATGCTTCTAATGTTCCTAATATAGTACACGGGAATTTTTTTTTATTGAATTGTAGAGAGTGATTATATTTCCATGTGGTGCATAATTACCCAAGGAAAATAATTAGTTCATTAAAATAGTGGGTAAACACCATTGAATCCATGAAGGAGATATTGGGGGGAATATCCAATCATGTTTGGGGGGGTATAATCCACTATATGTCATTGTGGATGTGTATAGAGAATAATGGACATCGTATTGTAAGAAGGATATTTGAGATATTGGATATTCTATATTAAGGGGAATAAACAACATGTAAAGGTAAATTACTTTTTACCAGACCTTGTAAATACTATATATAACTATCTTTCATTATTACTAAACATGAATTTGAGGCTGTGAGAAATCCTTTAGTGGATCGAGAAAATTATCATGATCAATAGGTTATGTTAAAAATTGAATAAATCATAAAAGAAAAGATATCTATTACTCAACCCCTACACCTACCAGTTATCTAACACATCTAGGACTATATATTGTTATCAATATAATTTCCCCTAATGAGACACTGGAGAATTTAGAGAGTTGGATAATGATTACTCTTTGAACAACATAGGTGTTTCTAAATTGGTTTAGACTAATTATCTCAACTAGAGGAATGATATTTTACCATACATAATATAAAATATCCTAGATATGAGCGATTATAATATATTTTAGTTTGAATAAATTGATGATGGTGCGAATTTTATTCTATAAAACAATTTAAATATTTATTTTTATGGGATATATAAAAATACCATCTTGGTGTCTCCATTATTGATGATCCACTAAAAGGTCCCAATTATCTAGAATACCCAGATGATCTAGGAGAAATTATGATAAAAATATGAATGTAATTTCAATGTCAATTAAGTGATAGATTAATCTTGGATTATCCAATTTAAAGAAATAAAAATAGCTGATGATGAAGACATTAATAGCTATTTCAGTCAAGTAAATTAAATTATGAGAAACATCCAATGGTTGGGTGAGAATATAGAGTATTCCAACATTATCAAAAATATAATGAGGAATTTTATAGATATATTTTATTCAAATATATTTTCCCAAGATGAAATATAGTTCTTTACAATTGATAAGCTACATATCGTACTCATAGGTTTTGAGATGGGAAAGGAACATGATTTAAAAAAAGGAAAATGAAAAATTCATTTTGAAACTCTAAGAAAAGGAAAAATAAGATATTAAAATGATTTATAATTTGATGACTTGGTTTATAAGGATGAAAAATAAATCAACCAAATTGCATCCTCTTATATCCAAGAGATTCGTGAATTTAAAATTGGTAATAATGGGAAAAAATCTACGATGATGTTAAAATTGTAATAATATTGGTCATATTTCAATGTATTTCCTAGAGAAGAAAGTTGAAGAGTCTGAATTAGATTAGGTTCATAGTAAGACATAAAAATGGGGGATAATTGGTTTAGTAACAAAATAAGAAGGTTTTAAATCATAAAATTGAAATATAAATCATGTAGTGACTCGAGTGATGAAGACACTATGTTTACCCATTTTGAGAAAGAAAGTAATGATTACATAGTAGAAGAATTAGATGAACATGATTTAGGAATATAATTAAATTTAAACTCTAAATGGGGTAGATACTATAATAACCCATGATTTTGGGGCTTGTTTCTTTTCAAATAAATTTATTCTCTTCAATTGTATGTATTTCATGCAACACTGAGTTTAAACGAACCATGATATATTATTAAAATATTATTACGTGGCCATTATAAACAAGCCATTAAAATTGGAAGGACTCAATAGGAATAAATAAATTATCAAAATTATATTGTTTACAAATTTATAAAATAAATTCATTTATCATTAGTAAAAAAATAATTTGAATGTAAAAGAAATGTATTTGGGAAAAATGGTTTTTATTTACTTACAATGTTCTTTTATTTAAATACAATGTTCTTTTATATAAATAAATTTAATTTATTACTATTAATGATTTATTTTAATGAAATTAATATTTTATATATTCAATAAAATGCCTCCAAATTCATCTAGAGTTGTTTCTAGGCATATGATAATAATAATTCATGTTTTATGCTTAAAAATTCAATTTTTTAAAAAGCGATTTCCGTCATGTCTTACATAATTATTTCAAAATTAATTTCTAAAATTTATATAAATTGAATCATGAAAAATTTATTCCACATATGGAATCATTAGGTTCAAATTTTTAATTTTGATTCTTTTTGTTTTGTTTAATATGATTTTTAATTGTGTTAAAATTTATTACCCTGGTAAAAGGTAAATCAAGTTTATATAGGTTATAACTATATGATAACATCATAATATTTCATATTAATTATTATTTATTGAATTTATTTCCACCTATATCACCTAGGTCTAGAAATTTATATGTTTAATAGACACTTTCCTAGGAAAATGACAAAAATAATACTTAAATGAAATAAAGTTACAAAATGTCACTCTCTTAGTTTTAAAAATCTATTATGTGTAAAAATTGGTAAAAATAATGTTATGAATGAAATTAAATTTCAATTTTGTGCATAATGAAAATATTTTCATGATTATATTTTATTTCTAAATTTTAGTGATTTTATAGTTACCTTAAATTCTTGCACAACACAAATTCAATATTTATTCAATTCATTGAAATATAAAATAAATGATATTAAAAATATTAAATTTTATATAATTTTTGTGATTTATAGTGTTCAGAAATTTTTTATATGAATATTAAATATTACTTATTTTAACTAAAATATATTTTAAATCCATCTTTTTCAAGATTATTTGAAGTCAAATTTAATGAATAGTCTCAAAATTTACATTAATGCTAATTTATTAAAATAAAAATTTATTAAATATTTAAAAATAATTAAAACATTTATAGAGGACAAGGGTGATAATATATAGTCTTAAAGTTCATCCCTAATCAATTTATGACTCATTAGGTACATTATATGAAAACTTATAACTCTTTATGGGTGAACAATATGTTACAGCAATTAATGATAAAATTGGTAAACTAAGGGGTTATACCCAAAGACAGGGTTTCAAACACAAAAAACACATAAAATATTTATTTTATGGTTAAATATTAACCATATCCATCCCTATCTTAAAATACCTAGAAATTTGGATACATTTCGCTAGAGAATGACTATATAATAATTTAATCTATTAAGAAATTCCAAAAGTGCCCTCACCTCAATTATAAAATGGAACATCCTCCCTCAATTATTTAGACCTCCTTAAGACATATATCTTGACCAAAACCTACCCATATATCTTATAAATTTTTTTATATAATTTATAGATTTTTTTTTTCATTCTAGAAACCTACCCGAGTTTCCTTAAGAGGAGATCTAAAGGAAGTCTACCAAAGAAGAGGTAATCGCCTTTATCGAGTCCATCAAGTCAATTTATTATTCTAATTACTCTTTAAGTATTGTAACCATGCTAATATAATAAATATATTAACATAAATATACTAATAAATTATTATATTTAATTTTAAACCTTATTCCATCTATTTTCTATCCAATGAAAAGTGAAAACATTGCTCCCGTGCATGTACGAATTTCTGTCTCCACATAGAGTTGTGATTCATTTTCATCGCCACATTAGAAGGATGATTATAAATATTGAACTAATGAGTATGTTAGATATTTATGAAATAAATATGTTTATGAAAAAATAATATCATATATAACTTCTTACATTCATATTTGTTGGAAAATGATAACATCGATTGTGTGTATGTGTGTACTACTTCCTCCATGAAGCGATGTTATCCATTTTTCATTTAAATTTTAAATGGATGGTAATAATGATATATTTAATTAATATATATGATATGTATTATATGATAATTATTATTTAATGATTAATTATTAATCACCTTTCGTTCATTCTATTCAATGAAAAGTGAAAACAAAATTCATGAGTTCATATGGTCTATTATCTCCATGAATGGTGTAATTAAATTTTATATCTCTATCTATCATAGATTACTTTAAATATCCAAATATTGAATATAAATTATATTTATACCACTAATAACATTCTGAATATTATTTAACAATATTAAATTCACATGTACTAGAACCACTGAATCAAAACAAGCTTGAAAACAAGTGGTTAACACCCAAAACAAAGATAATAATAAACGTTTATTAAAAAATAGGTGATAATATATTATAAATGGATCATATATCATTTCATATATATATGAATATGGTTTAGGTTTTTATGTATAATAAATTTAAATTTCTTATATAGGATTTTAGATAAACTACATGACAAGTCAGAGTGGAGTAAGGTATTTCGTCTCAATTTCCACTTCATTAAGGCATATTTGGTAAGATGAATCAGTTTATTTCTATGTGGTTCATATAATAACCCATTGAGATATTTAACTTGAATGTATATTTATTCATTATGATTAATGTTCATTTCATGTTTACTATTTTAATGAGTTTTTATTTTACCATCTAAATTTTCTTCTCTATGAGACATGAATAAAGAAAAGAAATGTTTAAAATAAAAACCAATAATATTTCTATTTTGATCTAATATATTTTTCTTAAATATATATATTTTCCCTAAAATGTTTTCAAAATTTTTTTATACTTCTATAATTATTTATCAATAGATATTTTTACCCATGTTTGACATTTTACAAAATGGTTTGAAATAAATCATTTTGTCATTTTCAATATGAGCTACATTGTGAGTTTTCAGAAAAAAGTATGGAAGAAATTTTTTTTTAAATTATAATTAATTAGAGGATTTTTTCACCCTCAATAATAATCTTTTATTTGAAGCCTTATTTACTTGATTACAATGTTATTATAAAAGAAAATTGTTTACTTTATAATTGTGAAATTTTTTAAATATGCGATTTCAAAAAATTGAATGGTTATTTTTCCCAATAATGATTGATTTATTATTTAATTAAATTTATATTAATAAATTATAACAACCCTTTATTTTACTTATTCACCACTGGTTATATGTTTTAATGATTACATCCTTTAAAAAATTCACTTACATGTGATCATTGGACATCACATTCCTCTTAAATATCCATATCGTAACATAATACTATCGTCATTCAGGTATTTCCCTTATCCATTATAGTTTTAATCTTTAATTGGGTGCATCTTTAGACTCCAGAGGATGGAGATCATTTTTGGTGAAAATTACATAATGTTCAGAGATTATGTTGGTTTAAATTAATGGTGTTCGAGTATAAATGTTATAATTTATTTGTAGGGTTTTTCCTAAGCTTGGAAGTATCATGATGTGTTCTGGGTTTTCATGTGATAATCCACAGTTTTTGTAGTCTATACAATAAATACACACCATGTAATAAGATTAAATGATGTGTAAGTTATCTAGGGAAGATTCTGTGAACCCAGTGCACAACATGAAGGGAGTACCCACTATGTACTAATTATACATTTTGTAATGTTAAAAGGTACATTTTTTATAAAAAACACGATAAGTTTTTCTATGTATATAATCCCCATGTATTACACAATGGGTAAAGGGATATCACACCATGAAAATGTCAGAAACAAATATTTTAGGATACCGATTAGCTGAAATTTTATTTTATTCATCTGTAGCTCCTTTGGCTCTCAACCTAAAAGGACTCTCTGGCAATTTTGGGTGTCTCCATTCATTCAGGATTGGGCTGTTCAGTATTGGATAACCATTTTGGTTGGATAGTACCTATCCTGATCCATTTTTTAATCTTTTTTGAAGGGAAAATTATTGTTGGTGATGGTACAATAGTTGTATGTTCTTGAGTTATGTTTCATTTCCTCTTCCCCATTAACCCTTTTGTTGAATAAAATATGTTTCAAGCTACGTGTATTGGTTCTTGGGACTCTTCCATAATTTTCTTGTTCCTTATTTTTAGTGGATATCATTGCGAGTGTGTGCAACCAATGCATTTATGTAGGTGGTTCTGTCTCTATCCTGTGTTGAAAGAAATGCATTACTCCTGTTTTTTGTAAATGGTTTTATAAATAAAATTAGAATGATTATTTTGTGTGTGTATAAATGGATTGTTGATAAAATAGAACTTTTCCATGGTATTTGTTATATGGAAATGGGGAGTTTTCTAGGAATTAACAGGATTTAAAAAATAAAAAACATGTGATGCCTTAGGTACATAAGTGCAAGATTTAGATTAGGGACATCGTCCATATTATCTTCAGGAGGTTTTCTCATGGGGGGTTTCTATGATACATATGCCTACGGGCATGTTATTAACAATGTTGGTGGGTCACTCATGGGGTGTTACTCTACTCATTAGGCTTATGTTCTAAGGGTATGTTGTGCACTAGTAATTTGTTTTGGTATGAGTAGCCTGCTAGATTGACCTGCTGAGTTCCTTGGCATGATTTACTTGTTCTTGGATTTGTACTATTTTGTCTATGATATGAATTTTTTGGATTCTTGATAAAGGATAATGGAAATTATGCATGAAATTGATATACCTACCATTTTTTTTTGGAATTGACGGAAAAAGGGAAAATAGTTATAATTATTTTGATAAAACAACTTTACAATTTATCTTTCTAGGTTTTAATTAAAATGAGTATACTTGAGTTATTTGTGTAGAAAATTTTTATGGAAATACTAGGAGGGACCCTATCAATCCCGTTAGTTCATAACCTACATAAAATATTGGAGGTGAGTAGACCTTTTTATGTATTTCAATGCAAGGAAAGGCATGGAACCATAGTGAGGAGGCAAGGTTTCTGGTTTTCTATATTTGGGTGTCTAGTGGTGTGATGGTGGGGAATGACCCATGCTATCGCATGGATTTGATGTTCAGGGTTTGTTGTTGTTTGATGTTTGAAATTATACTTGGATATTCTAGCTACATGATTTTTTGGGTTTCCAATGATTGTTTAACTATGGAATATATATCTCTTCTGTAGTTGTCTCGTTTATCTCTTCTAGTCGTCAACCAATGGGGATCGAGAACACCATTGGGTATGTTATATGTTGGTTTGGGTACTAGGTTGAGAGGTTATTCTAGTTGGTTTGCTGAATTTTTTTATTATAGGCAAACTATCCTCTAGAGTCCTTCTCTTTGGACATCTGGTAGACTATATATAGGATTATAGAAACATTAAAGTATATTGTAGTGAGTTCCTAGAAAGATCTTTCTATGGTGAGACACATTTTTCCCTGGGATATTGGGATGTGAATCTCCTATTTTGTGTTTTTATAAGAATCTTAGTTTATTATTATTTGTTATCTAGTTTTAATTGAGATTGTTCTATCATCTAATCATTTATTTTGTTTTAGTGGAGTGGTATGCCTCCGAGATGTGTTCTGTGGGTTCCTCAAGAGGGTGTAGTTGATTCACCTCTAGGGAATCCATTGATAGATAATAATCTAACTGAGGGTATCATGCAGGAAGTTTTTCTATTGATTATAATGTACCACAAGTTCAGGACACCATTTTTTATGTATTACTAGGAGCTGGAGGAGTCCAATATCGATCATGGGAGATCATTCATGAGAAGCCTCCACCATTTTAAGGGTATGAATGAACCATAATAATTAGAGGTATGGATTTACATGATTGATCAGATCTATGACTTATTGGATATATCAGAGAGTATCAACATGAAGTGCATGTAATTACATCTTAAAGTACCTAACAAGTGTTGGTGGGATTCTATAGTACAGGCTAATAAGAATGTGGGATTGGACTATAAGGGCTTCAAGACTCCCTTTTTCTAGTAGTGTTTCCCTAATTCCATGATTATAGAGAGGTCTCTGGAGTTCCCCTCTTTATAGAAAGTAGAAAATGCAGTTTCAGCATACTTTAATTGGTTTGTTGAGTTGGTTTGTTTTTCAGTAGAGGAGGTAAAGTGTGACAAGCCAACAGATCAGAAGTACGAGTAGGGTATATGTCTGGATATAAGATTATATGTATTTATGTAAAAGAATTTAACCTATTAAGAGATAGTGGATAGTTCTATAATGGATGTAATGAGTATGGAAGGTAAGGCTAGATCTTCTTACTCTTCTACTACACCTAGTGGAAACATCAGTGGAGAACCAGGGAAAAAGAGAAAGTGGAAGAATCATTGATGGAGTGGCATAGCTGGTTCTTTGTGAAAGGCCTTCTCAGCACCTTTATTTATAGCTAATGGTGTGCCTCTGACTTTCTATTTGTGTGTCAAGGTCAGTCACACTCGACATTCTTGGCCCTTACGAGCAAATATTTGTAACAACTACTGGTGTTATGGTCATCTATAGAGCTTTTATTAGACAATGTGTACTCCTTTATATGGTCAGGGATCATTGACTCCAAAGGATACTATGACGTAGTCAAATACCTCAATGACTAAAGGGATTTGGCCATATGCCTTAGGAGTGAGGAACCATTACATAGTAGATGAGTTCCCAGTGGTGGTAGATGAGGGTCCATTGATAGTGAGAGGCATTATCATGATTTCATCCTTAGTATCAATTTATTTATTTGATACTGGTGTTTCCCGCTCATTTATATCTACCCATTTTGTTGATATGATTAAACTACCAAAAAAATTCATGTATATTGTTATGGATTTAGTGACACCCCTAGAGAAGAGGATATAGTAGGGAATTTGGTGTCCTTGTGAACTGGAAATAGCTAATATGAACCTAGTATGTGACTTTATTATCCTTAGTATGTATTTGTTTGATGTCATCATCACGATGGATTGGATTGTTTCTCATTTAGTTGAGGTTTTTTGTTATCATTGGTGTGTCCCATTTATTATGGATGGTGGGATCTCACAACTATTCTAGAGAGAATGGGATCTAAGGTATGGCCATGCAGGACCTTACCACCTAGATCTTAGGTTTTTTATGTACTGTTGTTGTTATTGAGTCTGATGAAGTCTCTTATACTATTGATCTTACCACCATTATTCAGGGTTATCCTGATTTCTTCTAAAATGATTACCCTATGATTCAACAAGAGATAGAGGTAGAGTTCACTATTGATTTGGTACTATGGACGCAACATATATTGATACCTTCTTATCATATCAAACCAGAAGAGCTGAAAGAACTCAATATTCAGTTAGATTATCTAGTGGAAAAGGGGTTTTTACACTGGTTTTTCAACTTGAGAAACCCAAATTTTATTTTCCAAGAATACATATGGTTCACTTTGATTATGTGTATACTAAGTTGAACCGAGTAATGATTAAGAACAAGTATCCTTTACCTCATATCGATGATTTTTCTGATAGATTGAAGGGGAAAAATTGGTTTTCAATGATTGATCTTTTGTTGGGTTATCATCAACCTAATGTTCGAGAGTCTGATATACCAAAAATAGATTTCAATAGTATATTCATGCAATACAAATATCTTGTTATTCTATTCAGTTTTATGAATGCTCCTACAGTTTTAATAGATTTGGTGAATCCGATATTCCATCAGTTTCTCAACACTTTTTGGTAGTGTTTGTATATGATATTTTGAGTAACTCAAGATCTGAGCATGATCAGGAGAACCATCTAAGTTTGGTTTTCGAAATACTAATCATTCACAATTTCTATGGAATGATTTTGAAATTTATTTATTAGAACAAATAAATGATGTTCTTGGTGAATATGATTTATGAACATAGCTTATCAGTTGATCCTGAGAAGGTGAAGGCTATCTTTTCTTGGGAAGATCCATGTAATGTCTTAGAGATTAAGAGATTCCTATGACTTTTTAGATATTATATATGGTTTATCAAGGACTTATCTATGTTTCTATCACCTTTTACTAATCTTACCAAGAAAGGGGTGAAATTAACATGGGATGTAAAGTGAAAGTATTCTTTCAATGAGATTAAATGAATTCTGATATCAGCTTCAATTTTGATCTTACCTGAGCCTAGTATGGGATATGTGGTTTTCTATGATTCTTCTGGAGCTTGTTTGGGTTGTGTTCTCATGAAGGATGACCATATGGTGGCTTACAGTTCATGTTAGATTAAACGATAAGAGAAGAATTACCCCACCCATGTTTTAGATCTTGACACAATTATACATGCACTTATGTTTTGGACGCATTATATTTTTGGAGAAAGGTTCACATTATTTTATGACTATAATATTATGAGTTATATCTTTTCTCATAATGAATTGAATCGTAGATAAAGGCAGTGGGTGGAATACCATCAGATTACTAACATTTATATTGACTACAACATGAGGAAGATGAATGTAGTTGAAGATGCTCTTATCAAGAAAGTACACCCACATGCTGTTTTGGAATCGAAGGAAGTGTGGAACCTTAGGTGGGTTTTTTATAAGTTGAATCTAGATGTTCATGATGATGTTTTGGGTATGGTTTTGACAATTTTTTAGTTTCCATATTATCTCCTTGAGTCTATTATGTAGAATCAATTGTAGGATTATTATTTTATAGGAATTCGAGAAACCCTATATAGTGGGGAGACTATTTTGGGTTGGAATATCTCTTCATCTGGTATTCTCAATTTTAGTGGTTATTTTGTTTTCCTAGAATCAATGAGGAGCCCAGATTTATTAGGTTGTAATAGTTCTTCATGTTCCATTCATTTGGGAACCATGATGATTCATTATGATATGGGATAGTGATTTTGGCTGTAGGGTATAAATCATGACATTGGGGATTATGTGTCCTACTATTACACCTTCCATTAGATAAAGGTTGAGAATCTAAAACCATTTGGTTTTCTTCAACCTCTTTCAATTCCTATTTGCAAAGGGGATGAGGTATCCAAGGAATGTGTTTTAGGATTACAATAGACTCCCTAATAGAGTAATTCTATCTAGGTTGTGGTTGATAGGTTGATAAAGTCTCTCATTTTGTTCCAATAAAATAACTTGTAAAGGTTGAAGAGATGAAAAATATATATGTGAATGAGGTTATGAGGTTATATGGGGTTCCATTTTCCATTTTTTCAGATAGAGAACCTTTTTTTACATTGAGGTTTTGGAGGAGTCTCTAGTAGGTGATGGGATCTCAGTTCATATTGTGTAGTGCTTACCATCCACCGAAAGACGATCATATGTATCTTTCTATTCAGATTCTATAGGATATGATATGTGCCTATGTCTTGTATTTCATTGGATCTTGGGATAGAAATATAGGACCGATTGAGTTTGTTTAGAATAATAATTATTAGTCGTCATTCATAATATCTTATTTAGAGTCTTTGTATGGTCTTCAATGTGCGTCACCTATTTTTTGGGTTGATGTGGGAGAAAATTATTTGCTGGGTCCGAGTTTGGTTTTAGAGATGTTCGTGAGGATTTATGATCTACATCGACATCTAGTTATAGAATAATGTCATAATAAATATTTTTTAAATTGATGAAATCATCCTTTGGATTTTTCCATAGGTGATTGAGTTTCCTTGAGAGTTTATCCTCGGTTGGGTCTCTGTCATCTTGGAAAATAGGCAAATATGGCTCAGAGATATGTTGGACCATTTTTGATTGTTGAGAGAATTGGGAAGGTTTCTTATCAATTGGAATTACTAGATCAGTTGAAAAGAATTTCTGATTTATTCTACATATCACAACTTAAGAAATATCATTCATTACCATCTAATGTTCTAATTTGGGAATATTTTGAGTTAGATATAGACCCTTCAATTATTGAACATCCTATTGTGATCATTAACTCTGAATTAAAATTATTGTGTGGGAAGTCTATTGGGTTTATTCAGATTTTTTTGGATGAGAGGAACAAATTCTCATGAGACTTGGGAGTGTGATTCATTGATGAGGGTGAAATGGCCTCACCTCTTTATTAAACATCATTCCTCTGCATGGATTCTTGGGGATAAAAAGTCATATAGTGGAGAGTTTTTGAAATCCCATTACTATCTTTCATCTAGTTACATTCTCCATGCTAGGTTTCATTATTAATTGGGTTCATCTTGGGACTCCCAAGGATAGAGAGTATTTGTTGGGTAAATGACCTAATGTTTAAGGACATACATGTTTTTTGAATTAATAGAGTGTGGTTATAAATGTATTAATATAATTTCATGTTTCTATAAATTTTCAAGGATTACATATGTGTTACATATTTTCATGTAAGAATCTATAGTTTTCTTATAATGAATATGAAATACACACCATGCAATATGAGTAAATGATGTGTATGTTCTGCAGGGTATTTTCTATGAACCTGGTTTACAACATGAAGGGAGTACACACCATGTGATGATTACATGCCATGTACTATAAAAAAGTCTTTTTTTAATAAAAAGGCAGGGTTTTTTTGTTCTATGTGATCCCCATGGATTAAACGATGTGTAAAGGGATTAATGGCCATGTAAAATTCACATACATTGTTTTTGGGGTGTGTATCGGTTTAGTTTTTATTTCATTCATCTATAGGTCCATTGGATCTTGACCTAGAAGGCTTGTACAATGATTTTAGGAGTTTATTTTTGTTCTAGATTGGCTCTTTTGGAATGGGATCACCATTATAGATGGATCAAATCTCTCCCGATCTATTGTCGATCTTGTTTTGGGGGAAAATTCTTGTTGGGGTTGGTGCGATAGTTGTATGTTATTGAGATATGTGTCATTTACTCTTCTCTATAAACCCTTTTGTTTAATTGAATTAGTTATCACATGTGTAAATTGGTTCTAGGGGCCTTGTAGTTGTTGTTGTGTTCCTTCATTCTAGTTGATCCCATTGCGATCATGTTCAAATAATTCATTAAGGTAGGTGGTTCTGTAAATAGCTTGTGATGGGAAAACTGTATTGATCATGATTTTATAAATTGATTTATAAATAAAATTGGCCTGATGTGTGTGTGTGTGTGTAAATGGGATTGTGATAAAAGGTGGGGTCTTCCTTGGTTTTTGGTAAATGGAAAAGGAGTGTTTTATATGCATCAAAATGACTTATAAAATGAAGCACATGCGAAGCATTGGGAACATAGGTGGAAGGTTTAGCTTAGGAACGTTGTCCATATTACCATTAGAAAGTTTTATCATGGGTCTCTCCCCTACTCCCTAGGCCTGTTACTCTAGGGAAATATAATTTAAACTGTTGGGTGGGGTGGGGGGGGGGGGTTCACTCATGATATGTACCTATTCTAATTAGTCATGTGTTCTAAGGAGTTATTGTGCACTAGTCATTTGTTCTGGTATGAGTAGTTTGCTTTCATGACTTGTTGATTTCCTTGGCATGATTTACCTAGGGTTGTATTTCAACTATTTTCAATGGGATATGAATTCTTTAGATTTTTGATAAATTATATTGGGTATTACGATTTAAATATATATACTTGACATTGTTTTGGAATTATTGGAAAGAGGATTAATATTTACCATGATTTTGATAAAACTGTTTTACTGCTTTTCATTCCATGTCTTATTTAAAATGAGGATACTTTAGTTATTTATATAGAGACATGTTATAGAACACGTGGGTGGGAACCTACTGAGCCTATTATATCACACCCTACATACCACTTTGGAAATTTGTAGACCTTTGTTTGTCTTTTGATGTAGGGAATAGAAAGTCACCATAGGTGGAAATGTTTCTATTCAGCTGAGTCTGGGTATATGGGGGTGAGATTCTAGGGATATTCCCATGATATCACATAGATTTGCGGTTCTGGGTTTTTCCCATTAATGTGTGGACTTGTACTTAGAGATTTTAACTTCTGGAGTTGTTGGGGTTTAAATATTTTTTCAGTTATGGCATATATATCTCTTACATAGTTTTCTATTTTATCTATATTTGTGCCATGTTAATGCTTCAGGTTGGGTGAAATTGTTCGCTCTAGATGTTGTGTGATTGCAGGGTACTAGTCACCAACCTATGAGGATCTAGTATGACCTTCGGGTATGTGATGGTTTGGGTCAGGTACTAGGTTGAGAGGGTATTCGAGTCGGTTAATTACACATATTCTTTATATCATATATGTTATTATTACCTAAACCATATTCCATTTCTTTATGCAGTGTTAGACTTTGAGGGTATTTATCTTACTGGGAATTATTGATAAATATAAAATATTTATTCAATACGTATATTTATTGGTAATGAAATTTTTTCTTGAATTAAATCAGTCATTCAATACATGGTGAATTCATTGGGCATATAGTGAAGGGTGGGGCCTAGAATTATATAGCCCCTCAATGCATTGATAGGTCTCAAGAAACAAATTATTTTTATAAATTATATGGGTCTTTATCCATTGTTTTAAATTATCATGGTTTAAGGTCATGATGGTAGAGATATAATGATGTCAAATAGCATGAATTTCCTTCATTGGGAATAAAATTATTTTTATCCATGAGATTACTGCATTGATACTATCCATAGATTAATTTTTTTCTCAAATTTTTTATTAAATGACATGTGTTTTTTGTCATTTAATGTTCTATATTCATTATTCCTTATTTACTTATGATAGATTATATTTTATTTAAACCTTATAGAAGATTTTATATCACCCATATTTTGTTTCCTTAAGTTAGGTTATGGAGAATAAATCATTGAAATAGATTCAAGGGTAACCAACTTTTAATTTTTAATTATCAAATTTATAGTTCCAATTTAAATTTGGAATCAAGTATATATATAGTTCACCAAGACTTCTAAAATGATGATCATAGGTGTTTAAATATATAATATCAATGTTAATGTAACAAATTAAACACTATCCATGGGTTACTATAGGTGGGGTTGTTATAGTTTTTATTATATAATGTTTTGTAAAATCCATGGGAATTATATTTTTAATAAACATTGGTAAAATGAAAACTATGATAATCCATTTTAGTATATTATAATTATTACCATTATAGTGATTTTATTTTATGGGTCAATATTAATTTTTATTTTGATATAAATCAGTGCGTGAGATTATTTTGTGATGATGCCTAATAATAAAAAGATAATCAACAACTATGGTCATTATAGGCATTTCCTTACCGATGAATCCAATATAGTTAGTGTTGTAGCTAAGACGATTATGACCATATTAGGGAAACTAAGCTAGGTTATGTCTAACAACGTTGAAAATATAGAGAAACATGATATTACATAGCATTAGACACCTATATTGGATCATTTCATGTGACAAAAGCCTCAATCATTCAGTGAAACTACTAAATCATTGTATATGAGCGATGGATGAAGTCCAAGGAAAATATATTTCTCACCATGTGATTCAATGTAATGGATATTTGAATATTTTTATTTTATTTTATTATAGTTTATTCTAATAAATGGTGTTTTTGATCCATAATACTATTAATTAAGAATAAGTTGAACATATAGAGTGGAGAGTTTTAATGTAATATTCTTCGATAAATATTTCCCTTTTGAGAAACAAATTAAAATAACTAGAATGTTCCTAAAAATAAATAAAAATTAGGAATAATAATTTGCATAGTATGAGGATATATTAAAAATAATATCCTTTTATGATACCAATAATATACACAATCTATTGAATAAGATTGATCATTTCTTTGAATGTCTCTAGAAAAACCTCTGAAGGGAACTAGTTTCCCAATTTTTTTCATCATATGATGAAATGGTATTATGTGGAATAAATATAGAGAATAAATTTTATAGATCCTTTATCATTATTGTAAATCAATTGAAGAAGAGGTCATATGAGAAAAATGAAAAAGTCAAAACATCAAAGAATAATAGGGGAACAAATGAATTCCCATCATGTCAAAATTGTCTGATGAAACATCATGAAAAATTATTGATGGTCAAGGGAGTTTGTTATAAATGAAATGATAATGGTTATATATAAATTTAATGAAAGGGTAATACAAAAATAAATTATTTCCAGTGCATTAACTGTATAGAAATGTTGTATTATTCTCAAAAATTACCCAATCATAAAATGGAACATACCACAAAATAGGTTAAGGGGATAAGTCCAGGTGAATGAAATCACCACTACAATGGTTTATGTTCTCGAGGATTTAGTGGATGATAATTTTATCATAGAACCAATTTTAGAAAATGTTATATTTCATTATAAATCATTAATCTCTTTTATATCATCCATTTTTTTGAAGAAAATTAGATATTTCCCAAGTACCTTATGAAGGGATTTCTTAGTCCAAACTCGTAGTGGATGTATCACTGTAATAAGGATGTGTGATTACATTAAAATTATGACCAATAAATGGGCCCTATTTTTATACTTGATTATTTTACCTATGTTTAATTTTGATAATATCCTTGTTATGGTTTGGATTTCAAAATATGATGCAAAAATTTATTTCAATGAGAAGGAAGTTACGATTCATAATGAATATGTTGACTTATTTATCTTTATATGGGAGAATTCATCACCTGAATAATGTCTAGATCCACTCTAAATAGATCTTCTGAATGAGATTCATGTGAAAGAAGAGTATACAGAACCTAAAGATGATAAAGGTAATAATCTAATAGAGGATGTAACTATTGTACAATAATACATTGATGCAATTCCTGAGGAATTTCATGGACATTTATCATAGCATGAAGTTGGGGTTTCCCTTGAGTTAATCATAGATGAAAGAAATATATCAAAAAATCCTTATAAAATTTCCATTATGAAATTCTTTGGGTTAAAGAAACCACAAGAAGAGTTTTCTAGTGAGCGACTTATATGGACCAATGTTTCATCTTAGGGAACCTCGATTATTTTCATCAAGAAGAAATATGGATCTATGAGGATGTGAATTGATTATAAGGGAATCAATGATATTTTGATAAAGAACATGTTTTATCTACCTCACATTAATGATTTATTCAATTAACATAATAGATTTCATAATTTTTCAACAATCGATCTTCATTATGGGTACCCCCAATTCCAATTAAAGAATGAAGATATCTTGAAGATGACATTTAGAATGAGGTAAGGACATTACGAGTTCACAATATTTCCATTTTATTTGACAAATTCACCCTATGTATTCATGGATATAATGAATGTAATATCATCATAATCTTATTTTTTTTATTTATTGATGATATCTTGGTGCACTAAAAATGTTATAAGGTCCATGAGAATCACTTGAAGATTTTTATTGAGACTTATAGAAGAAAATAGTTTTACAGTAATTTTAGAACGTGTGAATTATAGATTTAGAAATTTTCTTTTCTTGGCCATATCATCACCATTGATGGAATCTCAACTGATCCTATAAAGAAAAAGGTAGTCCATAAATGGCGTACACCAACAAACATAACCAAGGTACATAGTTTTATTGTTTTGACAGCTTACTATCGGTGATTTTTTAAAAATATTTCCTGATTGGTAAACCAGTTTCCAAGATTTTTTATAAACAGGTTATGTTTATATGGGAAAATTAACTCGAATAGTTTTTTGAAGAATTGAATAAGATATTGGTGATTTCCTCAATCTTGGATATACCATCAGGAAATAATTGATTTGTGAAATATATTTATACATTGGGGAAGGGACATGGTTTTTTCCTTATGCACAATGATAAAGTTATCACATCTACATCATGTTAGTTAATGAATCATGAACAAAACTATGTAACCCATGATCCTAAAATATCATCCATAATCATTTATCTTAAGATATGGAGATAATATCTCTATGGGGAATGATGTGATATATATACAGATCCTAAGAGATTGAAATATATATTTTCATAGAAGGAAATTAACATAAGGCCAAGACGATGGCTCGAGATAATTAATGATTATGATATCTATATACACTACCAACCAAGAAGGGAAAATAAGGTAATGGATGCACTGAGGGGGAATGATTATAGAGTTTTTTACCAAAATGGGTATTAATAGGGATCTAAAGATAAAATATTTTGTGAAGAAGGATATGTGAATTATTAAGAAATGGGAAACAAATATCTATTTTCAAATGATTTAAATACCATAATTATTGGAAAATAAGTAGATCTCTAAACCTGATGATGAGAATATTCAATGTAAAATTAATGATTTGAATGATTAGAAAATGTTTGAATTTTCATATGATGATTTCACTTTGAAATTTAGAAAGAGGATAGGTGTTCCATATATACCTAATAAAAAAATATAATTATTATATGATTCCCATTGCTAAAATTTCTATATGCACCATGGAATATCCAAGGTGTATAGATATTTGAAGGAACATTTTTGTTGGGATTATATAAAGTGATAAATTTATTATTATGTGTTAATATGTTTGGTTTTTTCAATAAGTAAATGCTAAGATATAACATACAAGATGATTCATGAATACTATTTCTATTCCTATATATAAATTTGATTACATTTTAAGGGACTTTATCACTATATTTTCAAACACTACAAGAAAGAATGAGATGATAAGAGTTATTGTTTATCACCTTTCCAAATATGCACATTTCATAAATATAATTGAATATTTAAATCTAGATAACCTTGCATGACTATATATTAATGATTTCATAAGATATAATTATTAATGTCATTCATTTATTTCTGATCATGATCCATGATTTATATTGAAATTCTCAAAATTTCTTAAAAACATTATTTGAGCACCGCTTATCATCAACATTTTGGAAGTCAATCCGAATGGACAATTCAAGCATTGGAGGATACGTTGAGGCCTTGCTCACTTGAATTTCAAGGTATGTGAGATCATTATTGGAATCCGGTAGTGTTTTCCAAAAATAATATATTCCATTTAAAATATTTAATTGGTTCCAAATAAAGAATTATATGGAAAGAGATTCTATACTCCCACTTGTTAGGGAGAAGTTTTTTAAAGAAAATATGGGAGCCCAGATCTTGTTAAGGATATTGAGGAAAAGTTAAAGGATATTAATAATCACATTAAAGTGGATCAAATAAGGAAAAAAATTATTATGATAACTGAAATAAATAATTAGAGTTTCAATAGGGAGATCATGTTTTCTTGAAGGTATATCCATGAAATTGTGTTATAAAAATCGATAAGAAGGAAAAATTGATCCATAAGTACATCAAACATTTTGAAATTATGGATTGAATTGGAGTTATGGACTACTATTAGGCAATCCCACCTAGCCTCTCTAAAGTACGCGACATTTTATATATCTATCTGTATAAGAAGTACCTACCATACGCAATGCATGTGATAACTTCTTAAGAAATAAGTTTTGAACCTAATTTTTCTTATTAAAAATATACTGTCAATATTTTTGACACTGGATAAAAATTATTGAGGAATTAAACTACTTGACTCATAACAGTACTTTTTAGAAATCATATAATATAAGAGGTGACATGGTAACTTGAGGAAATTATGATAAATAACCAACTAAAACAATTTTTTGAGGTAAAATTCTAGAAATTTCAAGGATGAAATATTTTTGAGTGAAGAATGTAGAACCCCATGATTTTATTGTATGATTATTTTTAAATAAATTTAATCTCTTTATTAGATAACATTTTAAACAACACCAAGTTTAAATGAACCATAGTCAACTATTAAAATATTATTATGTAACCATTAAAAAATAGTCATTAATATTTTAGGTTATAAATGTGAATAACTATATTATGAATATTACATTTTTACACATTTATAAAATAAATTAATTAGTTATCAATAAAAATAAAAATCAATTGAATGTAAAAGATATGTTTTTTGAAAGGCTATTTTTATGTGTTCACAATGTGTTTTAATTTTAATAAATTTAATCGATTAATATTGATGAATGATTTTAATATAAAGTAAATAATGTAAATTAATTATTTTTTTAATATACATGTAGATTTTTTACTAGGTATATGAAAATAATAAATCTAGTTTCATTCTTGAAAACATTATTTTTCAAAAAATATATTTTTTAATTTATTGATAAAATAATTCAAAAATAATTTATTCAATTTATATAAATTGAATCATGAAAAATAGATTACATATTTGTAATTTATTTGTTAATTTTTTTAATCTGGGACCCTTTATTTTTGGTAAATGTGAGTAGTAATAATTGAAAAATTTATCAGCTCAGTAAAGGTTAAATCAGGTTACTCTAGGTTAAAACTAAGTCATAATGTCATAATATTTAATTTTAATTATTATTAATGAATTTAATTTGACCCCTATCTCCTTAGGCATAAAATTGATATTTTTAATGGACACTTTTCCATAAAAATTACCAATATAATATTTAAACCAATAAAAGTTTCAAAATGTCACTGTCTTTGTTTTAGAAATCTATTACGTGTCCACATAGTGAAGAGAAATGTTATAAATGATTGTAAATTTCAATTTTTTTATTAATGAAATTATTTTCATTATTAGAATTTATTTATTATTTTTAGTGATTATATAATTATATTAACTGCAAAGGGGGAGACTGCTGTACATAAAAGGATTCTGCTTACATTTTCTATGAATTTATAAATACATGTTTCTTGATGAAAGTGATGATTCATGATGAATTGGTATGTATCCATGAGTTTTAAATGTATTATAACTCTAATAAAGAATTAATTTCAATTACTTGAGTGATCTATTGAATAAGATATGCTATATAAGGGTATTCATTTTTTCTTCTTAATGACACTAGCTAGATGACATCAATTTAACAACATTGTTTTCCTGATTATTGTGATGATATTCATAAAAACTAAGGAAATGTGTTAGTGAATAATGGAACAATATATCTATCATGGAGTATGATGAATTAAGATGTTTAATAAGGGGTAGAGTTTCATTTTTGTAATCCCAACAGTCTTATGAAGGATGTTTACAATTTTAATATGAAATCAAAAAATTATAAAGTACTTGAATATAATGCATCATAATAAGAATTTGATTCCAAGTGTACGACATTGATGTTTATTTTATATCTTAATCTTAAGAAGATTTTTATAGGAATAATAATTTTATATTTAATGTAAACTTAAATCATGATAAAGTGTTTCTAACTATAGGACATTGATATTGAATATAATTATTCATTACAAGACTTTGTTGGAGAGTGTATGTCTTTGAGTAGGAGCATATTCTATTGGCTATGAAATAAAAATAATGCATAAGACCTGAATACATAGTGAATGTGATATATCTATAGAGATAATGAAAAAATGAGATATACACTCCATAAACAAACATGAAGGCCCTCATGGAAGATATTTATTCGGCCATGCATTAAGATATTTAAGAGGTTATATTTTGTGGTAATTTGGAAGAATGAAATACTTGATGAATATGAATATTACAATGGACTATTTGACCATGAATTCTAAGAATGTTATGAGGATTATTTTACTTACTTAAAAACACCATGAATGGAAAATATGAATGATGAATACTTATATGTATAAATTTTCATGCAAACAAATAAGATGATGAGAGAGTGAATATTTGGAAAATACTTATCCGCTATGAAAGGGAGTTATGAGAACTAGATTCACATCCATATCATGGAGAGATAATGATGTAATTTCATTCCCCGATGATGAAGGAGGAGATATTTTATGTGCCCAAGTTTTCATTATGCTACAAAACATACATATCACTTTTTATCAATGAAGAGTCTTTAGACCACTACAACTGATGATGTTCTTGAGTGAGTAGACAAAAAAATATGATCTTAGAGGATCATAGAAGGAAAAATTACATCCATGTTGTACAAAATAAACTAATAGAATAATAAAATGTTTCTGCAAATATATCAAAAAATTGTAGCTGTGAAGGATTAATTATGGTAAATTGCCAATCAATGTTAGTGGGTATAAAAAACAAGAATCTTTAGTGGATGTGTGGAGAGCACAGAGGACACTATGTTATAGGATGATGATTGAAGAAATTTGGGAATCCCTATTTTGTGGAATAAGAATCATGGAATGTATTACTAATTTCAAAAGAAAATTGTAAATGATCTGTTATAATTTCATTATTTATTACACCACATGAATATGGGACTGTGAGAAATAATTTTGTGGATCGAGGACATTAATAGGTTCATGATGTAGGATTAAAAATTAAATAAATCATTAATTAAAAGTGACCAATGATTTATCCATACCTATCTTAGTGATCCTGAAGATTTGTTAATAAGATCATTATAATTATAAATTTTTTAATATTTCATAGAAGATGGAACTAGGATCCCTTTGACCATGATCCATACACTAATGCTATATTTAAACGAATGAAAAAAATGTATAATGTGAACTTAATAAATTTATAAACTAAATATAAAATTATAATAAATGAAATGAAAATAATAATGATATTGGAATGAATATGAAAGTGTTTATTATGAAAGAAAATAATTAATATATGTTTATTATTCATGAAATTAAATGACATACATAGTGAGTCATGACATAGGGTTGGGGTTTTTTCATTCAAATATATTTTTTAATTTTTATAATCTTACTCTTAAATGTCTATGTTTAATTTACCATTTCAAGAATATTATTGTATATAATTAAAATATTACTATTGTTTATTTGCAATCACTTCTGACTATTTTCACGGTTTTAAAAAGGAACCAGTCTAATAAATTACTGAATGGTTTATTTTTTTACATTCATTAAAAAACTGGAAAATAGTATTTTTTAACATTTTCCACAAGACTATATTTTACATCCATCATTTCCATTATTCATCATCATGATTACTCAATATATAAAAATGGTTTTCAATGAAGATCATATTCCAAATGTTTTGTAGAGATTTTAATTACCAAATGAAAATTATATCACTTTTTATTTTTAAATTAACATCTTAATGATATTATAAAGGTGATTTCAACTTTCAAAACATTGTTAAATGATTATTATACAAAAATAAGGATAATATCAAATGATTCCATTAGAAATAATTATACATATTTATTAAGATCATAATATTATATTTATTATGGAATATTGAAAATATGTATGATTCATTGAATATATATATTTTTTGTTTTTTTGGAATATTGATTGTTTTTTTCATTGATCATAAAATATTAGATGAATGAATTATAAAATTTTAAGTGATGAGTTATGTCTCTTAAATAAATTTGAGTTATCATATAGGTCCAATTAGATAAATAAGAATGAGTATTTCTTAGTATTTTTGAGACCTTAGATGAGAGGCCATAAATGTATATAATATATCTTGGTTGGGAGGAATTAAAAATATGTAAGATGAATGGGTTTATAGGACTTGATGATATGTAAGTTAACCTGGTTAATATTCCATGATAATAAGATTAATATGTCTGACATTATGCATTCCATCACCATGAAATTAGTTATTATTACACATTTCATTATTTACATTCCCCTTATATTTATTTCTTTCACTAATTTTTGATTATAATATAACCACATATAGGTTTCTCATATCATTCAATTAGAATTAAATAGTTTACTTATTCCATTATAAGGTTAATTTAATGAATAATATTATCCCAAAATACCATGTAACCATCATGATTATGATTCTTTTTCTTTAGTATATCTTATGAAAGGTTTTATAGAACACTTTATAAAATAAAGTTAATTTCAGGAGTAATAAAGAGAATATTTTCAGAAAAATGATTATTAAGTTAACAGTAATACATTCATTTGGGTTTTTATGTTTTTCAAAGGACCAAAAAATTTGCGTTCTTTTTATATTCCTTGATGATATTTGAATTTATCATCCCTTTTTTTCAAATGTTTTTCACAGGGAATATAGATAAGTAAGAATTTTAGAGTGGTCAATGAGGACATATCCTGAATAATAATTTTCCTTTATTTATATATGAGTTAAAATATAGGAACCATTTTTCCTAGAAATATCAAAGACTTATTATGTAATAATAAAATATAGTTATAATGTGAAAAATTCTATTTGATGAGAAATACGTAGATTTCATTAATTAAATTGTATTTACACATTTTATAAATCACTACACTTAAATGATTCCATGGATATAAGTCACTCAATATTTGTTTTTGGATTTGAAATTAGGAATGTTAGAATTTTGGCCACTTCAATTGGTATGGAATCCAATATTTAATGAGTAAGATTGTATCACTTGATCTGAGTGAATGTGTCTAGGGAGAAATATGTGGATATTTTTTTTTTTATTTTTTATATTCCCATGTTTCTTCTTTATAAATATAGTTCCTACATATGAAAACTGACTATATGAGTTACATTATTATGAAAAACCCACAGTCTACGAACTAGAATATAAATAAGATTTTCCACATAGGGGAGATTCTCTTCAAACTATAAAACTTTAGGACATAAAACATGAGATAAATTATGTACATATTTCATTAACAATGAGACATGAATCAGATAATGCATCTCAGATAAACACAATGGGTTTTCCATTAATTATAAATCTTATCCATCATTCCATGTAATTACATATATATAAATATACTATGGATGTAATTTTCCATTCCTTCTAAAATACATGACACTTTTACAAGTATAAATAGCAATAAGAACAAGCTATCAATGATCTAAAAAAATTTCATTCCTCCAATTTTATGCATGATTATTTTTTCTACTTATATTTTCAATTATATGGTGTTGAAATTTCTTTACCTTCTAAACCACATTATTTAAGGATTATAGTGCCAAAAACATTCTCTCATTGACATCATTCTAACATTAAGATGTTTGGCCACACTAACCATGTAATTACTCAAATGGATCCATATTTATACCAGAATGAAAACTATAATTATAATATAATTACACGGAAAGATATTAATACAAACTTCATAAATAATTTAATGATAAATCTCAATTCATATTGTTTTGTTTTAGAATTTTTTTCTTTGACTATCCAAAAGATTAAGGATCAAAATTAGTATTGAAATTTAATTTATTACCCAATGAATTATAAATTATTTTCCAAAAAATTTATATAAATCAAGGATCATGATCAAATACATTAAATTGAGGGAATCACTATTACCTGATGATCTCATAAAGATAACCAAAATGAAATTCACCCATATGCATTATATTTCAAATAGGTTTAAGGTGAATAGATTTGTTGAAACACAAAACTATAACCCAAATAAAATTATTACTTATAGAAATATTAGGTTATTTGACCTTGAAATTCAAAGATATATTCTCCCATTCTCATTTAGTAACTGGAATAGGTTGAATAAGCCCCATCATTAGATTTAAATTATCTTAAACCTATTGAAAAGTCAATATTATTATGGTAAAAACAAAAATATAACCCTTCATTCTTTTCCACCAATAATATTTCTGAATATCATTATATTTTATTTTAAAACTAGGATTAATAGAAAATAAAGATCCATGTGGAACACTAAATAATTATAAATTTATTTTTAAGTAATTCCTTACACATAACTGTTTTAAAATAACTATATCAAATTATTATTCAACATTAATATTAGGAAACTTAGGAGTACTTAAAAATAATATTTTTTTAAATCCATGATATTCAATTAGATCATGCTTGATTCTTACGAAAAAGATGGATTAACTAACACTTGAACCAAAATATGATTTTTTTCCTAAATATTTTATAGTAAAACATACATGAAATAGATAAACAATGGATCTTATTATAAACATAACATAGTTATTGATGCCTTATAATTGTAATAGAAAACATAAACTACATTTTTGTCTTTAACTAAATGATAGTGAACCATGTAACCATATTCATATAGGGACCCTTATTTTCTTACATCATTTTAAAGATAAAAAAAATAAAAACATTACATGAACATGATAAAAGGTATAGTTTCTTGGGAAAATTATGACCCTACATAACTTTTACAAAATAAAACATAAACATTTATTTAATTCCTTCTTCTATAGCTTCTTATTGTCCCTTGAATTCTCTTTAGAATAAGTATTCACCTAAGGATATACATCAAAGAAAGGGCTGATCTAAAAACTGAGTAAAAGGATAGATAAGAACATGAAACAATATAAAATGGGGTGAGTATAATCATAACATCAATATAACGTATTAATAGTATCATAATAATGAGAGGAATAATTACGAAAATGCTTGGAATTTGGAAATTCATAAAAATGAAACACCATGTTTTAGTGGTAAACTACCAAACATAGTTGTGAACAAAGATAGAATCATTTTCACACATATTTACCTTTTTTATCATGAGATATATAACTTTAACCAATTAATTTTAGAGATATATAATTTCGGGTTCACCCATCCCATAATAACATTTACATTGCGCAATATAATTATAGGAACACCCATCACATCATAACATTTACATTATCATGGATGCAACATAGAAAACATATCAATATTGATCATAAAATAACCCGTGGAAAGGAATTGGTTTAATTTCATAAATCATACATTTATAAAATTTGGGTTCCTAAATGAATGTTGGAATACCATACTTGATATAAGAATCATCAATCTTGAGTGAAGAAGAAACAATGTGTCTATCATAAACTGATGTAGAAAAATTTTATATCATATAAAAGTTTAGACAATGATAAAGGAATTATATTTATAGAATATCTATTTTGAAAATGGGGTGAATGAGGGAAAACCTAAAGAAAGAGAGTTGGGTTTGAGAATTCCCCTTACCTTATGTCTGAATGCTTCCTTCACTTTTATATCATGTATAATAACATAAGATTCATTAATTAACATTAAATAACATTTTACACATGAATTTTATTAATTATGGTTTTATAATATACATTTATGGTATTTTTGATGAATTATAGAGTTTAATTTCATCGTTCAGAAGTGTTTTTTAGTTTCTACGATTGGTTCTCTTGTATACATGAATGGAAGTTCATGCAGATGATGATAAATATATAGAATTATTATTAAATGTTATTAATGATCTTACATAAGTTTATATGATCTTATGATTAATTTTTTTATATGTAATGAGGACGAATCATTAGATAAAAGATAATGATGATCATTTTATGTTAAGTTTTGGCGGTTTTTCGATCATAATGAATTCATTTTGTTTTATCATTTAGTATTATATATAAATGTTAGTTCTAGAATATAAATATGGTTGTAAAAACATATTTTAAAATATATTTCAACCATTATAATTGTTTTATTAACATACTTTAACGCATTAAAGAAAAATAATAGTGCATCATCAATGATGTCTGTTAATTGACACACCACTGACGATAATTTTATTTTTTAAAATAAAAGAGAGAGAGAGAGAGAGAGGAGTTTAATGATGGATCATCCACTAAAATGATATAAATATTGTATTTCAAATATACTATATTTATCATGCCAGTTGGATAATATAAGGTGAGGATAATAGAAGAATAGAAATGAAATTGAAAAGAAATTAAAAGAAAAAGGAAGAGAATTTTACCTCTTAAATCTCTCATCCTTGAGAACATCCATAGGGAAAAGGTTTTGGTCTTTTGATGAGACCAAGATCTCATAGATATGGGGAAGGGGATATAAAATATTATTGGATAGAATTTGGGAAAGGCTCAAATCTTGATATGTGTGAGGAGAAGAGGGTGTGAGGGGTGGTATTTATAGTAGAGAAGAGGGGTGTTTTCTCATTATTTAATTCGTTAGACTATTATTTTTCTCAAGAAGATAAATAGTGTTGATTATTGAGACTAAATAAAGAAATTAGATCATATATTTTATAACTAATGGTTCTTACATCAGCCTTACATCAACAATGACAAAAAAATTCATGTTGTTTTCATTTATCGAAAATTATCGTATTTTACTATTAATAAAATTCATGTATTTTAGAAAAATACCCAAAATTTAAACTAACTATTTTTTAACATTTATAATTCAAAAATACACTCCATTTTATGAAAATAATGTTTTATATATGAGTAATTTAATCGTTAACTAAAATCATCATTTACTTGGAAAATATATATTTTAAAATTATAACTGATTTTATAACTCTTTGAAAAAATTACTTAAGGTATCATAATATTATATTAAAATAATAATACATAAAATATTATTTTATGAATACATTTTATAAAAATAATTTTTCTTTTAATTTATTAAATTAATCATAAAATTATAATAAAATATTTATGACCTTAAAAAACACCAACACTTAATTAATAATTTTTAAAACATTTATTTACATTATTTCATTTATAAGATGCCTAAATTTATTTATACTTTCATGGGTGAGATTACTATTCATTTAAATGATTTACTATTCATAAAGGTCATATTACAATTCCTAATGTCAGGTTACTATTTCATCGGTATTAGATCCTTAAATTCTAGAAAGAATTCTTATTTCAATAATTATTTTTTTAAAAGACATTATTATGGTGTATAAATGATTTTATGTGATTTATATTATATGAAATTACAATAATAAATGTTTGGGATATTACATTCTTCCCCCCATTTGAAATATCTCCCTCAAAATTTTGTTTTACATAAACATGTGAGGGTACTTATCCTTCATCACCTCCTGCGGTTCCCAAGTTGATTCATTATACTTATGGTTCCTCTATAAAACATTGACAAGGTGGGTTGTCTTGTTGTGTAAAACCATATCTCTCTGGTCCAGAATATTTTTCAACTGCCCCTCATAAGAGAGATCATCATCCATCCATTCCACCGATAAGTTCAGTGCATATGAGGGATCTAGTATATACTCCCTTAGGAGTGATACATGGAACACATCATAAAAATGAGCCATATTTGGTGGAATGTCATGTTTATAGGAAATGACTCCTATGCGATCAAGGATCTCAAATGGGAAATGTACCTTGGGCTTAGATTCCCTTTTGATCAAAACTACATGAATCACATCCATCGTGATATTCAAAGAAATTATTTATCTATAATGTCAAACCCCAAGTCCCATTGATGTTTGACAACATATATCTTTTTCATACTTTTAGTAGATTTGATGTGTTTTTGAATGACTTGAACCTTCTCTATCATCTCATTCATAAGATCAGGTACCTATATCTTTCATTCACCAACATCACCACAACATGTTGTAGGTCAACATCACTGTAATGACCCGCCAATTCTCATTGGATTGATAACTCAACGAGTAATTACTATTCCTTAAGCGACATATCCAAGATGCCAAAGGTTGGAAATAAATTCCTAAGGGTTTCAATACATGTTGGGGGACGATTTACCCTTTTATAAATAACCCATAAACCAACCATAACCAATCATTCACTGTACGATGCATGAACAAATGAAAGACCAACAAGAAACATCATCTATATCAAACCACATCAAAGTACACAATAGCAGAAGACCAAACTACACAAGACTCTCAAAAGACACTACAACTCAATGTTCCACAAGCTCCAAGCTCCACAACGTCTCCCAAGCGTCACCACGAGCCACTAGCAATAAGATGCTTTAACTTTACCTGTGTCCCAGAATACGACATCTTCAAAAGCACCAACGTTCCAGAGCAGCGGTGAGTATAAAACTCAGTGGGTTTTACCCAATGACTTCCCTACTCATGCCACTATGATAGAAGAGTTAGAAACATTTATATAAAACATTTTATATACAAAATTTTCTCAAAACAGTTTATAACAAGATACAAACAAGCTTCCAAAACCATTCATGCCCAAAAGCATCCAAGAGAAATTGAAAACGGTTTTCCAAAAAGACATTTTTCTAGAAAAATAAACAATCAAGATTTAAAACCATTTCACAAAACATTCCTTTTTGGCATACCCAACCATTTACACAAACCCATGCAACCGACCATGCATGCTACCTGGAAGAGGGGAGAATCCCTAACCCTTATCCATCCCAACTATGACGGGGGAGACTTCATACCATTATCTAACCCAAATGTACATGAATGCTTGATGTGGGAGATTCCTAACCCGTATCCATCCCAACACTGATGGGGGAGACCCCTAACCCTTATCCGCCTTGAATGCAATATGAATGTTTGACGGGGGAGAGCCCCATCCCTTATCCATCCCAACTCAGATGGGGGTGACTAATAACCCCTATCCGTCCCGAATTCAATATGAATGTTTGACGGGGGAGAGCACTAACCCTTATCCATACCAACATTGATGGGGGAGACTCCCAACCCTTATCCATCCCACATGCCAGTGAACACACACAACCATCATGTCAAAAACCAAGTGTGTTCAATCAATTCAATCCATTTCAATGCTTGACCATTTCAATTCCAAATAATTTCAATAAAACACCCTTTTTATTGAAAACCAAATCCATCAACATCATTTCAATCTCAAACAATATCAATAAAACAACCTTTTTATTGAAAAAAAAAATTTCATCAAACCATCTAAAATTTCATCAAATCCATAATTTAAAATCAACTTTTTAAATTCAACAAGCCAAATAACTTTGCACAACAGTTCACCAAGATTTCATAATCTCATCAAAACCATAAATAATCACTAAATAAGATTTATTCATTGATTTTCACAATCAAATCCATTCAAATAAACCAATTTTAATCTAAGCCCATCAATTATAGCAAGAGGAGTCAAGAGTGAAGCCACCTACCTCATTGGTTTTGATGAAAACCATAACAAACAGAGAACGCACAAGAAAACCCATCTGATTCACCAAGGATCCTTCTTAGATCTATTCTCCTAACAGAAACAAAAACAAATCTCATCATTTTTGGAATCAACACACTTAAATCTACCCATGATAGGCATAGATCTATGAAACTAAGAGAATAGGAGAATTAGATCTAAGTAGATCTGAGAGACCAAGCAAGAACGATCACATACCTCAAGAATCTGGCTTTGATTCCTCAAGAGAAGCCTTCAGATCGCCTCTAGAATGATAGGAGAACCCTCTTTGACCTTAAGAGAACCAAATTACCGAGTTAGGGAATCTTAGAAGGAAAAAAGTGCCAATTAGAGGAAAAAACGCATGAGATCCACCTTTATAGGATCTCGTTTAAGTGGCCGCATGGTTAGTTCCCACGGTTTGACAAACCGTGCCATAGACGTGCATTAGGTACTGCCTCGGCCACCCTTCTCGCATGGTTTAGCCACACAGTTAGACAAACCGTGCACCACCCATGTGGAAGATGCTGCCTCTAAGACCAACTACGCACGGTTTGGCCGCACGGTTTAGACAAACCGTGTGCCGCCCATGAGACTTCCAGTTTTGCCACAAAACTTCATTCCGAGTTCTCCTGACTCTCCCATTCAACACCCTTCACTTTAAAACCATTAAATTCATCATGAAAGGGTTACATAATAGAAACTAGGGGTACTACATTCTCCCAACCATTGGTCTTTCCGTCCTCGGAAAGTAGAAAACCTTCACCAAACTGAAAGAGTTTCGGCCACTGCTCTTTCATTTCCTTCTCATGTTCCCAAGTCTCTTCCTGAATCTGATCATGCTACCATAAAAACCACACTAGACCGATGATTTTCAATGCTAGACTTTATATTTCCTATCAACAATCCGTACAGGGATATGTATCAATGAAGCATCTAGCTCTAGGTCAACGTGATCCCATCTGATCACCTGGTCAGGATCAGGTTGATACTTTTTCAACTGAGATACATGGAACACATTATGCACCAAACTGAACCATGGTGGTATTGCCAACCAATATTCCACCTCT
This sequence comes from Viscum album, assembly GCA_963277665.1. Classification (NCBI taxonomy): domain Eukaryota; kingdom Viridiplantae; phylum Streptophyta; class Magnoliopsida; order Santalales; family Viscaceae; genus Viscum; species Viscum album. The sequence goes on along the minus strand of OY728161.1, from coordinate 1,044,423,605 downwards.
AAAACCCATTGCAGTATCTCAAAAGGACCAATTTATCTGGGAGATAACTTTCCCTGCTTCCCGAAACGACATTGTCCAAGCCTTGGGGAGATCCTCAAGAAGACATGATCACCCACAACGAACAACAACGGGCTTAGACGGTGATCTACATAAGATTTATGACGAATACGATCTATCTACATCCTCTTTCTAATCAAATGTATCTTCTATGTTGTCTATGGGACAAGGCTTGGCCCGAATAGTGAATTTTCACCCAGTTCCACCAAGCATAGTGGTGAACGACAAGGACACCCATACAATGCTTCAAACGGAGGCATGTGTATCGAGTCTTGATAAATGTTATTATATGAAAACTTTACTAAGGATATATGATCCTCCCTTGTGCCACCAAAAATAAATTACACAAGCCCAAAAAATTTCTTCCAACGTTTGTATCGTCCGCTCAGATTTCCCTTCTATCTTGTGATGATATGCCGTTCTCATAATCAACTGAGTCCCAAGGGCTTTCTGTAATGATTTTTAGAAACGATATGTGAACCTTGGATCTCTATCTAAGACTATAGACACTGGTACACCATGCCTATTTACCACTTCTCGGATATAGATTTTTGAAATATCTTCCACTGTATGAGTTTCATGAATAAGGATGAAATGGGACGACTTGGTTAGATGATCCACTATCACCGAAATTGCATCACATTTCTGGACCATTCTTGGTAGACTTGTAACAAAATCCATTACTATCTGATCCCATTTCCACACTTGGATAGGTAAATATTGTAATATACCATCTGGTCTCTGATGCTATTCTTTAACCTGTTGACAAGTTAAGCACCGCGAGACGAACTCAAACACTTTCCTTTTCATGCCTCTCTACCAAAATTTCACCTTCAATGCCTTATACATCTTCTGTATACCTGGGTGTACAACCCATCTTGAATGATGAAAAACATGAAGGATTTGTTCCTGACAAACCATAGGTACAACCATCCGATCTCTACAAACCCAAAACTAAACCCCCATCAAGTTTTTATCCATCAATGGTCTCCCCACCATTGAGTTTTGAACTTACAACCAGACAGTCTACATCAGATGTTTATGCTTCTTTTATCATCTTTACCAAATCAGGAACAAGCGTAGCTGAAACGAAAACTACAACATCACCTCGGTTTTCACATTTCACAAACATGTCGGCTAAGAAAGACATCAACTACCATTCATCTAAAGCTACTTTCTCTAACTGAACATATGACTTTCTACTCAATGCATCCTCCACTAAATTATCTTCTCCTAGTCTTTACATCAAGTCAAATTAAAACATCTGGGGATACTCTATCAACCTATTTTGCCTCAGATTCAAATCTCGCTGTGAGAAAATGTGTTTCAAGATTTTTGGATCCATAAACACAGTAAATTTCTCACCAAAGAGATAATGTCTTCATGTTTTCAAAACATGGATGACTGCAGCCAACTCCAAATCATGTGTTGGGTAATTTTTTCTCATGATCCCTCAACTTCCTTGATCCATAAGCAACAACATGGTCTCCTTTCATGAGAAAACAACTCATCCCTATTCCCAAAGCATCACAATAAACCACATACCCCTTTCCTGATTCAGGAAAGATCAAGATGGGTGCCGATGTAAGATGAACCTTTAGTTCTGGGAAAGACTTATGACATTCTTCTGTCCATTAGAATGGAGCATTATTCTTTGTAAGATCTGTCATTGGTGATGCTGGTCATGAGAAATCACACACAAAGCGTTGGTAGTAACCAGCCAGACCATGAAAACTTTGTATCTCAAACACATTCTTTGGTGGTTGCCAAGAGATAATGGCTTCTATATTTTTAGGATCAACTGAAATGCCTTTCTTAGAAATTACTTGGCCAAGGAAACGTACCTCCTGTATCCAAAAATCACACTTTGATAATTTGTCATACAAATGATGATCTCTCAAGATTTGTAACTTTGTTTCTAGGTGCTCCTCAAGATTAGACCTTTTCTTTGAATACTCCAAGATATCATCCACAAACACAATGAAAAAAGAATCCAAATATCGCTAAAATATCCAATTCATCAAAGCCATGAAGACTGCTGGTGCATTCATTAGACCGAAAGGCGTGACTACATATTCGTAGCAGTCATATCTACTTCTAAAAGTTGTATTTGGAATATCCTTTTTCTGAACTCATAATTGGTGATATACTGATCGTAATTCAATCTTGGAGAACTACTGAGCTCCCCTTAATTGATCAAATAGATCATCAATGCGTGAAAGTGGATATCTATTCTTTATCGTAACTTGGTTATGCTTACGATAATCAACACACAGCCGAAGAGTTCCATCTGCCTTCTTCACAAACAACTCTGGTGCTGCCCATGGAGAAGTACTTAGTCGAATGAAACCTTTTCTTTCTATCTCTTATAACTGCACTTTCAATTCCCATAACTCTATTGGTTCCATCCTTAAGATGGAAGGGAAATAGGATTGGTCCTGAAAAGGAGATCAATCTTAAACTCCACATCCCATAGAGGTGGTAACCCTAAGAAGTTATTGGGAAAGACATCTCGAAATTGATCCACAATAGCTAGAAAACTATTACCCTCAATATCATATATTGATGGTAAAGTCACCTCTTCCAGTTGGTAAGAGATCATTCCCACCATTAGTTACAACAATCTCTTTGCATATTTCTTTACCATCCTTTCTCCTATGAAGAGGTGGTTGATGCCATCCACAGTCGTGAAACTAACCGTTCCTCTATAATAGTTTATGTGAGCTTGAAACATTGTCAACTAATCCATACCCAGGATTACGTCATATACATCCATGTCCAACATCGAGAAGTCCCATTTTAACTCATCTCCATCAAAATTTATAGCACATGCTCTACAACCAAAGGATTGACGTTCTCTTTCTCGAAGAGGAGTTTTTAGTTTCAAAACAGAAGGCATCATTTACAGTTTTAAACATAGTAAGTCAACATCACGAGAAGAAATGAAGGAATGCGATGCACCAGTATCAAAGAGAAATTTCACAAGGGTATAATTCAAAAGAATTGTACCTCTCACCATAGATGGTCCATCCTGATCATCGACCATCATCTGATAATCTCCATACAATTGATTCGTCACTGCACTGTTCTCCTTGTTGACTTGCTGAGATTTCCCTAGTTGAGGATTCATAGTATTTCAAGAATCAATATGGATATCTCTATTATGCTAATGAGAATGATTCTGTAGTCCATGTCCTATCGAAGCATATGATGCTTATGGCACATGAGAAGTGTCACGTTCCCCAAACCTTGGTGCATTCCTATAATAGCACTGTATATGCCCCATCTGCTTGCAATTGTTACATGCTCTAGGTTTCACCGTACAATCTCACCTTTTTGGTCAAGCAGACGACATTGAAAACAACCTGGTTTGCTCTGGGGTCATGGAGGAAGGTTCATTGATCATGCCACATGGTTCTGATTTCCACTTGCACCATTGAAATAGGTGTCGCTTTTCCTCTTGTTCCCAACGGTTGATTTCCCACCATTTCCCATAGGTATCAACATGCCTCCTCCCATCAATCCTAAGATATCACAGTCAGAAACAGTCTCTCTATTCACCATCTATGTATAATCCGTAATACAGAGCACCGCAATCTTCGATCGAATCTCCTGCCTTAGCCCAGATTCGAAGATACGTACCTCCAACGATGCACTTGCTGCAACCTCTGGTGAAAATGGACTAAAAACATGAATTTATTTGCATACTCTGTGACAGAGAGACTATCTTGTTTGAGACTGATGAAGTCCGTCGTTTTCTGGATCTTGAATGTGTGAGGATAGAATTGTTTGTTGAAAAATTCTTCAAAATCCTCCAAGGTAAGTCCTTCATCCAATTTAACATTCACCTCTAAATCCCACCATTAACGTGCAAGATCCTAGAGCATATACATCACCAAATTGACCTTGATCTTTGATGGTGTGCCGATGAAATCGAAGATACGATTCATCCTACTTAGCCACACCTCCACCTTTTCGGGTTCAGCATCACCCTAAAAGTTCGGTGGATTCTGCTTCATGAACTGGATGGTATGATCCACATGCCTTGGTTCATTCCTCTGGTTCCCCGTATCCACAGCAAGAAAAGCATGTACAATATTCTGAACCAGCTCTTGGTTCACACGAGGTTCAGGTGTAACCACATTTTCCGCAGCTTCTTCGGGTTTTTTTCGACGACGCCTACCAGGTGCCACTTTCTAAACAAACAACAAACTCTGTCAATCTCACTCTCTAGAAACTGATGGCCTAGAATTCCAATTCTATCACAAAATCTATCACAACATTGTTTTTCCAAAAACAAGATTTTTCCATGTTCAACCATTTTTGAAAACATTCAACATACTTTTTGAAAATCAACCCATTTTCAAAATACACCTAATACCCTATTTTCAAAGTCTTTTACTTGAAAACAATTTCTACATTTTTCAAAAATTGAAACCATGCACAAAATCCTTACTCATTCATCACAGTGTGATATGAAATCCTAGTGGGAAGTCATTTCTCTACAATGCATGTCATGATCCTCTCATTGGTTAAACCCATGACAATGAGATTTTCAACATTCTAGAAGTGTATCCAGAACACTTGTGTACCCAACACCCTGGTAACTTGAAGTTTAGCATAAACGGGTTAGTTACGTCCTTTTATGCTATACATTTCAAGTACCAACAATCATACTCCTATTTAATATTTCGACCCAAGGAATAGACACGAATGAATTTCAACTCCAAGACCAATAACATCGATGACCACTTATTGGTCAAGGACCGAACAAGCTGATACCATTTTTAATGACGCGCCAATTCTCATTGGATTGAGAGCTCAACAAGTCATTACTAGGCCTTAAGCGACATCCCCAAGATGCCAAAGGCTGGAAATAAATGCCGAAGGGTTTCAATAAAAGTTGGGGGATGATTTACCCTTTTAGAAATAACCCATAAACCAACCATAGCCAAACATTCACTATACGATGCATGAACAAATGAAAGACCAACAAGCAACTTCATCTATATCAAACCACATCAAAGTACACAACAACAGAGGACCAAACTACACAAGACTCTCAAAAGACACTAAAACTCCATGATCCTCAAGCTCCAAGCTCCACAACATCTCCCAAGCATCACCACGATCCATTAGCAAAAAGATGCTTTACCTTTACCTGTGTCCCGGCATATGACATCTGCAAAAGCACCAACATGCCAGAGCAGGGGTGAGTATAAAACATAGTATGTTTTCCCCAATGACTTCCCTACTCATGCCACTAGGATAGAATAGTTAACAACATTTATATAAAACAGTTTATATAAAACATTTTCTCAAAATAGTTTATAACAAGATACAAACAAGATTCAAAAACCATTCATACCCAAAATCATCCAAGAGAAATTGAAACCATTTTTTCAACAAGTCATTTTTTCAGAAAAATAACAAATCATTCTTTAAAACCATTTCACAAAAAATTCCTTTTTGGAATACCCAACCATTTCCACAAACCCATGCAACTAACCATGCATACTACCTAGAAAGGGGATAAGCCCTAACCCTTATCCACCCTAACTATGATGGGGGATACTTCTTACCCTTATCCAGCCCAAATGTACATGAATGCTTGACGGGGAAGAGTCCTAACCCTTATCCATCCCAATACTAATGGGGGAGACCCCTAACCCTTATCCGTCCCGAATGCAATATGAATGTTTGAAGAGGGAGAGCCCTAACCCTTATCCATCCCAACACTGATGGGGGAGACTCCTAACCCTTATCTGTCCCGAATGAAATTTGAATGTTTGACGGGGGAGATCCTTAACACTTATACATCCCAACACTGATGGGGGAGACTCCTAACCCTTATTCGTCCCACATTCCCATGAACACACACAACCATCATGTCAAAAACCAAGTGTGGTCAATCAATTCAAACCATTTCAATGTTTTACCATTTCAATTCCAAATTATTTCAATAAAACTCTCTTTTTATTGAAAACCAAATCCATCAATGTCATTTCAATCTCAAACCATTTCAATAAAACATCCTTTTTATTGAAAACCCAATTATCATCAAACCATCTACAATTTCAGAAAATACCTAATTTAAAATCAACATTTTAAATTAAAAAATCCAAATCACTTTGCACAACAATTCACCAAGATTTCATAATCTCATCAAAACCATAAATCATCACTAAAGAAGATTTATTCTATGATTTTTACAATCAAATCCATTAAAATAAACTATTTTGGATCTAATACAATCAATTATAGCAATAGGAGTCAAGAGTGAAGCCACCTACCTCAAAGGTTTTGTGGAAAACACTAACAAACGGAGAACACACAAGAAAACCCGGTCGATTCACCAAGGATCCTCCTTATATCGCTTCTCCTAACACAACCAAAACCAAATATCATCATGTTTGGAATCCACACACTTAGATCTACCAATAACGGGCATAGATCTAAGAAAGCGAGAGAAGAGGAGAAGTAGATCTAAGTAGATCTAAGAAACCAAATAAGAACGATAACATACCTCAAGAATCCGGCTTCAATTTTCCAAGAGAAGCCTTTGCATCACCTCTGGATCGATGGGAGAACCCACTTTAACCTTAGAAGAACTAAAATACCGAGTTAGGGCCTCTTAGGAGGAAAAACGATCCACTTAGAGGCAAAAACGCATGAGATTCACCTTTATAGGATCTCATTTAAGTAGCCACACAGTTAGTTCACACGGTTTTACAAACCGTGCACTAGCCGTGAGTTAGATACTGCCTTATCCACCCTTCTCGCATGGTTTGTCCACGTGGTTAGACAATCCATGTGCCACCCGTGCGGAAGGTACTACATCCAAGACCAACTACGCACGGTTTGGCTGCAAGGTTTAGACAAATTGTGCGCCGCCTGTGCGACTTCCCCTTTTCCCAAAAAACTTCATTCAGAGTTCTCCTGACTCTCTCATTCATCAACCTTAACATTAAAACCATTAAAAGCATCCACAAAGGGTTATATACCAGAAACCGGGGGTACTATAATCACTTTCCATATATAGCTTCATATAGAGCCATATGAATACTAGAGTGGAATTTATTGGTGTATGAGAACTGAACCAATGGGAGATGCTGATCCCATTCACCATTGAATTCTAAATAAAAGGATAGTAGAATAAAATCATGTGTATGAATAGTCCTTTCAAATTGGTCATCATTTTGGGGGTGATATTCCATTCTGAAATTTAATTCAATACTCAAAGCATGTTGAATACTCCAATAGAATTTATATGTGAACCTGGGATCATGATTAAATATAGTTGAGAGTGGAACCCCAGGTAGCCTCACCACTTCATTCACATATATCTTGGAATGTTGTTTAAGCGAGAGATCTTCCCGAATAGTGATAAAGTGGATAGTCTTGGTGATTCGGTCCACCAAAACCCATATCAAATTGTTTACTTTTAATGATATTGGGAGACCTATGAAAATGTAAATAGTGAAATTCTCCCATTTCCACATGGTTATAGGTAGTGGTTTCATCATCCCTTTTGACTTTTTTTGCTCTAATTTAACTTGCTGACATATCATGCACCTTGATAAATACTCCACCATCTCCTTCTTCATGTTGTCCCACTAGAAGTGTTCTCAAAGACCACAGTACATCTTGGTACTTCTAGGATGGATAGATAAAGTCAATCTATGTGAATTATCAAATATCCACTTCTTTATCCCGAGTTATGAAAGCACACATAGCCTCATTCCAAACCGAATCACACCATCATCATCGATATGAAACTCAATCTACACAATGGTTAGAGTAGATGGTTCATTTCTTCTAAGGGAATCAGTTACATTATTCTCCTTGCCAAGATGATTGTGAATAGAGAAATCATAGTATTTTATTAGCTTTAACCATCACCTTTGATGCATGTTGAGATCCTTTTGTGTGAATATATACTTTATGATCTTGTGATCAGTATATATGTCACACTTCTCACCATAGAGGTAGTGACACTAGACTTATAAGGAAAAAATCATAGCTGCTAGCTCCAGATCATGAATCGGGTAGTTCTTCTCATGGATCTTCAACTGACGTGAGGAATATGCTATCACATTATAATTTTTCATGAGTACACAATGAAATCCTTTCTCTGAATCATTATAGTATATCAACAATCTTTCTTCACTTTTTGGTAATGTGAGTATAGGTGACATGATCAACCTATTATTTAACTTCTTAAAGCTTTCCTCACATTATTCCATCTATACATACTTTACCCCTTTCTTTGTTAACATAGTTAGTGAGCTTTAAAATCATGAGAAATTTCTCATAAAACATCAATAGTACCCTGCTAAGACAAGAAAATTTCGTATTTCTATGACACTAGAGGGTCTAGTCTATTACCCAGTCACCTTTTTTTGAAGGGTCCATAGAAATTCTCTATCTTGTGATCAGATTTCCCAAGAACGCAACTTGATGCATCAAAAAGTCACACTTTTTGAACTTGGCTTACAAATTATCCTTCTATAATTTCACCAACACAAGCCTTAGATGTTATTCATGTTCCTCCTTGATCTTTGAGTAAATGATAATTTCTTCAATAAACACTACCAAAAATTTTTCAAGATAGTTTCTAAATACTCTATTCATATAATCCATGAATATTTTAGGGGAATTAGTAAGTTATAAGGGAATAACCAGAAAATCATAGTGCCCATACCTTTTATAGAAGGAAACATTCGGAATATATTCCTTATTTACCTTTAGTTGATGATATCTAGAAAGAAGATCCACCTTTGAGAAGTACTGATCTCCTCATAACTAGTCAACCAAGTCAACAATCCTTGGAAGTGGATACTTTTTATTTATGGTGATCTTGTTGAGTTCCCAATAATTGATACAAATCTACATTGTTCCATTCTTCTATATTGACTAAGAGAACTGGTTCAACCCATGGTGATGCACTAGGGAGTATGAACCCTTTATCTAAATTATATTGTAGCTACTTATTTGAATCTTACAATTCGATAGGATTCATCCTATAGGGACACTCTGAGAGAAAAGTAGCTCTGGTTATGAATTCTATTGAGAACTCTACCTCAAAATTCGAGGGATATCCGAGGAACTCTTCAGGAAATAAATCATTATATCCCTTCATGATAGTAATTTCCCCTAGGATTATAACTTCCTTTGTCTCAAAAATTTGGGAAAAGGTATGCTTCTTCATAGGGAATCAATAACCACACCATTCAATGATTTTATAATGTATATTCATGATATTCATTAAATTTTTAGAGGATCATGTGATGGTTCAAAAAATTAAAAGATATTTTCTATTCCCGACAGTTGATATGTGCTCTATATAATGAGAGCCAGTTCATCCCCAGAATAGTGTAGAATTACACCAAGGTAAGTATTATGAGATTCACTAGAATGATTTTCCCACATATGCTAATATGATAAGAGTTCGACACTTGGGTTTCAATGATTTCAGCACTTTTTGTTTTTATAGATTTCTCTACTTCTAGGTTTCTAGGCTTTGATTAAATAATTATTGAAAACTTTCAAGATATAAAGGAATGCGTAGAACTAGAATTAAATATTAATTTTTTCGATATTGTGTGAATAGGAAGTGTACCTTATATGAAATTTCTCTCTTGTTCCACTTCACTAGTAGTGATGGCATAAGCCTTGCCTTTCACCTTTGTCTTTTGTGGATGCAGATTCTAATTTACCTCGAGGAATCGAGGTTTAGTGCATTGACTTGCATAGTGCCCTTTCTCCCTATAATTGTAGCATTGAACCATGGGTGGTGCTCTCTTTTCCCCCACCACATATAATGCTTCCTCATGAATTCTCAACAATCATGATCTTGGTGGCATTATCTCTCACAATTTAAGCATTTCCCCATCCCTTTGGGGTAGTTACCATGATGCTTCTTCCCACTTTTTTTACATGTGGGTGGTCTAGTTTTCTTTTCACCTTTGTCTTAGATCATTTGGCTTGAATTTAACATCTCAAATTTTTAGTATATTATTTTTTGATATTATATGGATTGATTTCGAGACTAGGTGCTGAGAGGGAATGCGATTCTGAGGCTTGACGTGCCCATAATAAATCTTTGAAAAATATTAAATTATTTTACAGAACTCACACGTGATTTTACTGGAAAGGTTAAATAAATATTACATGGGTTCCCAAATAAAAAATCCAAGGGCACTGTTGAGTTCAAAATAATGGATTTACCCTAAGCATGAACTAAATTTTGTCAGTGCAGGTCGTTTGTGAAAAAGATGTCACGAGATGTAAAGAGAAAAACATAATTTAACAAAAAATATTTTGTTGATGCAGAAAATTGTTATTTACCAATATCATTATTTTATAATTCTAGGTTTAACCACATAACACTGGAATATATGGAGAGGTTTTGGAGAGAACCTTTGAATAACTCTCTCAAAAAATGGTGGCTGATCATGGATTTAGGATCAACGCACAACTGATTCGAAGGAACATAAACAACAACGATGACATAATGATCGTTCATTGTCAGCGACTTATCCAAAGCGAGGTAGGGAATGTTTTTAAATTTTTTGATTCCCTATTATTAATTTATGTGACCATCACAAATCAATCAATTTACAGATTAGTTTGCAGATTGATCATCTTGTGGGATGGGTATATTACTGGGAAAATTAGGAGAATTATTTCTAAATCTCTTCATTGATTATATTATGGAAACAAATTTAGATCGACACAAACATAGATTTATCATTGTTTCTCTCATTTGTTTATTTAATTTTCACCCTCGATTCATCATTCATTGTGGGGGTTCTTTATTTGGACCATGACTCAATTCTTCCCAATCAATCGATTGTTGCGAACACATTTCATGGTGTAACGATCAGATATCATAGATCTAGGATCATCACAACACGAATGAGGTGTGATGATGGATATAGAGATAATAACATGACATATGATTCATGGTTTTCTGTTATTCATCACAAAATGAATAACATAGGTTTGATCTGATTCCTAAGAATATTCGGAGATGGAACACATTGTTCAAAAATGGTGAGGCATGGGAGACCTTGGATCTTTGATTTTGTGGTGAATCAATCACCGAATCAAAGGAGGTACAACATCCATGATATGTGGAGGAAAAAAAGGTTCTGGAAAATCCCAAAGAAAAGAGTGTGTAATTCAGGATTATATGGTGTGTGGGGCCCCAAGATACGCACTTGGGTATGGATGGAGTTAAGGACCACATAGTGTTTGACCCATGTCACATGGCATGTGATCCTCCCCAGATGACTCAATGTATACTCCAGATAGTACACAGAAATGGGTAACGATACATATCCAGATGGAACACAATGTACTTGGACACGAAAATGACTTGGCATACACAAATCAGTATACGAGCATTACTTTAGTACAAAAACATGGCCAGATGACCCAGGTAGTGAACCATGTGTCTCTACACACTGTGTACTCATCCTACACACCATGTATATGGAGACTATATTATGTTTTAGTTTATTCCACATGGTAAATACATGTGATAGTAGAACACACCATGTACCCCCTAGGACCGGCCATGTACTCCCTTCAAATGTGCTTGAGGCTCTCCGTTTTCCTAGTTTGGACTAGTATACTTTGAGTGAATTCACTTAGCCCTTTCTTTAAGAAAACAGTGTGGAATAACATCCACATCACTGGTTTGTAATCCCATCTAGAGGATGAGTCTCAGAGAGAGTATGGTATCCCTCCCCAAGACTGGAGTTTGATCCTCTATCACCCCTAGTGGAGTTTGTGGAATCACATAAGCTTATTGAGGAGGGTGCTGATCCTCCATCTAGAAAACCACATCAGTAGGGTCCATAGTATCCCCCAGTTTGTCTAGGAATAATCCCCTATATATTGGGTTGATCCATATTGTTTATGTGGTATCCCCTTATATGTCTGGGTGCAATCCATGGTGTCCCCGGTCAGTTCTGGTCATGACCCCCTCTCTGTGTATAATAGTCTTCCTTGACCAATATGTTCTCTTTAGGTAGAGAGATAATGATATAGACCTCTTTATGACTGTTTCTGATGATACAATGTCTTGAGGAGTGAGTTCTCTCGGAAGGATCATGATTTATGCATAATCATATGGATGACAGTTGGTTATGACCTCCTGATGGCATGGTGTCTCTCTTGGGTATATCTATATGTTTTTATTATATGTGTTATAGAAATATACATATGTAGAGATAAATGTACATTCCTTTCTGGTACTTCTATGTGGTTTTAGGGTGTCGTACTGAGTATTTTTATACTCACCCTCGCATGGGATATTCCCGAACATGTTGTGTATTGTGCAGATGATTGACCTTTTTACAGAGTCCTCAGTGGACCAGGACTGGATGGTGCATATCAAGACATGAAAGACTGTGGTGTGTTCCTAAAGATTTAGATTGTTGTTCTAGTGCCTTACATCTTGGTTGGATGACTTCATACTATTTTTTGTAGGCTTGTTTTTTGACCTATTTTCTTTCTTGTACTTTCACTATCGTACTCTGTTGTGGGATCTTAGTGGTATGCATGCATTGTTTACTTAGTGATTTTTTTTTTCATTTCAGATTTTTGTGTCTTGGATATGTGTATATAAGTACATGTAATTTTGGATAATGCCTCCCATTTGTGGGATATTCCTAATCAGTGCTAGTCACCAACCCCTGGCCTATTGGAGGTGGTTTTGTGGTAGTTATGGCATGGGCCCCTCTACAATGGGTCGTGACAGAGTGGTATCCGAGGGAAAGGTCAGTTGTACTTTAGGACCAGGAGTCTATGATATTGGTTTGGGGTAAAATTTTTAAATATTTTGAGTTTGAATTTTCGGACAAGGGCTCTAGTGTTAGTGCGGGGGGTGACATATCCATACACTAGGACTCTGATTTTCTGCTTTTAGACCCAATACAAGAAAACACTGGTTATAGGGCAAAAAATGGTACATAAATCATATAGGAATGATTCTGTTTTCCATGTCCTTCTTGAGTATGATCTGTAGATATAATCTATTGACCATGGTGCATATTGTTTTATTTTAGGATACCTCCACAATGATATCCATCCATGATTCCGCCGCATGATCAAAAAGAAGATTTACCTAGTGACGAGGCATTAATATATGGGCATGTACCAGAGATATGACCTCTATGTGGTTTACCAGCTATACCACCACTTGTTGACCCGTAGAAACTACCATTACTACCTAATAAAGATGCATGAAGGCTAATTGAATTGCATGAGTTTCAGAGATACTGACCTTCCAGGTTTTAGGGTGATCCATACCCCCAGATGGATGAGGATTCTCTAGAGGCAGTCACCCATGGTTACCTCCTTATGAGGATGCATGTAGACTAGTTGGAAGTCCTTTTCGTGAGCCTTATTTAAGGTTCTATGGGGAGATGGTGGATCATTGTGACTCAGACTCATGAATAGACAACCCTCTCTTGGAAATACATCAAGATTATCTTTATAGAGGAGTTCTATTCGGCCACATTGCGAATGATATGCATACAATAGATTCTACATCTGCTGAAGGGTATTATGACCATGGAAGTGTATTAAGTGAAGTTTATAGACCTTTTTTTCTACTCTATGGACATGGAACGAGACCGGTTCTTCAGGGATTGGGTATTTGAGTAGGGATTAGGATGAGACATTTGGGAAGCAGGGGTATCCCTTAGTACTTCTACCTATGTTGGGATACTTGATCGATCCCTACTAGTGGAGAGTTTTCTAGCGGAGAAGAAACTAGTAGTGGGAGCTAGCAGTGGGAATCAAGTAGCTAAGACCTCAGTACCAGGAAGACAACATCAATCATAGGGATCCAAGTTGGTCATGTGCTTCGGGGGGACAATCCCAGGATTTAGGGTTAGTAGTGCAGGGCTCTCAGGGCAGCACGAGTCAACCCTGGGACATGCCATATTACTAATTCGGTATTTAGGGACATCTAAAATTAGATTGGCCGACCCTTCATATGGATTGTCAAGATATAGTAGAGGTATTAGTAAGGCAGATTTAGAGATAGGAGTAGGGTGGTCCATAGGGAAGTGGACATGGAAAAGGGATAGGAAGGGTAGAAGGAGGTGGTTGGAGATTCAACCTATTACAACCACCACCCCCAGGACGTCCAGGCCAGGATTAGGGAGCTAGTGGATAGGGACAAGGATAGATAAAGGTGATGGAGGCTTATGAACTAGAGTCTCTAGGGATGAAATGAGTTATGATCTATGTCTTTTCCACCTTAGATGCATTTTTGATAGACATAGGTTTTATTCACTCCCTTCTTTCCATGAACCTTATTCGAGGCTTGGAGATTCTAGTTGAACATTTGACTCAAACCTTACTCTTGTAGACTCATATTGAAGTATATTAAATGATGACACACTACTGTTGATAGTGTGATTTGACACTAGGAGGTGATATTTTTAGTTGGGATCTCTTGGTAGCGGCATTGAGGCCTTAAAACATCATTCTTGTTATGGACTGGTTATCTAAAGTTCATGCTTATATTAGATCTATTTGAGGCATAAATTTTGGTGTGTCTATAGTGATGCAAATAGGAATTCATTTTTTGGAGAAAATGAAACACAAGCATCACAGGGTGGACTCACACATAGGAGGTTGAAACCGATTACCCACTAGTTGGATATCCTCACCCATAGTGTAGTGGATGATATGAGTCCTCAGTTTCCTATAGTGGTGGTGGAGTGTGAGGACGTCTTTACTAAATATGTTCAAAGATTACCTACCCATAGGGATATGGACTTTTACATTTATCTACACCTAGGTATGTCACCGATATTTACTCTTTCATATCAGATGGCTCCTACAGAGCTTCATGGGCTGTGGATACATATGGAGGATATGCAGTTGAAGGGCTTCATGAGACCCAGTGTCTCACCCTAGGAAGCCCCATTTTTGTTTTCCAGGAAGGAAGAAAGGATCTTGATGTTATGTGTTTATTAAATTAACTTAAACTAGATGAATTTGAAGAAAAAGTATCCACTATTGAAGATATACAACCTCTTTGATAAATTGAAAGGGTCACGATGGTTCTAAATGATCGACCTCAAATCAAGCTACCTCCAGCTGTGAGTATAGGATGAGAATATAACAAAGATGACCTTAAAATTTTATTACATTAAGTATTATTACTTGGTTATGCCATTTGGTGTGAAGAAATACCCAGAAGTGTTCACGGGACTCATGAACCTGATCTCACATCCTAGGGTATTCAGTGTTTGAGGAGGAGCATGAAAGACACTTAAGGATGGTCCTGAACACACTCCAAGAGAACCAAAATTATGGGAAACTCTCAAAGTGTCAGTTTTGGATTTTAGAGGTTTATTTTTTGGGACACAAAATCTTAGATGCTGGAGTTGCATTGGATCTAGTGAAGGTTGAGGTATTTATTTCTTGGGATCCACCCAAGAGTGTTACCAAGGTGCGATGTTTCCTTGGATTGGAAGGGTACTATTAGAGGTTTGTACCTAAATTATCCAGAGTAGAAACACCCTTGATGTCATTGACACAAAAGGATAAACCCTTCATGTGGATAGAAAACTTCCAGTAGTTCTTTAGGGATTTGAGGGAGATTATGTTGAGTGCTCCCATCCAGAAGTTACCAGAGGGAGGTTTCAAGTATGTGGTGTTCAACAATGCATCAGGGACTGGGCTTGGTTGTGTCCTAATGTAGAGGAAAGTGGTGATTACCTATGGTTAATTCAAATTGAGACTAAATTAGGAGAACTACATGACCCATGATCTTGAGATAGGAACGATAGTCTTCGCATTGGAGATGTGGTGACACTACCTGATGGTTGAGAAGTTTATCGTATACTCTGATCACAAAAGTCTCAAGTATATCTTCTCTCATAAGGATATGAAATTGAGATAGATGAATTGTCTAGAGTTCCTCCATGATTATGAGTTTGATATTTTATATACTCTTGGGAAGGGGAATTTGGTAGTAGATGCTCTCACTAGGAGATCTAGTTTGCAGTTGATGAAACATGCATCAAAGAAGTTGGTGTCATTGTAGTTATCCTTTGTGGATGAAGACGAAAAAACTTACCTGTAGTCTATGGTTGTCACTCTACACTCTTACAGCAAGTTAGGGAGGCACAACATGGGGATATCGAATGTTATACCTTATGTGTTTATATTTTCATAAGGCATGCTTCTGATGGGTATTTGAAAGGTAGGGATCACATCTTTTTTTTAGAGGATGTATAGTAGTACATGTGGTGTTGTAGGAGGTGGTTCTGAGGGAGTTTCATACATCCCCTTTGGAAGTACATAAAGTTGGGTAAAATATGTACTAGGACCTATGACATCAGTTTTGGTGGCCAGGAATGAAGAAGGGAGTTTCAGAGTTTGTTTCTCAATGGCTTACTTGGTAGTAAGTGAAAGCTAGGAACAAGGTTCAAGCGGGTTTATCTGAAACCATCGAGGTTACATAATGGAAGTGGTATGTTATATTTATTGACTTTGTGATGGTTTTACTATGTACATCTAGATAACAATATTCGATATGGGTGATCATTGACAGACTCCCCCAGTTAGACAACGTCCTACCTATCTGAGAGAAGAGTTAAATATAAATATTGGGATGACCCTATGTCTAGGAGATAGTTTGAATACATGGAGTTCTATTGATGATAGTCTCAGATAATGATTCAATTTTCACTTCCCAGTTGTGGAATGGATTGAAGGTGTCATTTGGTACCCAGATATGCTTGAGCACAAGATTTCACCCACATACATATGAACAGACTTAACAGACCATTTTGGTTCTGGAGGTCATGTTGCAGGTGTGCATGTTAGACTTTGGTATTAGGTGGGAGGATCACTTAACACTATTGGATTTCATGTAAAACAATATCTACCATTCCACCATTGGTATGACACAGTTTTAGGCAATTTATGAGTGGCCCTGCAAGTCATCACTCTACTGGACTGACCCAAGAGAGTCAGCACTCATGGGTCTGGTGTTGGTGAGAGCTACTATAGAGAAGCTTATGATCATATAGGAGTAGATTAATAATACTAAAATACTTCATAAGACTTATGTTTATAAGAGATGGAGGCCTTTGGAGTTTGATAAAGGAGACCATGTATTTCTCTGGGTTTCTCCTCAAGGTGGATTGCAGAAATTTGGCCGAAGGGGCAAGCTATCTTTGAGGTTCATCGACCCTTTTCAGATACTACCTAGAATTGGTGAGGTAAAATACCACTTGGCTCTACCATATATGTTATATTTGGTACACTATGTATTCCATGTGTCGCTATTGAGTAGATACATTCCAGAACCATCACATGTCATCAACTGGGGAGAGATGGACATCAAGGGCGGAGTGATTTCTACTGAGTACATGGTGAAGATCAAGGATTGGAATGATGCGATCCTTCATGGGATATTTATTCCTTTGGTGTGTGTCTAGTGGTATCATGTGAATCTCTTGGAGAGAACATGGGAGTGAGAGGCTCAGATTTGTGCTCGGTACCCTCATCTATTTGAGTAGCCTTTGTTTTGGATTTTTGGGCATGTAATGCCCCAATGTGGAGAGAATGTAACATATTGGATTTTTATGTGTGTTATTTGTGGATATTATAGAGATTTATATGAGACCAAACATTGATACAATGTGGGATTAAGAGACCCAGTGTGTCTGGAATAAAAGTTTGAAAAAATATGAATGTATTTAAGAGCATGCATGCATGGTTTTCCTGAAAATGTAAAATAACTCTTAAAAGGTTGAACAGATAAAAAATATGAGGGGAACATTGAGTTAAAAATAGTGTATTTACTCTAGTAACAAATTAACTTTAGTCAACACAGGTCATTTTTGAAAAATATTCCATGATATGTAAAGGAAATAAAATAATTTAATAAAAAATTGTTTTGTTGACGCAATAACTTTTTCTTTAAAATTATCCTTATGTAAGAATTATTGGGATAACTAAATAACCCTATATTATTTAGAGATCCTTTATAGATAACCTTTGAAGAAATATCTTGAATAAATGGTGACAAATAATGGCTCTACGATTAGCATGCAACCGATTTGAAGGAACCTCACTACCGACGATGAAACAATGATCAATCTTTATCACCGACTAATCCAAATCGAGGTAGGGTGTGTTTTTAAATTATTTGATTCCTCATTCTTAATATTTATTATTATATCATGTTAATCGACGAATATATTGGTTTTCGAATCGATCACCTTATGGGATGTTTTTGTTACCGGGTAAATTGGGAGAATTATTTCTAAATATATTTGTTGATTATCTTATGGAAAATAATCAAGAATGACACTAACATCGATCTAGGTTTGTTCTTCTAATTTTTATGTAATTTTTCTACTGATTCATCATTTGTCATGGGTGTTCTTCTTTTGGGTTACGACTCGACTATTAATGATCAATCGATTGTTTTGCACCCATTTCATGGCATAATGATCTGGGATTAGCATGGCACAATGGAGGTTCGATGATAGAGATAGAGAGAATTGATGATGGATGATTTTAGATTTCACATTATTTAGGGTGAAACAAATAACCACATTTTTATTTGATTCCTGATCAAATTTAAAGACAGAAAATGTTGTTCAACAATGGTGAGGCCTGGCTGACCTTGTATCATCGATTTCATGGAAAATAGATCACCAGATCGAAGGTAGAGCACTATAAGGGACCCACAGAGGAAGAATGGAGGTTATAGAAAATCCAAAAGAACATGGCGTGTAACGGGGATTACATAGCGTGTGGGACCCCATGGCTGCAGTGTTATGGTATGGACAGAGTTAAGGACCACACTGAGTGTGACCCCTATCACATGGTGTGTAACCATCCCCGGATGACTATACATGTACTTTAGAGAGCACAATGACATATGTAATAGTTCATGGTTAGATGGAATGTTGTGTACATAGACATGGAAACAACATGGCACACACAGAACGATACATGAACATGTATTCGGAATAGGGACACAACATGGAGACACAGACCAAGAACTCTGTGTCCTTATTGTCCACGTACTCATTATACACGCCATGTATATGGATACTACATTCCATGTGAGGTTATGCCACATGTTGAATACTAGGGATAGTAGAACATGCCATGTACCCCCTAGGACATACTGTGTTCTCCCATCAAGAGAGCTTTAGGCTCTTTGTTTTCCTAGTTTGGACCAGTATATGATGAGTGTGTTCACTTGATCCTTTCCTCAAGGGTGCAGTGTGGCATTAAATCTAAATCACAGGTTTGCAATCCCCTCTAGAGGAAAAGTATCAGATAGAGTATGGAATCCCTCCCCAATAATGGAGTGAGGTCATCTATCACCTCTAGTGGAGTTTGTGGAATCACATAACCTCCTTGATCAGGGTGCTAATCCTCCATCTAGAGGACCACATCAGTAAGGTATGTGGTATCCTCCACTGTGTCTGGGCATGATCCTATACTTAGAAAGATGATCTAGATTTGGTAGATGGTATACCCCATTAAATTTGGGTGTGATCTGTGGTGTCCCACGCTTAGTTTTGGGCATGACCCTCCCTTTATGTGTCATAGTTTTCCTTGAACAATACATTCTATTTGAGAAGGGTCCAAATGAGCTATACCTATTTATGAGTGTCTTCGATGATATAATGGACCGAGGAGTGACTTCTCCTGGAATGAGCATGCTTCAATCAGAATCTTGTGGCTGACAGTTGGTTATGACTGCCTGATGGCTTGGTGTCTCTCTTGAGTATATATGGATGTTATTATTATATGTGGTGTAGACATATACCTTTGTAGAGGTGACTGTGATTTCATTTTTTGTATTTCTTTCTGGTTTTGGGGTGTCCTAATGACTATTTTTATACTCACTCTAGCATGGGAAATGACTGTGCATTTCATGTCTTGTGCAAATGATAAATCTTTTGATGGAGTCCTAGGTGGACGAGGACCAGATGGTGCTTAGTGAGACATAATTGACCGAGGTGTGTTCCTATGGCTTCAGACAGCTATCCTGGTGCCTTTACATCTGGGTTGGACTTGTGTTTAGACTCTTTTGAGTGGCCTTGTTTTTTTCATTCCAGTTTTACATTTTGTACGTTCACTTTAATTCTCTATTATGTTATCTTAGTGGTATGCGTTCATTATTTACTTAGTGATTTTTTTCATTTCATATTTTTGTGGATTGGAGATGAGTATGTGAGTGAAAGTAATTTATTGTAATGCCTCCCATATTTGGTATATTCCTACTCTGTGGTAGTTACTAGCCCTTGGCCTATTGGAGGTGGGCTTGGGGTAGTTACGACATGGGCCCCTCTGGGACGGGGCGTGACATTGGAACTCCATCTTTATTTTATTATCACGATATCCATGGGACTATTCTCCAAACTCACTATCCAAATTGGTATCACATAAAATAACTTCTTCATAACTCCCAAATTCTTTAATTTATAGTTCCGTTCGTAGTTGTGGTTTTAAACCACTAAAGATTGTATCATTTTTTCTATCATTGTTGATAACAAAACCCAAAGCATACCTAGAAATCCTTATGAAATTTGATTCATATGATGTGACATATTCGACTTCATTTTGATTCATCTCTAGGAATTATATCTGTATATTTTTATGAATAGTTAAAGGGAAATACATGTTAAGAAACATTATTTTAAAGTCTTCCCACTTCATCTCTTCAATTTCATCTGTCGTCTTGGTGTTCTTAATCAAATATCACCATTGGTCGACCTCTCCAACAAGATGATAAATGAAAAGAGTCACCTTATCCATATTAGAAGAATAAACAAAACAAATATTCCCCATTTATTTGACTCACTTTTCAATAACTAGTGGATCATAATATCCACCTAACATTAGTGGTCACTGCTGCATAAAACACTTGAAAGCTAGTTGCTCCCTCTTTGGTGAAGGAAGATGTTCCACATTATTCAGGTTATTATTCATATCCTGAGAGAACTGGGTAAGCATCCCCATGAAATCTAGAACACCAAATCTAAAATCATTGAGAATTTCATTCTGAAAATCACTGTATTTTCCATCACATGGGTTGTTGGCCCAGTTTCTCCTGGTACCCACTATTTTCTAAAATAGAAAAGGTTAGAACAAAACATATGTCAAAATTTCATGAATAAATAATTTATTCTTTTGTTAAATTAAGTCTAAAGTAATATCTTATGGGATCCATATATTTCGAAAATATTCTTATTTTCGTACATATACTTAGTCTCATGCTGAGGGTTTTAATTAAGGTTCCCTAATCCTACTTCCAAAATTAACTAAATCGTGCTCGGATACCAACTATAGTGACCTTGATTTTCTTAAATCATTTTAATGATAAAAAAATCATTAAATGAGAAGTATAAAAGGTTTATTATATTGTAAAAATTAATAACATACAAAACTTTTATAAAATAAAACATAAAAATTTATTTAATTCCTTTTTCTCTAGCTTCTTATTGGCCCTTGAATTCTCCTTAGTATACTCATTCACCTGATGATATATATCAAAAAATGCGGTGAGATAAAAATAAATTAAGAGGATAGATAAAAAAATGAAATAATATAACTTGGAGTGAGAATAATCATAACACAATCATAACACTAGAATATGATCATAATCATGAGAGGAAGTATTAAGAAAATTCTTGGAATGTGACAATACATAAAAATGAAACATAATGTCTTAGTGGTCAACTACAACACATATTTATGAACAAATATAGCATGATATTAATGAATATTTCAATTTTGTCTCTTGATATACATCACATTATGCAAATCATTGGAGCAATATATAATTCTAGGTACATCTATTACATCAGAGAATTTATATTGTGCTATATAATTCCAAGTGTACTTGTCAAATCATAACATTTACATTATCATACATGTCACATGGAACACATATCAATATTTAATATAAAATAACCCACGTAAATGAATGGGTTTAAATTCATAAATAATAAATTCATAAACATTAGGTTCCTAAATTAATGACGGAATAACATACTTGATATAAGAATCATCAACCTTTAGTAAAGAAGAAACAATCTCGAGAAGTAAAAGGTCTATTTTTTAAAGAAGAGTATTTTTTGGAAAACATTGTGTTTGTTATAAACTCAAGTAGAAAATATGTATACCATAGACAAGGAAATATAATTATTAATAAATTATATTTATGAAATATCCATACTAAAAATTTGATGAAATAGGTAAAACCCAAATAAATAGAGTTGCATTCGAGAATTATCATTACCTTATGTCTGCATGCTCCATTCACTTTAATATCCTTTATAACCATATTAGATTAAATAAGTAATATTAAGGAACATTATGTATTTTAATTTTATTAATTATTGTTTTATTAAGTTTATTTACAGGATTTTTGATGAGTTATATAGTTTAATTTCATCATTTGAGAGTATTCATTTTCTTAGTTGTCACGATCTATTCACTAGTATATGTGAATGAAAGTTCTTGTAAATGAGGATAAATATCTAGAATTGTTATTATATGTTACTTATAATATTAAATAATTTTAAATTATCATATAAATAATTAGGTTATATGGCATTAGGATGAATCATTTGATAAAAGTTAATGATGATCGTTTTAGGTTAATTTTGACGATTTTTCAATCACAACGAATTCATTTTGAATTATCATTTTGTATTATGTATAAATTTTAGTTATAGAACATAAATAGTTTTGAAACAAAAATTCTGAAATCTATTTCAATAATTATAATGATTTTATTAACATTTTTGGAGGTTTTTGAATGAAAATTAATGTGCATCGTCCATGATGTTGGTTAATTGACACATCACATGGGATGATTTTATTTTTCAAAATAAAAGATAGAGAGGGAAGAGTTTAATGATGGATCTTCCATTAAAATGATACCATTATAGTATATATATTATTATTTATTTATCATGACCTTTTTATAGGATAAGGAGATGATAATATAAGAATAAAAATTAAATTGAAAATAAATTAAAAGAAAAAGGAAGTGGATTTTACCTCTTAAATCTCTCATCCTTGAATATCTCCTTAGGGAAAAGGTTTTGGTCTTTTGATGATACCAAGAGATCTTGAATGTGGGGAATGGGATAAGAAATAGTATTGGGTATAATTTGGGAAATTCTCTAAGATTTAGAGATGTTATGCGAAGAGGGGGTGAGGGGTGGTATTTTTTGTGGAGAAGAGGGGTTTTATCAAATTATTAGATTCATTCATTTATTTTTTATCATGGCAAGAAATAGTGTTGATTATTGAGACTAAATAATGTAATTATATCATGTGAGTTCCAACCAATGGTTCTTACATCATAAGTATATAAAAAATGACTAAAAAACTCATGTATTTATATTTTATTGAAAATTATCATTTTTTACTATTCATCAAAAAATTCAAGTATTTTAGAAAAAAACACCCGAACCATTTTTCAATGTGTATAATTAAAAAATGTAATCCATTTTTTGAAAACAATTTTATAAATATGAGTAATTTAATTTTTAATTAAAATCATCATTTACTTAGAAAATACAGATTTTAAAATTATAAATAATTTTATAACACTTTGAAAAACTTAATTAAGGTCTCATAAAAGTATCCTTAAATAATAAGACATAAAAATATTAATTTATGGATACATTTTATGAAAATAAATTTTCTTTTAAATTATTAAATTAATTATTAAATTTTAATTAAATATTTATGACATACAAAAATGCCAACACATAATTAAAATTTTTAATACATTCATTTACATTCTTTTATTTATAAGATGCCTAAATTTTATTTATACTTTCATGGGTGATGATACTATTCATTTGGATGGTTTAATATTATTAATGGTCATATTACTATTCCTTATTTCATGTTACTATTTCATTATTATTGGATCCTTAACTTCTATAAGTACTTCTTATTTCATTAATTATTGGTTTATAAAGTCTTTATTATGGTCTATAAGTGATTTTATGTGATTTGTACTTTATGACAATACTATATGAAGGGAGAAATTTCATTGATAAAAGTTTAGGCCATTAAAATTTCTTTATCAGTTATACCTATCATCTCGACTTCATCATTAACTATTTTTGAGTGAATTTATAATTTAATCATTTATCATTATAATATATTTCATATTTCCCCCAATATAGATGATTTATGAAATCTTTTTAAGAAAGAAAATACTATATCCAGATCAAGGTCATGCCTAGATAAATTAGTCTTATAGTTCTTCAATTGGTGTTTTTCATAAAAAATACCCAATCATTCTTCATCATTACACAACTGAGGCCCTTCCTTGCATCGTCACTATAAAGTAAAAATTACACATTTCTTGATCGAAAATTTAACACGGGGGAATTAACATATCATATTTTTAATTTACAAAAATATTCCCCGCACTGCTTTTTCAAATGAATTTGACCCCCTATCGAGTAAAAATAGTGAGAGGGATATATTAACAAGAAATGTTTTCAACATAGCATTAATAGTAACCATATTAACCAAAAAAACATCAAATCAAAGTGATACTTTTCTATATTATATAGTCTTACACTACATTATTTTTAGTAGGATCAACAATTACAACTTATTTAGATAAGATATTCCCATTCAAAGAAATATCTTATAGGAAATATTAATTTTAAATGAAAATTCTATAAAAATTAATATATTTTAAAGTCTATAGAACACAAAATATATGTTTCCCAAGATCCTTATAAATTTAAGAATATTTCAGAATGTAAATAAAAAATACCACCCCAAATGTATCCAAATAATTATTGAAATATCTATTTAATATATCCATAATTATAGAGAGAGGATTTGTTTACTTGAAAGTCACAACAACAAGCTCATTATACCAATACCTAATATAAAACTTTTTCCACACAATGTCATCATATTTTAATTTCTTGTTATTATATATAGGTATGACTTCAATGATGGAATAATACTGAGGACCATAGAGATTATTAGGAAATTCCTTAATATTATAAAACAAATACTTTCCGTTAAATTTATTTTTATTGAGACTTCTATAACTAATTCACATATCCATAAAACTATCTGTATTTTAACAAAAAATGGTATGAAACCAATGAGTTGTTTTAGTGCATACAAAACACTATATAGTAACTCCTATAACTGATATTTCAATTCCATTAGATCTACTTGAGGAATTTGATTAAGAGGCTTTGGAGTGGGATTAGCTTTTGAAACATATACAACTGTTAATTCAACCTACCAGTCAAGATTAACAATAGGCATATTATCTGGATATATATTAAAAAACACATTTAATATGGGAACATAGCTAATTTTAAAAGTTCATCTATTTTCATTAATTTGTGTACGATAACATTCACTCCAATAATAAATTAGTTTATTGGAATATTGATAATTTATCGATGTCATGAAATAATTATTATATATGAAGTGAAATGGTGTTCTGGAATTATATATTACTACGTTAGCTCTTCCTCTCTCATAGGACATAATAAATTGAAATCTACTATATACCCAAAATAATATTAAACTACTCATAGTACTTGAAAAAAATATTTTTTATAAAAACCATTACACATATGTTAATTATAAATTTCATATAAATTATTATTTCATTAATATTTCCCTCTCTAGATTATTCATATTATTTTGTATCTATTTACCAAGTTGATATTTCCATTTTAATTAAAAATTTCACAAAAAATTAAATAATTTTTATACCTTGAATAAAGAATGACATTGAAATAGTCATAATATAAAAGTAGTGTGCATATACATACTTTGATAGATGGTTAAAAATTATATAATCTAGTATAAAATTATTTTTACACATCATTTTTTTACAGTTTTTATAACTTCCATCATTTAGGATTTTATTTGGAAACATATCAGTATGGTGAACCATCTAATTGTAATTAATTTATTTTGTTACTAGTTTATCACTATTGGTATTACCATTACCATTTTTATTTTATTTGAATAGATGATCCAAATATCTAAACATAACACTCCAGTAAAACTTTCCTTATCATATTTAACATTTATAATGTGACTATTAACACATTTGTAACATGTTAGATGACTAAATCTATCTTTATCTATTTATTTCATCTCCCTTTATTTACACCAAGAAAATTTATTATTCTTTTTTTAAAAAGGTACATTATTATTAGAAGAAACCATATCAAAATTGTTATTACATTTTAAAAAACATTACAATTATTGAATTTATGAGATGTAAAAGATAATAATAAACATTTTTTCATACCTTTGTGCAATCTAATAATTTTACACTAATGATACGAAAACTTTTGTTTATAACTATGTAGTTTAGATTTTTTTCCTTATAATATTCTTATTAATCATATTCACTTTTATTCAATTCTAGAAATACCCATTCAATTCCATGATAGAGAACATTATAGAAATACTTAATAAGAAAAATATCCATAATGAATGTCCACTCAATAGTATCAATTTCATTTTTTCTATTATTTTAGTAAAAAAATTCCACAACTATTCAATATCACATTAAAAATAGTAAATACCAAAATTTTACTTTTGATTCTCTAACATCCCAAAATATCAACTAAATACTTCGAATAATTTATCCACCCTTCATCATTCACAAGGAATTAAGATCCACCATATACTAGATGGGGGCATTTCATGAAATCTAATATTTTGAACATATTAATCTATTATAAAATATATTTCTATTTTTTAGGGTTTTTACTATTTTAGCCTACATTAATCGAGTTATCGTATCCATAATATACTCAGCTTCTACTCCAACAATTTGGCTTGCAGAATCAAAAGGATATTATACTCTTGTTGCCTTCCTAAATCAATTTCCATGTTTCCTCTAAGGAAAACCATTATGAATTAGTATTTTTTTAGATGAACCATCATGGTAAACAATGAAATTTATCTCAATATAATATAATAGTAAATTTAAATATCTTGAATGTTACTCTTAGTATCATTTTTACCTCTAATGTAATTTATATCACTTCTATGGTACTAAATATAACACCCCATAACGTAAAAAACCAATAATTACGAGTTTTTTCTCATGGATTTAAAATTCATATGACTCCATTATTTTTTTGGGAATTTATTTTTTTAGGATTAATAAAACCATTTTATAATAATTTAGTCTTTTCCACATAGTAAACACTGTTTCCAAAAAACATGTTCTTAAATTCACACCCTTGTGTCATTCAAGACACTTTTCCTTAATTTAGGAAGACTAATGATATTTAAAATATTTAACTTGGTATAGCTCCTAACCATCCTCAAATCCTATAATTAACATGTGAAAATATTGGATGAGCCTAAAAATATTAGTAAGGGATATAAATTTAATGAAAAACCATTATTCATATAAAAAACACAGAAACAAAAAAAAATATTTAACTTTATTACCATAAAAATTATATATATAAATAAATTATAATCACTTTTTATGCTAAACATTTTTTCAAAAAAAAAACATTAAAACCCATAATAATCATCAATAAACAATGAAGGTATCTTGGAAAACCATGAGAACCCATGAAATTGGTTATCCATGAAAGAAATATTTCACATTTAAATGATTAAAACATTTTTCATGAAATCAAAAATATTTCAATTAAAAATCATTTCAAGAATATAATAACAATATATGAAACTATGTACATTATAATCACCACCCATTATCACTATTATTTCACTCATATATAATTACTCAAATTTGGTTAATTTCAATTATCATTTATCTAAAGAATTCTACATTACACAGTGTACTAAAGGGATCTATCCTAGGCCCACCCATCATCATTTATAAAATTAAAGAAAAATTAAAGGATGAAAACATATATAATCCAAAACATATCTATAATTAAACTCATTTGAAAACATAATCAATATAAAATTAAGTCATCTCATAAAAATAAGGATAAATATGATTTTCATTTGAAAAAACTAAATAAATAAATAATAATAATAGAAACATTGGAATATGATATTAATTTAAATCCATTAAATTATCTATATAGAACTGAATAAAAAAATAACATCTATAAAAATGGGAAAGGTAGAAGTGTGGTAAATGTAAAAAATTTCTTTGTTAATTCACTAAAAAATTTAATTCTGAGTCAAACAGAAATCATTAAAGAGATTCATTTCTAGAAATTTTTAAAGAAGTAAAATATAGTTTTAAATTATATTAACCATTAATTAGATCATTTATAATAACAATGTTAAAACATTTGAATAATAAGGATATAGAAGGGAATGGTTTTAAATATTTAACACAATGTTTGAAACAAAAATCCATTACCTTGAGTCAATTCATTTTTTTATATTCTATAACACCTAAATAATAAAATTATATTATTTATTTAATTTATTATGAAACTTATTCATTTTATTTTCAATTTTATTATTTATTTTATTCCATTTATCATCATATTCTATTTATTTTCAAATTTATTTATGTTGATGTTGGTCCTTTTGAGATCATTCTATCTTTAACTTGTAAAATAGATTATTTATGATGAATGACATAAAATATTGCATGGTTATATCATCTAAAGAATAATAAAAATTTTATAATTATCATGTTTTTATATTAGATATATTTTTAAAATCAACTATGGAAGGTGGTATGGGAAAATGAGATTTTTAATTCATGGAGGTAGGTGTATATATATATGAATGAGTGACGTTTTCATTTTTCTAATGAGTGAAATGAAAATATGAAATATATAAAATAAACATTATTTAACAAAAATAATTTTATAAATGTCATATTTATTCATTAATTATATCCATCTAACCGACCATGTGATGAAAAAATGGAAAAAAAAATTGCAATAGGTGGTATTCCACCTAGACACATGATCAACATTTCAACTTTCCAATGGATAAGCAGGGGAGAAGGTATATAATATTATAACATTAAATAATCAAAACAATTTTAAAAAAAAATCATATAATCAATTAATTAAATTTTTTTACCATCAATTTTAGGGGTTGATTACAACGACCCAGACATTTATCAATGGAATTTCCCATTTAATAACTATTTTATAAAACAAATAAATGACATAGATATCCCAATAAAAACATCATTCTTATAAATCAAGAATGAAATAAGTGATATTTATAGAAATTAAGGAACCTATACTGATGGAATAGTAACATGACCATTAGAATAGTAACATGACCATTAAAAATAGTAATCTAGCCAATAGAATAATAAACTCACCAATGAAAGTAGAAATAAAATTTAAGCATCTTATAAATGAAAATATGATATAAATATATAATAGTATAAGTAAATATTTTTTTAAAAAAAATCATAAATTATTTGTTGGTATTTTTGTGATATTTAAATATTTATTTATAATTTTATGATCAATATAATTATTTAAAATAAAATATATTTTCATAAAATAGATTAGTAATAAATTTCTTTTGTTATAATATAATATTAAAAGACATTAGTTATATTTTTAAAGTGTCATCAAATTGGTTATAATATTAAAATCAGTTTTTTTCGAATAAATTATGAATTTATTTTCCAAAAATTATTATATTTTGAAAATTATTTACATAAAATGGGATTTATTTTTTAATTCTTCATGTCTAAAAATGGTATGGGTGAATCTTTTTATTTTTCTAAAATATTTGAATTTTGGTGAATAGTGAATTACGGTAATTTATGGTATTTAAATTATAAGTTAAATACAAGAATTTGTGATTCATTTCTGATGTAAGTACCCATTAGTTCATACTCAAAATCACTAGCCACTATACATAGTAACATGAATCAAAACTATTGATACTTTTGAGAGAAAATAATAAATTAATGAATAAATAATGAAAAACCCTCATCTCCTCCCCTATAAACACTATCCCACACCACCTATTCTCCTCACACCTTATTAGAATTGTATATTTTCTAAATTAAAAAAAATTATTTTGCAAAGCCTATCCCCTATGTCCACGATCCACTGGTCTCAATATAATACCAAACCCATGTTCCTTAAGGAGGTTCTCAAGGATATGACATTTAAGAGGTAAAATCCACTTTCATTATCTTTTAATTTAGATTCATTTATTATTATCTCGACACCTCCATTATACAATGAGGAATGATAACTATAGTATTATATATATACTACAGTTTTATTCTAATATTTGGATATCCATCATCAAACCACTTTTTCTCTCCCTTCTATTCTAAAAATTAAATCATCATATGTGATGTGTCGATTCATCACCTTCATGATTGATGAGTTTTCATTTTCCATTACTGCCTTCAAGGATGTTAAAAAAACAATTAGTATGATTAAAATATATTTTAATAATCATATTATAACTTTTTTAATGCTCTATAACTAATTTATTAACATAATATTCAATAAAACGAAATTATTTCCTGATGGTTGGAAAACCCACCAAAATAAACTAAAAATATATATTAACATTTTATCTAACGAATCATATTAATATCTATAAAAAGAAAAATAATACCATTTAAAATTATATAATAACATTAATAACATATAATTTCAAATTTGTAGAATTATTATCATTTTACATGAACTTCCATACTTGTATACAAGTGAACCGATCATGAAAACTATGAAAAAAACACTCCTAGAATGACCAAATTGAACTCTATAACTCATCAAAATGTCCATAAAAGAAATTAAAAAAATATAATAAATAAAATAAATGTTGAAGAAGTTATGGGATAAGTAATTAATGAATCTAATTTGGTTATCTATGATATTAATGTGAAGAAATCATTCATACATAAGGATACATGATTTTCGAACCCAACTTTTTTTCTTTGGGTTATGAATCAATAATTCAAAATTTGTATGTGGATATTCCTTCAATGTTCCCTAAATATTATTTCAGCATTCCTCTATTTTATTTTCTAGGGTATACATGTTTCTAATATTAATTTATGTCAAATACCATGATTTTTCAAACGAAAACTTATTTCCAAAAACACATTTCGACTCCACTTACGTTTCTTCTTATTCACTCATGAATGATGAATCTTATACCAAATATGCTTTTAGATTTCTTTCAAGAACCAAAATTTTATTGATGATTGATGTAATCCTTATGAAAACCATTTATTTACATGATTTTCTTCATGAATTTGACTGATGCACATTCTATTTGGCATGCATGGTTATGTAAATGTTAAAATATGACGAGTGCAACTGAAATTATATAGTTCTCCAATACATTGGGTAATATAATATATCTCATGGTATGGTTTTTATTATGAGTGAACATGATGCTATATTTTTTCACAATAATTATGTTATTATTATTAACATATGTTTTGAATGAACATGATGCCATCTATATTCACAACTATGTGTGGTATTTGATTACTAAGACATGGTGTTTAATTTTTATACATTACCATATTCCATACCATTATATAATTCTTCCTCTCAAGATTATGATGATTAACCTATGATTATGTTATAATGATGATTATTATGATCACCCATTCTATACTGATTCATGTCCTTACCTATCCTTTTACCATGATTTTTGATCACCCCTTTCATTGATGTATATCCTCAGGTGACTAAATGTAATAAAGAGACCATCACCTTTATAAGGATAAAAAAGATGACAGTAAATAAATTTTTATGTTTTATTTTGAATAAGTGATGCATGGTTCTAATTTTACAAGATTCTAAGCCTTTGGATCTAGGTTTTGTAATATTTTTATGTAGTTTATCTTAAAAGTGATTTAATCGTTATATAAGAAGAAGCATGGTTTCAATAGTTGGTGTCAGAGAATTGTTTATTTAATTAGGGAATTAGGATTAGATAAAAGTAGTAAAATATATCAGTTTGAGACTAAGTATATGTAACCTTATAATAATATTTGTTTTAGTAAAATTATATACATAGGTATCCCACAAGATATTCCATTAGGGTCAATTGCCCAAAGGAATACATTATTTATTAATGACTTGTTGACTTATGTTTTGTTCAAACCATTTATATTTTCAAAAATATTTGTTATTAGGAGAAAATAGGCCAACAACCCATGTGAGTAAAAATCCATTGAATACCTGAATGACATCCCCAATGCCTTGGGAGTTGGATTCCAATATTTCATGTCTATTCTTAACCAGTTATCTCAGGCTATGAATAATAACAAAAGAAATGTAAAACATTATTCTTCACCTAAGAGGGAGAAACTAGATATCAAATATTTTATGTTACAAAAACCACTAATATTTAGTATATATTCAATTCCACATTTTGAGGAATAGTGGGTTAACTCAATGGAGAATTCATTTTCTCTTCTCCATTATTCCAAGAAGGAAAAGGTGACTCTAGCTGGCTATCATTTAGATAGAGAGGTTGATCAATGGAAGGTGTCGATTAAGAACACAAAGACGAAGGATAAAACTGATGATATAGAAAGGAAATACTTTAAGAAAATATTTCTTAACAAGTATTTCCCTCAGACTCATCATAAAAATATGGAGATATAATTGTTAGAGCTGAAGTAGAGAGACGGTGAATCTGTCAAGACATTCGAATATAATTTCACAAGGATTTCAAGGTATGCTTTAGGTTTTGTTATCAAAAATGACAGAAAAATATATAGAATCATCATTGGTTTAAAAACACACGTTTTAAATGCTATATAAATTATTTATTTTGGGATTTATTATGAATTTGTTTTATGTGATCTCAAATTAGAGACGGATTTTGGAGGATGGTTTCATGGAAATTGAGATAAGAAATGAAAGATGGTGTTTCAAGCTAGAGGATCAAATGAAAAAGGTTTTAAGAATTCTCAAACACTCACAATAGGAAAATGTGGGTAGAATAATCATGGGAATTACCTCAATAGGATGGGGAAATGTCTCATGTCTGGGAGAGAAGGCCACTAAGATGATGAATTTTAGAGAGACATAAACAAGCTGACCAATGTGATAGAGGAAAGGACAACCCCATCCATATTATAATGATTCAACTATAGTGAGTAAGTTAACTATGATATGTAGTGCACTAAACATTAATTCCTTGAGGGTAATTAGTTTAATCATCTACCAAATCCAACAAATCTAGGGAAATCATATTCTATAACTTCTGCTAAAGTGGAGTAAGAAAAATGGATTCATACAAGGTAAACATTCTTTTCACTCAAGGAGGAAAAATTATTATATTATTCTTGTTCTATGCATTCCTTTATATCATGAAAGTTTTATAGAACAATTTAATCGAAGAAATGATACCTAAATGTAGAGATATATGTAAAAAAACATAGTGGTGTGATCATTTCAAGCCATTTGTGGAAATATTATCCTATTTTTGTATATCAGAAGACACTTCCAGTGAATCTTGTGACACACATCTTAGTGTAGTTATATGTTTTATTGGGTATGGATTGTCTCTTGTTATATATAACACACTTCAACTATTGAAAAAATGAGATATATTTTCTTATTCTGGACCATCCCATGATCGTCTCTAAATGCAAGGAAGACCATGATTCCTTTTTTGAAAATACATCAATGGTGTGGGTGTTGGTTCCATGTGAACAATAATACCTTGCTCAAATGGTTGAGTCAAAGGAAGGTAACAAAATAAGGGAAATTCCCATTGTGATATAATATAATAATGTATTTCCAAAATAGTTATTCAGAATTCTCCCAGATCATGTTGAATATTTCTCGATAAAACTCATACTTGAAGATACTCCTGTCTCATAATTCCATTATAGGAAAACCACGATCAAACTATAGGAGTTAAAGAAGTGGTGTCAAGAGAATTTGGATAAAGGGTTCATACATCCTAGTGGATCACGGTGGGGTTCACTAATTATCATTGTAAGGAAAAAGGATAGATCAATACGTCTCTATATCGATTATTGGGAACTCAACCAGATCATTATAAAGAATAAGTATCATCTTCTAAGGATTGATGACTTATTCGATCAACTATGTTGAGTTAAATATATATCAAAGTTGAATATTCATCAACTGAAGGTGAGGAAGTATAATATTTAGAAAACTACTTTCCATACAAGGTATGGGAACTGTGAGTTTATGGTGATACCCTTAAAACTTACTAATGACCCTATAATATTCATGTTTTTGATGAGTAGATTATTTAGACACTACCTTACAAAATTTGTTTGTTTTTGTCGATGATATTCTCATCTACACCATGGTCAAGGAGAATCATGAAGAACATCTAAGCATTGTGTTTTTGACATTAAGGAAAAAGAAATTATACACCAGGTTTATAAATTACGAATTTTTGATGCATGAATTAACATTCTTGGGACACATGATCAGATGCGAGGGAAATTTTGTGGACCATTCAAAAAAAAGGTAGTTGAGGAATATGCCAGACCCACTAGTGGCACAAAAATTTATAGTTTTGTTTTATTAACAGGGTACTGCCAATGTTTTGTGATAAAATTTTCATGATTGTCTATCCCTATAAATATGTTTACAAGGAAAGGGGTAAATTGTTTTTAGAAATAAGAATGCGAGGAATGATTCAAGGAGATTAAGAAGAGGTTGATCACGACACCTGTACTCACACTTCCAAAAAGTGGGATTTTTTTAATGATATTCACTGATTCTTAAAATGAACACTTGGTTTTTATACCCATGTAGAATGATAAAATGATATCCTATGCCTCACAGAATTTTAAGATCCATGAGAAGAGTGTTGGGACAAAGACTATTCTTTACTAGAAATCAAGAATGGTTTTTATTTGTTGTCAATAACCATATTTAAAGGTGGCATCATTTCCCAATGTTTTGCCAAATTTTTGGGGTCCAAAATTTAGTGGATAGATTGCTTCAAGAAAAGTGGATTTCATTTAAGGGATTATGAAAATATAGTAAATGCATGAGTTTCATGGATGGGATTCATGAATTGTGATTTGTGAAGGATCAGATAATGTTGAAGGTGATCTATGTGACAGTGGAGAGAATCACAGATGATGAATAATTTGAGCATCAAGAACGATGATGGTGATCTCTATGATTATGAGAATTAGAGTATCAGGTCACATGATGGTTTGGCGAAAATCATTGTGACAATGTCAAATCATGATGGAGAATCATGAATGGAGGAGCTATGTGAATATAGTTTTAAAAGATCCCAAAAATATGCTAAGAGGCGGTGGAGGATCATGAAAGGCCGAGACTATAAATATAAGGCTACCCCTCTTCACTTCATTTGATGTTTTTGAAGTAAAATATGGAAATGATTTGATTTCATGAAGCTATAGGATCTTCGTGAATTTGAATATCTATGTGATCTTTATCATTAAAAAAAGACTATATGTATTTACTGATTCTAATGCTTTTGATTAAGGGGTGATTCACGATGATGGGGTATCCCATGTTGTCTTAGTGAGCTTCATGAAGGAGTTTATCCTGCGAAGGTAGGGGTGCTTCATGAAGGAGATAGCTTTGTGAATGAGATTCATGAAAAGAAGTATTGAGCATCTAGTTTTTAGTGAATTGTTCTTTCAAAGTGCATCAACTCAGGTAATTGATGCTAGAAGAGTCCCATGCTAATCAGAGATAAATACTTTAATTATAATGTATTGAAGAAACCAACAATTTGATAAAATAAGTTTGAATTCTCTCAAAGCAGTGATATAAGGGGTGTCAATAAAAGAGTTCTGAGGTACGTTATGAGCTATCCCTAAAATATTGTCAAGGAAGTGTTCGTGAAACATAGTGACTATGTCCGATCTTTTGTTTTCCATAAAAACTGAAGATTCGTGGATTTTGGTATGATCGACACACTGTCGGCATATTCTCCATGGACTATCCCTTATTGGAAAACCATGTAAAGGTGATGTGTTTTCTCTTTGAATGTGAATGTTTGATTACTATACTTTCTAATCATAATGTTTTAAAAGGTTACTACTAACATGGGAAGAAGATCTGACACTTTAGGAGAAAATTTTGACACCCTGATTCAACCCTCCCCTCTTAGTGTGTTATGGGGTCCTTCATTTTGAATTAGAGCCATGTTATTGGTGTTAAATCATTCCTTCTTTACTGTCATATAGAACTCAGTTAATGGTAGGAGACTCACTCTATTTGGTGGAAGAAACTTCCATATTTGGAAGAATATAATGATATCTCATCTAAGATCTCTTGGAATGGAAGTACTCGTTATTACTTCACAAGGGATTCAGGTAACTAATGAAACATGACTATCTATGAATGAAATAGATAAGAAAATGATTGATTTAGATTCCAAAGCAAAAAATTACCATACTATGGAAATTTTTGATCAATTATATCAAAAGGTAATGAGTTTCATATCAGCTAGGTCTATGCAGGAGAAGTTGGAAATATATATGAAGGTGGTAAAAAATTAAAGGAGTCCAAACATAAAGTGTTTTAGAATAGGTTTGATGATATGAAGATGAATGTAGATGAAAATATAGATACATTTTACAGTCAAATTACTGAAGTTGAAGGATCTATATGGGGGATTGATGAAGAGATTAAAGACATCAAAATTATAAAGAAAATATTGAGAATACTTACACCTATTTAAAATCCAAATGTTTATTCCATTGAGGAAATGGATTTTAAAAAAATTCCTTGGATGATCTACAGAGAAGCCTAGTATATTATAGAATTATAGTGAAACTAGAGGATGCAATGGGTTGTTTTAGTAAGGAGATGACATTCAAATCCATTCAAAGCCATGACATTTCAAGATATAGTATTAATTAAGGTAACAAAGAATAAGAGATAATTCTTCTATTTACCTAGACGTTCAATAGATCATAAGTTAGATTTGAAGGAAAAATATAATTGACATGATTTCATTGTGGTAGAGTTAGACACATTATCACTTGGTTATCAAGGAAGTTCTATGATGAATAATGTGAATTAGAAAACTCATAGAAGCCTTAGAAAAGGTTTTATCAAAAGGAAGAATTCAAATATGGAATTAAATTATAGATAAAGAGACTTGACTATAATTGAGAATATGATGATAATAATTCTTTTGAGGAAGAAGAAAAAAGGTTAAATCTAGAACCCAAGCATCTACAATGGCTACAGTTGAAAATTCAGATCAATAAAAAGACAAATCTAGAGATAATAAGATTATTTCTAATGATTATCTCAAGATGAAACTTGAGGATGCTCTTGGGGATCTTGAGATGTAATGAAACCGAAGATAAAATTTGAGAGTAGTTGTGGAAGAGTCATCAAAATATGTTGATCGACTGGAAGATGAAATTAATCGACTAAAAGAAGTAGTAAAAGAACATTCAACATCCTTTGAAATCTAAGAAGACATAGTTGAAATTAATATTAGATTTGAATAATAGGAAAAGGTAATAAATGAATTTACTCACAGACTAGAGGATAAGTCCAAGACTATTGAGGGTCTTGAAGAAAAAGTTGTTATTATTAGAATTAAACTTGAAAGTTAATTAAACTAAAAAGGAAAGAAGAAGAAAATACAATTTGGAAGTTTCTCAGATGCTGAGCTACTAGAGAAAGACAAAAATGGTTCAAAAGGTTTAAAAAACACTTTGAATGATCAAATATCCACATTCATGGGAAAAATTGGAATTGGATTTGATGATGAAACATCAAATGCTGAAAATAAAATAGGCCAAAATAAAGGCAAGATGAAAGCCGGACATATGAAAAATTAAACCAAAGACCTAACAAATAGTGAATAAAATCAAACTAAAATGAGAACAAAATCCTTTCCACAAGTTTCCCAAAATTATATGCATCCAAACAATTTTCCTAAAGAAATATACAAGGGTAGAAACAGAAGTGAGAAGATATTTCTTCTGATGAAATGTTAATTCTGCAGCTATCTGGGACATACCATGTCATACTGTGAATAGGAAATGAGCTATTTTAAAGGTAAATATATAAGAAGTAAAAAATGGAAAACATATTTATATCCTACTTATTATAGAAGAAATAATTTATATGGGCATTGTTTTCATTTTTCTAACATTGTCCATAAAGTTTTTTATTACAGGGAGAGGAAAGGCATGAATATGTTATACAGAAATCAAATACAAGACAATATGTGCCAACCAGACGGTGTTACTCTTATGAATAGATTTTATCCATTGTAAGAATAGTATGAGTATGATTAACCTATTTACACTAAAAATAAATTTGAAAGGCCATTTTATCCTCCACTTAATCAAATATTTCATGGAAGGAAAAGAAGAAAATTGAGAAATCCAACCCTTTAGATGTTTCCCTCGATGCTACAAAGAAAAGAATCACCTAGATTATTAATAGTGGATGATCATCCCACATGAAGGGAAATTCAAACCTATGAATTAATGTTATGAAAATTGTTTATGTAACAATACGTTTTGATAATGATAGTTCATTAAAGATCAATGGCAGTGGAAGTATTAAACGGGCTTATGGAGAGCTGAAGAAAACTAAAGTTCTCTACATGGGAAGTCTACGTCACAATCTCCTGAGTGTGATTCAACTATATGACTTGGTATTGATGGTAAAATTTAATGAAAATTCATGCACTATCATAGGAAAGACGAAGAACTATATTATGAAAGGATGCAGAACAAATGGAAAATTATACCAGGTTAATTGTAAAGATAAAATTTGCTACATGATAGTTGAAGAAGAAAATGACTTATGGAACTTGAGGTAGAGTGTAATTAATAAAAAAGACATAGAAATGGTATCTAATCTGAATATATTCATGTATATCCCCAAATTGAAACATGGATGGGAAAAGACTTGTGATTCTTTCATATGAGGGAAGCTGGT
This sequence comes from Viscum album, assembly GCA_963277665.1. NCBI lineage: Eukaryota > Viridiplantae > Streptophyta > Magnoliopsida > Santalales > Viscaceae > Viscum > Viscum album. Next base: position 1,044,384,633 of record OY728161.1, on the reverse strand, counting down.
ATACAGTTTATCTCATCCAAAGAAGAAAAGGTCATCAAATCTTCTTGATCTCTTCCATATAGATGTATGTGGTCTGATAAATTTTTTCAATATATGAATAAAGGAAATTCATTATTTTAATTTATTATTATAGTAGAATGATGTGTTTTTTGGTTATACATAGGAAATATCACATTCTTGATTTCATGAAAATGTATTGACAGATAGATGAGAATGATACTGGGTGGATGATCAATATTCTATGGTCTGACAGTAGATGGAAATAAACATATGTTGAGTTTGAAAATTACTTATAGAAACATGAAATACAACATGAGGTGGATTCTGTGAGTACCCCACATCAAAATGGAGTTGTTGAGCACAAGAATCGACAGATGGACAATATGGCCAGAACTATGCTGACTGAGAGTCGTATCTCTCTCCATTACTTGAAATAGGTTTCTCAAGCAGTAGTGTATACTCAAAATCAAACAAGGATTTATATGGGAGAAACCAAGACAGCATATGAGTTGTGGCGTGGAAGGATTCTCTTTTTGATGTACTTTTGTGTTTTTGGAAGTAAATGTTTCATTCGAAATAAAGAAGGAAATCAGGGGAAGTTTGGTGATACTGTAGATAAAGTAATATTCTTTAGATATTCAATGAATATAAAATCCTAAAAATGATTCAATATCCATCTCATAATAATTTTGGAAAGTAGTGATGTTATGATCATTGAGGATAAGACCAAAAATACCTTGAGGGTATCTTAATTTGATGTGATTGAAGATGTAGAAGACAATGGACATGGAACAGATTCAAATGAATAAGTAAAGGAAGGAGTAAAAGACAATCAGACATCATAACATAATATGGATTATGAAGAAGATTCAGAATAGGAAACCATTCCAGAAGAAAATTCTTTTGAACCTCATAGGATAATCTAAGGACAAAAATTGATTAATCCAACATTATTTGGGATTTTACATCACCCACACTGACATGGAAAATGAGGAATAATGCACAATATTCCTTCTTATCAAATGTTGAACCAAACTAGTTTGAAGAAGATTCAAAATATGAACCATTTGTTAAATCCATGAATGAAGAGCTAGATCATATTGAAAAGAACAAGACATGGTATCTTGTTAAGAGACCATAAAGTCACAATGTGATTGGTATGAAGTGAATTTTCAATAATAAATTTGATGAGAATGATAATGTGATTAGAAATAAGGCATGATTGGTGTGTAATGGATATTCACATATTAATGGTGTTGATGTTGAATAAAAGTTTTCTCTAGTATCTATACTGGTGTCAACCATACTTTTTCTTGCTATATAAATTCAAAAAGGATATATAGTGTTTCAAATGGATGTTGAAACAACTTTCTTGAATGTTGTTATTAAAGAAGAAGAAAACATTGAATAACTAGTGGATTTTCTACTTAGTAAAAATTAAATGAAGGTTTTTATATTAGGTAAGGAACTATGTGGTATGAAACATGCACCATAAGCGTGGTACTATTGGATGGATTCTTATCTAAAGAAACTTGAAATTAAAATAGGAGTACTCTATCACAATCACTATGTGAATAATTATGAGAATGTCCAGATCATCATACTGTTGTATGTAGAAGATATTATATTTAGTGTAAGTAGGAAAGGATTAGTGGATGAATTTTCCAATCACATGAAATATTAATTTGAAATTTCTATGATTGGTGAACTCACATACTTTTTGTGGCTTCATGTGATTCATAGGAAATACCACACATTTATTTTTCAAGAAATTAATGCCAGAGAGTTTTAGAAAAATTTAATATGCATGACTCCAAACCAATGACGACAATAATTGTGGTTGGAAAAAAACTAGAAAATAATGATGATGGGACATCTACAAATCCCAAAATATATAGGAGAATAATTGGAAACATATTTTACCTGATAATGACACAACCAGATATTGTCTTGGAAACATGCTTAGCAACCCACTTTCAAAGAAATATAAAGGAAGAATATATAGTGATAGTGAAAAGAATCATGTGGTACATTTGAGATACTCACAATTATGGATTATTCTTTGATGTAGGGAGAGATAGTGAACTATCATCATAATATTATGCTGAATAAGTTGGATATTTTGTTGATAGAAATTCTACAGGACATGGAGTATTATTTACTGGAAAGAAATGTGTGGGATGGTTGAGTAAGAAATAGGAAATTACATCTCTTAGTACTGCAAAAGCTGAGTATATCTCTAGTACAAAGGATCACACTCAACTATTATGGATGAAGTATCAACTGAATCATATTGGGGATGAGGTGAAACAACCAACAATGATGCACTATGACAACAAGAGAACGATCAGTCATATAAATAATCCTATTTATCATTATCGTATGAAACATATTGAAATAATATATCACTTATTAATTGAAAAAGTTGAAAAAGGCATGACTAAAATGATTTATATTTTAAGGGAAAATCAAGTGGTTGATATACTAACCAATCCATTGACATAACATGTGTTTGAGAAACATTGGTTGAACCTTAGTGTTCATCCACCTCCTAGTGCATGAGGAGGCTATGAGTAGTCCCTTCTACCCATTATTGTTAATAATTTTACTCTATTTGTGGATGTGATTTAGGTTTATGGTGGAGATATAATTTAGGGGAGTATGTTTTTGAGGTATACAAGTACAAATTAGGTTCTTTGGGTTTATTGAAAAAGGGAGAGAATATAGAAATTCAGTGAGTTACAAAGGGGTAGAATGATGAGTTACAAAGTGGGAGAATTATAATTAAGAAACAAATTTGGTGTTATGAAGAAACAATAAGAGTTTTGCAAGGAAAACTTTAAGCATTCCAAAACATGAGAACCCAATTCATGGAATGAGAATGGAGACACCATTCAGTGTTATGAGAAAACAGTCAGAGCATATCTTGGACAAATTTAAGAATTCTAAAATATGAGAACCCAATTCATGATTTACCTATTGTTTTCTACACCGATCATTGCTCACGTAGACATAAATAATTGGATGATATGTTTCTTCCATATCATTTTTTGATAGTGGCAGGTTCTTCATTAAATTTATCTATATATTTCCAAAAAACCAAAAGGGGGAGATTATTGGAACCAAGGCTATTCTTTTCTAAAAATGAAATATGGTTTGTGTTTATTGTCAATCCCCATATTTAATGGTGGATTAATTTCCAAATGTTAACCATATTTTTAGGGTCCAAAATTTTGAAGATGGATTGCTTCATGAAAAGTGTATTTCCTAGATGGGTTTATGAAAATATGGAAAATGCATGAGTTTCATAAAGATGGAATTTATGAATTTTGTTTTGTGATAGATCAAAGAAAGTTGATGGTGATATACTTGATAATGAAAATCATCGCAAATGATGAAGAATTAGAGCATTGTGAACAGTGATAGTGATCTCTATGATTATGAGAATCGGATTATCGTGAAACTTAATGGTTTTACCGAAAGCTTCACAACAACATAAAATCACAATGGAGCATCACGAATGGAGGAGATATGTGTATATGGGTTTTAATGATCTATAAAATAAGATAATATGTGGTGGATAATCATGAAAGGCCGATCCTATAAATATATGGCCACCCCTCTTAACTTCATATGATGTGTTTAAGTAAAATCCAGAAACTCTTTGATTTTACGAAGCTAATGTAGCTTCATGAATATGGATTTCAATGTGAGATTGAGCATATTTAAAAGAATATAAGTCTTGACTAATGATAATTATTTTTACTAATGGGTGATTCATGATGATGGTGTATTGCACATTGACTCAGTGAGCTTTGTGAAAGAGTTTTTTCCACTATGTCTGGGGTGCTTCGTGAAGGAGTAATCATTGCAAAGGCACTATGCGAAATGCAGTCTTGAACATCTGATTTTTAGTGAACAATGATTTCCTAGTGAATCAACCTCGGTTAATGGTGCAAGAAGAGTCTCATTCTAGTCAAAGAAAAATACTTTAATTCCAATCCATTAAAGTGACCTTCATGTTGATAAATGGAGTTAGACTTCTCTCAAATCAATGAGTTATGAGGAGTCAATAGAAGTGTTACAAGGGACACTGTGAGCTATCAATAAAATATTATAAAGGAAGTGTGACTACCATAGAGTGACTATTTTCGAACATATTTTTCCACAAAAAAGTGAATATTAGTGGATATTGGTACAACCAACACACATTCGGTGTATGCTCCTTGGATTATCCATTAGTGGTGAACCAAGTAAAATTGATGTGTGGTATCTCTACATGTGATTGTTCTTTTACTGTACATTATCATGATATGGGTTTAATAGGTTCCTAAAAATGTGGGAACATGATCTGTCACATTAGGATAAATATTTTATGCCCTAATTCACCCCTCCCCACCCATGGTGTTCCGGTGCCTTTTATAGAGTCACCCAACACATGATTTGGATTTAGCAGCTGTGACATTCAACTGAAATATATGTATGTACTATCTCAATGGTAATAATTTTGACCAATATACTAATCAAAAGAGTATAAAGTATATATTAACATGAAATCAACTCAATATGTGTCAATGAAGATGGTTATATCTAATCAAGAACTATGATTTCTCTATTCACTACCATACGAGAAAGGTGAATAAGGTAGCTAATTCTCTTATAAGAAGATAACATACTATTCTATCTATGATGTAGATTGAGAATGACCATATCATTATGGATATGAAAATGATGTATTTAGAAATAATAAATATAGGGAACACATATAAACATTCCCAAATGATTGTCCAAACTTCTATCCAAGAGTAGATTAAGGAGGAACCAATGGATGATTTAGAGTTACAAAAGATGATGAATGTATTAAAGGAAATAAATCTACATGAGTTCCACATTGATGATGATAGTGTGATTCATTTTGGAAAAATGATTTGTGTTCCATCACAACCTGAGATAAAGAATGAGTTATTAGATAATTCACATATATTACCCTTCTCCATCATTCCTAGAAGTACAAAGATGTACTATGATCCTAGAGAAAACTTGTTATGGGATATCATGATGAAGAAGATTTTAAAATATATATCATGGTGTTTGGTATATCAGGAAGTTAAATAAGAAAGATAAATGTCTAAAGGAATGATGAAACCATGTTCTATAACCATGTAGAAATGTGAGAATGTCACCAAAGACTTCATCACTGTTCTCTTAAATATATCTAAAGGAAACAACACAAAAATGGGCTGGGGTGGATCAAATCACCAAGACTGCCCACATTATTTATATTTGAGAAGATATATTACTTGAAAAAATTTCCAATATATATGTTATGGAAGTGGTGAGGATGCAAGGGGTTTCACTTTTTATAATATCTGATCATGATCTAATGTTTAAATCTAAATTCTACAAAATAATTCAACATGTTTTGAGCACTAAATTGAATTTCAGTATGGATTATCACCCCTAAACTGATGGAAAATATGAAAGGAATATTCAAACAATTGTAGACTAGCTCAGAGCTAGATCAATGGAATTTAATAGTGAATGGGATCAATGTCTCCCATTGGTTGAGTTCGCATACAACTGCAACTTCCATTGGAGTTTTCATATGGCTCTATATGATGCTCTATATGGAAACCAATATAGAACTCCAACATGTTGGAATAATTTTAGAGAACAAAATATACTTGGACTTAATCTTGTGCATGAAATGATAGAGAATTATTAATCCATCCAACAATATATCAAAGATGATTAGAGTCAGAAAAAATTCAATGATGAAAACTATCGAAGGGACTTGGAATTTGATGTTGGATATAATTTTTTATTTCGAATATCTCCATGGAAGTGAGTCATGCGATTTGGAAAGAAAGTGAAGCTTATCCCAATATACATTGGTGCCTCTGAGATACCTGACCATATAGTATAAGTGTCTTATCATCTTTCACAACCATCCAAATATTTCTTAAGTTCATGACATGTTCCACATAACACTCTAAAGGACAGACATACCTGACTCCTCAAAAGTAATGAATTTAGAGGTGGTAGAACTGGAGAACGACAACTCATATGAAGAGTAGATAGTTGATATTGTCGATTTAAGAGGAAAATTACTATACAATAATAAAACTCTCCTTTTCAAAGTGTTATGGAGGAATCTTAAGTATGAAGAAGTGACATTAGAATCAGAATAAGTGATTAATAAGAATAACCATCACCTGTTTTCACATTATTTTATAAAACAAATTTTTTTGGGAGAAATTTCAAAAGCGGGGAGGAATGTAAGGACCCAAAAATTTATCAATGAAATTTCCCATGTTATAAATATTTCATAAAAAACATAAATCACATATATATCCCAATAAATGAATCATTCTTATAAATGAACAATTAAATAATTGATATTTATAGAATTTAGGGAACCTATACTAATGGAATAGTTACCTAACTGTCAGAATTGTAACATGACCATTATGAATATTAATCTAGAAAATATAATAGTAACCTAACATATGAAATTATAAATAAAATTTAGGCATCTTATAAATGAAAGTATTGTATAATTATATCATAGTATAAGTAAATAATTTTTTCAAAAATGATAAATTATGTGTCAGTATTTTTTTGATACATAAATAATTACTCAAAATTTTTTAATTAATATAATAATGTAATAGGAAATCAATTTTCATAAAATGGGATCATAAATTAATTTTTTTTAATTATAAGAAAATTTTATAAGGCTGTAATTAAATACTCAAAGTGTCATAAAATCAGTTATAATAATAAAATTAGTATTTTTAGAATAAATTATAGTTTTAAATAAAAATAAAATTTCACTTATTTATAAAATTATTTTTATAAAATGAAGTTCATTTTAGAATTATATAAGTCATAAAATGGTTAAGTTTATTTTTTGGTATTTTTTAAAATATATGAATTTTTGTTGAATATTGAAATATTGAAATTTATAGTATTTAAAATTAACATATAAACACATGAATATTTGATTAATTTATTAAGTAACAACACATTAGTTCTAACTCACATTAAAAATTTAATTTACTTAGTCATAATAATAAATACTATTGATATTATTGTTTTGATATAATAAAAAAATGATTTATGTAATCAAAAAACACCCCTCTCCTCCCCTATAAATACCACCCCTCACCACTTATTCTCTTCACACATTCTATGCCTTAAAGATTCTCAAAATTCAACCTAATTATCTTCAAAATTAGCTCCCACAAATACATTAGCTGATGGTATTAATGGAAGTCCAAATCCATGATTCTTAAGGAGGTTCTCAAGGAGAATAATTTCAAGAGGTAAAATCATCTTTTATTCTAGTTTAGTTTATTTTATTTTATTATTATCTCCAAAAATCCCCTATCTAAAGAGGCATGATAACTACAATATCATATATATACCAAAATTTTATTTTTTTAATATAGTATTCATAATAAAACCTCTCCTCCAATCCATTTTATTTTAAAAATTAAAACATCATCTGTGATGTGTCAATCCAGCACTTCCTTTGATAAAATGTTTTCATTTTCCATTACAACCTTCAAGGATGGTCATAAAACTATTATTATGGTTAAACTAAATTTTAATATTCTTATTATATATTTTTTATTGTTCAAAAACAAATTTATAAACATAATATTTAATAAAACGAAATTATTTTTTGATAGAAGGAAAAACTACCAAGATAAACTCACAATTTATCATTAACGCTTTATTTAAGGAATCATCCTCATATAAAAAAATTATATATAAGGCCATATAAACTTTTTAAGTATATTAATAAAATATAATTTCAATGTTGGATTATTATTCTCATTTGACATGAACTTCCATACTTATATACAAGTGAATCGATTATGAAAACCAAGAAAACAAACACTCCCAGAAGAATGAAATTGAAGCCCACAACTCATCAAAATGGCCATAAATGAACTTAATAAATTATAATAAATAAAAAAAATTATAAGATATTTCTTTATTAAATAATTAATCTAATTTTATTATATAGGATATTAAAGGGATGACATCATTCAGACATTAGTTAAGGGGATTATGAAACCTAACTCCATTTCTTTAGGCTGTCACACATTCATTCCAAATTTATGTGTGGATATTCCTTCAATGTTAATTAAATATAATATAATTTTTATTATTTTTTATTTTTTGGGATATACAAGTTACCAATCTGATTTTATGGAAAATACAAATATTGTCTAAAGTTTTCTTCTTTCCAAAACACATGTTGAGTCCTCTTTAGTTGTTTCTTCTTCACTAAGGATTGATGAAAATTATACTAGCTTTGGTTTTACCTTTTCTTTAGGGAAACCAATTTTTAATCATCATTAAAGAAATACTTATTATAACCATTCCTTTACATGATTTACTTGATAAATTTTATTGATATATGTTCTATGTGTCATGCATGATTATAAAAATGTTATAATGCGACGAGTGCACCCCTAATTTTATAACAATCCAATGAATTTGGTAATGTGATGTATCTCCTGAGATGATTTGTATTATGTGTGAACATGATGCTATATTTTTTTAAAATTATAATGTTATGATTATGAACATATGATATTCTTGAACATGATACTACATGTTTTCATAATAAATGTGTGGCATTTATGCATTGCCACTTTCAATGCTATTGTATAATGATTTATATCATGAATATGATGAAAAAACTATGAATAATTTATGATGATGATGATTTTTATCACCCATGTTCTATTGATTCATATAATTACCTATCATATTAATCGACTTTTAGATCACCCCTTTCATTTATTAACATACTCATGTGACTATATGAACTAAGGAGATCATGAGTATTTAAAGGAAAAGACTTAAAAAATGTTTATGTTTTAGTATGAATAAGTGATGTATGGTCCTAATTTTCACAAGATATTTAACATTTTTATCCTGGTTTTGTAACTATTTTATGTTTTTTATCTTAAAAATTCTCTAATAGTTTTATAATAAAAAGAAGGGTCACTATATTGATGGAAAATGAAACACATAACTTCTTTGAGGTGGAAGTCTAAATGTAAAAACAAAGGATGTATTCATTTACCATATGATGTAAAAGAGGTATAAAAATTTTATTCCATCAACAAAACAAAATTTTAAGAAAAATTAATTATTATATTGAGATGGTTATATATATTTTATGAAGGTACAAATAGAAATATACTTGAAATAATTTTATTAAAAATTATAAATCATCCTTGGATATCAACTTTTGGTTCATAACTTATGATTTATATTATTTGTATTTTGGAATGAAAGAGTACTATTTGACATGGATTGATGATTTAGGATGACATTTGGGGATAAATTTGTCTCCCAATATTTCTCAATGATAGTGTAAATGTTAGGGGAGGACGTCCCTTTTATAATTGAGAGGAGTGACATCCTTGTAAATATTAAGAACATTAAATTATAATAAATGAATTTCATATGTATTGTGGATCCAATTTTTTAATATATCTAATAAATAATAAATTAATTTTATAATATCATCATAAAATAATTTTTTTACATGTTTTAGATATATTTTATCTGTTTTTTCTTAGTAAAACCCCAATATTTACCTCTTTTAACACTTACACTATTGACAAACATTTAATATGGTAATTATTAATTATGAATAAATATGAAATTTAACTCACCAAGAAATATTAAATTGGAAATTCCAATTATGGAATCAATTTTTTAATATTAAATTTCTATATATGGTAAAATTAATTTTAATATAATTTCTCATAATAAATTGAATAACTATTTTTAGAGAAATTCATTCTTAAGAAGAAAAATGATTTTACACTAGAATAAAGTATAATTTTGATTACCATGGAATTAATTAGATTATGATAATCAAAAGTACACTTATATTACTTTAAATTGAACCATAAATAGAAATGAACCTTGTGTGATCTTGATTATAATAGAGTAATCGAAAGTTGTTTTTATTTAAAAAAACAGATACATATAAATATAAAGTATAGATTTATATGAAAAAATATTATCTTTTAAAATAAATTATATTAAAAAATAAATATATATTTGTCCCATAAAAATTGTTTCATACCTTTCAAATCATTATTATATCATAATAATATCGTAAAATATTTATTTTTATTTAAATTAGAATATTTTAATAGTCATCCAAAAGTAATTTACTTACGATAAATAAAAAGAATCAATCTTAAGATAATTTATAAATTATGATACTAAAAATTTAAGTACAATTTATAAATTTAAAAATTTAAAGTTAAAAAATTTAAATTTTAAATAAAACCATGTAATATATAGAAAAAAAATTTAGTTATATAAAACTATTCTTTTTTCAATAGAAATTTTTTATAAAATTATTTAAAAAAATTTTATTGATATTATAACAAAAAATTATTATTTATAAATCATTAATTTAATTACTTCTAGTATTAAAATGGTTGTTACACTTGAGGCCTTATTATGAGCTGAATCGGGTCACTTTTTAGAACATCCTAAGAAGGCCTTTGACATATCAACTCATCAAATTATATCTATTCCCAAAAAAAATTATTGAAACTAAAACAATGTATAAGAAATTTATATTGATAAAATACCATAGATTTTTCTCGGTAAATTTTCAGCCAATTATATTGAATCACACAATTAATCAATTAAATACACTCTCTTATTTTTTCTGAAAAAACCCATATTTATACTCCATAAACTAGTATCACAAGAGTCTTTTATCAATATCCCAATAAAAATTTATAATCGATAAAATTATAGTATAATTATAATATTTTTCATGTAAGAAGGAATGGTCAAACATGCCTTTTTACCCATAACTCTTCTTATTTTCTCCATTCCATGACATTGGTGAAAACATTAGAAATTTGATATAGTATTGAAAATTTTTACACTATAAAATCATTATTAGAATACATATCATTAATAAAATTATAACTTTTTTAAATATATAGTTCTTCACTATACTAATGAATAATGATATTTCACTATGTTTACCAATGGAGATACTCAAAGGATTATCAAAAATTATTGTCTAGTCATTTAATTTGACTCATCATCCAAATCATTTAATTGTATTCATGATTAGAACCCTATTATAATATTTAAAAAAACAAATAACTAATTTTATTATAATATATATAGTTAAAAAATTATCAAATTTGACCAAATATGAATGTAACTTCTCATATTTATTTTCGATTATCATAGTCTCCAGGCCAGATGACATTCGTGAACCAAATAAGATTCAATTATTCATATATTATGTATATCAAAATATAATTCAATTTTAAATTTTTTATATGAGTATTATCTTAGCCACTTTAATATGTGACAACCTTGAATTACTTTTTAATCCTGAACACATGGTTATTGCATAGAAAATATTATTTCTGGATGATAATAAATACCCAAAAATTAAAATAATCTTAACAAATCACACTGATTTAGAAACTCTACCACACTATATTTTCTCATATATTCTAAAAAATACCTTGTTTTCTATACATGTTTGAATTATTTGATTTTATATTTATTTAATAATGATCTTTTATATTTATCTTATGGGTGGAAAATAAATTTTTTCTGCATCACTAGAAATGATATAAAAAATATCATCTCACAAAGATTTTATAACAAGAAAAACCTCTTAATTTGAATTAAAAATTCAATACATACTCAATACCTATAACCAAAAATGATTTTTAATCAAAATATATAGTGATAATATGAGTACATGTGTTCATATATTTTATATATAGAATTTATTCTGCCTTCCTCTTACTAAAATTCATTTATTTCATGCAACTATCCAACAAGAAATATGAGGATCTATGTTCGTATTTTAGTACATAAAGTTCCATATTCAACATTAAAATATATTTTTAATAATTATGAATGATAAATACTTCATGTATCTCAAAAGATACATCTTTTACATGATTTATATACAATATTTTAAAATTCAAATCTATTTGATAAATATTTTGATTAATGTAAGCTTTAATAGCCAAAATATTTCTTTTTTACTCAATTCCCTATAACTAGTTTAAATCTGTATTCAAAAATGAACTCTTATAACCCCTTGGTATCATTTTCACACAATTCTATCTGGGTTTCATGAAATTTTACCAACTAAACTGAGATTGTTTCTAAATCACACAATGTTAAATCAATATTTCCTTATTACATCCCTTAAAATATCCTCTCTAGAATTCATTTCAAATGGATCTACATAATTATTAATATAATTATTATAATATATATATAACTATATCAACCACTAAATATATCATTTTTTATCATAGTAGTCCAATTTTATTCTCATGTTCTAGTCTTCTATTAGTCTAAACTATTGACTTTTGGTTTTTAATAATATTTTAATCATAAACATGATTTTTCAGAAATTGATAACATTATTTTCATGTTAGGATACACCCACATCCTAATCACTCTAATTTGAGTCTATATCAATATGAATGTATTCAAATCAAAGTTCTTCTTCTATCACTTTTCTATAATTTGATATATTATTTTCATGTAAATTTTAATGGTCTCTATCATACACTACAAAAAAATTGGGTTTATTTTTATTAAAAATCATAGAAACGTAATAAAAAATGTTTGTTTGATTTTATTATTGAAATTTAATCCACATATAATTAATAAATACTGCTAATAAATTATTCTTCATTTTTTATGAAGCTTTCATTGACCATAAATTTTTATTATTATAAATTATGGAATACGAAATAAATTAAAACAATTCATAGTAGGATTCTTATTATAAAAACAGCATAGCATTTCATGTCTGATTTTGGTATTAAAAAAATTTAGTTTTTAATATACAATGACATGTTTAACTCCAAAAAACAAAATATTTTTTTGAGAATGAATTCATCTCGAATAGTTATTCCAATTTTAATAATTATTCCATTTCATATTTTTCACAACTAAATTCAATTGAGGGTTAGATGGAAAAAATGTTGATGTTTATTAATATTCATACAAATATTGGACTCAATATACATTCTTGTGAAATCCATTCAATAATTACTTCTCATATTTTTAAAAATATTATGCGATATTTTTGAACTTCGCATCATAATATCTAAAATACCTCCACTTTTTTGATATGGGATTCATAATGTTCAAATTAGTCATTATAGTGTAATAATTCATGAATAAAAAGTAAGTATTTCATCTTCTATATTGATTTATAATTTTCTCATAAAAAGTAGAAAGTATTAGTTTATGTTACGTAGTGTAACTGTCACAAACCGGGCCTGGTCTCCATCCGACCCGACGCCTGACCCGGTCCACGACAAGGCCCGAAGGGCGTTCCCAACCCCGATGGGCTGACACAAGTGCCCGGGTACCAAGAGTAACATGTGGTAACGATTTACCTGAAATAAAATATAGAAAAACAACTAGCAAGATTAATAAACTAAAACCGGAAGTAGACAACCAAACACGCCTTTAAATAATAAACAGGTTTAAAGTCTACAACTTGAACCAATATCTAAAAAGAAAAGATGACAGCGGAAACTAAAACTCTGACTCAAAACTCCCGAAAAAGGAGAGGCCACCTCAACACCATTCTGGACGAGAAGACCAACTGCAACCCGAACCACCATCACTGAGCACGATGTCAAAACTTGGAATTGACAAGAAACAAAAACTACATACACCCAAAGGTGTATGTAGGGTGTGAGCCAAAAGCCCAGTAGGATGTCACCCAATAAAAATGTTCCACAAAAAATTATTAAATGAGAAATACATTTTCAATATAACAGAATAAAAATAAATAAGTGTTTAAATAATTTTAATGAAAACAGGTTTTAAGGGGAAACATCTCTAAAAATGAAACAACTTAAATTAACTTACACACACGCACACACACCCACACATGCACACACACACACACAGACGCACGCACACACGCACACACACTTTTCTTGGTAACCCCAACATCACACCGTGTGCTGACGGTGAGCAGAAAGAAGAGGAATAACCCAAAACATGGGAGACCCTAAAGATAATAGCGAGAACTGGGACCCTAGAACCTCACGTCTCGGTGAACCATATCACACATTCCCGTGCACGAGCCACTGTTAGGGAAACACCTCCTACCATAGTGGTCTCCAGTTATCATCCAATGTTTATTTAGTGTTGTAAGCATCAATCCCACTAAGTGAAACTGGGGAGATTCCACTCATGTATCACTAGCACGCTAGTCTAGTCTGCCCACCTAGTACCCAGGCTTCCCGTTTGTGCTCAAGTAATTCAAAGTTCATGCCACATGTCATAATCATACACTCAAACCAAGAAAGACATCACACACACCAAAAAGCACCATTCGCACACGCAAAAGCCATTTGAAATAATACTCACCCTAAAATGTTCCAAATCTCAATATGTATTTCTTACACCACCAATTAAAACAACTTGCATCCTTAATAACTATTTAATAAAACATTTAAGATTTTTAATAAACAAATTTTGAAGAGCAGAGCATGAATTTACACACAAAACCAACCAAACCTTCTTTTGTAACCAAATACGCACAATGCCACATCAAGAGTTCAATCCACACCACGTACACCAATTAAAAATAAATCGTTTGTGTAGTTTAAAACAAGTTCTAACAAATGATGAAATGATGTTTTCACTAACGATAAATTTGGTTTTATTTAAAATTCCACTTTAGAACCAAACAAACGACGTAATATTATTGAAACATGATTTTCACCACAAATATCATTTAATAAAAAATTTAACAATTTATAAAACACTAAAGCAGCTTGAAATGGGTTTCTAGAAAATCACACTAATATCACACAAACACTTCAATAACAAATCAATGCATATGAGATCTCAAGAGAATGAAATAATACCACTTCGCACCCTGAAAACTAACTAAATAATGTGCTGAATTAATTAAACATGCAAATAAATTCATCAGACAATAATTATGAGTGGAACCACCTACCTTTGACGTCGTGACTCCCAAACATGGGTGTGAAAATCCAATCGCAACCAATTCGCATCACAAAAAACTCAATTTATAACCTAAAAACGGAATTCGAACAAAATAAGGATTCAAAAATAACCCGTAACGCTCCTCATACCTGCTGGAATGAATAAAATTCGAAGAAAGAGTTAATTCCTTATCAAAATGAAATGTCACGCGTCGGAGGGAAGGTCGGCCAAAAGGGATGTCGTGTCGGCGCTTCGTCGGCGGAGGGAGGTTTTTCCATAAGGAAAACCACAGGTAGGGATTCATCCACAAGGATACTGGTCGTGAAAAGAAATGGAGAGGATGTTTGGTGGCTGGCTTTAGGTGCGATGCGATGGGGGAAAAACAGTCAGAAGGAGGAAGAAAGGTGCTAGCTGGGATTTTCCAGGAAGATAGAGATCGGTTTCCATGGTGGGGTGCGGCGCAAGAAAGCCGGCCGAACTTGGTTCCAGGGGGTTGCAGCTCGTCTGGACAAGGTAAGAAGGGGGGTTGCGTAGCGAAATGAATAGGATGAGGTGTGGCACATCCGGGCAGCGGAAAGGTGGGAGTAGAGGGGAGGACGGCCCAAGAAGAAGAATGAAAAAATGAAGAAGAAAGGGGGGGAGAAGGTGTTGGTCGTCACAGCACGAGGCCAGGGAAAAGGGGGGAGTTGTTTCAAGATGGATGGAAAACCAGGGCATTCCACGAAGCATAGAGGCCAGCCGGGAAGTGGGTGGTGCAATGAGGGATGGCTGAGAGAAATCAGGTGGAAACGCAAGCTGGGGCGGCGTGAGCAGCATGGGTGCAGTGACAAGACGAATTGAGAAGGCGCTATAGGAGATGAGGGACTGATAAGGGGATGGGTAGTGCGGCGCACAGAAGCTACGGGGGAGAAGGGGGTGCGGCCCAAAAAAAAGGAAAGAAACCCTAACACCACTAGGAAAGAGAGAGGAAAAAAATAAAAATAAATTAGAAATGGGTCTAAAATAAAACTAGTAATAATTATAAACTAAAACTAGAAAAATAATTATAATAATAAATAAAATGATAAAACTCATTTAATGACAATAAAATGAAAAAATATTATAACTATAATAATAATGATGATGATAATAATAATATCATAAAATAATATTAATGTTATTATTATTATTATGAAAACTATTCCTTAAAACATGTTAAACTCATTTACATTTTATTTCTACATCATTATTCATTATTATTTCATTATCCTGATAGGTCTTTAACTAATTTTGAATGTCGGGCAGACCAAGCGGTCTCAGAACTGCACTCCACCCATGCGTCCGGTGACGCAAAACTCAAAACAGTCATAATAATAATAATAATAATAATAATAATAATAATAATAATAATAACAAACTAAAATATGTAGAATTATGTCAATAATAATAAGAATAATAACCCTTAATTAATAGTATTAAAATAAAATAAAACGACATATCAATAATGATAATCATTATTATTATTATATCTCTAAATAAAATTATTATTATGATCTTTAAAAAAATCTCTTATTTCATTTGGTTTTAATTTCATCACAATATTAATTCTATTGCTATATTATTATTCATTTTTATTTAATTAATAGACCATCGAGTAGGGTTGTGCGGTGAACCGGGAAACCCAAGGATGGTCGCACGCTATCAACTGCGGTGTGCTAGACATAGTCAAGGCCCAAAACATTTGGTTTAAAAAAAGAAAATCTGAAAATTTAAGTCGGGACTTGACCCAAACTACCCGATTCAAAATAAAACTAAAAGATAATTAGTTTAAACAAGACAGGTGTGACAATTATCTTCACCATAATGTTTTTTGTCCCCGCAAAGCCACAACTAATGCTGAGACCCAAAGTAAGAAATGACATCCCCTTTGATTTTAGAAGGTATACCCATGAAAAGCATGTGAAAAGAGGCAAACACACCGTGCTCAGAGATAGCGACTCAAAAGAAAACCTCTAGGAACACGTAAAAAGACTTTATGATATGTATCACATGCCCCAAAGAGCTAGAACACCTACAGTTGATTGATCAATGATAGAGAGTCTCGCGCTTGCAAGAACCAACTTCACCAACCGAAACACCTCAAACACCACAAAACAGGAATCACACTGTCTGTCTGGGACAACCAAGTGAGACCAGCCACGTGCAAGGAAATTTTTTTTCACTTATCGCCAACTCATCTTTAGAAACAGTACCAAAAGGTCAACATGGGGAATCCTGAGGGGATCCCCATAAAATAAGAACCTACTAACACCCAGGAAGATATTGGAAAACCAACATGGGGGGGGGGGTCCAGGCGGACTCCCTACCATTAAGGAAATGCTAACCCCGATTTATTCCTGAGACCATTGTGCGAGACCTATCATGGGTCCTACCTCCATTAGAACTAATAGATGATACAAAACATTGAAAAGTTCTTGATGGTGACCAAACACCCCACCATAAGGGGCGGGGAGGGTGGGGCCCGACTACCGGGGCATCGAAAGCATGACCCAAGACAAACCATCATTTCCACATTCCTGGATGAGCCCTATTCAAATTTGATACTCATTTAACCAACATACTCCATAAAGACCCCTAAAGTGATTACATCCAGTGGGACGCAATGACCATGAATTTATGGAAACGAAACGAACATGCCTCTACATAGTCACTGAAACCTTACGCAACCAAATGGTTCGTCGAAACGGAACAACCATAGAAAACAATTTAAGCATCTTTTACATTCAACACCGATGACCGAAATAAAGTCAGGGTTTCATACAATCCCAGGGTTCCTGACCACGCGCCAGCTTCACTCTGAGACCTATGGCTGGAGCCCTGATGTTTGAAGCATCTTCTTCCTCACAGTCAGGCATGGATGTCTTCCGAACAGAGCTTCTCATTTTGGCATCACACACAATCACACTTCAACCGAGACAACACCATCAAAAACAACACATTATGACCTCTCACTGATCAAACACGGAACATTCGCCAACACGAGAGTTGAAATGGTGCTTTCACATCACCCTTTGTCACACTGAATGAGAACACGACACCACCAATTGTCACTTGAACATGACTATTGCTGTTGAGAGGAACATTACGCTGAGAAAGACTTTTAACAACGTCTTGAACAACACGTGTTTCCTACAAACGACCATAGCAACCTCATACGACTGGTTCTGCCAAACTAGTAGCCTAACACGAACCTTTCCTTAAGCGAAACAAACCAAAGACCAGAGGTCATTTATAACGATAGACCGCACTAACAACCTGGGGTTGCATCAACCTTTTTCCCAATGGAGTCTCCTTTACCACTTCCAAACCATAGTTGACTATCAAAGGGACCTCACGCTACAAGACATCACCAAACATGACCCTTACAGCCGATGTAAATACTACAAAGCCCTTCAAGACACTGGTGAACACTGAAAATTCTGAACTGCCTTCACGCTTCCCCGATAGATTTCCTTTCGCCATTTCTAGGGGAAATCTTCAAACATAACGACGTCAAACTTCATAACGAATAGGTCTAGACACTCAAAGAGACCGAAACTCCATTTATTTTTTCTTGCATATGTCATCCCACTATGATAGGACCTACTTAACCGAAAGGAAAAAGAGATTGAAATATCACTTCCACCAAAAAGGGCGAGTTATTACATTAATCAACTGGAGGGTTGGCAAACGGCGAATTATCAGTGGCCGCACGTCATTCGCACATTAACTCTTTTTTGGGGGCGTACACTAGCCAAGAAGGAGAAATGTGGACACAATCAAACAGGTCAGATGGTAGAAATACCACAAGAAAACACCAAACATGCAGGGGGGAACCCTTGCAAGGGCTCCCTGAAGTATTCTTCAAAATAATTCACTAACCACATGCTTGCATACCAATTTAAAAATAAGAATTGAAACTCAGGACACAAATCATTCAGAAGAGATTATCGGCTCAAAACGCCTAACGCACAACATTTTTAAAACACAAGGACATGTCACGCAACCACCGGTTACTAAAACACCAAATTTTTCATTTAACAGAACTTTTTGAAAATAAGCAAAACTGGTGGTTTTCTCAAACACCAATGGTGTCCCATGGGCCAAACACATGCATGTTCTCGTGCCTCACAGGCACCCACCTCATTTCCATCCACGCACTCATTCGCTCGTGTCGTTGACCATTTCCCTTTTCATATACACTCATGCATGTGGTTTCCCACAAGAACACCGAGGATAAAAATAAAGATTTCCATTTATTTCAAAACCAAAAGATCCAACCCACACTTTCCAAACCGTTCACATCATTTTATTTTTAAAGCGCTTTATATCATTATAGTTTCGAAGACCAAATCATTTTTACTTAAAAATAAAATTTTCACAATTCCAAAACAAGGAGACGAGGACCAAAGAAGGAGGAAACTAGGGTCAGTGGGTGATTGGAACATATGGTTGGCAGCCATACGCCGATCACGCCACGGGCCACAGAGAGTATTTTAGGACAGTGTCCCTGGCTCCACAAGGCTTTCCAGACCCTGTGAGCTCACTAAGACCACTGACCTTACTCCCTTTATATTTCCCTTAGACATGATTAACCGCGAGGACCAGAAACTCAAACAAACCCCAACATACTTTGGTAACTTGAGTCCCACCACAAGGTGTACTGGCCATAAACCTTACTCGTAGCTAGGACGTCGAGTCCCGACAACCTTAACTCAAATCTACCATGACTCTATCCATAAATAACACATCCCAAGAGAGAAAAGCTACTCTGATACCATTTTGTCACGAACCAAGCCCGGTCGCCATCCGACTCGGCACCTGACCCGGTCCGTGGCAAGGCCCGAAAGGCATTCTCGATCCCCATGGGCTGGCACAAGTTCCCGGGTACCAAGAGTAACATGTGGGAAAGATTTACCCGAAATAAAAGATAGAAAAACAACTAGAA
The DNA here is from genome assembly GCA_963277665.1 of Viscum album. NCBI lineage: Eukaryota > Viridiplantae > Streptophyta > Magnoliopsida > Santalales > Viscaceae > Viscum > Viscum album. Next base: position 1,044,364,628 of record OY728161.1, on the reverse strand, counting down.
AAATAAATAAACTAAAACTGGATGTAGGCAACCAAACACGCCTTTAAACTATAAATATGTTTAAAGTCTACAACATGAAACAATAGCTAAAAAGAAAAGACTACAATGGAAACTAAAACTCTGGATCAATCCTTCCGGAAAAGGAGAGGCCACCTCAACACCATTCTGCATGAGAAGAACAACTGCAACCCAAACCACCATCACTGAGCACAATGTCAAAACCTCGAATGCACAAGAAACAAAAACTACATACACCCAAAGGTGTATGTAGGGTGTTATCCAAAATCCCAGTAGGACATCACCCAATAAAAAAGTTCCACGTATAATTATTAAATGAAAAATACATTTTCAATTTAACAGAATAAAAATAAATAAGAGTTTAATGAATTTTAATGAAAATGGGTTTTAAGGGGAATCTTCTCTAAAAAGGAAAAAACATAAATTAACTTACACACACGCACCCACACCCACACACACACACACACAAAGATGGACGCACACACGCACACACGCACAGAATTTTCTTGGTACCCCCAACATCACACCGTGTTCCAATGGTGAGCAGAAAGAAGAGGAAGAGAACAAAACAAGGGAGACCCTAAAGATACTAGCGAGAAGTGGGACCCTAGACCTCACATCTCGGTGAACCATATAACACATTCCCATGCACGAGCCACTGGTAGAGAAACACCTCCTACCATAGTGGTCTCCGGTCATTATCCAATGTTTAGTTAGTGTTGTAAGCGTCAATCCCGCTAAGTGAAACTGGGCCGATGCCACTCCTGTATCACTATCATGCTAGTCTAGTCTGCCTACCTAGTACTCAGGATTCCTGTTTGTGCTCAGGAAATTCAAAGTTCATGCCAAATGTCATAATCATAAACTCTAACCATAGAAGAAATCACGCACACCAAAAACCACCATTCGCACACGCAAAAGACATTTGAAATAATACGCACACTAAAATGTTCCAAAACTCAATCTGCATTTCTTACACAACCAATTAAAACAACTTTCATCCTTAATAACTATTTAATAAAATATTTAAGATTTTTAATAAACAAATTGTGAAGAGCAGAGCTTGAATTTACACACAAAACCAACCAAACCTTCTTTCGTAACCAAATACACACAACGACATATCAAGAGTTCAATCCACACCATGTACACCAATTAAAAAGAAACTGTTTGAGTAGATTAACACAAGTGCTAAAAAACAATGAAATGATGTTTTCAATAATGATAAATTTGGTTTTATATAAAATTCCACTTTATAACCAAACACACGACGTAATATTATAGAAACATGATTTGCACCACAAATATCATTTAATTAAAAATTTAACAATTTATAAAACACTAAACCAGCTTGACATGGGTTTCCAGAAAATCACACTAATATCACAAAAACACTTCAATAACAAATCAATGCAATTGAGATCTAAAAAGAATGAGATAAGACCACTTCACACCCTAAAAACTAACTACATAATTTTCTGAATTAATTAAACATGCAAATAAATTTCCCAGACAATAATTATGAGCAGAACCGCCTACCTTTGATGCCGAGACTTCCAAACATGGGTGTGAAACTCCAATCGCAACTAATTCGCATCACAACCAACTCAATTTATACCCTAAAATAGAATTCTAACAAAATAAGGATTCAAAAACAACCTGTAACGCACCTCATACCCATTGGAATGAATAAAATTTGAAGGAAGAGTTAATACCTTAACAAAATGAGAGGTCGCGTGTCGGAGGGAAGGTCGACAAAAGGGATTTCGTGTTAGCGCTTCGTCGGTGGAGGGAAGTTGCTCCATAAGGAAAACCATAGTTAGGGATTCTGCCACAAGGATGCGGGCCATGAAAAGAAATGGAGAGGATGTTTGGCGGTTGGCTTTAGGTGCGGTGTGATGGGGGAAAACCGGTCGAAAGGAGGAAGAAAGGTGCTAGCTGGGATTTGCTGGGAAGATAGAGATCGGTTTCCATGGGGGGCGGGGTACGGCATGAGAAAGCTGGACGAACTTGGTTCCAGGGGGGTTGCGGCTCGGCTGGACAAGGTGAGTGGGGGGGTCATGCGGCAGAAAGAATGGGATGAGGTGCGGCGCATCCGGGCAGCGGCAATGGGGGAGTAGAGGGGAGGACGGCCCGTGCAGAAGAAAGAAAAAAAAGAAGAAAGTAGGGGAGAGGGTGTTGTTCATCGCAGCAAGAGGCCATGGAAAAGGGGGGGGGGGGTGCCATTTCTAGCTGGCTGGAAAACCGGGGCGTGCCGCAAAGCATGGAGGCCAGCTGGGAATTGGGTGGTGCGATGAGGGCTGGCTGAGAGAAATCAGGTGGCGACGCAAGCCGAGGCGGCTTGAGCAGCAGGGGTGCAACGATCAGCCGAATTGAGAAGGCGCCATAGGAGATGAGGGACTGGGAAGGGGGTGGGGAGTGCGGCGCACAGAAGATATGGGGGAGAAGGGGGTGCGGCCCAAAAAAAATAAAAGAAACCCTAACACCACTATGAAAGAGAGAGGAAAAAACAAAAATAAAATAGAAATGGGACTAAAATAAAACTAGTAATAATTATAAACTAAAACTAGAATAATAATTATAATAATAAATAAAATGATAAAACTCAATTAATGACAATAAAATGAAAAAAATTACAACTATGATAATAATGATGATGATAATAATATCCTAAAATAATATTAATGTTATTATTATTATCATGAAAACAATTCCTTAAAACATGTTAATCTTATTTACATTTTATTTCTACATCATTATTAATTATTATTTAATTATCCTGTGAGGTCGTTAACTAATTTTGAATGTCGGGCAGACCACACGGTCTCAGAACTGTGCTCCACCCGTGCGTCCGGTGACACAAAACTCAAAACACTCATAATAATAATAATAATAATAATAATAATAATAAACTAAAATATGAAGAATGGTGTCAATAATAATAACAATAATAAAACTCAATTAATAGTATTAAAATAAAATAAAACAACATATCAATAATGGTAATCATTATTATTATTATATCCCTGAATAACATTATTATTATGATCTTGAAAAAAACTCTTATTTCATTTTGTTTTTATTTCATCACACTATTAATTCTACTGCTATATTATTATTCTATTCTATTTAATTAATTGACCATCGAGCAGGGTTGGGCAGTGAACCGGGCGACCCAGGAAAGGTCGCACGCTATCAACCGTGGTGCGCTAGACATAGTCAAGGCCCAAAACATTCGGTTTAAAAAAAAGAAAATCTGAAATTTTAAGTCGGGACTTGACCCGAACTACACTATTCAAAATAAAAATAAAACATAATTAGTTTAAACACGACAGGTGTGACAGTAACGTATTTATACTCTTTTGTACCTTCATTGAAATATTTTCTATTTGTGACCTGATTAACAAATGATATACCATTCTAAATAATATTTGGTTATTTATCAAAACAAATATTACATTTAGATCCTGGTAATATTTATTTAGAAGTTATTAACAAGCATTTTATTTTATAGAATATGATCAATTTTTTAACATAATTAACAAGAGTCATAAAAACTTAATATTTAGAAATAGATAACAATGGTTCTATTTACAATAGTTATAATTCATTAAATTTTCATATTAATATTATTAATGACATTACTCAAAAATTAAATTCCATACAATCATCATAAAATTTCTAAACATTGAAAAATTATCTTTGAGCCCATAAAAAAGTAAACCTTCCATGAATTCTAATTTCTTGGCTCTAATATCCTCTATAAAAACTACTATACTTTTCAAGGAGCCACTTTTTAAAAATTTAACTAAATATCAATAATAAAATTATATTTTATACATAATTTTTGATAAAAATTCTAGTTATATTGAATAAACATGATCAAGTATCCATGGATTTATTTTCTTTCAATGCTAAGAATCTCACTAAAAAGTAATGACTTAACAATTTTAAATAATCATTGGTTTTTTTCAGATTCAATAGTGTGGGAAGATTCTCTTAAAAAATTATCCTTTTAATCCCTAGAAAAATATATATTTTTTTTATCTACATGATAAATATTCCCTAAAAAATTTTAATTTTTTCATGAGAAAATATTTTGTGGATCTTATTTGATTTCATTATATTTATTATAAAATATTTTCTTATTCATAGATTTTATCCCCAAATATGGATTAATACATTAACTATAATAAAATTAAATATATTATAAGTAGATGAATTATTAATTAAAGTAGAAAAAAATCCAAATTAATATCATTTAAATCTTAATATTCATTGATAATGTTAGTTTAATCCATGAAAATATTATTTCTATTTGGATTTATTGTGTGATTATTTTTTTTCATTTAATTAGAGGGTTATTGATTTTTAGTTCATTATAAACTTAAATAGATATAGTGTTATCTTTATAATGGTTTTTAAAACCCCAACATTCGATGATTTTAATTTAGAACATACACTGTCTTTGAAAACTAATTTGAAAATTCTCGGATTTACCAATACATATATACCCTTAAATAATCGGTCAAAATTCATATCATCATTAAATAATTCAAATTTTATTTTCATAGGTTTTATATAGTCATATATTGTATTAATTATGATATTTTTTTGTATAATGACACATTAAATGTTAATTTTTCACCTATTTTATATTAGAATCCCATTTTTCATAATTTTATGTGTTTTTATCTTGTTCTATAATTTCTACCAATAGAATCATTCATTATTGAAATAAATTATTTCCCTTTTTGAATAATAAATATTCACATTACTTTTACTTTTAATCTTATTTTGTTAACATAATATTTTCCCTTTTAGGATTAGTGTTCTATTGAAGAATAAAATCATGTTATAACATCAATATATATTCAGTGTAGCTTTATTATTCCCTCTCTTATCTGCTTAAAGCATAATCATGTTTTGTAACAAAATCCATGATTATGTTTTGTTTATTATTAAAAACATCATCTATTGAATAAAACATTTCTAAAGATCTTTCAATGCCTTATTTAGTGAATAATTTTTTGATTCTCAACTTCAAATATTTTTATTCCCATAAACATTCTTTTTAACATTGATTTATCTCTCCTTTGTAACCATTTCACCACATTCATTATGAAAATTAATTTTCATTTGATAGTGTACTAAAAAATATCAAATTTAGTAAGAATTAATTTATTATAATAATAGATTATCTTTGTATTTTTTTGTTTCCTATTATGATATTCCTTGAGATGAGATACATGCATAGTTCATAATACAAATCATATTAATTGTAATATTCTAAAATATCAAGGATCTATTCTTCCATTTATTTTATTATATGGTTCCATTTTATTTTAATTTGTTATAATATTCTTCCATCATCTTATTTTTTTATATATAACAACATCTTATTTCATCAAAAATAAAAATATTATTCGACACATCATGATGTAACTAATTTGAGCCTCAATCATATAAATTAGATATTTTTTATAATAATTTTACAAAATGTTTCTAAAAACATAAAAAAAAATTAATATGAATATAGATGGAAAAATATTATAAAAAGGACACAACTTCTTTAACCCATCCTTCTCAGTATTCCACCATTGATAAACTGGGAACTTGAAGTTGTATAAGAGTAATTTATTTCTCCAATAAATGAACTGATATCCATTGTTAATAAAATATATAATCTTAATTTATTAAAAAGTTTTGGCATCAATTTTTTTTATGAATTACCATTGATGGAAGAACAAGATGATTTTATGTCTTCTCTTGCATATCATTAAGGTTATTAATGTTGTCACTATAGGTTTTAGACCAATGGAAAATGATTATCCCATGGAACATAATGATAAGATATTTTTTATATTGATGGGAAGGAAGTAAATATAAGATTAAAATACCTATATAACCTTGTTTATATTAATCTAAAGACACATAAAACGTTTTAATAACTAAATGGGGAAACAAATAAAATATTTTTTAGGGGAATTTCATTGTGAAAAAAACCATTCTATATACCTATATGACAAGGTTTGGATGATTATAATGGCTAATGATGAGAATTTTATGATAAGTCATCTTTTGTGGTTTTTTTTTCAGATCGTTATCCTCTAAATTATTAAATATGACCTTCTTATTTTTAAAAAAAATTAATATGAATATAGAAGGAAAAAATATTAATTCTTTGTTTACCTCATCTGAGATTTACAGTGTTCAAGTTATGTATATTTCATTTTATTGACTAAGATATATCAGTAATATAATAGTGTTATCTCAAATGGGAATATATGTTTCATAACCTAATAAGTAGTTTAAATTGAACAACACCTTATAAATAGTAATTCAAATTATACCCATCCACTTATAAGATTGTGTTCAAACAATAATGGAAATAACTTCATGAACCGATGGATTCTTTCACACATATGAATGATATTCTATTATGACTTCATAATCTATATCATTTATTTTATCTCTCTTATATTAAATAACATTGATTTATAGAATATAAAAAAGGAATAAATAATTGTTTCTTCTCTCTTAAGAACTATATTCTCCAATTTTTTAAATATATATAGTCCAAAAACATTTTACATTTTATGTGCTTAAATGAACCATGATGTAATTTTTTCCACATTTTACTTCTAAAAACCTCCATGAAAGGCATTACATAATGATCATAAACATTATAAATAGTTCAAAAAAATAATCTAGATATACTCAAGTTTCTAATATTTATAAATATATTCAATTATTTTAATTTAAAATCATGAAATATTATCTAATTATTGTTTTAATATATATCCTTTAATTACCATTAAATAGTATGTTTTTGATTATTTTTATCTTCCAAGAAAAATTCACCCTCTTTAAAATCCTTTATGATCCAATGAATTAATATTATTATAAATTGAAGATTCATTTAATAGTGTAATATTCATCAAAATATCTAAAAACCAAACTCTGCATGAATCTTGAATCAATGTTCAACACATATTATTGTTTCCTATTTGAAGGATAATAAAAATTAACCAGTAAAATATAACATATTTTCAATTAAACACTAATAAACATATGTAACCATTAAATAGATCTCATATATATACTAATACCACATTTTACTCTTATATTTTTTATTGTTCTGATATTATAATTTTTATAACATAATTTATGGTGAACAAAAAATGAATAAAAAAATGTTCTTAGTGAAGATTATTACCTTGACTTAGAAAAAAAAATTATTCCGATTTCTCATTGAACATATGATTGGTATTTTAGAAATTTTATAAGCTGAATAATGTGTCTAATGATATTTTGGAAAGATTTAAGTAGGGTTTGGTCATCCTAAATGGAATTATTCTTTTGAATAAGTTAGGGGAGGGGGTTCCCATTTATAATTGAGGTGAAATGACATTTTTATAAATACACAAATCTATTCAACAATGGAAAGTCTCTCTCTCCCCAAGTGAATAATAAATTAATAAATAATAGAGTTGATTGAAGATAAGGTTTATCCACAAATCCACCTCAAATAAATAATATAGTTTGAAACATGTTATTCCCTTATCCACTAAGTTTACTTTTACCATTTTAGTTTTCACCATGGTAATTAGTTTTTGTAACCTATATAATTTACCCCATAATACTATGATTAAAATATCCTTATTTGATAATTTGGACCCAATAATTCTAAATAGTAAATCAATTTTATAAAATACAAATTCCATGTTTTAGGATAATTAATTTTAACATAAGTGCATGTAAGGTGCAAAACACCATTTGACCATAATCATGATAAATAAAATTTGATGTGTTTAGTAATCATTATGAAGAAAAATTTAGTTGAAAATATTATATAATATTAATTATTCTGATTATAAATATATAATTCATTTTAATTTATTTAATTCACATATGTGGTATAATTTAATTTGATAAAAAACCAGGAAAATGTGTTGAAGAACGAGTTTTCAAAAAATGAATTTTTTTTATAAAAAGATGATTTTACATTAACTATATATATAGTAATCATAATTATATGGATTTAAATTAATATATTTTAATATTTAATATTTACATTTAATTTAATGAATTTTTTTATTTTAATTAACTAAAATAGAGAAACATTATGCACATAAAAACAATTTAAAAAAATTCTTCTTAGGCTTAAAAATAAGCTTATACCAAATTTTTTTATAAATATAATGAAAAAAAATTAATTATATTAAATCTAACTAAAATATAATTATATTACTTTGAAATAAAATTCAATTTATAATGAGTATTTAAAATTACATAATTTCAAAAAAAAATAACAGTATTTGAAAAATAAGTATTTTCCACTATTCGCTAAAAATTTAAAATTTTCATAAAAAATATTAAAAATTCATCATAATATAAATTTTATAAGATGATATAAAAATGATAACCATTTTATCAAATATAATTTCTTAATGTTCAAGTGATTAATTTTAATATTTTCTCACAAAAAGCAATGAAAATCTTTTTTGAATAAAATGTTTACATTGAAGAATAAAATGACATTAACAAAAATTTGAGTGATTATTTACTTATAATATATAATTTTTTTTTGTTTATTACCTCTATATACATTTAATAACCAGGTTAATTTTACTCATATTCATTAATTCAATGGTCTTCTTATAATAGTAAAATTCAAATAATATATTTCGCGGGTCGTTTAATCTTGGTGTTGTGTGTTGTATATGATATCAAATAAAAAATTCTTCGCTTAGAATATTGGGGGTGTTAAATTATTTGCACATTAACTAGGATTCCATGTGGGAGAAAAATTATTCTCTTAGAATATTGGGGGTGCTAAAAAGAGTGTAGTGGAAATAAAACAATCATATGGAAAAACGCATAGCTAGGTTTCCATGTGGGAGAAAATTAATGGGAAGTGTTCATATGGACCTGGAAGAAAAAATTTAAATAGTTATGTAAAGTGATGAAGATCATTGATCATGAGAAAGTAAAAAATTAAGAGAATGTTAGCAGCCACAAATCCATAAAATTTTAATGAGTTAAAAGACCATTGATTTATCATATATGAAGATAAATGAATAAAATTTCTATTTTCATATCCATCTCATAAATTTGAATAATTATTTTATTATCTCATAACATAATGAAATATATTTAATTTATATATTTTTATTACATAAGTACAATTTCATATTTTGGTTATTCTTCATTAAACATTCCATTCACCTATTACTCTAAATAATGAATATATAATTTAAATTTTTTATTACAGAAGAACTAAAATTAATTTATAATAGATTATAAGATCCAAAAATTCTATTAAGTCCTTCATTATATCTCAAAATATTTACCAACACCAATATTTATAGCATGAGTTATCCAAAAAATTTCATTAATCTCTAAACTTAGACTGTAACCCTAAAAGTTAGAATTGATATTTATCCAAAAATAATAATATAATAATAAACAATATCATATTAACCAGAACCTCATGTAGGATAGTGGTATGATCTTTATCCTTATAACCCATCACTTGTAGATTCATGTTCTATGTCCTCACTGGATACAATCAGTTTTCACCCAGAATAAAGGTTATACGTTTTTTTTTCTAAATCTATACTTATATAATTCTGATAAAATTGAAAAAAATATGATGAAAATCATCAAAAATAAAATTAGTCCTGTAATAACTTTATAACCATAAAGGATTTATATATGGATTATTATTTCCATAAAATAAAATAATCCTAAATTACTATTATTACCTTATAATAAATGATCATATTAACCCCGAATTATATTGATACCTTTAGACATATGATTAGATCATTCATCCAAAAATAATACGTAATATTGAACCTTAGGTTTATATATACCTCATCCCAATGAATCTTCTTCGAAAAATTTATTAATCATATGAAAATAAAGTCATAAAAAACCTCAAATGGGTGTCTAATAAATTAAAATTATCATCATAATTAAACTCATAAAAACATGTTTTTATCAATAATTCTTGATTTAATCTTATATGATGGAATATATGCTTAAAAAATAAAATAATTTTCAAATTTTTTATTCTTATAAAAAAATTACATTGATAAAAATACCTATAATATAATTCTTTAATCCCAATACATAAATACTTTAATAAATTTTATTCTACATAGGTCCTTCCACAGTTTAGGAGGTAAACTTTTAATGAGGTAATTTACTTGGATAATTCCCATGTTTCCCATATTCAAGACAATGAACTATAAATGTATTTATAAGAAGAAATTTATTTCTCTCCATAGAACTATCATCTTTTACATGGAAATTAATAACTATATGCCCTTAATTTCTACACCTAAAAAATTGTTTTGTTTCTTTGAGTCATTCTCTTGGGAATCATGATTCTTATTTCTGACATGAATGGAATCAATCATTCTTTTCTCAATTATCTCCATAAATCAATATCATAAAAGACTACATCCTTATCTTATTTTTTGGTGTAAGAGTTTTTTAAGGTATAGATTGTTAATAATATATTATAATATCTAATTATGCATAATCATAATATTTTTCAATCCAGTCAACATCACATTTTTTTTATAATCACTATAGTTTCAATCATATTCAATGTAAAATGATTAATTGATGTTCCATCCATTGACTAAAATAGAAAATCATAGTGTGATAAATAATAATCATAGTAGGAAAACCAAATAATTATTTATATGATGTCAAATTAATAAAACATTCTTTACAATTGAAGAAAACATAGGTATAACCTTGGTCATTAATTTTCATTATCTATCCAAATCCTTCATGATGATTTGTAATGAAAATGTGAATTATAGAAATAATTTCACCAAAGTGTGTCTTGATAGGTGTGTAGAAAGGCCAATTATTATAAAGCAGGTGACGATCAAGTCAAATTCAATTGATCCATTTTCAGTGTTATTACCCCTAGGTATAACTGTTATAGATCCACATCAACTTGTAGTATCTAGACAAGGATGTATTTATAAGAAAACTACATAATATCTACCCTTCCAAAACATTATGATGTTATCCTATACATAAATTTATTCTCAAATCCAACCATAGTGATATTCATGATAATATATGTATTCTTAAATTTAGTTGCAATGTTTTATACTAGAATTCAGATGATACCATATGAAAATACCCTAACCCCAGTAGCCAAGAGCTGTTGGTTACTTTACTAATTTGGAATAAGATATAATATATCCCATCCCAAAGGACCAAATAGTTTAGTAGTCCTAGAAAATTAATGACATACTTGAAACCCACAATATATTTGAAAACATAAAATAAAATTCAATGTGAATGTAAAAATTATGTATCCTTGAACTCATTTAAATTTTCCTTATTCATATCCTAGGTAAAGGAAAAAAATAAGGGTCATCTTATATTATTAGTAAAATTTATGTATAGTGTAAGTTATCATGAATTAATAATCTATAAACAAAATGGAAGGGTAAATAACTAAAAAAACAGTTTGTTTAACCAATAACTTGTGCATAAATAAATATATTGTAGGAATAAATTTTGATTAAATAATTCCATATAAATAGTCCAATTATCTTGAAGCAAATCCATGGATAATAATTATGATGTAATTTCATGAATAATAATTACTAAATTCTCAATGAAGTAAATTCATAATATTTGGCATCATGATCTCAAAAATCATTATATCTATACCATCAATCCCGTATGATAAGACAATTAAATCAATGGGTGGGAAGAAACTAGAAACCCATTAAGTGGTAGCTTACTAATTTATCTCATGAGACCTATCAATCCATAAATAGGAAATACAATTTTTGTCCCCACCCATAACTGTATGTCTAATTCATTCCTAATATATCTAATGATAAATTTAATTCATGAATAATAAGTCTATCAATAAATATCAGTACTGAGTAATGAATATGAATGTATCATGAGTTTCCCGAGTGAATTAAATAACATCCAGACTGAAACATTGTATGTATAAATGATACATGGTTTATTTAATAATCATATCCATGATAAAATTATGGATATTTAATTAAAATATATTGTCCAATGATCATAATTAAATGAATGTTTCAAGAGAATGTTATTAAAAAAAATTATACAAGAATGTTATTATTAATACATTCCCTAGTTAAACTGATTATATAACATCCATACAATGCATTTAGATGATATCATTATAATATATCCCTAATGTAGTATAAGTAAAATAAAGTATTTTTTTCATACTTAGTACATTAAAACAATGATTCTTTTCATTTTTTGGATAAAATTTCAGAAATTACCTTATTTTAAAAATTAATGGAAGATTCATTTCAAACCATTTTAAAAAAAGAAAGCATGGATAAATTAAATTTAAATAATAATTGGATAATATTAAAAACAGTCATGTAATAATTTTAAAAAAAAATATGTATATGTACAAAAAAGAATTTCTGATTGAAATGAGTATTAATGTTGGCTTCTATTTAAAAAAATTCTTCTGCATTTTTTACACCAATGACTGAAAAATGGTACGATTACATTAAAAAATCATAACTTAACATACGATAAATAAATTAAATGGGTTTATTAGACAATGATTAAATAATTTCTTTCAATTTAAACATAATCATAATCGATCTTGATTAAAATTATGTTAAAACATAAATCTCTCACCACATTTGTAACTTTTGAATCATAAGGCTCATCAAATGAACATATTCAAAAGAAAAATAAAATAAAATAAATATGAATGGATTAATGATATAAAATATCAAATAGGCTATAGATACCTCATAAAACTAAATAGCTGTATAATAACAAACATGTCTCAAGGGAGTGGGAATTAAGTTGAAATATCTTACAAAGATCATAAAATGAGGTAAAGATTAATCAATGGATTTATTATGTGTATTATATGTAAATATAAATAAAAAATGTGGAAATAAAACCCAATGAAAATAAATTGAGTACTAAACACTTACTAATTAATAACATTCACAACATATTCTCTTCGATGAAATAATATGAATTGATACGTAAAATACCATTAATCATGAAAAATTAATTATTTAAAATGTAAAAGGGTTAGTATATACACAATATAAAAGAAATTGGTTCATAACATTAAAATATGCCTCAATTAAAGGAAATTGAGACAAAATCCATTATCTCACATTTCCTTTTAGTTTATCAGGATTTAATGTCTTGTATAATGGTTTTAAACATGTTATTAATTTATACCAGAACTATATTAATATTTATAATATCATATATTCTTATAATTATAACATTTTATCCACCATTTGTTAATAATATTTCACTATTACAATTGTTTTGGCTATTAACTACTTCATATTCTCATGCATGTTTTGTCATGGATACCACAATTATATTGAATATGATATATATGAATCATATACAAAGTGATATTAATGTTGAAAATATAATATTTATTCATTAGATACATTTTTAGAACCATTCTCGATAGTTGGACATGGAAAATCAATCGTATAGTTTCATGGAGACTGTATTCCATATGTATATTGGAGAGACAATATAATTCTATAAATAAGTGGAAGTGTAAACAAGTTAATGATCTATTACTATTCTAGAATTAATATCATTTCATATTTATCACATATATTCATTATTTTAATCATTATGAATATCCATGTGATTTGGTAATGGAAAAAAATTACATTAGTTCGCTAGGTTGTAGTATTCCACACACACGAGTGATGATATTGTTTCCCATTTGATAGAGGAGGATATGGATAAATATTATTGCATAAAAATAATAAATAATACTAGTATGTGTGATATAATGGTTTTATTATATTTTAATTGTGAGTACATAATTGAATATGGAATAAACAGAAGTAACATAGGAGATTAGTGAAGACAATTACCTTCTATTAGGAAAAACATAATTTGGATATCTTATTAAAGACCCTAGGGTTGGTATTTTGGAGACAAGAGAAGATATATAATTTGCCTAAGGATTTGGAGGGGATATTTTTTCAGGGTTTGGTTGAGCTAAATGGATTGAGAGATCTGAAAAGGTGATGGGAGGTGGTTACATTTTATAATTGAGGACGAGTGTTATTTTTCAAATTACCAAAAAATATGAAATAATGGGAAGTACCTATCACCCTATGAGACTCAAAAATTTATAAATAATGGAATTTACTTGAGTTAAGTGTTTGAAATACCAGAAAAGGTAATGAAACATTTTTAAATCATTTTATTACCCTAACCCTTTTGTTTACACCCTTTTACTATTTTAGTTTTCACCATGGTTATTAGTTTTTTTACCAAGGTAATTTTTCATTTAGAACTAAAATAAAATGATCCTTATATGATAATTTATACCAAATGATTATTAATATTTAATAAATCCATTAAATAAAAATAATATATGCATAGAAAATTAATTTTATCACAAGCACATGTAACGCACAAAACCATCTTTTAAACTTAATCATAGTAAATAAATTTTCCTTTCTGTACTAATCTGTATGAAAAAAATCATGTTGAATTTATTATATAATATTAATTATGAAAATTAAAATTATGGAATACCTTTTATGAATTTCAATTCACTCAAATGGTAGAATTTAATTTAAAAATAATCCCATAAAATGTGTCAAAAAATAGTTTTTCCTGAAATAAATTTTTCACGAATAATATTATCTTATATTAACTATATGACTAGTAATAATAAATATATGAATTTAAATTCATATATAAAAATATATAAACTAATAATTTCTTTTAAATAATTCATCATTATTTTTAGTTTTATATAACTAAAATGAAGAAACATTCTGCACATAAAAAATATTTTTTGAAAAATGAAATTTTGAGCATAAAAATAAACTTATTACAAAATATTGAATAAATATTATTAAAATTAAATAGCTTATTTTAAATATATCTAAATAATAATTATATTACATTGAAATCAAATTCAATTCTTAATTGGACTTTAAAATTACTTGTTTTAATGAAAAGTAATAATAGTATTTGAAAAATTGGTATTTGGCACTAATAACGGAAAAATAAACCTCTTCTAAAAAAATATTAAGGTTTATATAAGAAATTAGGTCTTATACCAGTTATATATTATTTTCATTTTTGCCTAATTCATTATTTTGGACTTTTTATGGATGCATAATGAAGTCATGAATGTTTTGGAGTGTCCAGAGATTGTTTGAAGCTCTGAACCCTAGTTTGTTGAAGAAATCACTGAGCCATATGGTTAGATGAAACTATAAAAAACAATATGCATATTTTTCCTTAAATTGTGAGAGTAATTTTAGAGGGGAAAGTTGGGAGAACAATCATCCTTAATCATGCACCAATATCATAATTCATGTGAAGGTAGTTTGTAACTTTTGATAGAGACCTATAGCACGGTTAGCAGATAGTTTCTCAAACTGTGTGGCCTAACCAAGTGAGTATCCTCTCAAGATAGTGCCCATCACATGTCTAGAATACGGTTTGAATATTCATGTGGTGAAACCATGCAACCCCTAAATTTTAGGGTGAATTACAGATTTTCCTTATTCCTATTAAATATACCCATCATCTTTGTTTTCATTTCCAGTGGATAGAAGGACATCTTCTCTCACTTTTTGAGCTCCCAAACCCCTCATTAAATATTTTGATCCCTTTTCATTATATAATCATTGATTTGAGATTTTATGTCCTCATTGGATTTCTCTTGGTATGGTCTTTGACCGATATGATAAATTCATAATTTCCTTTCCTCTTGATGGTGTTATTTTGATGAAGACTCAAATGACCTATTCTCAGGGTGTTGATCCATTCTTCTATTTTATACTATGACAATCCAAACTAAGTGTCGATACTGGATTATGAGAGTGATACTGGATCAAGGATGGTGTTCTATGAACCATCACTCAAGTATCACCATTTTATAAACTATCATCATTGTGCGCACACTGGTATCATGGGGTGTTTCTTACTAAATCCATATTACATGATTATAATCAGTGAACGAGTGTTTTATAACTAATTTTATATATGATCATCACATTATTCGAGGTTATAAACTCAATGTTGTTCAAACCAAGTAGAGTTTGAACTCTTTTTTCCTTTATAAACCATGATGGGGTTACTTACACCACAGTTCATGTGAGATAGACATAGACTTAATAAATTTAAGGGTTTTAATAAAATAATTGAATTATTAATGTCTAATATATATATATTATCACTAAACCCCTATAAGGTAATTGTTTCAAATTAATCAATGAATCATAAAGTTAACAAATTGGTAGTTTATATATAACTTGGCCTAGTTAATTGTAATTTAATGGAAATTGGTTTCATATCCTTAGCCTTCATTTTTATGATTATGAAATGTAAAGGTATGAGCTTAATAATTTAATATGGAATGAAAGTAATAAATGGATTCGTGTACCATTTATTCCTTGTCACTTAGTATGAAATGAAATTTAATAAACCTAATAACTTATCAAATGTAATGATTATTATATAGCCTAAATTTAATAATGAATTATGTGTAAGGAACCTATTGCATATGGATCTTGTTATCTTTATAAGAATATTCAGACTTGGATAGCCTGGGATTCCTGAGGTAATTCCTTCTGCACTCAGAGGATGCTATTATAACTCAAGTATATTGTTTCGAAGGGAGATACACACCTTAGAACATGGTCCTTGTCTACTAGTGGATCCTCTATGTGACGATGTAGTATCTCTTCATTGTCTATCAAGATATTAGGATACCTTAAAGAAACTCCATAGACCCAGCTTGATAAGTTCAGACACAAGGCCCCATAGATTTACCCCATTTATAATTATCATGCTTAGACTTTTCTTACTTTGGACGAGATCTTTGACTTAGTAAGAATCGATTATAGTGGAATTCCATGGGAGATTCCCCTTGAATTACACTTAGACCCCCGTTCCAGACTACATAGTTATTATTATGAGTTATCTCGACCCCTAAAGTCAAGGATACCTTAGTCATCACATTGGACCCTCTTTTATTATCATCATCATTATATGATTAATTTGTTATACCTTGTATTATTTTATATTATCTCTATCATATACATTGTGAATGAAACTTATTATAAACATGAACACAAATATTTAAATAATACATATTCAAAAACCAGCTGAGGTTGATTCATGTATCGAATATTTACATTATTATTATTTATTTACTTTTATATATAGTTTCACACTATTTCCATTTATATTCATAGCCTAGATTGTATAGATGTCGTTGGTGGTGGCCTACTGAGATTTATCTCACACTATATTCATTCCACTAATGGTACCCAAATAGAATATATGTATCTAGGTATTGGTAAGGGGAAGAATCCTACCTTGGACACTTGACTTGGCTTGAATTATTTATAAATAATCTTGGTAAAAGATAGATTATCTAGTTCTCAAGATACTAGATTATGATTCCCCAAAAAAATAAAGTATGATCCTAGTATTTAATAGCGTTTATAACATGCAACACCAAGCACATAAGGTAATATCCAGACACTTTATAATATATTTACTATTTAAAAAATATTCTATATATTTCAAAACATGAAACACTGAGTTAGCTTGAAATGAATGTGACACTAGGTTATCGTACATCATACATAACAACAACCTTCCTCTATAGCTCACATTACACACAAAAGTGACCTTATTCGATGGCTTACGCTATACGCAATACTGAGTTTTACCGAGAAACAACCTATTATTAAAAATTATAATTTAATATAATAAGATATAAAATAGTTTTTATTAATAGTATTAAATAAATTATGAAAATATATGGTTTATATAACAAAATAATTTGTTACAAATAAACTAGAAATGTATAGAAGAATGAATTGAATTTTAAAAGCGTATTTTTATAGTGAACTATATTTTTGCTCAATATATGTTTTACCCTAATAGATTAAATTAATTACAATTCATGAGTGATATTAATGTAATAAATTTGTTACATATTTAATTAATTATTTTTTATTTTCATCAAATTGATTTAGAAAGAACAATATAGGATCAAACCCAATATTTCACATAAAAACCTACTTTCACACATTTTTAACAGCCTTAAAATGGAAAACCTATTTTAAATATTAATTTTGAAAATTTTATGAATTTAATTTGATAAAATATAAATAATTTTTGATTTAATAATTTCAAAATTATCTTAGGATTAATTTTGGGTTTTTTTCATGAAAATTCATTTTTTGGTGAAAAATGAAAAATACTGTGTTTTAGTTAAAAACCGCCTTTTTATTTAAATAATTATTAATGTTAAATTATATAATAAATTTGTTTTGAAGTAAAATTGGATAAATTATATGTCTATTAATATAATTTATTGAATTATAATCAATATAACATTTAAATTTAATATAAAAACATAACATCTTTTGATCATTTTTATATTAAAACTAAGTAATCCGTCTGTTTGCGAGATTAGCATTAATATTAATTTTACTGCTTCTGTGATTTTAATTTTGAAAATATTAAATAAACCATTATATTAAATATAATATTTTTGGTATAATAAGATAAACTTAATTTTTGAAAAAATTGACTACGAAAAGTGATTAAAATTAATTATAGTGATTAAGGTGTAATTAGGCTTTAAAATGGACTAAAACCCTAAGTTTGAGGGAAAAATGACCTAACCACTTGTACAACACTAATTTTATGGAAATATTTCAGCAATTAACATTAAATTAACTATTTTTGGTGGTTTTTTATGAGTTTTATTAGGTAAGATCATGTGCACACCAAACTTCTTTTCAAAAATACAAATTGAGTCTTTTTCAATCCCTATAAAAGACCACCAACTCTACCCATTCCTCACACCTATAAAACCTATTAAATTAAGAAAATATATTCCCAAACAGTCTCCCATAATTCCTATCCTCAAAATAGAATCATTAATTTGGGAAGACCGCCTTACAACAAAGAATTTTGGTTCAAACTAAAAGAAGTTACCGGATTAAAAGGTAATATCTTATCTCAATCTCTCTAGTTTCATTTCCATTCAACAACCCATAAAATATCCATATTATATTATTTTATAACATAACATTTATACTAAATATACTAGGATTTTCTTATGCTTTTATTTTTACCTACACTTACACACACCTCCATCTAATTGGAAACAAACATACTGTTTCTATGAATGATGAATTACTACCTCACAAAATGATGATTGTTCAATTATCCATTACCGCCTCTTATGGTGGAAATTATGATATAATTTTTTTTATATATGTTATATATGATATTTATTATGTAATTATACTTTTTTAAAACTTTTATAACACATACATTTAGTAATTTCCATTTTACATTAATACGATAACATCGTTCGAGGAAGTGTGGACTACCGCCCCCTCAAAATTATGTGATTCGTTCACATGATACATGGAATGTATAAATGATGGTTATAATTAAAAATATGAGACCTAAAAACATATATATTATATTAATTAATTAATTAAGTTTCTGGATATATATATATCATTTTCTTTATTACCCCTTCACACTCTTCAAAAAGAGATAACGTCGTTCGTAGACGTATGGACTTCTGCCTCCTCGACATGATGAGATTACATTTACATTATATAATTATATATATAAGTATATATGATTAAATAATATGATATTTATTATGTTATTATCATTCTGGAAAGATTATAGTTACTTACCTTCCTTCCGCAACGATCATTTAAAAATGGGAATGTTACTCACGTGCATATACAACCTACCGTCTCCACAATTGTAACATAATATAATATTCATAAAAATATTTAATGATTCATTTTAAAAGTATAATTGATGTAAAAATATGATAATTATGTCATTTTTATCATTCTTATGATGTTATATAATGACCCCATTGAAAATAGTTGACCAGTAATAGTTGTTTTGACACATAAACCGAATTTGGTAAAAAACACCCGGAATAAACTTAATTTTTTAATTATATTTAAAAAACATGGTAATAAGTGAAATAAAAGTAATTATAAACATGGAAAATGTTATTAATCAAGTATGAAATTAACAGAAGTTTATTATACAGGAAGTTAAAGGACGTTCACCTGAAAATAAGTACAATGTAAGATATTCTTGTCTCATTTTCATTACGTGAGGAATACTTTGTTTTTGTACATCTAATTTATTATATATGGTATAATTACTACCACATTGATATATATTATAATTAATTATATAATATTCATGGTATTAAAAAGTTTTATTTAGGGATTATTTTATTTGGGTTTTCCAATCCATTTGTGACGACATTAGTAAGGATTTATATCTCACTTTTTACATCTGTGAGATAAATGTCATATTCACCACATACTTATTTTTTGTGGTGTACCTACTAGAAATTTTTATATATTATATAATTAATTTATTTCCCTTCATGAGATTTAATACTTTCATTTAATATTATTATTTCATGAGTTTTATGATTTAAAAATGTATCAACTTATTATGGGATACTTTGGAATGTTTAAAGATTATTTTACTCAAGACTAATCCTAATGATCTTTCAATGGAATTTCCATTCAAGGAAATTATATAACCATTTTTTAACAAAAAATTTTCATTAATATCTGGTTATTCATAACTATTTAAAGTGTCATTACCATTTTCCCACTCTTTGGTACTAATATGTTTTTAGAATTTTTTTCTTCATAAAACCCGACTTTATATATCTCTGTTTTAGAAGAACCTATTTTATTATAAAAACCATGATTTATTAAATGGTTTTGAAAAATATTTTTAAAAATATTTGGTACAAAAAAAATTACCCTTTTTTTCTTTTACCAATGTTTCAAAGGAATTTTTTTTCACTTTCCTAACAAGGCATATTCTAACCTTTTTTAATACAAAATGAATATTCTTTTTACCTTATATGACAAGTAAGGATTCATCCACCGTCATTTCTTTGAAGCCTTATTTTCAAGTTTAAAAGTTTTATTTTTAAATATAAACATTTTCAAAAGGTTTTTGAAAAGAAAAGCATATTTTTCTCAAGAATATTGTCAAAGTTTAATATGTTATTTCATCAACGAAAAAAAACTTATGTTTTTCTCCAATTGGGTTTGTCTTACTAATACCATCCTAATTCTTCCTCTTGATGGTTTATTGTTTATTTGGAAAATAATTGTATTCACATTAAATTCCTTGATTTATTTTTTAGTCACCTAGAAGTATTCAATTTCATATGATCATTGAACTTGGAATTTCCCCTTTTATCCATTTTAGGTTTAATGGATATTACTATTGCCTAAATTGTATACCAATTTATATATGGTGCCTACTTTGAGAGTTATTTGATTAATTATGGAATTATTCATAGATCCATATTTCTCATGAAATATGGTTATTTGATATGGAATATTAGTTATTTTAATTAATCAATATGAGTAATGATTTGGAATGGAAATGAAGGGTGGAGCCCAGAATTTATATAGCTCCTCGATGCATCGATATGTTCTCATGAGATGAATAATTGCACAAATGGGTTGCTACCCTTAGTTTTAAATCGTCTTGTGAAAGGTCTTAATTGTAATATGTATTTATGTTTTTAATAAATGATGTCTAATTAGACAACAATTTCTCTTATAGTAGTTTCAGTTATTATTCATCCATGAAATTTTTCGTTGACATATATATGGATACATTTCATTTAAGTTCATTGATTTATGGAATGTGTTTTAGTTTCATAACTTTTTATATTTGTTTTTCATTATCTAGTTATTTGAATGGCACGTGTTTCAAGTTATTACCATTCCATATTTGTTATGTAATTTCATTCAGTTTATTGATTACAAGGCATGTGTGTTCAGTTATTTACCTTTCCATATTGACTATTCACATTAATCCTTTATTACTTCATCTATATTTTTCCCTTACTAAGTATTTGAGCTAACCCTTATTAGTTTTCTTTCCCCAGGAATCCTATAATCATACTATGAAAAATATTGAAGAATATACTAGATGGATTAGAGATCATCATCAATGTTTATTTGTTTAGAAGAAAAAATATGTTTTGATTAGTGTATCCATTTGTAATGAAATAATAATTTATGTATATGGTTTACCAAGAATACTATACTGAAAATTCCTTCGGGACTTCATTCCTTGTAATCATAAAAATGAATTTAGTTGTAGACACCGACTCTGGGCTATCTGGGGATGGTTTGCTACAGTTGGTATCAGAGAAAGTTTAGTAGAATCATTGGGAACTAGATTTAGGAAAACCTAGAGTAAAGAACATAGCCCTAGGGTATAATTTGAATAAGTATATATCAAAAACCCTATAATTTTGGGAAATTATAGATTATATGGGTCTTCATATCAATACATCCCTATCTCGATACTATAAGTGGATGTGGTTTTGGAATAGATGTACTTAGGAGTAAAAACTCTGACAATGTGTTCCAAAATTGACTCGGGGTAACCTGGCACATGACAATGAGAGTTACTATGCACTTGGTTTGACACTCTTGGGGGATATGCGCAGGATAATCCAATTCCCCTTTACAAACCACTATAAAGGATTTGGATACATAATAAGTAACCTTTATTAAACCTAATGAGGTTTATATTGAAGATTAGGTGTAATTATTTATAAGTCCAACTAATGATATTATAGATTAAACCTAGACCAAGGAAGGACCTATGTGCAAATAAAATGGATGAGGTATTAATGTATTGAGGTTGTATTCAAAACCTTTGTAAAAATACTATTTATTGTTTAACCTAATTTCAAGGATGTCTATCATATTTATATTTGGATGTTATATTAATATAGTTAATAAAGGACAACCTATAAGCTAGGTGATAACCAATCTAACCCAGAAAGGCAACGAGACTTGAACCCATGACTGAAGGATGATAATGGTTTTACACCAACCACTGACCCGCACAATGTACTTGTAAATTTTCATTGTTTATATTTAAAAAATTTAATGAATAAATGTTAATGATGAACCATTAGTATCAATTTTAAGGATTATGGATTAATATAATATCAAAATTGTTTTGAATGATATTTAAGGACAAAAATATAGACTTTTCACTCTTATGGTCATTTAAAAATTTTCTTTTCATACTCGAGGAATACAAAAATAATTATTTGTAATTAATTATTGGGATTAAAGGGATGAATTAGAATTTTATCAAAGCACAACCAAAATTTAGGATTGTTAATATGATGTTGAAACCAATCATGTATTAATTTTTGTTATATTATTGTTCAGTAAAAGAATTACCCAAAATTAGTAAAATGAATTTGGAATAAATTTTTTCCTAGTACCTAAATTGTTTTGAACCTATGGCCTTCTAAATAATCAAATATTTCTGTATTTGAGAGCCTTAAATTTACATTGATTATTCAATTGTTTGTGATTGATGAACTCAATCAATCCATATAAATATTTACATTTTTTCCTCCAAGTGTGTATCTCTATGTGCCACTGATATTCTCTTACACAGAGACCTAGTTACATGGTATTCCATGTGACCTTTTTACATTCAATTATCTTTTTTGTAGAAGATTACTTATGAACCATTCTCATGATGTGGTATTTCAAAAAAAGAAAGTATCAAACAGTCTATCACCATGATCGATTTTAAATTGTGAGGAGGTAATTTAAATAAGGTAGAGAGAATGTGGCGCCTCAAAAAACTAAGGAATGAACCTTGAATTCGATAGCGTGTATGACACGTGACACTAAGTGTGTAAGGTAATATACTGATACATTATAATATATTTACTATTTAAAATATATTTTATTTATTTCATCACATGAAACACCATGTTAGCTTGCAATGAATGTGACACTGGGTTAGAGTACATTATACACAACAAAAACCTTCATATATAGCTTGTGTTACATGAAAAAGAGACCTTCTTTGATGTCTTTCACTATATGTGATACCGAGTCTTATTGAGAAACAATCTGTAATTAAAACATAATTATTTAATAAAATAAGATATAAACTAGTCGTTAGGAATATTATTAAATAAATTATGAAAATTTATGGTTTATAAAACTAAATATTTTTTATAAATAAATTATAAATGAATATAAGAACCAGTTGACTATTAAAAGCATATTTTTATAGAAGACTATTTTGTTGGTCACAAAGCAATTTTAACCTAATATATTAAATTTATTAAATTTAGTGATTTATATTAATGTAGTAAATATGTTACATATTCAATAAATTATTTTTTATATTCATCCAATAGATTTGGTAAGAATAAGATAGGATCAAACCCAATACTTTACATAAAAACCAATATTCAGGAATTTTTACCACCATATAACGGTGAACCTATTTCAAATCTTAAGTTCTACACTTTTATTAATTTAATTTGATAAAAAAACATCATTTCCAATTGATAATTTTAAAATTATCTTAGGATGAATTTTTTGTATTTTTCTGAGAAACATTATTTTTTAGTGAATAGTGAAAAAAACTAAGTTTTAGTTAAAAAATGCCTTTTTTGTTTAAATAATTATTAACATTAAATTATATTATAAATTTGTTTTAAAGACACATTGGATAAATTATACATATATTAATATAATTTAGTACATTATAATCAATATATCGTTTCAATCAAATTTAAAAACATAACAATCTTTTGAACATTTTTCTACTAAAACCAGTTAATCTGTCTATTTGTATGATTAACATTAATCATAGTTTTTCTGCTTCTGTGACTTGATTTTTAAAAATATTACATAAACAATTTTAATAAATATAATATTTTTTTATAATAAAATCAACTTAATTTTTGAAAAAATGATTAGTGAAAGTGATTAAAATTAATTATTGCGATTAGAGTGTACTTAGGCTTTAAATGGACTAAAACCCTATGTTTAAGAGACCAAATGACCTAGACACTTGTCCAACACTAATTAACTGGAAATATTTCAGCCATTTACCTTCAATTAATTAGTATTTGTGGGTTTTTATGACTTTTATTAGGTAAGAACATGTGCACACCTAACTTAATTTCAAAAATACCAAGTGAGTCCTTTTCAATTCCAATAAAATGCCACCACCTCTACCCGTTCCTCACACATCTAAATCCTATTAAGTTCAGAAAAGAGCTAACAAAATAGTCTTCCATAATTTCTATCCTCTATCTATAAGCATTAATTTGGGAAGAAACCCTTCTAACAATTCATTTTGGTTCAAACCAAAACAAGTTACCCAAGAAGTTACCCAATTAAAAGGTAATGTCTTTTCTCAATATATCTAGTTTCATTTCCATTATCCAACCCCTAAAATCTAATTATTCTTTTATTTTGTAACAAAACAAGTATAATAAATATTCCAGGATGTTTTTATGATTATATTTCGTCCTAAACATACAAAAAACTCCATTTAATGGGCAATGAACATACTGTTTCTATGAATAGAAAATCACCGCCTCACAAAACGATGACTGTTAAATTCACTATTATCACCCCTTAAGGCGTCCATTATGATGTAAATTTTGTTCATATTTGTTATATATGATATTTATTTTTTCTTTATAAATATTTAAACTTTTTAGAATACATAAATTTACTGTTTTCCATTTTACGTTAATACGATAACATCGTTTGAGGAAGTGTGGACTCACTACTAGGAATCAATGTTTTCTCAACAGTTTCAAACTATTGGGAAAGGCCCTAAAAAAGTCGGGAAATCTTATCCCAACGGTTTTAGAAACTGTTGGGCTGTAAGGTGTTGGGAAATCCTTTTCTCAATGGTTCAACGTGAACCGTTGGGAAAAGGCAGTTTGGATCCTGTTATACCAAAAGTTCAGTTGAGCCGTTGGGAAAATCAGCGCACAAGGGTTATAACCCAATGGTTTTAAAACCGTTGTCATAAACATTTTGGGGGGCATAAACCAACAGTTTTGAACCATTGGGAAATGCAGCAGCACGCATTGTTATAACCCAACGGGTTTGAACCATTGGGGAATGCAACAACGAACGGGGGTATAACCCGACGGTTTTGAAAATGTTAGCTGAGACCCCAATTAATTAAAAATGAAACAGCATGTAATCAACTGCAGGCTGCAATGAAAACTATGTGAAAAACGTGCCATATCATAAAAATACACTCCATTCACAAAAAAAATACTCATTCTTTGTGTTTACGAACTTTGCAATATGAAAACACAGAAAACAAACTGCACACATTAAAAAATCACAAAACCTCCCTTCAATCACCTGCAATCACCCTAAAAACACACAAGAAACACATAGAAATAAGCATCTCATTTTTGAAGGCTTACTCACATCCCTTCCCCTTGTATGGCTCACATATTGATGTGGTAGAGAGACCAAGAACCAACAAAATGTTGTCTTGTTGATCAAATAGGGAGGGGGATATTGGAAATTCATGTTTATAACTCATATATGAAGAATCCCCTACTTAAATCCTGATCTATCGGATAAGGGTTATTGGTATTGATTACTCTAAGATAAATTGGATATTTTTTCGATGAATTTAATCACTCAATATGATAACCTAGAAGGATATTTACACTATGACCATTATAACCCTTTTGTTCCTAGAGTATAATGATGGGGGAATCATATAATATTGGGAAATGACACCTATAATTTCATGAGATTTAGTCATATTGTTGCATTAATCAAGGTATTGGTTTGTGTTTATGTGAGGGATATAGGTCAGGCTTCTGTGACACATATATTCTATGGGGATAAATATTTACTTGATTCATGAGAGATATCACATGCCTAATTTTCAAGGGGATCTGGTATGAAGACATCCAACATGGTGTTTTTCAGTGGTTATGAATCATTTACATCATCTATTGGGGTCACTTTGGAAATTTTATATCATATTGTAAGAGGATAAGATTACAAGGTAATATTCTAACCCCAATCTGTAATGCAAACATTCAGATAATCCTCCATGACAATCTAGTAGAGTACTACATAAAATTTAGTATATACCTTCCATAGATGATTTTTGTATCCTTTAAAATTTGAATGATGATCCATTGGGAGAGTTATAAAAATTAACCATTTATCACATGGGATCATGGTCCTCATGGTGGTACACTAGATGGTGATCTATGATATGGACCAAATGCCCTTGTTATTTCATACACATGTTGTGTGACAAATTATAACTAGTATAGTGAAATACCTTAAGGAATGAAAACACCTTGAGTGACTAGGTGTTGGAAGGACCCTTACTTGGGTGATAATTATGATATCATATTATATAAATGATATCTAACACTAACATGATTGATAAGGTAGGGGGAATAGGTCCCGAGTGACTAGAAACTTGTACCTATCTAGTGAGCTATGATATGGACCAAATTCCCTTGTTGTTATTTCATACACATGTTGAGTGTGAAATTCTAACAAGTATAGTGATTTATATTAAGGAATGAAAACACCTTGAGTGATAAGGCTCCAGAAGGACCCTTACTTGAGTGATAATGATGTTATCATATTATAACATGATATCTAACCCTACTAGGTTTGATAAGGTAGTGGTCAATACAATGGACTCACCCTGAGGGATAAGGTTCTAGATGAACCCAACCATGAGGGATAATGGAGCGTTTGGAATGTGATATTAGACCTACCATGGTTAATATTGTATTACTTCAAGAAATGGATTTACATTGTTCATAATGTATTAACATGGATGTTTGTTGAGTGATAAGGTTGGTATGTGATATATAGTTGTATGAGACAGTACCTTTAGTAGTTTGGAAGATGTTGGGAGTTGAGTGCGGAGCTATATTGAGTTAGAAGTATTAGTCTAGGGCATTTATAAGAGTAAATGTAGTGGATATATATAAATATGATGGGCTAGAAAATACATGTGTGAAAATAATTTACTATTTTGAAAGCGGTAAATTACCACTTGTGTAGAGGTAATAAAGAGGTACATGAGGGAAAATATTGATCCTTACCATTTTTTACTTACCAGTAATGAGACATGTGGAACTTATTTAAGGAAATGAATTTATTAGTTGAATGAATGTATATATATGATTTCATATTAAAAATGGTGTTAAAATTATTAAGGCATCTTCCATACATATCTTGACTTTCCTTTCATGTTTAAAATTAATCCAATGGTGTTTATGGATCTCATGAATGAGATCTCTCATACATATCTCAAATCTTTCATTGTGGTGCTTATTGATGATATCCTTATATACTCACCGACCATTGATATACACATTGGACACCTATAGATTTTTTTGTACACTTTAACCACATTATATGTTTTATAAGATCTCAAAGTGTCACTTAAGCTTCCACAAAGTATGTTTTCTTAGGAAATTAATCTATAATGTGGTAATTTATGTGGACCAAAAGAATGTATAGGTTTTGGTGTCATGAGAAGGCATACGAAACATGTTTTTTATTGTGGGTTTCCTTTGTATATTTGGGTTTTATATATGGTTCATTTAAATATTTTCCCCTTTAGAAGTGCATATGACTAGGATTACTAAGAATGTAGTTATGTTTGAGTGTTCAGATATGTTTAAAGAGGCCTTCCTAAAAACTCAATGAAGTTTTGATCCTACTGAATTACTATATATTATGATTCAGAAATGATGTATCCAAATTGATCCCCATGCATGAATTGGACTTATGGACATTTCTTGCATTAGACACAGAGTTGTAGTATCTATGTGGAAGGTTCTATATTGTCCTCATCATATCACATATGAGAATGTGTCAACGTTAGAATGATATTAAATCAAAAATCAAAGTCAATGTAATATTTTCAAATATTGATAACATTTATCATTAAATACAAGTACAAGGGTCTGATGTTTCTCAACATAATGAAATATTAATCTTGATCTATGATGGATATAACATTATTACATTCCATAGTAATTGTACCAGGTTGGATTATGCATGGGGATTTTCCTTCTCCTACTAGACTCACTAAATGGGTATTCCACGGTTTCTACAACATTGATAGTCTAAGTAGGGACATGGATAGAATTATAGATTCTTCCACGAATGTGCCTTATATGATACAATAGGGTCCTACGAAATCGTTCTGCAGTTCTCTAATTGGGTTCAAAGAAATCATGTTCATCTCCATACTCATCCACTTGCCCAACCCCCCACTACCCCACCTGCACAGCCACCACCCCACATGCACATCCCCCTCCCCCTGCCTAACCTAGCCTACCCCTGCACATCCCACCCCCTCTCCCACCTGCCCAGCCCCCTCCCCCTGCCTAGCCTACCCCCTGCACATCTCACCCCTCCCCCACCAGCCCATCCCCCCCCACCTACACAACCACCACCCCCACCTGCACAACCCCCCTGCTCAGCCCCCCTCCCCCATCTCCCCAGCCCCCCCACATGCACAGCCCCCCTGCCCAGCCCCCCTGCCCAGCCCCCCCCCCCTCCCCCTCTCTAGCCTAGCCTAACCCCTGCACATCCCACCCCCTCCCCCACCTGCCCATCCCCCCCACTACCCCACCTGCACAACCACCACCCCACCTGCACAACCCCACTACCCACCCCCTCCCCCCTGCTTAGACTAACCCCTGCACATCTCACCCATCCCCCACCTGTCCATCCCCCTCCCCCATCTGCTCATCCCCCCTACCTACACAGCCACCCCCACACCTGCATAACCCCCCTCCCCCTGCCCAGCCTATGCTCCACCCCCACCCCCTACCCAGCCCACCCCTCCCCACCAAATCCCTTACACATCCCCCCTCCTCCCCACCTCACCCCCACCAAGCACCCCTGCCTTCCCCACAAATTCCCATAGGGTACTTGATTATAAGTTTTAATCATATTTTTTGGGTTTTTGGTGACCCATTCAGGATTCAATATGGATGCTTCGGAGAAATTAGGTGTTTTGGGATATTTTTGGGGGGTTTAGATTGGGAGAACTCATGTACATGATGTGTAGTTTTGATAGCGCACATCATGTGTTCTTCGTTCTTGGGAAATATGGCTTTTGGGAACTAAAATATTTATACAATGTGGTGGGTTACACGCCATGTAGTGGTGACTCGGGGTGTGCTAGTGGCAGATGACCATGTAGGGTATAAAGCTATGTCTAGTGCAAGGTACATGGATAGGCATTGTGCGTGGGTAGACCTTGTGTGGGGGGGGGATATATGGATAGGTACATACATGGGAACCATATGTGGGTTAAAGATTGTGTATGGGGTGATACATTCCACGAAGTAGGGAATTTTTCATACTATGTGGGGCCTTGTATGTGAATGTACCCAGGTGGGGGTAAACATCATATACTGGAACACATGATGTGTACTTTGGAAAAGTACACACTAAGCAGTCTATGTCACATGGAACGAAGGGACATTTTGGGTTACATATCCTGTACCTAATGTACATGTTGGGTACTTTTTTCTCCTTGTTGTGTTTACCCTATTTTAACCCCGGAGTCAAAATTCGACTTATGAGTATTCAATTTTGATCAGTTTTTCATATAAATTTCCACGGTGGAATACTTTTTATTTTTGAATGTGGTCTTTATGATGTTTTAGACTAAAATAATTCTTTATCATGATTTCTTTAAGGATTGGATTCATAATCCTCTAGCCGGTTGGGTTGTGAGATGAGAATCATGTGTGAGGGTTATGAGATTATGAGTTGGAATGGATTGTGAAATCTAAGATAGTTTTCTTCAATGTTCTTTCATATATATCCTGAAAATTATAATCAAGTAGTATATATGAAGAGATCTTGTTTTATCCTGACATGTTGGTACCAATTTATCTAGGTTAGAACAGTTTAGGAATACCTCCTTTTTTTAGGATTGAAACTATTGGAACCATTGGGATGGGATGATATTGTGGGATAGAATTTATGGTCGGATTTCCTTAAGATATTTATAATCATCAAAGGGACTCATGAGGATACCATAGTGGGCTTGTTAATGATTGAGTGACCAGTGTTTTATATAGATGTTAATTGATAATTCCCATGTGGAGTGGTCAATCTTGTACTATATAGACCTTGAAAGGTAAAACATTTATGATTTTTGTGAGGACCATTGATAATTCATTGGTTATTCGTTTATTTTATATACCCCATTGGGTGCATTGTTCATAGATGATCAGTTGGAGACGTTGTTGATCAATGATCAGTTGGAGGCTATTTAGGGGCATTTAGGATATTTATGTACTGGGTGTGTCCTATGCATTGGATGTACTGGAGGTACCCCTGATAGGGTGTATGTTCTTATTGTGGACTTTTTCCCATTTGAGGTTTTTTTTAATGGCATGGGCCAAGATTTTGGGTGCACCTAAGGACGCTATAGTTGGAAATCACTTTATATTGTCACATTGAGGACCATGGGAGCTCTGTGTTTTGGTTTGGAACTAAGGTGGTTCAAAGAGATCCAATAGTGGTTGTTTTTAGAGGATAATATCTTAGGGACCATGGAGAGGGTATGTTATTTGTTTTATGTGAGTTGATCAATGCTTCTTGATCAGCTATTTGGACTATGGTTTGAAGGCTAGATCATCCCATGTTTGGTTGGAATTTGGTCGTGATGTTTGAGGATGTTTCTGGTCAAGACTCTAGTCCAAGGAGGAGACACATATAATGATAGAGCTTCTAGATTTGAGAGAAGAATATTTCTGGAAAGAGACTGTTATTAGAGAAGATACTGGAATTGCCAAACAACAAAGGAGAGAGAACTCCTCTAAAGTCCCAGGATAATCTGCCTTCTAACCAAAATACAGACTCCCTAACAAACTAACCTCCCCTACAATTTATAACAATTGCTGGATCGACTCAACTGAAATTGGAAACAATTACAATATTACACTTAATGAAGCCCATGCCCCCTTCATTGATATGTAAACAGAACTGGTGGCCTGGACCGGCTAACAATCTCCTCCCGCTGCGCATCTGACTCCTCCTGCTGCCTATCAATTCCTCCCTCTTGAAGAACCCCCTTGCCCTCGAGGCAGATATTAGGGAACTGGGCCATTATTACCAAATCATCTTCCCAAGTCGCCTCTTCTACAGCTCTTCCATGCCACTGGACAAGCCAAAATAGGGTTCTGTCTTGAGTCTTTTCTGCCAGAAACACCACAGAATATTCATCTTTTTCTATAAATTATTCCAATAAAAATTCTTCTGCTTGGGTTCTCCCTACATCAGATTTAATTGAGAATCATGGATAACAGGGTGTAGCCTGCTGTTCCCAGGAAGCTGTAGTTTGTAGGCTGTGTATCCAATACTTTCAACAATAGGTATGGTTCCATAATAACAGGCTACTATCATGGAGTTTACCTTAGTCACACTACCAAGATTATTGGTTTTATTTTTACCTAGACCAAATCTCCAATTTGAAAAACAACTTACCACTGATGTTTGTTAGAATACTTCCCCATATGTTGTGGTGTTTTATGCAGATTAACCTTTAATTGTTTCAGTGTATCATCACGAGCTACCAAAGCTATTGCCACAACTTCAACAACAGCCTCTTCTTTGGTATAATGCATAATATGTGGTGGTTTGCATCTATATACAACCATAAAAGGTGTTTTACCAATATAGGTGTGAAATTAAGTATTGTAACTGTACTCTTCCTAGGAAAACTAGGAGGCCCACTGTTTGGGTTTATCAGAAGAAAAACATCGCAAATAAACCTCCAAACATTTGTTCACTAATTCTGTTTGTCCATTGCTTTGTGGGCAGTAAGAAGAACTCATCTTTAGTGTTGTTCCCTGTAATCTGAACAGCTCTCGCCAGAATAGGCTACTGAATAGAGGATCCCTGTCACTGACTATAACGGATGGAATTCCATGTAAGCGCACAACTTCTTTTAGGAAAACTTCTTCCACTTATTTTGCAGTAAATGAATGTTTAAGAGGGTTGAAATGTGCATATTTACTGAGTCTATCAACCACGAAAAATAAAAATTCATAACCTTGTGATTTTGGAAGTCCCAAAATAAAATACATTGAAACTTATTCAAAAATTAAACTGGGAATTGGGAGTGGTTTTAAAAGTCATGCTGGGATTAAAGCCTCATATTTATTCTTTTGAAAAACTTCACATTCCCGAATGAACTGTAAAACTCGATGAGTCATCCCAGACCAATATAAACCTTTTGATAGGTGTTTATAGGTTTTCAAAAACCCGGTATGTCCTCCCATCAGAGAATAATGGTAATGTAGTAACAGTTTTGGAATCAAATAAGACTCACTGGGTAAAACCATTCGGTTCTTATAGAATAATAGTCCATTCCGAATTGTATATCCTGGTTATTCCTCCCTACCCTGCATGAGTTGTTCCATTATTGTTGAATACTTTGCGTCTTGAACCAATTATTTCTTAAGAACACGTAGTTCCTCCCATTCGGGTTCTAAAATTGAGATCTGCAAATACTCCCTATCATGCGGCACCATGGATAGAGCATCAGCAACATTATTCAATCTCCCTAGTTTATAAGTAACAACAAAATCATACCCAAGTAATTTTTCTTGCCACCATTGATGATATATTGACACCACCTTTTGATTAAGTATGTGTTTGAGGCTGCTATGGTCTGTAAAAACCTCAAACCTCCTACCAATCAAATACAGTTTCCAATGTTGGATTGATAGAACCAATACCGTATTATCCTTCTCATAAACAGAATTCATTAAATTAGTATTAGATAATTCTTTTCAGAAATAGGCTAAAGGCCTTCCTTCATGAATCAACACAGCTCCAATATCGAATCCCGAAGAATCACATTCTATAGCAAATCCTTTAGAAAAATCATGCATCCTTAGAACAGGAGAAGAAGTCATCTTCCCTTTCAGTAAATCAAACGCCTCATGAGTTTTAAGAGTCTATTTATACCCCTCTTTTTTAGTCAATATTGTGAGCGTTCTGGCTATTTTTCTATAATATTTAACAAATTTCAAGTGACATCCAGTAAGCCCCTAAAATCCCCTCATTTCTTTAACATTCTTGGGTTTTAGCCACAATTTAACAGCCTTAAATTTCTTTGGGTCCACAGCCACTCCCTGAATAGATATTATGTGCCCCAAGTATTCCATAGTTCGTCTACCGAAGGAAAATATTTTAATATTGGCTTAAAACATGTATACTATCAACAGCTGGAGTATTACCTGTACTAAATGTAAATGCTCTTCCTAGTTTCTGTTGTAAACAAGCATGTTCTGGCCAGGAGTGAAGGGATCCGGAGGAAGCGGGGAAACATTCCAGTCATTGCCTTCCTCCCCATTAACTATGGGTGAGTAATGTATCTAAAACTCTATCTAGGTATCATACATCGAATTTAGACAGGACTACGAACCGTCGCGGGGTGTCGTCCGGGAGGAGGGCCAAATCCCTACATGAATGTGGCGTGACCGCGGCGTGACTGTGGCATGACAACAGCATGACCGCGGAGTGTTCACCCAGTCCAGCGAAATATGTGGGGCAGCTTGTTCTTTCTAGGAGCGAAGGGAGCGGGGGGATGCGGGGCAACATTCCAGTCGTCGCCTCCATCCCCATTAACTATGGTTGGTAATGTATCTAAAAATCTATCTAGGTATCATATATCTAATTCTGACAGGACTACAAACAGCAGCGGGGTGTCGTCCTGGAGTAGGGCCAAATCACGGCATGACCACGGCGTGACCGCGACGTGACTGTGGCGTGACCGCGGCGTGACCCTAGCATGACCGCAGCATGACTGCGGCGTGTTGGCCCGGTCTAGCGAGATCTGCGGGGTAGCATCTTCTATCCAGGAGCGAAGGGAGCAGGAGGAAGCGGGGAAACATTCCAACCATCTCCTCCCTCCCCATTAACTATGGGTGGGTAATGTATCTAAAACTCTATCTAGGTATCATAAATCAAATTCCTACAAGACTGTGAACCATCGCGGGGTGTCCTCCTGGAGCAAGGCCAAATCACGATGTGACCACGACGTGACTGCGGCGTGACCACCGCGTGACCGCAGCGTGACCACGACATGACCGCAACGTGACCGCCGCGTGACCACGGCGTCACCGCAGCGTGACCGCGGCGTGACCACGGCGTGACCGTAGCGTCACCGGAGCGTGTTGGCCCGGTCCAGCAACATCCGCGGGGCAGCATCTTCTGGCCAGGATTCCAAATAAATCCTATGTATTTGTCCTTCACATTATAGAAACTGATCTTATGTTATAAAAAACAGACTCTTGATTCAGGATTGTGGTATGATAGAGATATATATTTTATATTCTTTGTTTTTAAAAGTGGTTTTATTATAAAAACATGAATTTATTTATCGAATGAAATAATTATATTAAAGAAAACTTATTCAAGATATGCAATTCAATATAACTAAGTAGAATTAAGAAAGAAGGAAAATTCAATTTAAAGAATTATTATATTAAAGAGGCTATGAGAGGGACTCTACCTCAAGGTGGAACCAAGCCATCCAATTCGGCTCTTGGAGCTTTCTAACTAAAAGTTGCTACTCCCCCACTGGGTATACGCACATTCACACTCATGAAAGGACACCTACCCCCTATGCACACACCCGCATGGCCATGGGCATGTGCAAGGGGATCCTTACACTTATGCGTATATGAATATACCAGTCTCCACTCACCTGCGTATAAATTTTTATATATATACATGGGCAAACCTAGCCCAATAATTGT
Organism: Viscum album; assembly: GCA_963277665.1. NCBI lineage: Eukaryota > Viridiplantae > Streptophyta > Magnoliopsida > Santalales > Viscaceae > Viscum > Viscum album. Next base: position 1,044,328,861 of record OY728161.1, on the reverse strand, counting down.
ATAATCATTCCCATGGTTGACTATAAACGTAATGAGGGAACCCAAATACATAAATTTAAGTGATTCACTCTTGACTTGGTGACTCAAAACCAACGATCAGGGATCAACACACTACCCAAAGGATATTAAGAACCCTAAAACACATAAAGAACCCTACATAACCAGAGAAAAACCAACCAACAACATTAAAGTCTTACCTCTATTGGTGAGAACCAAATCCACCCGAACCAACACAAAACAATCCAACACCCTACCAAAAACATAATATGGAGTCAAAAAAATTGAAATCCCAAAAATATATGAGCTGCGAGAGAAGTAATAATCATATAATCTTACCTCGGATCAAAGCCGGTGGACTGAAACAATCTGAACCCCTTCTAGACACCTTCATAGAATATAACTACTCCTCATCCATAGAAACTAATAAAAGAACTAAGTGGCCAATGTGATAAAGAAAATAAAATAAAAACTAAACTAAAACATACATGTCTCCTATGACTATACATGTCACCGCCCAACATATAAGAACCACATCGCCACATGGGTCAAATCATGTTCCTAAAGCAATGGGGAAAAAATCCATATTTCAAAATGATACTATCAAAAAGTACATTCCTATTAATTAACAATTAATCAACCTATAAATGGTATATAATTAGTTTGGCTCATGTTTCAGATTAGTTTGGTTTTGTCCAATACATGTTTGTTTGGGAAATTATATGGCTACACCATTACTAACGGGTCAAGATAGGTTGTTCTGTAAAGTTATTGTGGAATGGAAGGATGAAAATATTATTAGAAGTGATTCCAACTAATTGTAAATGAAAAAAACTTCCTAGATGATATTAAACAAGATAGATCTTGAGATCTCTTAGATATTGAGTATGAAAAATTGTTAGTGATTGAATATGAATCAACATTCACTAATCTGGTACGTATATGTCAAATCATATGATTAATATAAGGCTTAAGGCATGAAGATTTGTGATGAAGATATGACTAATGATGTGATCATGGAGCAGTCTTCTGATTTTTCTCACCTATATATTTGTGGTTAGTATGATGTCTTTGGAAAATATAGTTTTTACATGAACATGGAATGGGAGTTATTTAATTCCTCATTCAAGTAGAGGGAATACATCATTTAGCAGTTAGATGATGTAGTATAGGCACCTCCATGGGTGATCAACCATTACTTAAATTAATTGTTTCTTTAAATAAGAATTCTTATGTATATAAAGATAGTATTAAGAGCCTCGATATACCCTAAAACACTAACTTGATTATTCGATCATAGATTTACAAGGGATTGATTATTACTATGTTCCATGGGATTCATGGAGTTTAAGGACCGTAAATGAATGTAAATATATTAACATAGTAGACTTACAGATATGGTGTTCACAAGCCACCAAGGTTTAGATAAAATTCATTAGTGATTATATGGAAATGAAATCACCCTGTCACTAGGTCTCCAAGTGGATAACATATCGATTGGGATATAAGTGGTCTAACATATGTCTTATAATTTGGATGATATGTGTATGGACTAGATGAGGGTTTAGATCAAGTAAAATATTCTTAAGAGGATTGAGCCTTATGGTGACAAATGTGGAAATTGTACATGTAGTGTTTGATGAGGAAATAATTATGAGGATGGATCGGGCCATATCTAGGTAACATACATTGAATTCCGATAGGACTAAAAACCGCCACGGGGTGTTGTCCTGGAGCAGGGCCAAATCACGGCGTAACTGTGGCGTGACTGCGGCCTGACCTCGGTGTGACCGCGGTAGGACCGCGGCGTCACCGCGGCGTCACCACGGCGTGACCACGGCATGACCGCGGTGTGACTGCGGCATGACCGCAGCTTGTTGGCCCGGTCTAGTGACATCTGCAAGGAAGCATCTTCCGGCCAGGAGCGAAAGGAGTGGGAGGAGGCGAGGAAACATTCCGGTCGTCGGCTCCCTCAAGGGGGAAACAGTTCCATTTAAGAACCACACCGCCCATGGGTCAAATCATGTTCCTTCAAGCAAGGGGTAAATAGTTCCATTTAATAATATCTTCATTTTTCATTATGTTTTTTATATAGAACGTTGTTGGAAAAACCATACTAGTACACTTATCCATTGAATATGAACCTATGATACATTAGTTGAGTTGAAGATTGTGCACATAAACCTGCTAGAACCCTTCTATGTCACACTGCGATCCGATATTGACTAAAAAACCCTACGTATATTTAAGCAGTCAAGCATCACAAAATCCCAAACCAAAATTTAGAAACAATTCTAATAGGAGAGGAGGTATTGAAGGAATTAGAGGGCCTTATCTGAGGTTCTATATATTTGGGTTCGCCAGTTCCATCACATTCTGTAACAAATCGGGCCAATGATTAAAATGGATAGAAAATAATGACAGAGAAGAATTTATTAGATAAAATACTTTTCTAGAAGTTTTTTTAATGAGGTAATGAATTGACAGATGATGATATCCCACGTCATCCAATGTCCTATTTCATTGACCCTCTAAATTAGGGTTGTAAACTACATTGAGTGCTCTCAAGATAATTGCACTCGCTCAACAAATACATGAATTCCGTTTGGATTTTTTAAAGCTCAAGATGCGAGTAGTGAAGCCGAATACAGTGTTATAATAACACAATCATGTCGGTCGCAAAGGCTAATCGAAAATCTAATATTTTAACATGTTATTTTTATTCAATATATGTGTATTTAATTTCATGATCGAGCTCGAATTAAAGCAATATATTGTAATTCAAATTATAATAAAACATATTAATCAAAAAAAGTCGAGCCTAATTGGGTAGCTCGATCAAGCTGGAGGTCAAGTTGGAAAATTGATACTCGATCGAGCACTGAGTATAATAAAACCAATTCATTTCACCATAACTCAAACATTCAATTAGGTTCCATTCCATTGTATAAAATCTCTCAAACATAAATGAAGGTAATATGGGAGTCATGGAGACATAAACATAAATATAACCTGGCCATCTCCGTGACATGTGAGGCATCTATCCACACCATCCTTGGTGAGTTTAGAGGGTTCTCTCCCACAAGGAACACTATTGATTTTCTGTAGCATCCAGGAGCTCTGCACACATTATTCCATCTTCAGGGACACCTATCGTGGCCTATAATGATCACTGCAGATATAACAGAAATGATCTTTGCGTATTAAATAACACTAAAACAATAACAAATTCATTTTGTTACAGCGGAAAAAAATGTAGATACCAAAAATGTAGGGAAAAAACAGACATTTCACCCATTACAGTAGTACTAATAGAAGGAGAATCTCCCTAAAGCCAAGGCTGAGACCACCCAATTAGCTAAAGCTGAAAGCCACCCAGATTCGACTACACCATAGCTAATCTAGCTCTTAGAGGGCAGAGGTCGGCCCCGATAATCTTATTTCCCATGCGGGAGGAGAGGGATCTGAGAGAGGGGGACGTCCCATGGGGTGTTCGGCCATGGGGGGTCTCACATGCGACTGGAAAGGGGGTCGGGGGATGTCAGAGGAGGAGATTGAGCTCGGATGTTGCCAAGAGATGGAGATGAAAGGGGAGGGGGAATGTCATCGAGAGCCTAGAGGGGAGGGGGATGTCGTCATCGGAGAATGAGCCCATAGGGGAAGGGGAACGTCGCCAAAGGAGATGGAGGGGGCCGAGAGGCGGAGGCGGAGGCCGGGAGGCGGAGGCCGAGGCAGGGAGGAGGTTGAGGTCGGGGAGGGGAGGATCACGCTGGGACGAAATGTGTGGAGGGAGGGAGCCCTAATTTGGGTATAATATTTCCCAATGGTTAATAAAAACTGTTGGTAATACATCTCTTTCCAACAGTTCTCTTAAACCATTGAGAAAACCCACCATAAAATAGCTTATGCCAATGGTTCTAGTCAACCGTTGGAATAGTTTCTTTTTCCCAACAGGTTTTCTAAACCCTTGGGACCAAAATGTTTGTATAGGCTCTATTTCCAGCAGTGACTACCACCCCTCAAAGCAATGTGATTCATTCACATAATACATGAAATGTATCAATGATGGTTATAATTAAAAATATGATACATAAACAAAATATATTTGATATTAATGACATAATTACCTTTCATATATATATATATATATATATGTGATTTTCTTTTTACCCATTCACACACTTTAAAAGAGATAACGTCGTTCGTGGACGTGTGGACTACCACCTCCTAGAAATGATGTGATTAATATTACATAACATAATTATATATATAAGTATATATGATTAAATAATATTATAATTATTATATAATGATCATTCAGGAAAGACTTGAGTTACTTATCTTCCTTCTGCAATGATCATTTAACAATGGGAATGTTACTCATGTTCACGCCCGACCTACTGTCTCCATGATCGTAACATATTGTCATTATCATAATGATATTTAAATATTTATTTTAAAAGTATAATTTATGTAAAAATATGATAATTATGTCATGTTTATCATTATTGAGATGTTATATAATGACCCATATTATTATAGTTTACCAATAATAGCTGTTTTAACACATAAACCAAATTTGGTAAAAAACACCCGACGTCAACTTAATTGTTTAAATAGATGTAAAAAACCAGGTAATAAATGAAATAAATGTAATTATAATCATTAAAATGGGTCTGAATCAAGTATAAAATTAATATAAATTTATTATACAGGAAGTTAAAGGATATTCACCTGAAAAGAAACACAAGGTAAGGGATTCTTGTCTCATTTTCATTACGTGAGGCATACTTAATTGTTGTACACCTAATTTATTATATATGGTGTAATTAATTCGAAATTGACATATAATATAATGAATTAAATTATATTCATGGTATTAAAATATTTTATTTATGGATTATTACCTTTGGGGTTTCTAATCAATTTGTTACTACATTACTATGAATGTCTATCTCACTTTTTACATCTATGAGATAATTGTTATATTCACCACTTATTTTCTGAGGTGTATCTACTATAAATTTTTGATATATTATATCATGAATTCCTTTTACTTCATGGTATTTAATACTTTTATTTAATATTATTATTTCATGAGGTTTATTATATAAAAATCTTTCAAAGTGGTATGGGAAACTTTGGAATGTTTAATGATTATTTTCCTCAAGACTAATCATAATGATCTTTTAATGGAATTTCTATTCAAGGAAATTATATAAAAAGTTTCAAAAAAAAATTTAATTACTATGTAGTTATTAATGACCATTTTAAGTGTTAGTACCATTTCTCCACTCTTTGGTACCCAGATGCTTTTAGAAAAAAAAATTTCCGAAAACCTGACTTTATATAACTATTTAGTCGAAGAACCTATTTTATTCTAAAACCCATGTTTTTTAAAAATATTTCTAAAAAGTTTTTATAATTAATTGGTACAAATTGTTTTACCCTTTTTGGTATTCTAACAATGTTTCAAATGAATCTTCTTGTCTATTTCCTAACAAGGCATTTTCTAACCTTTTTTCATATTAAAGGAATATTATTTTTACCTCGTATGACAAGTACGAAGTCATCCACCATTATTTCTTTAAAGACTCATTTTCAAGTATAAAAGGATTATATTTTTAAAAAATTTATTTTCTGAAGGTTTTTCAAAAGAAAAGGATATTTTCCTCAAGAATATTTTTAAAATTTAACCTTTTATTTCATTAACGAAAACATACATCTATTTTCCCTTACATGGGTTTGTTGTACTGATACCATAGTTATTCTTCATCTGTACGGTTTATTAATTATTTGGACAAGGATATTATTAATATTAACTTCATTGATTTATTATTTATTCACCTTAATGTTTTAAATCTCCTATGATCATTGAACTTTGAATTTTTTTCTTATTATCAATTTCATGTTTCATAGACATTAATTTTACTTAAACCATATACCATTTTACATACGATGCTTACTTAGAAAATTATTTGATTAATTGGGGAATTATTGATAGATACTTATTTCTCATCCAATACTGTTATTTGATTGGAATATTAGTTATTTTAATTATTCAATATGAGGAAAGCTTTGGAATGGCAATGACGGGTGGAGGCCAAACTTTAAATTGCCCATCGATGCATTGAAAGGTTCTAATGAGATTAATAATTACACAAATGGGTTTCCACCATTAGTTTTAATCCATATTGTGAAAGGTATTTCCAGTAAAATGTCCTTATGTGCCTGAGACATAACATCCGATAAGAAGTCAATTTACCTTATAATAGATTCAGTTATTATTCATCCATGTGATTTTTCATCAACATATCTATGAATACATTTCATTTCAATTAATTGATTTATGGAATGTGTTTTAGTTTCATACCTTGACATATTTATTTTTCTTTATCTAGTTATTTTAATGTCTTGTGAGTCTATTCATTACCTTTCCATATTTATTATGCACTTTTATTCAATTTATTAATTACATGGAATGTGTGCTCAGTTATTTAACATTCCATATTGACTATTCACATTGATCCATTATTACTTCCGGTATATTTTTCCCTTAATGAGTATTTGATATCACCCTTATTATCTTTATTTACCCAATAATCCATTAATTATACCATGAAATATATGCAGGAATATACTAGATTGATTAGAGATCATCCTCAATGTTTATTTTTTAGAAGAAAAAAATATGTGGTGAGTAGTGTATCAATTTTGATGAAATAATTTTTTATGTATCTAGTTTACCAAGATTACTAAACTTATTAATCATTCGGGTCTTTATTCCTTGTAATAATTCCAATGTATTTAGTAGTAGAAACTGACTCTAATCTATCTGGGGTTGGGTCACTATATAGGTAGTTTTTGGATTATTTTTGATTCATTTTTATATCATGTATTTCATGCTTATATTTAACCATGTTTTCCAGTTTTATAGAGACATAACAATACATCATCATTAATTTTATATGATTTGGCTTCCAGATTTTGGTTATTATATTCAACTTGGTTGTTTAACTTTATTTCTACTACTAATACTTTATTATAATGCTCCCACAATTTTATCTTCTTAATATACCACTGTTCTCTACTATAAAATGACGGAATTGTCTCCCCATGGATACACCATATCCCCCACTTCTAGTCGGTAGCCTCTAGTGTATAGTGAGGTGCACTTCAGGCCATGTGGCCAACCAGCTTGGGGTACCCTTATGTGACACCTGAGTTGGTATTTCACAATTTCCTTGTAAGATTATTTTAATATTTTGTTTTCAAAAATTAAATCTATATTATAAAAATAAATTTTTAGATTTTCTAAAAATTAATTATAATATTTTCTAAGAAAAATAAATAAAAATCATTTTTCAATGAATAATTATTTTTAAAGAATAAATTGACATTACTAAATATTTTAATGATTATATATTTAAAATTTATTGATAATAATGTACTTATTAGGATATATATATTTATAATTCATAATTTGGATAATCATATTCATACCTATAGATTCAATAGATAGGTTATAATGGTCATATTTAAATAATATATTTTGAGGATAATTTAATCCCGATGTTTCATATTGTGTAAGCTATCAAACAAAATGTGCTTCTTTGGAAATATCATGATGTTACAAAAATAATCTTATATACTATTATTTGACGTGATATTTCAAAAAAGTTATTCTGATGTATAATAGTATAAATTTCACTTTAAATTTATAATATTATATTTTTATAGATCTTATATATGAATTTCCCCTTTCATAGATATTATCTATGTCAAGAAAATGTCTTCAATTAAATTAAAAACATTTAAAGTAGAGATCTAAACTTATCGAATTACCTTACAAGAGTTTAAAAACATTAAATACATTTAAATGTTTCTCATATTATGTTGATAAAAAATATAACATAACTTTCAATAATTACATGGGTTATTGTAATATCTTTATCTTATTGTAAAAATATTCGATCACATTTTTTTTCTAATGATAAATTTTAGGATCTCAATGACATAGTGTGTCGATTATATATTTAATTAATGTAAATTGGGGTTCTCAATGATAAATATGTAAGAGATTATGTAATATAATTAACATTGTTAACCTATAGAATAAATATATTTTGGGTTAAAAACTTACATATGTTAAATATATTATGAAACATGGATGTTGGAAATCTAATAGATATGACATTTTGGACCATCATTTTATTTTTAATGATATTAAAAAATTCATATAATATATTTTTTGAAATAATAAAATAAAATAATAAATATAATTTTTATAATGTGACATTTCCTTCAAAATATAGTAGTTTTTAATACATGTTATAAATTATTATTATAACATGAATACATTTATCAATTTTATCTAGAATTTAAAAAATCATAATGAGTTGAATATTATGAAGACTTATTTTTTATGATTATGCATAATGGGTATTTGATATTGGTTTGGAAAAAACCTTTTGTGTTGGTGTTCATAGAAATTTAAATAGATGACACAAGGAAATGAAATAAGTGTATTGTTATGTCAAAAGTAGATCATGGGTTTTTCAATTTGAGGTATATACATCAGATTTACAATATTCGCGTGTATTATTTTTGGAATTTGGAAATGATTTTTATCATTGATATTTTGAATATATTTATTTTATATATTGGAATAGATTTTTCTCCTAATTTAGAACCCATAGTATTCATTTTAAATTAAAAAAAATTCTTAATAAATAGAGAATATAATCAATAGTTTATATATTATATACATTAATAATACAATCTATAATTTTATGAATAAAATTTATTATATTAATAATACAAATACAAGTTATTTCTATGACATTCTCATTGAACATAAAAATAGTAAAAACATCCAAATACAATGAAAATATATATCAAAATCATTTTATTAAGTATCATTAGATAGATTAAATTATTTAAATTTATGAACAATTACAAAATAAAATTTTAGATGAACCTGTTAATGATTTTTTTCATATTTTAATTAATACATGGAAATATTTTAGGTTTAATGAGTACCATGAATGTAGAGTTTACATGTACATTGTATATTGTAATATATTTAATTTTATCTGGGTTATTGTTTTCCTTTTAATTTATTATATATATTAGAATTATACATGTTGTTCAAAAAATAGAATAAAGATAACTTGTTATCATTATTAAAATATTTTAATTAAAGAGTTGTAGTTAATAATTAAGTCAATAGTGTATTGAAAAATTGATACCTACTGTAATTGTTTCACTATATAGTCATAAATCCACTCTATAGTGAAATGATTCCCCTTAATGGATGATTCATACCATGTTAGTCATAGGTTGACAAATATAGAGTTAATTTTAAAAACTTATATAATTATATAATTATAGTATTAAAATAATTGATTTTTTACCCAACATAATTTCCTTTAAGGTAGTTGTAGATATTTAATATGATTTATAGATGGGGAAAAATAAAAATTGTATTAATTGAATATTTTTGTGTATGAATATTACATTATGAATAGTTATTATATTTATCTTATCCCTAAATACAAAAAATCGAAATTTATTATACATCTCATTCAATAAATGTGTAATTATTTTTATAATTTAGAATAGTTCTATATGTTTTTTATTTTGAAAAAAGAATTAAGGAGAAATATAATTTCTATTAGGGAATAGATTAGATTAAAAAATATTTATTTTGTATTATCAATATCAACAAAAAAAATGTCATTCTATGATGGGAAATGATCAACTTACACATAAGGTTACAGAAAAGGAAATAAATCATAATACATAGTAACCTCATAGATACAAAATGATTTTTTATAAATCAATCATATATGAATTTTTATTGTGTAGAATGATGATTTGGATGATTTTTTAATAATTAAACACACATGGGTTAAGAATATATCAAGTTTATAAATTTTAATAATTTTTTAATCTATACATTATAAAATGGATTCAATGTACATTAATCAAATTTGAAACATAATCAGATCATCTGATAGGGTATGACCCATATAGCGTATGTTAGTTTAGTAATAGAGAATTGAAATAGATTTTATATTTCTAACCAATAGGGATCATATTTTGGTTAATGTCTATAAAAATTAGTTACATTTTACAATAGAAAACAATTTACCCTATAGTCAAAATATGTTCAATAAGAATTTTCCTTTACTTGTTTGTTATCATAATTAAATATACTATAATGATAAAAAACAATATTTCAATAGTTTAATATAGATTTGCGAATATATCTAACATAGGAAAATGATCCTCTGGATACATGTCTTCATGATAAGGTAGGCATGTTATCAATATTCTTTTATGGATGAATGATATCTTATTTTTGTTAGAATATTTTTCCCTCTTAAAATCAATGAATTTTGTTTCATTAAATATATAGTTTAATAATATTAAGATTTTTTTTGATTTTGTTTTCATAAAATATATGGGAAATGAATCTAAATAAAACTTTTCTAAAATTACTATCTTTTAAAATAATTTTAAAAGGAAGAATAAACCTTTTTATAATGAAAATTATATCTTTATTTGTTTTTTGTAGCTGATAATATACATTAAAAATTATTTATAGGAATCCTTCCTACAATAGTATATATGATTTTTTTCAATCTCTTAATTCTTATACAGGACTCCATTCTAATATGTTGTTTGTAAAAACCATGGTATTAAAAAAATGGAAAATAAAGTTAAATCGCAAAGTGTTTAATGAGGCTTTCAAACTTTCTCTTCTATCCCAGATGCATAATTAAAAAAAATCATTGTATATGATCCATTAATTTTACCGATTTTTCCAAATATATGACTTCAATTTGACTGTGATTCTAAATTATTTATAATAATATTTAATTATAATAAATAATTATACCTTATTTATTAGTACCCCAATGTTTATTTATTTTTTAACAGTAAATATGGATACTTTAAATTCCTTACATAGTATCATCAAATTTTTTAACGAATCATAGAATATTATAGTTAATAAATATTAAAACTACATATAATTTAAACTAATATGAGACCATACATACATAAAATTTGATCATGTAACCCTTCTTGTCATGTATCTCATTTCAGTTAAGACCCATTTGTAGTTAGTAAATCTATTTTTTTATTTTTTATTCAATATTTATTCAAATATATTACATTCACAAAATACTTATGGACTATATTTACTTTATCCTTATTAAAAACCATATCAAAATATTTTAAAAACAATTTCCAATACTCATTTTTGATAAATTATGATTCATTTTCACCATATTTTACATCACATATAAAATATTGTTAATAAAAATAAAAATTATTTTAATAATCCTTTATATTTATTTTAACGTATAAATTAATGTTATATATAAACCAATTGTAAGAAAATAATATCCATATTTAAATATTCATAATGGATGAACACATTGGTCATTGTGAAATTAAAAAAAGATGTAAATTCGAATATATATATTTGTATGTTTGAATCCTCTATAAAAACCACATTACCACTCAATATAAAATTAGATATTGCGTGATATCCCTGAAAGACCTATATCCCAATTTTTTTATTGAAAAGTTGTACATTATATAATATGTATAATCATATAATTAATTTTCTAAAATTACAAGTTCACATGAGACATAATGTATGGAAATATATTTTTTAAGCTCTTATATTCTCAATTATCTATGTACTCACTGGCAAGATAAATGAAAACATATAATGTGATTAGCCTTGATAAATGATCGTATAAAATGCGTATTATATAAATAAATTATTATGTTATATATATATATATATGTAATCTATTCCAAATAATACACTTCCTTAGTCAATAATATATACGGTACTAGATATTATACAATACATAGAGAAGTTAAATACTAACATGTTTAAACATTAAACTGTGATATAATTATTCACTTAATATACCAACACATGATTAACACAACCTGATTACAAGTGTAGGAAAGATAAATAAGTTATATGGTTCTTCTGATTTTTTTAATCAAATACCTAGGTCATGAGGATTCCATAGAAAACATGAACACCAATTATACTGAATAAAATGATTATAACAAATCATATACTATGTATAGTACATTATTAAGTACAACATAATCATTATATACTAGATGAATGAAATTATTATCATTATATGAAAATAAAACAGCACTAATCAATGAATTACATTAAAATAATAATAATCTATGATGAACAATGATTAGGGACAATCAAAAGTATTAAACTTATAGGTTAATTATTATTTTTCATTATGTAACAAATATAATCCATATGATGAAGTGAAAAAAATTTAAACTATATTTTTATAAAATGAAAAAATAGTTATATTCCTAAATTTGGTTAAGAATATATGATAAACATACCTGAAGCTGAAAAATAATCTAATGATATTTGATAGACTAATAGATACAATGGTTTTATTTAATATTTTAAATGTAATGTAAAACTCATTACATCATTATGTAATTTCACCCACATATCTATATTACTATATGATAAATAATCTCAGTAGACATAAATTATAGGGTAATAACAATTAAGAAATCTTATTTTAATAATAATATAAAATAGTATCATAACTCACAACACAATTTCATTAGGTTCTGAATGATATAATTTTTTATTTAATTATAGAATAGATTATAGTGTAACTTTTTATTGATTACAAATATGTTTTAATAATTGATAATTCTACTATGATACTTTATTACATATATAAATTCAAATTAATAAGAAAGGGGTGCTTATTTTAATATTTTTGTAAAAATAATAATAAAACAATATGAACTATCAGATAATTGATATGGGAACTATCTAAGGATGGGAATGAGAATATAACGATAAATCTATTACAAGATATTTAATTCTTCATCTTATTATTGATTATGTAATGATACACTATCATGATTATACAACCACATGTTATTGGTTTGGTGAGTTTATGTATTAAAATTATCACTATAAGATGAATATCCATTTCATGTTCATGAGGGAGTTATGAGAAATGTACTAATTTCCCAATATGGTACTAACAATAAATTTATTAGGAAACTCTCAATTAGGAATCAGTTGTGTAGAGAATCATAGAGAGATGTTTTTTAATCCATAAACTTTCTAACGATCTCTATAAACATCATAATAAAATAATTATAGTTTTATCATATTCATGGATAATTTAGTAGAGGATTAAAATGAATTTAAATGAAGGAAAAAATAAAATAAATGAAATACCAAGAGAAAATAATGACTCTAAACTAGACATATCCCGCATGATAAACATAAATCAATAAGTAAAATAATATTTTAATATGTATATTACAAATTTTAATATAATTGGGATCTTCTCTCACTAAATATATCACTATAGATAGGATTTTTCATTTTCTAATGGATCACAACAATATATGTCGATGCCGAGATAATACATGTATAATAAGATATTTATCAATGGGTAAAAAAAAGATAAAATGACCTCTATTAATGATGATATAGAAATCAATTTATAACCTTCTTCCTCCTAATTATTTGTTCAACATACCACTGTGATGAATTTGATTCCTTCATCATGGAGTGCGTGATCCTTTTACAAACTCCCTGGAGATTTTTCAGATGACATAAAAAAACCAAATTCTTCAACCATTTAATAGGTTCTATATAATAAATTAATATATACCTTTTAGTATTTCGTATTATAGTTGGTATGAATATTCTTTTGATCTCCACATCATTTGCACACATTCCCTAATTGATTGCTTACAGACTTAGGGATATCCATGCTCAATAATACTTTCCATCATGGTTTACAGTTCAATCATTATAATTTGTAATATATTTTTTATATTTATTAGATAGATTATGTTGATGGGATGATTAACATAATGATAATTATTAAGATGGGTTATCATTTTAAATTAGGGTTGACAATATATGGATTAATTTCAAAAATTACGGTTTCAAAATTATTGTTATGTTTCTAAGAGTTTTCTTTGTGATTTATATTACAAAGATTATATAATTAGATATAATCATATAAATTTAACACAATGTACATAAGTGGTAGAAAAATAATAATTTTGTGTCTTGGGGTAGCATTAAAATAATACATAATTAGAGGAGTAGATAAGAGATATCATTAAGTGGTTAAAAATATCTTAATTCCCAATAATTTCAAATATCATAATTTTAAATAATCACAATTCATGTTATAACTATTGAGAATATAGTATTATATTCATTTACTATACTATATTATGGAGTGATTTATATCTTAATAAGTTTTTTAATATAGAATTGGGTGAAATATATATTGTGTTTTCATCCTTTTATCCGAATACATAGAGTGTTGGAATCAACCACATTTAATTGTACAAAATCAACTCTATTATGGAACATCATACAAAATCTTGAGTCTATTATTGATACATCATTAATCAGATGTATATCCATTTTCAATCTAATGAATTGTCTATAAATAATTTCTCTTTAGCTGTTAGTATGAATAGTTTATTCATTATCAAACTTCATTATGACAAGGAAAACCCTTGAGTCCTTAATACATTCTTAGAAATGTTCGGTATCCATTTTGAGTTATTCTTATATAGGTGAATGATACTTCTATATAGATTAATATATTCATCATTAAATCTTTTTTATATCATGAAAACATCAATTTATTCATCTATATAAAACACCAAAATTATCCTTATTGAACAACTCATTCCAAATATCTAATAAATGAAGTATGATTTAAAATATGGAATTAATTTTACTCATGATTATTTATAATTCAATATTTTCTACAATATATTTTGAATTAAATTATATTCAAACAAAAAAAAATCAATCATTAGGAATTAACGAATACATAGAATAATTGATGAACAAATATGAGTGAATTAAATGAATGTAATACCAATATAATAAAAGGAATTATTTTTATCTACAAATATTCTATAATAAAACTATTCATTCTTATGTAATTAAATTATACATGTTATTGAAATGGTATATTATCAATTAAGTCTTATAATTGGGTAACTGAATGTTATGTGGTAAGGGATTAGTAGACTCAAATTACTATCTACCAATACTATTTAATATCCACCACATTATATATCCTTGAATTAATATTAAATTAAATTATTCCATGATACATTATATATAAAATTATTATACATCATCTCTATATCTTCATTTGAGTTCAAAATTCGCCAAATCTATTCACTACTTTTATCAACAATGTACTTATTTATTTTTTATATTTCCATGTTTTTTCATTGAACATGTATGGTGAGTTAAGATATTATAAAAGTATTTTGTTCTAAATTATAGGCATCAATTGATGTTTTTTAATTAAGAATTTATTTATGTATGATTTATACTAACAAATCACATATTATTTGTACCCTTGTTAATTTAATTGATTTCCCCCACACACTTAGTATTATTTAACTCACATTAGAATTTGATAATTTGTACACATATACTAATTATACTCTAATTCATGGGATGTGTCTAATTTCCATATAATATGTCTATATTATATTATTTTTTAGAAACCATGTTTCCCAAAGTTTAGTTGAATTTCCTAGTTTTTTAATGTAAAATTTTTGAATCTGTTGAAATATTTCAAATCAAACATCATTTCCCAAGTTGGAAAAGGATATTTAATAGTTCTGACAGTGTCATTTTATGTAATATTAATCATAAAAATTTGTTTAATGTTAATGCAAAAATATTATTTATCAAATATAATGAACATATGAGAAACACAAAAATTAAGTAAATGGGGAATAAAAAACTATTATACTATAAAAATTCCCACACCTAAACTGTAACAAACCTGCCCAGGTCATCCATGAATCTAACACCTAATTCGGATACTAAAATATTTAAGGGTTATCTATAATATGTATAGGATGACGATATGTATCAAAGGCATCACAATAAATCATTGGCGGTAATGTGTCACTAGATAAATGAAAAACAACATGAATCTTCCACCTAAAATCCCATCACGACCATTTTGTATATCAGAGTCCCAAAATAGAAGAAACATAAGTAGATAAAAAATATAAGAAAGGGAAGAGAAAACATTACAAAAATATATAATCAACTAAACATAAATGAATAAATAATGTGGTACAGATACAAACTCAATAATCCCATTGTTCAATAAGGGTGATACATCTATGATGTAAAACAAAAAATCCAAAAAAATTAAATAAGAAAAAAAATATTTATATAACCTCTTGGCCATCGTATATCTATAATAAAACACACTCCATGATTGTTTTTAAGGGATATAATAACCTAAAAATAAACATGGGTCTACTGAAACATAATGGTAGAAGTATAGTGCGACCATAAGTAGGATTAGTAGGAAATCACAAGAGAATACATGAATTTAAAATGATAAAATTGACCTTCAATGCAACCTTTGAATACAGGTGTATGATACATTTTATTATTTTAAAAAAACCAACCACGATATTTTTCAGACATGCCATCATTATAACCGAAACATATTGAAAATAATCATTTATAACCCATTCCAATGATATAACTTTATAAATACACCATTTGAATACCCTTTTTTCAATAAAAACACCAACTCAAACAAATTTAACCAAGTAAATAAAATAATATAATAGAATTAAAAACATAGTATAAAAGTGTAACTAATGGGATATTTATTATTAAAATTCATAAATTTTTAAATAGTTATGTATATAAATACAATTACTAGGAAAAAATAATGAATTAGTGATATTAAAAAATTATTAAACACCCCATGGGGGGAACCAAGATATACTCATTATAGATCCATCTTTACTATTACGGATTATGTCCATGTGTCTATAACAACATTGGTGATCTCAATAAGCATCACTAATAGAACATCCCTCTATATTCTTGATCACTATAGGGGACATAGTCTATCTAATCAAGACTAGGTAGTGAAATCTCTAAACACCCACAAAGATATAAAGGATCCCATCTTGATAATAAACGTGGTAGGTGAGGTTCCCCTAATATAAAATATCTTAATAAATAATCAACAAAATCAAACTATAATTTCCCAACCCACCTCAATTTATGCATCCATGAAAAATACCACATTGGATTACATGGAGGTGAAGACCTTTAGAGAAACAATGTTAAA